>CM035140.1:55042971-56242971 GCA_020205605.1 Panax ginseng
ATAATGTTTTAACAATTATTTTCAACAAATAATTATTATAATAATAATTATTATTATAATTATAATTATAATTATTACTATTACTATAATAATAATTAAAGAAATTAAAAAAAGAAGAAGAGAGATTCTAACGTCAATTAAAGTGATGTTACATCTTACTCATCTTTTTTATAAATTTGCTTTTTAAATTTTTTTTAAAAAAAAAGTTATAATGCAAGTTAGTTTGGCATTGGATCACATTTTTATTTTTTTCAAATTTCTTTAAAAAATAAAACTGTTTTAAAAAAAATTAAGATAATTTTTTTAAAATTAGTTTTTTAAAAAAATATTTTTTAAAGTGGCGTTGGGTTGCTTTTTTGATTTTTAGCTAAAAAATATATCCAAAAATTCAACGCCATTTCAAATGGCGTTGAGTAGTTTTTTCCATATTAGATGTGAGAGCCTTTACTCCCAACGGCAGTCGTTGAAGTTTTTATTTTTTTAAAAATATTCGTTTAAAAATAAAATCTTTTAAAAAAAATTAAAGCTTTTAAAAAATAAATAAATAAAGTTGACACTCCTAACATTTTTTAAATATTTCATTTGACAAAATACACGAACATTTTATATTTTTTCGTTTGACAAAATACAAGGACGGTTCAGAGTCTTCTAACTTAATTTAATGGCTAACATCTCATCCCACATAAAAAAAATACAGCCTAAATCATCTTTCTCTCCTTTTCTCTTGTTCAACAGTCCCCATTCCAAATCCACTTCTCTATTCCTTTCCCTTCCCGATTTCCCCAAAATCAAAACCCCAACTCTACTTTACTCCCTCTCTCTTCCCGATTTTCCCAAAATCAAAACCCCAACTCTTCCCAATCCGACCCTAACTCTACCTACCCTTTCTTTTCCCGATTTCCCCAAAATTAAAACCCCAATCCAGTACTCAACCTTGCCCCTATAGATACTATCCACTGAGTAGCAATGTCACATAGTTGAATGTTATTCCTTCTTTCTGTTGGTAAGTTGTTATGTAATCGATAATTACTTTGAACACTCGATTTCGTTATTATTTAGCCACAAAGTTTTATGTTGTATGTTTTATAATCAAGGTTTAGCCATGTAATAAGATTCATTCTCACCTCTTTCTCCATCATTATGCAACTTTTGTGTTTTTTGTTTGATTTGTTGAAGGCATTGTTGGGTTTGTTCTGCTAGTGTGGAGAGCCTCATTCTTTACAGATTTAGGGTCATTGGTGGCAACTAGGATGTCATAATCTCGTGAAGATGTTTGTTTTGCAATTTTATGAGGTGTATAGATATAGTGGTGCTAACAATTAATTGACTGATCCATGAAGTGTGCATCCTTTTGGGATAGTAGATTTTCTTTATGCCTCATTGTGGGCCTGTTGTTTTCTATTGAGGGTCCTGCGGATTTTCCCCCACTTTTTTTAATTCTTTTATGCGATTCTTGACTGCCTTTACTTTTTTCCTTGTATCTTTTTTCTTTTGGCTCTCAAATAATATCTTCTTTATCTAAAAATTAATTTAGCAATCATATTGTTCCCAATGCCTTACTTCATTGAGCCAAGTGATGTTTGTTTTGGTTGATTTTTTTTTATTTCTTCTTCAGTTTTACTACAATGAAAACTTTAATGCTAAACAGTACCGTATCATACTTGAATATGACAATCAAATTCACGCTTCTCCTTTTGACCTTTTTTTGTTTCTAGAACTGCTTTATGATACTTTGAACAATCTATTAGGTTTTTGAATGATAACATTTGTTATATTTCATAACTTGCGGCAAAGATTGATGTGGTGTACTTAATCTGAAAACTGTCTTTGATGCATGGATAGAAAAAGAGGTGCGGAATGACATTGGTGATGTAAATTCCATTTTTAAATTTTCTTATTAAAAACATGTTAGGTTATCCTTTAAAACACTAATTAGACCACTAATGACCCTTCACTTTGTTTCTAGTTGGTTATGAAGATATTCTACGAGTTGCAGAGGCGAGTAGTATGCCCATGTACAAGAATGGCATGAGTTTATGTTTTTATTTTAAAAAGCCCAAATATTTACTGGCTTTAGAAAGAAAGAAGATTATAAGAAGGAAAGGCTAAAAATATTATTACACTACTTTTTATCAAAATTCTCATTATCCATGTTCAAGTACTACTGCCCAACTTTACGTCATCAAAACTTTCTTCATATTCACTTTTCAGTTTTAAACTTTACTTTTCAGCTTAAGTGCATGTGTGATGCACAGAAAGCTTTGAAGGAAAGCTTTTGATTGTAGGTTGTTCCTTTATTTAACTGTGTGAATACACACATCCCCCGCCCCCCATTCCATGTAATTGTAATGAAATTTAATAAATCTCCATTTGTCTTCAAGATTTTAATAATGCTTTATATTATTGTTACTTGTTAGGTTACACAGTGAACTCAAAAATGTGTTGTCTCTTTTATAATATTTCTTGAAGTTGTTGGAAGTTTTTTTCCTCCACTCTTTTAGAAGGTATTCTCAAGTTTCACTATAGCAGCTATTTTGTTTTTCTTCCCAGAAAACAATCATTATTTTGTTATATTGATCGCTTATGACTTTATTAAGTTCTTGTGTTTTGGTCATTATCAATTTGTGCTTCTAAAATTTATAAATTGCTAGGTTGAATATCATCATTCTATTCTTATCAGAATTCGATGCAGACTCATTTTTCCTCATCATTCCCTTATTTTTCACTTCTCATAAACTTGATTTGTGAACAGTTTAACATACTAATGTCACACTATTACAGAGGTTTTTGCTAGATAATTGTCTGCTTGACGCCCATAATTGTTGTTTCTTTTATAGATGATTGCTTAGTCAATTGACTACTCGCTTTTCATGATTGCATGTCATCTTGTTTATGTAATAGGTTGTGGCCTTAAAGAACGATTGATGCCCGTAAGTCCTGGGTTGTAACATCCGACCGTTGTCGTAACAGCAGTTTTACACATGGAGCGGTATGTTATGTGTGTTTTCTTCATGAAAAAGTCATTTTCATGATGAGACATGCTTGTGTGTGTGGTATCATGTGGTATATAAGTCTGACTTGCTTATATTATGTATATTTGCCATCTAGATAAATTTCCTCCGATGTGAAGTTTCAATCTTAACTCCCTAGAATTCTTTAAATGTATTTTTTATCTTTTACTTTTAAACATATATGACAATAACAGTAGTAAACAAAATTACATATGCGATAAAGTAATATTTATCTTTCTAGAAGAGCAATATGTCTCATTGAACTCAAAAATAGTTACCATGGTTAAAGCCATCCGAATACACTTGGTATTTGGACAAAAGAATGATAGAAGCTCGGGAGGCCAATTGTGGATATTGTTCATGACAAAGGAGGTATCTTCTTTCATCAACTTTGGCATCTTTGGGAGATTTTCGAAATTAAAGAAATCCCTCAACTTCACCGTTTCTATTTCTTTTCATGCATATTTCGAACATAAGTTAATTCTAAAAGAATTTGTTTGTTATCCTATTTAACAAAGTTATCACTCTAGTGGTCAATCTCCAATATCCTGCACTCAACAAGGCAATGAAGATCGAGTTTCAAATTGATGACTTTGAAGGTGGAGAGTTCTCACCTCCACGACAGTTATCAATTGAAGAAATCTCTTATCTGAATATTCAGAATTATATTCACATACAATTTTAGATGCAGTATGAAATCCCATAGCATTTGAAACAGGTTTTGCATAGTATTTTATGACTATATGTTACCTGGACTGGGGTTTGTTGGATCTGGGTAAGGATATGTTTCTAATAACAAGTGTCAGGCCTTCTTGAACCCCAAATTTAGGATACAAAGTCTCAGTTTCAAAAGTGTCCAAATATAGGTTATTGATAAGTGTACACGTCAAATTTTTCATTGTTTCTATTTTGGCAAACTAGAATAAGAATTGGACTTTAGGATTAATTGATTGTTTTTTTTAAATAAGTGAATTATATTTAAATTTTAATCCTATCTTACTTGGAATTGAGTCATAATTTAATTAAAATATCTAAAATTTAAGAATTGACACCGCATGTCAGGAGTCGGGACTAAAATACATTTAATCTTTAAAAATAAATTTTGTGAAATTAGTTTTGGAGTACAATCCCAATCGGTACAGTGCTTCTAAGATTACAAACTATTAATCATTAAAAAGTGTAACATTCAAGTCATGCTTCAGGGGAAAGTCCTAGGATTTATATTTCATTTAATTATTAGTTTCAGGCTTGTTTTTTGAAACAACAAATTCTATTGGAATGTTTTATGAACTCTGATAGATTCTTTACAACACATTCCCTTTAAATCTGGGAATTGTTTTTCTATATAATTCACACGAAGATGTGTATTATTTGAGTGGTTCTGTTATACACTTAAGAATAGTAGTACATCATTTTCTCGGTGCACAAACAAAAATATTAGGAAACTTCTTTTTGCATAATCGGTCACATTATGTCAATAGTGTGAATTAGATTTATATAAACAATGTACTACTAGTTCGGCGGGGGTTATATCGATTATTATTGTTTAAAATAGTGTAAAACCCGATACATGTATTCCGTTTAAATAGGTGAGATGTAAGTTTTGTATTACTCAACATTCGATTGTTCATTTCTATTTATGTGGAGCCTTGGTTTGGTTGATTGATGTTTGATATCGTTGTTGCCTCACAGATACACGAAGTTATCAATGAAACTCGCTTATGTAAATCTCAAAATGCAGATCTCGTAAATCAATTTGAAGGTCGGTGCTTTAAAAGAACACTTAATCTATATTGGGCAAGTCGTATTTGATTATGTTTATTCCATATTTTGATTATAATTATAAGAATGCATACACATAAATATGTACATAATTAGTAGACACGAATGGGAAGTAATCCTCTCTAATTCACCGTAAACAAGTATCATTTGGGTTTATTATCTTTGGAGCATGTGTTATACCACATAATCTAAATTGTGGTTCACGGGTAGTTTTCTTAAATTATATAGTTAAATTATTCTAAGTTGTTTTTAAATATAGGCTTAATTTTCAGAAAGTAAATAAGAATTCCTCTATCCAACTTGAAAAATATAGCTTCCTTTCATTTCGGGATGTTTAGAAATGTCGGCCACACTTCAAAATAAATGTATATTTTTTAATAAAAATAGTCTGGACTACGCATTACCCCATACAAAGTGTAATGTCATCATTATAAACCTGTAAAATGTCTGTTCACTTGTAGCATTTTTTATGAGCACCAATTATTATCTTGATCCGTGTGTCAATGTATACCCACCAGGACGAGGTTCACGAAGCACATGCTTGTCTTCTTGAGGATATTTGATTTATATATTAATTTGGTAGTCAATAAAAAGGGTATTACCTTCTTCCATGTCCCTTGATTAGTAAGAAAATAACATAACATTGTTGTCTTTGTGTATTGATTTTGGCACTAAGTGCCTCTGGTGACCTATTTGCTTCATTTTTCTGACTTGCTATTATTTTTAAATATGTGCAGGAAGACTGCTTCTACGACCTGTCTTACAATACTAGGTATCAAATTTTTGTGCTACGTTTACGGAAGACAAGGGACGAAGTTATGAAGTGTACTTTCTCTATATATGTAGATATATATACTTTGATTGAAGAACTGTGGTAGCTTTAGATGGTTAATTGTAAAGATAATGAATGATTATGTAGTGGATGATTTTATTAAGTTAATAATATTTTAGTTTTTTGTATTTTTGCCATTATTTGCTATAGGGACATTGAGCCAGTCAGGTACACAAAAAGAATGTCAAATTTTGATTTGGCAACAATATAATTCGTTACCAAAGCATTGAACAAGTTTTAATATAGCAACAATTTTTTATACATTTAGCAACAAATTTTTGTTGCTAATGGCATTAAAAATATAATATTTGGCAACGAAAAATTAACCTAATAACAACGAAGATGATATTGTTGCTAATACTAAAATAAAAGGCAACATTTTTTATCGTTGCAAATCATATCAACTTTCGTTGCACATATAAAGAAACGATAATATATAATGTCGTTGCTAATCGACGACTTTCGTTGCTATTGAAAAATAACCAGCAACAAACATTTTTGTTGTTGATTTAGCATAATGTCGTTGCCAAATAATATAATCAGCAACGAAAATCGTTGCTAAAAAGTTTACATTCCGCAACGAAAGCAAGCTTAGGCAACAATTTTCATAATTTACTACAACAAAAAATGTCGTTGTAAAATGGTGTCAATTGCAACGAAAATGGATGGTCGTTGCAAAAAAAAGAGAGTTCATTTCGTTGCCAATTGTTAGTTTTTGATTATGTGATGTTTTGATTGATGACTAATTTATGTGCGCATGGTTCATGGTGTGTTATTATATTATTAAATTTGCATGGATTATGGATTATAAAATTATAATTGGTATGCATGGATCATGGTTTTTACATGAACATTTGTGGCTGACTTCCTTACGTTTGGAATGTTTTAAAATCAGTTCTCATTTGAATTGAAGTGTTTTAAGGAAGATTTGATTTGGAGTTTATTAAGAAAAATTTGATTTAGGTTTTATTAAGGTATGTTAATAGTAACAGATTTTATGGCTATTAAATCCAGCTAACCCAATTTAATTCACCTATGTCATCAGAGTATTTCGTGGGCGTTGATTTAGTTAAGGATGTTATCTTGCTTAGTGGAGTCCACATTAGTTAGTACTCTATTTTGAAAGGGAGTCTGACTGAAGCTATTGGAAATTATCCTTATTTGTCTCCTTTGTGGGTAGTGTTTATCTCCTTTATTTCAGCACTGCAAATCAAATAGCTGGTGCATATCCGCGTAATATCTCTCGTGATTCAAAGCTGCTGAAATTATGGGAGGTGTCTAACGGGTCTGAGAAATCTTAGCATATAGCCGTTGCTCCTTATTCGTTATATAAATCTCTTCTCTTCGGCTATTAAGAGACACAACAGAGAATGGGCAATCAAATTGAGAGATTATATAAGAGCTTATCAATTGTTTTATCCCAGCCATATATTCTTATATATTATATTCTTTTGTGCTGAAAATTTTATTCTTTGTAAACCGAACATAAGCATAGCTTTGGCTTGAGAATTCTTATTTAGTTAGTCTGTTCATAGAAGGCTTCAAGGGTCTTAGAGGTGAGAAGAGGTGCAGAGGTGCACAAGTTGCAGAGGTGCAAAAAGGGGGCATAGGTGTCCACCATCAGATTTGAGGCTTCTTTGTAACAGGTAGTTCTTTTTATTGTATTTAATTGAATATTAAGTTTAATAAAAAGAGTCTTCAATCCTAGTTGGGATTGGACGTGGATTAGGCCACTAGATTAGAGGATAGGGGCTGAACCACGTAAAAATCTTGGTGTGATTTTTACTTTTGTTTATCTCTTTAATTGTCATTCACGTTCTGCACTTTTTGTTATTCACGCCACTAATCCAGACACTAAAGCAGACAGGTCTAGCTGTCTGATAATAAGAAATGAAGAACATAAGCTAAATCAAACACTAAAGTAGACAGGCGTAGCTGTCTGAATTATACCTGTTGCAGAAAATTTTAAAAAATTTTCACCGTTTATCACTTTTAGCTTAAACACCTATTCACCCCCCTCTAGGTGTGCACATACATAGAATTACACCAATTAGCAGGCTTTTGCAACGAAATGGGGTTTTTAGCAACGAAATTTTAATTATTCTGCAACAATACATTTTGTTGCTAAAGGATCGATGTATATCAAGACGAAAAGCAAATTTCGTTGCAAAATGTATTACTTTTGGGCAGCGAAAAAAAAATATATTCGCTATGAACAATTAGCAACACTCATTGCGCAACGAAAGATGCTACGACAGTAAAGTCGTTTCCAAAACCCTTTTGCAACGAAATTTGGCACCTTTAGCAACGAAAATTGGTTGTTGCTAAAGCCCCGTTTTTTTGTAGTGGACCAGATAAACTATATCTATGACAAATCCTAAGTATATATTAAGAACGTCAACGTTCAGTTACAAAACCCTAGCAATGGATAAGAAACCTAGAAACCAGTTTTGGAAACCCTAATTTTAGTTCCAGGAATCCGAAACCTTAATTCGGATAACGAAAACCCTAACTTGGGATCTCAGAGACTTAAGTGTATTAATTAAAAACTTAATTAGGGTAAAACTTAACGAATTAATTAGAAAACCCTAATTTTAGAGTTTGAAACCCTAATTATTTCGTTTGAAACCCTAATGTACAATTATGGACTTAGTTGCTAAATTAGCAATTTTAATTAGGAAATATTAATCATAATTAGCAAGCTTGAACTTATGATTAGGAAATCTTAAAATAAATATAGAATCCTAATTATAATTTGGAAATATTAATTTTCTATTTTGAAAACCCAATTTTGGAAATCCTATAAAATAGAATTTTTAGAACCTAAGGGTTAAACCCTAAGGGTTCAAACCTCTAAGGGTTAAACTCAAATGACCAACTTGTCATTAAATTGGTTAGCAAAAAGACCTAAGTGCCTTTTTTGTATTCTTTAATTGGTTAGTGTGTGAATCTTGCCATATAATAGAGTTCGTGACCAATTAAATATTTCCCATGTGCTCAAATCTTATCAATCTCAGCCAATGTATGCCACATTACAAGATATAGATGAATTGAATCAAAATATAGGATTTTAAATTAAGTAAAATACTTACTTTAGCTCTCATTCTTGCAAAAGCTTTTTTCTCTCTAAAATCCAAAATTTTAGAGTGAGAGAGAGAGAGAATCAAAGCCAATATCAGGTCTTAGCAAGCATTGATCAGCAACCAAAGATCAGATTTAAGATCAAAGCTAGAAAAGGTATAAAAACCCTAAACTTAGAAATCATATGATTTGATGTTATATGTTGTTGTTTATTATTTAAAGTTGTGTAATAAGATGCCATTTAGTGATCTGGGTTGTTAAATTCCAGATCCATAACATCAAAGTGCTCGAAATTGAAGATTTCTTAAATCTAGAAAAATTTTATAACGTCGTCTGACAAGAAAATGTCAGACTTCATAGATCGGTGTCTGTTAACGGTTTTATTGTTTTAAATGTTTGAACTTGTAGTATGTTATCTGGTCTTTGTTCTGCAACTTGAATCAGGGCTGGATCGTGTCTAGATTTCATGTTATAAGCAGTCAAACTGCGTTGATCGACCATGACTGACTGTTTCTGGGTAACCCAGATTACCCAGAAAAGTCTGACAGTGATTTTTAAGGCCATGGATCTTGCTTCTGTTAAGTGATTTGGTTCTGTTGTTGTTATAGATTTGTTGTCTGACATGAGAACTTCACATCTATGCATTTATATTACTCAAATCATGACTAGAATGACAATTAATCTTGGTCAAACCTACGTTGACCAAACTGCCTCATAAAGGTTTTCTAGAAAACCCAGATCTTCAAGAACATGTTTTCTGTCAGAGTTTGACCGGCTTTGATCTCTTAATTCTGTTGATGTTATGATGATCTGATGATATAGAGTTGTTCTTTGACATCTCTACTTCATGTGTGAATCTTTAAATCACATAAATCAGACCTGTAGTGCAAGTTAAAAGGATTTGAATATAGCACCATCGACTGTTCTTCATTTTCTGGAAAACCCAGAAATGAAGAACAACTTTGTCTGACTTTTTGGAGGCTTAGATCTCTCTGGTAGGTTGTTGGATGGCCATGAAATTGATTGATAATTGTAGTATTACACTTATACTACAATCTAAACCCTTTAGCCTGCCTAGAACATAACAAGAACTAGGTTCAAATGATGGTCAAATATAGCACCCGGTTAACTGCCTATGAGTTTCTGGGTTTGATGAAGAACAGCTCAAGAACATCTATAGCGATAGTTTCGTCGCTATAAGGCCCTTTAGTGACATTTAATTTCGGAAATTAATTATTTTATTTAATAATTAGAGAAAATTAGTTTTTAATTATGAAAAATACAAAGTAAATTCCTAAAAATTATCTTAAGGCCTCAAATTTAGTTTTTAATTATTCTGAATATATTTCATACATATTTAATTTTTTTGGAATAATAATGGTATTTAATTTATTTAATTATAATATTAAATAAATTACTTTAAAATGATTTTAATACATGAAAAATCATGAAAACTTATATTATGGTATAAGAAAATATTTTAAGTTGTTTTAAATGCCTTTTAATATTTTGTGATGAATTTCATTAATTAATTAATAATACTAATGGTAATTAATTTATTTAATAAATATATTAAATAAATTGTGGAAAATTAGAATTAATGATTTAAAAATCATATAAATATGATTTAAGTGTTATAAAAATATTTTTAAGTTATAAAATATAACTTTTTGATATTTTGTCATGAAAATATTAATATTTTAATATTAAAAGCAATTATCAAATAATGAATTTAAAGTTTTTAAAATCATATAAATATGATTTTAAGGTATTAAAAATACTTTGATATATTATAAATATATTATAATATTATGGTATGTATTTCATTAATATTTGGTATTAAATAAATATTAATGATAATAGAATATGGTGGTATTTAATTCATATAAATATGATATTAATGATTGAAAATTTATGATAAATGATAATAATTATTTACAAATTTTTTATGAGACTTGTAAAATTATTTTGATTGATAATACTAAGATAATTTTCAAGTGTTTAGGCAGAGTTTAATTGAACTTAAACTCAATATTTGTCCGACTAAGCTGTTGGGATGTCAGAATTGTACCGAACTCGACTCAGACTGTAAAAGTTTGACGAGGTTAGGTTTTATGTGTTTTATAAACTGATAGGATTATGTGATAATGTGTTTAGGTTATTTTAAATATTATGATGATATTATTCTAATTTATAGATCTATATTATTTATATTAGGTATTCGAGCAAATCTTATTAAATTGCGTAATAGAAATCAACACTACAAAAAAAAGGATCATTACCGACGGGAGTATTGCCGACGGCGTATATGCCGTCGAGATTAACCTCATTGGCAACGGCTAACCCGTCGATAATGACGCCCGTCGTCAATGTATTTGTTCCCTCCAAAAGTGCTATGGGTGTCGATGGGAGTCCGACGGTAAATACAATTTTGTCGTCGGTAATGAGTTATTTTTGGCGCGTAAATAACGTGGGGAGGGAAATAAATGGGGCGACGGGGAAAGTATTATTGGCGATGGCAGTGCCGTCCTTAATAAAAAAGTATCGATGGGGTTATTAGCGATGGCGTTCCCGTCGAGAATGAGGTTTTAATTTTATCAACCCTGACCTCGACGACAGTCTCTCACTTTTGTACAAAAATTTCGTTCGCGCTTTTTCTTCCTTTCTCTTCTCCAAACTTCGATTTCTTGTCTGGTTTCTTCCAAAATTAGTTTCAGTTTCTTTCCAAATTGGCTTTGTTCGTCTGAGTTTGAGTCGTTCGACTGAGTTGGGTTTTCCTAAATTCGTTTGACTGAGTTGAGTTCTTCCCAAATTCTTCTAATTTTTTCTGCTCAAGCATATGGGTTTGGTAGAAGATTTCTTCTCCATTATCTCTGAATAATCATCTCCTCCCCTCTCTGTTTGATTTTTTTCGAAATTGCAAGGTAAGGGTTTCATCTGGCGTGACTTTTTTCTCCCAAATTTAATTTTTTCAATTTCGAAAAATGTTTGAGTTAATTTTTGCCCAAAAATTATTTTTTTTTGTGATTAATTCTTTGTTGTTTAATTAACTAGTTGCTGCTAATTTGGGAGGAGAACTGGGCGACAACTTCAAGCTTGTAAGTACATATATCTCGATCTCTATTTTTTCTCATTCCTGTAATTTGTTGCTTCTATCAGGTGCAATTGATTTTGTACCGATGTTAAAAAATTCATAGTATATGTATGCCCTCAAAAAGTATTGTTGTTGTAACAAATGTGATATTTCTTGCCATGCTAGTTATTTCTATCTGAACTATGTAGTGAAAAATGAGGATATAGTACTCTTAAGGACATTGTTTTGAACATGATAATTGTTCTAAAAAATAAAATAACAAAAACAAAATAAAAATAAAAATGTCCAATTATGCCTGACAAACCTTTAAATGGTAATGTGACGCCCCCAAATCTGGGTATCTTCCAACTCGATAAATGGTGCTACACGATACTCATAACTGTACATTCATAATAATGAAACGACATCAAAAAGTGTGTTCCAACGTCATTCTTATTACATTAATAATAATAAATCCCGTTCCCAGGTTCTTAAACCATTACATTCTTTGTTCATCATAATATAAGATATATACTTACTAGTCTATTACAAGATAAACTAATCATTCATCTTTGTCTTGCCTTTATCTCTACTGGAAACCTCAATTCGCTCATTTTTAGTTGCATTCAAATGGTTCAAGCAAGAGTGAACATAACAAGCTCAGCAAGTACAATAATTTCTTTTAAACAACATGCTTGAAACATAGGAATCGTATATCTTCCATAACTGGATAATAGTTACGAAGTACTATCGATAATTTAAAATAGCACTTCTTTTCCTTCAAAACGTTTTATAATAACAATATTCAGTAAAACATCAATTCTGGTACAAGACCATGAGCGTTTCACAATTTCTTTGAAAAGGACAACCCGACACTAAGTCCGTAAGTTCGGCATAGCTTACGAGCACTTCTAGGTGATCAGCCTATAGTACTCTATGTTGATCAATACTACATTAATTAAACGTGTGTACGTTTAAGTTGTGGCAACCTCACATGCCCATCGAATACTCGATGAAAATATAGTTGTTTATTCATATTCAGGCTTACCTTGAATCCGTACCAAATAATTGGCCTAGGATAGCGTTAGCAATTCTGTAGCATCCCCAAATCCGGATACTTTTTACCTCAGATCTGGTACATCATCTCTAAAACTATTGCGGAAGATATAAACATAAATTGTTTATACAATAAACCTTTACACATCATTCCCAAGGTCTACAACCTTAACTTAATACATACCTTCAAAATTATAAAGGTTTACAATGCTATTTTCGTCAGAAAATTTAATAGATCTAACTGTAACATAATTTACCTTTAAAATTCTGAAAATCATTCTATGACGTTATGATACCGAATTGTATTTACAGTCCGTTTGAGGATTCCGTCATTTTGTGACTTTGTCATACTACATCATACTATAGTGGGCTGACGATCTTTAGATCACATCTGACACTAAGTAATTTTGCATTGATAACTCCATCATTTTTATCATCTTTGCACCAGGTTGCATGATGCATTAATGATATAAAAATACATTTTGATCATTCAAATCATTTTCGTCTAGTCGAATCAATTAGCATAGATTCTTCTTTAAACAGTTCAAAAAAACTTTTAAAAAAATCATCTTTGGTGTCATCATGCCACAACAGGTAACGCTGTGTTAGTGGCCCGAAGTCCACACCTATACACTTGTCACCATGTGTTGAGGATAACAAGATTCATTTTTAAAAGCACATCAGTGCGAATTTAGCTTGATGTCAAAAACTTCGAAGTCTAGCATAGCTAGAAGATTTGGAATACATATGCTTCCATCATCAACTTCACTTTCTCTACTGATCCATTTCTTAATAAATCTATCTATTTCTATCATCTTCAATTCTCCATTCACAACTTTCCCATACCTAGTTCATCAAACTTACCACACATTATGAGTTCAGGAACTTTCCACAATCATATGAGTTTTGAAACTTTTCCTAGTCAGACCTTTGGCGTCCATTCGCTGAGGGGTTCAAAACATACCATATGATTATGAGTCATGAACTTACCATAAGTATGAGTTTTAAGAACTCGCAACTTAACCTTATATTCTCTACCTATTCGTTATACACATTAGAAAAGAATCACCTTATCCACATGCATATAACAAATAGCGCGACACCAGGTTCCAATGATTATCAATGTAAGAAACTAAGTGGTTGCCAAACCAAACTCGGCCACAAATCAATATAGGAAGCTAAGCATACAATTCCCCGCCCATACAAAGAATTGGTCAACCTAACCACTATATCGACCAGGAAGCTAAGTGATTCTAAAACCAAGTACAATTCCCTGCCCATACAAGAAATCATACAACTCAGCTGCTGACATAAGTACTCAATTGAAATCCCTTAACATTCTTACTTTCTCTTTTCTTAATACGAATTTTCTTTAATCTGTATCTTAACATTTACCACTCTTTTCTGAGTTTAAATTGTACCATTTCATAGTACATTCTCTTTATAGCATCAAGCTATATCATACCAATCACTTAACATCATATGTTATTCAACAATTTAATCTGATCACGTAGTGATCTTATTTTTGTAATTATTTCTCCTTATACTTACGATCGTTTTATTTTACGATCTTCTTATTCTTCTCTTTATCATATTATATTATGATTTTATTTACACTTTTCATCTTTATTACGTGAGTCGGGTAACTCTTTATTCTTATCCTTATATATATCTCTTCAAGATTCTTCTTTGAATTTTATTTATCTTTTCTTTCTTTACTTAAATGATAAATTCCTTAAATTCATCTCTTATCCCTTAAACTCGATTCGAGTTTATTCTTTATCATCATCTCCATGATTATATAGTCTAAGGTACACCTACCTAAGGTTTATAACCTACGACTTTGATACCAACCGTAACATCCCCAAATCCGGATACTTTTTACCTCGGATCGGTACATCATCTCTACAACTATTGCGGAAGATATAAACATAAATTGTTTATACAATAAACCTTTACACATCATTCCCAAGGTCTACAACCTTAACTTAATACATACCTTCAAAATTATAAAGGTTTACAATGCTATTTTCATCGTCGTAAAATTTAATAGATCTAATCGCAACATAATTTAATCTTGCACTTTGACTTTACTTACATCTTTTATTCGAGCTTTCATCTAAATCAAAATTTTATCATGATATAGCAAGAGTGAGCAACAAATTTGCCCAAAGAAGTTTTAAATACAATGAAGATATATCATGATTGAAAAGAATGAATAAGCTTTCAAGTTTTCAACAATATAATAATTGTGAAATAACATGAATCAAGTTTCAATAATTGCATGACTGAATCAATAATGTTTGAAGTCAACAATGACCATAAACAATTTAACTGAACCTTATGGTAATGAAGGTGATCACCTTCATCATACCGATGAACATATGCAACATGCACTAAGTGCGAATCAATAATCAGTATAGACGTGAATAATCAAAAATAACTATTCACTAACATGCTTTGACCATACAACTCAAGTTTGAGTTAGGGAAACTTGCCTGATTCGTTGACTACTGCTACGCAATTTAAGTTAACTTCTTTTGGTAAGACCTATCATTAATAAGATTGGTTTTTCAATCAGCATATTCTACTTTGTATCATAATACAATTACTTTATCCATAGATTATCTAACACTTAATCAAATATTAGATAACATCTTAACGCATCAGTATTATTATCATCCTTTGATAATTCTTTAATCACTATATCATATACATTATGATTTAACACCTTAATAAGTCAAATACCAAACTAGCAACCTGGATTTCAAATCCAGCAAGCTGGATTCCAAATCCAGTAACCTAGATGGTCAATCCCATAAACCCAATTGCAATCCAGCAAACTGGATTCCATATCCAACAACTAGATTGCAATCCAGCAAGCTAGATCCAACAAATTTTCAATTCAGTAAACTTCTTTTCAATCCAGCAAGCTGGATTCATCAGATTTTCCAATCCAGCAAGCTGGATTTCATATCCTTTACACGAAAATACTAAAACAACTTATTATTTTTCTATCCTTTGACCAAACACATATACATAAATTCCATACACAAAAAGTATTTTTCCAAAATTTTTCAACTTCCTTTGGTATTTTTCAAAAATCACTTTTAGTTAATTCCTTAAGAAATTAGCCCCATCACGCTTAACTCCAGAAATTCCCATCTTTTGACACAATCTTATACGTGTTAACGTGACACTCCAGTTTAAATTTCGTGGCCATCGGAGTTATAGAACTCCGGTTATAGCCATTTTCGTCGAAAAATCACAGAAATTGAAATGGTCATAACTTGGTCATTTTAAGTCGGAATGAGCTCATTTTTGGACAGGAGGTACTTAATACCATATATTTTCATGTCCCAAAAGGGCGGATTTTTTTCACACATTAAGTGGTAAAATAGCCCTCGGAAAGTTCTTCGTGAAAAGTGAATTGTCGTTTTTGCTTTTTCGTGCTTTGTTAAACATTTTCCATACGGAAATCTACAACTCCTTTTTCAGTGATTCCACTTGGAGATGTTAGATAACTTATCATAGTATCCTCCCAAATGTTTCCAGAATTTTTAAATATCAAAAAAATGACTAAATCGCTTTTACTCTTTGTTGTCCAAAAGCAAATCAATTTTTCCTTAAAAGACACAAAACTATTTTTGCTAAATCAGTCACTATGGACTGTGTACTCATCATTTTTGAGTCCTACCACTTGGGTTTAGTAGTTAACTAACATATCTAGCATCTCTCTTTGACGGATAACAAAAAAAAGGTGTAGATCAAAAACGGTGGAAATCCAAAGTACATAGAAATTTTAGGGCTCATAAACTAGAAAAAAATCACTTTTCTTTATTTTTGATTTCAAACTAAAACAACACCCAATATGGGTATATCTAAACATGAAACACTCAATAACAAGTATATTCATGATTTTTAAGTTTAGAAACATAGTTCCAAGATTTGATTTACAATAATCAAAAATTACATAACAAAAGGTATTTATACCTTTGATTTCTTGACATATCTTTTTCTTCCAAACTATGTGATGGATCTTGGATGACATGAAATATCAAAATCTTCTCCTCCTTATTTCTTGGAGCTTAGAAATATGATAGCTCTCTTTCTCTCTCTCTATTTGATTTTGGTTAGCTAACTTGGAAGTAATAGGATGAGAGAGAAATAAAATGATTTTTGTGGTGTAGAAAAAAATGTGTAGATACATTTTGTATATCTCACATTGATCTCCCATCCACTCTCTCTTTCCTTCTCTTTCCTTTTTTCTTTCTAAGTGCCGAATTGCTCCTCTCTCTCTCTCTCTTGGTTTTCTTTTTGGTTAGAAAAAAAATAATAAGAGATGAAAGAAATAATTAGATATTTGTTTGTTGGAGATTTAATGTATAGATATATTTTTTTATATCTACATACATCCCCCAATCTCATCTCTTCTTCTCTTCCTTAATCATTATCTAGTTGCTTGCACTCTTGGATAAAATAAGTGGCCAAGTTAATTAGTGACAACTAAGTTTAAAGGATAAGAAGAAAAAAAAAATAATCATTGCTCTCCTATTTTTTTTTTCCTTCTTATCTCTTTCTCTTCATGGCCATGTGGCCTTATCATCTTCCAACATATCCTTTTCTTTTTTTCTTTAATTGTTAATTTACTTAACAAGTGACTAGATAGCCCCTCCTTAAGTGGGTCAAAAATTGGGCCACTTATCAATCAAATTCTATTGGGCTTGTACTTTTATTATTTTGTTTACTAACAAAATAAATTTGGGCTTCCACAAAAAAATATAATTGGGTCATTATAATACTTGTTCCACGCATAATATATTGGGCTAGATTAACAATTTAATCGCCCTTAATCACTTTATCCACAAGTCACATAATTAAATAATTAATTAGACTTGTTTAAATAATATAACCTCATTAGTACATTAAATCTAATTCTTTTGGACTCTAAATAAATTATTGGGCTATGATATT
Source organism: Panax ginseng (assembly GCA_020205605.1). Taxonomy (NCBI): domain Eukaryota; kingdom Viridiplantae; phylum Streptophyta; class Magnoliopsida; order Apiales; family Araliaceae; genus Panax; species Panax ginseng. Next base: position 55,060,781 of record CM035140.1, read on the forward strand.
ATTATAGTCCATTACTCTTAATTCTATTTTACCCTAATTATTTAATTAGGGTTTTTATTTCTCACACTAGAAAATAAATTCCTTACTTATGCCTTTTCTTGTCCAAAAATATCCCCCCATTCTTGGATCAAATTTTTGGCCCTTTTAAATTATTGATTGGGCCAACTCTTGGGCCACCATATTTAATCTCTTTGGACTTTTAATAAATTTCTTTGGGCCATAACAAAATATTACATTTCCAACACTCTTATTATTACCATTCCCTAATTATTTAATTAGGGTTTTCATTTACTCCATTAAAACATAGATCCTTACTCATGCACATTTATTTCCTTAACCCAATTAGACTTGCTATAATTAGGTTATAAAATTAATTAACTGAGATGTATAAAATAAATCTCTTAAACTTAGTATATATTATAAATACTAATATTCTACCATATTATAACCTCTTAGGTTATTTAATTATCACCTAATATATATATATATATATATATATATATATATATATATATATATATATATATATATATATATAATTAGGTTACATAACTTAATTCTTAATTCACTTGAATTAATTCTATGACCACTAAATAAAAGTAACCCTTTAGGTCATTTAAATCTCATATCATGTTTAAATAACTTATTTAAGTTATACAATTTATATTGTATAATTAAATTTAATTTCCTCCTCTCCATAAATTGTTTTCAAACAATTTATTTATATATAAATATATAATTTAATATATTCAATCATTTATTCAAATATGAATTTAATTTACTAACTATTTTGATACCAATATACATATTTGCATATTGGATCTCCTCTCATATTTTTACTTTACATCCTTTGGTATAATATTAAATATTATATCATTATCCATATAACATATTTCACTTCTCACACAAATTTTGACTTTTTTTCCATAAAAAGTCAACTTTTAACTTTAACCAAAAGTCAACATTTACACATTTTGTGTTTACTGTCCATTCTAACTAATCTTGACGTTCCGGACGCAAGCGAGCAGTTCATGCTTCAAAATTCTATTTCTAACTCAAACTTTGAGTTTTAAATTACTCCATTCTTATTGCTAATCGGATTAACTAACGACTTTATACTTATTCAAATTCTTATTTGCCAGTCAAGGCCAACGCTCAAGCTATGTTAATTACTAACATAATTTTATCTTAATCCTTATATCATTAACTTAATTCATCACTCCTCTTGCTAAAATATATATAGCACTTTACTAAGTATATATATTTCTATACATATACTCATCTTCGTTTAACCTCATAACATCTCTTCATGTGAAATCTTATTTTCTTAATAAAATTTCCATATGTACTTATATAACATTTCCTAGACTATTCAATTCACATCGAATTTATGTGTATCGTAATACCTTATTCTTGATATTCCTTCAAGTACATATTAATTCATTTCTAGGATTTAGAAATTTTATAACCCATATTTTCTCTATTCTCATTCGAATAGCAAACCATATAGGTTTTACTTGAAAGTTTTAAATAAATCCACAAATTCTCTTCTAGGTTTTATTCTTTAACCTTTATTCTAATCATTCAAGATTTTATAAATTTTGGGTTGTCACAAAAACTAGGTTGTCATAATAACCTTTATTCAATCTTCTCAGATTCTACTCGTACACAACGAGTTCAGACTATTTTATATCCATAATCACATACTACCACAACATTACTCTGAAGAGTTTAAAAACGTTTCATATCTGTCTGAGGGATCATAAAACCATGAACTTTGAGGTTTAGGGTATTTCTACCTGCTACCTCTTTCAATTAAGAAAGAAAGGTACTCTACCTCTGAAATATTTTATATTTGGTATGTTTACAATCACAAAGAAGGTAAACTACCGATGCGGGTACTTTAGAGGATCAGTCTGTTGTACCTTAGTAATCGGAACGACTATATGTAATGACCGAGAAACTCGGATCTTATTGTAAAATGATTTTATTAAATTAAATAATAATAAAATCATATTCTATATGTTATCAAGATGGTTGTCATTGTATAACCTATTGATGTTAGAATATCGTAGTATTTGGGCTACGTGGGTGAATTAAAGTGTTTGGATTTCCAAGACGAAAAATAAAAGTTTTCCGAGAAATTTTCCGAAAAACACTATTCTTCGGTATTTGCTCGGGATATAATTTTGAGTTTCCGAGAAATACGTAATGATGGAATAACAAGGTAAGATGGATTAGGTAATAAAAATCTAGTTATGGAAAATGTAATAATTAAACATGGACTTAATTTATGAAGCAGTAAGCAAAGCGAAGTGTTAAAGAATAAGTAATAATGGTATGATACTTGGTATTGTACTAAGTAATGAAAACGCGAGTATAATATAAGTATTATACTGAAGTTTGTATGAAGGATGAAATATCGTATATAAATTCTATATGAATTAGAATACGAAAATAATACAACAACAATATGTATTAAGAAATGTTAATGGACTTGGATGATTGGTTAATAATTATATACAAGTCCAAGTGAATTAAAGAGAGAAGCCCAACTATTAATTAATGAACCAACTAGTGTTTGTTAATATAAGGCCCAAGGATTTATTAATCCAAGCCCAAGCTAGAATCCATGGGTTAATAGACCCATGGGGCAAAACCATATTAATATGGTGAATGTGTGGTGATCAAGTAAGTGTGATGATCAAGTAGGAGTATTGACCAAGACTTTGAAGTAATGACCAAGTGTAGGATAAGTGTTGTGTTAGACAAGTAATGAATAGTAAGGAGGTGGCTTAAGGAGGTGGGATGTTTTAAAGACCAAACTACCCTAACCTTGGAAAGTCTATAAATAGAAGAGCTTTGCTAGCCATTTGTTGGTTGATCAATTAATCCAACACATCTAAAGTGCTTAAGTGTTAGAGAGAATAAGCTACACATAAGTTATTCCATAAGCTAAGAAGAAGAAGCAAGCTACTTACCAAGACAACAAAGAGTAAGTCTTCTTCTCAATTATCTTCTATCTCTACCATGATAGGATGATACGAAAAGTTGGATTAAGAAACATGAATGAGTAAGTAATGAACTTAAGCCAATTAAGTTGGTAATAAGTCATTTAAGCTAGCATAAGTTATAAACTTATGTGAAAATAATATGAACTTATAAGAAGTTTATTAAGAGAAATGATATGAATGTAAAAGAATTTATCTGATCATATGTATCATGTATACCTAAGTAAAGTTATATGTGAAGAGTATGTAAAGTATAATGATTAAGAAACCTTAATTGTCATAAGTTATGAATAATCAAATCTTAAGTAGTTTATAAATGACAAGTTATAAGCTCTTGAAGAATAAGTCCAAAAATCCAAAAATGAATATAAGTTGTTGTATTAAGTATGTTAAAATGTTCACATGATGAATGGAAGTCATTTGTAATGTTGAACAAATCATAATAATGAAGAATTTCCAGAATTTGCACGATTGGACGATAAATGTCGAATACGTAAAATTCTCAGAATGGAAGTCAAATTTTGGGTTGGATCATGAAACCATTGTTTTCCAATAGACATAATTGGCATTTAAGAGTTGTGGACTCGAAAATGACCGGATTCCGACTTAGAACGAAGAAACGAGCGTTGAACGTTCACGAACGTTTATTGTTTTTGTTAAAAATGAACCAATAGGTGAATTTTTAGCAAACGAAGTCAAATAGATAAAATTCTTGAATGGTCATGTAGATTACGTAATTTGTGAACCATAGGCTTTTGAACGAGCCAATTCGGACTTATAACGAAGAAGTTATGCGTCCGGGAAGTTCACAAAATTTTAAAACTGAAATTGTTTTCTGGTGCACAGAGTTGGCTCCGCGGCGCCAACCCTAGGCAAAAAGAGCCACCTCTCTGCGCGGAATAGTAACCGAGCTCATCGCAAGAGTTCGTCATGGTAGCGAACCTTAGTTCAATAAGTAGGCACTTGGCGCCATGAATAAATATTAAAAATCCTTCAGAGAGTGTGGTACTTGGTAGCACGCCCATTAAGTAAGGACTCATCGCGCCACGATTGCCAAGTCCGGACAATGGCATTAAGAGCTCGCAGACCGGCGTGAGATGTGAGATGTAGTATAAATCAGCCGCAGCATACCAGGTCTCAAAACAAAGATAGTAATGAAAGTTTCTAAGTACAAAGAAAAGAAATAGAAGTAAACATAACTTAAGGAAGGTAATGTAACATTGTTTAAACTTTGTTAAACCTTAAGGATATTGTATAAAGGTTGAGATAACCTAGTCAAATATAATGCAAGCATAATGACAAACCGGAATGAATAGTAACTAAATCTAATACACAATTAGATTGAAATAAAGGGTATGATATAGTCATATACATACTTGATTATATGTGACCTAATGTAAGGAATTATGTGATCATATATTGTAGAGACTTGAACGACTTGAACATAAAGTTAAAATACCATAGCAGACGCTAAAGGCAAGTATTCTAACTCTTGTCTCAGTTCAATCTGAACAAGTTTTTGAGTTTCATGTATTCTTTCGCATGAATTGAAGTATGTTGAAGTTGAAGCCAATTCCTTTGGTTAGACTTGATGTATTGATAATCTATTAATGAATTATCAAATGTTGTTATCTTTTGTCAACTACTTGATATGGTTTTCAAAAGAAGACTGAAATGTTAAACAAATGTTTTGTCGGAAAAGCAGCGCACGTGAGGTTGCCAAATGCTTAAACGTGCATACGTTTAATGGATGTAGTGTTGATCAACATAGAGTACAATAGGCTGATCACCTAGAAGTGCTCATAAGTGATATCGAGTTTACAGACTTGCTTCCAGGTTGTCCTTTTCCAATAAAGAATGAATACTCGAGGTCTCTGACCGGAGTGAATGTTTTACTAAATATTGTTGTTATTGTAAAACATTTTGAAAGAAAAGATGAAGTGCTATTTTAAATTATCAATAGTACTTCATAACTATTGTTCAGTTATCGAAGATATACGATTTTTATGTGTCAAGCATGTTGTTACTAAATTGTTATACTTGCTGAGCTAGTTATGCTCACTCTTGCTTGAACCATATGAATGCAGCTAAGACTGAACGTTTCGAAGGATCAGGAAAAGATAAAGGAAAAGCTAAGGCAGATTACTAAGCTGTCTTGTAATAGTATAGGTCTGTTATTGTAATTTAACTGATATTATGACAAAGAACCTTTGTAATGGGTTTAGAACTTGGGAAATGTAAATATTACTTTAAATATATAGAAGTTATGTTCGTTCTTTGAGACTTTTCAATTGAATGAATGTATGAAGGTTGTACAGTATAGCACCATCTGTCGGGTTGGAAGATACCCGGATTTGGGGGTGCTACACTATATGCGTTCTTAGATTGGAGTATTTTATCCAATTAGTATATCCCCATTTTCATGGTTGTTCACCTCAGACTTATCATAAGATTCCTCACCAAAATAATTTGGTTCGGCATAAGCTTTCAAAGAATACTTTGAATTTCATAAACATTTGTCTAGCTGAATCAAATAGCTTAGACGCATATCAATAATTCGAATTTCAATCGAAACATTTTTGGCCAAATTTAGTTGGCAATAATTTACCTTTAAAATTCTGAAAATCATTATATGACGTTATGGTACCGCATTGTATTTATAGTCCGTTTGAGGATTCCGTCATTTTGTGACTTTGTTATACTACATCATACTATAGTGGGCTGACGATCTTTAGATCACATCTGACACTAAGTAATTTTGCATTGATAACTCCATCATTTTTATCATCTTTGCACCAGGTTGCATGATGCATTAATGATATAAAAATACATTTTGATAATTCAAATCATTTTCGTCTAGTCGAATCAATTAGCATAGATTCTTCTTTAAACAGTTCAAAAAAACTTTTAAAAAAATCATCTTTGGTGTCATCATGCCACAACAGCTTATTTGTGTTAGTGGGTTCAAGTCCACACCTACACACTTGTCACCATGTGTTGAGGATAACAAGATTCATTTTTAAAAGCACATCAGTGCGAATTTAGCTTGATGTCAAAAACTTCGAAGTCTAGCATAGCTAGAAGATTTGGAATACATATGCTTCCATCATCAACTTCACTTTCTCTACTGATCCATTTCTTAATAAGTCTATCTATTTCTATCATCTTCAATTCTCCATTCACAACTTTCCCATACCTAGTTCATCAAACTTACCACACATTATGAGTTCAGGAACTTTCCACAATCATATGAGTTTTGAAACTTTTCCTAGTCAGACCTTTGGCGTCCATTCGCTGAGGGATTCAAAACATACCATATGATTATGAGTCATGAACTTACCATAAGTATGAGTTTTAAGAACTCGCAACTTAACCTTATATTCTCTACCTATTCGTTATACACATTAGAAAAGAATCACCTTATCCACATGCATATAACAAATAGCGCGACACCAGGTTCCAATGATTATCAATGTAAGAAACTAAGTGGTTGCCAAACCAAACTCGGCCACAAATCAATATAGGAAGCTAAGCATACAATTCCCGCCCATACAAAGAATTGGTCAACCTAACCACTATATCGACCGAGGAGCTAAGTGATTCTAAAACCAAGTACAATTCCCCCGCCCATACAAGAAATCATACAACTCAGCTGCTGACATAAGTACTCAATTGAAATCCCTTAACATTCTTACTTTCTCTTTTCTTAATACGAATTTTCTTTAATCTGTATCTTAACATTTACCACTCTTTTCTGAGTTTAAATTGTACCATTTCATAGTACATTCTCTTTATAGCATCAAGCTATATCATACCAATCACTTAACATCATATGTTATTCAACAATTTAATCTGATCACGTAGTGATCTTATTTTTGTAATTATTTCTCCTTATACTTACGATCGTTTTATTTTACGATCTTCTTATTCTTCTCTTTATCATATTATATTATGATTTTATTTACACTTTTCATCTTTATTACAGGAGTCAGGTAACTCCGGATTCTTATCCTTATATCTCTTCAAGATTCTTCTTTGAATTTTATTTATCTTTCTCTTTACTTTACTGATAAATTCCTTAAATTCATCTCTTATCCCTTAAACTCGATCTGAGTTTATTCTTTATCATCATCTCCGCGGTTATAGTCTAAGGTACACCTACCTAAGGTTTATAACCTACGGCTTTGATACCAACTGTAACATCCCCAAATCCGGATACTTTTTACCTCAGATCTGGTACATCATCTCTACAACTATTGCGGAAGATATAAACATAAATTGTTTATACAATAAACCTTTACACATCATTCCCAAGGTCTACAACCTTAACTTAATACATACCTTCAAAATTATAAAGGTTTACAATGCTATTTTCGTCAGAAAATTTAATAGATCTAACTGCAACATAATTTAATCTTGCACTTTGACTTTACTTCTGTCTTTATTCGAGCTTTCATCTAAATCTGAAAATTTTATCATGATATAGCAAGAGTGAGCAACAAATTTGCCCAGCAAGTTTTAAATACAATGAAGATATATCATGATTGAAAAGAATGAATAAGCTTTCAAGTTTTCAACAATATAATAATTGTGAAATAACATGAATCAAGTTTCAATAATTGCATGACTGAATCAATAATGTTTGAAGTCAACAATGACCATAAACAATTTAACTGAACCTTATGGTAATGAAGGTGATCAGCCTTTCATACCTGATGAACATATGCAACATGCACTAAGTGCGAATCAATAATCAGTATAGACGTGAATAATCAAAAATAACTATTCACTAACATGCTTTGACCATACAACTCAAGTTTGAGTTAGGGAAACTTGCTCGATTAGTTGACTATCGCCACGTAATTTAAGTTAACTTCTTTTGGTAAGACCTATCATTAATAAGATTGGTTTTCAATCAAAGATATTCTACTTTGTATCATAATACAATTACTTTATCCATAGATTATCTAACACTTAATCAAATATTAGATAACATCTTAACGCATCAGTATTATTATCATCCTTTGATAATTCTTTAATCACTATATCATATACATTATGATTTAACACCTTAATAAGTCAAATACCAAACTAGCAACCTGGATTTCAAATCCAGCAAGCTGGATTCCAAATCCAGTAACCTACATGGTCAATCCCATAAACCCAATTGCAATCCAGCAAACTGGATTCAATATCCAACAACTAGATTGCAATCCGTGAAGCTAGATCCAACAAATTTTCAATTCATAAACTTCTTTTTTCAATCCAAAGAAATTTGGATTCATCGATTTTCCAATCCAAATAAAGTGGATTTCATATCCTTACACGAAAATACTAAAACAACTTATTATTTTTCTATCCTTTGACCAAACACATATACATAAATTCCATACACAAAAAGTATTTTTCCAAAATTTTTCAACTTCCTTTGGTATTTTTCAAAAATCACTTTTAGTTAATTCCTTAAGAAATTAGCCCCATCACGCTTAACTCCAGAAATTCCCATCTTTTGACACAATCTTATACGTCTTAACGTGACACTCCAGTTTAAATTTCGTGGCCATCGGAGTTATAGAACTCCGGTTATAGCCATTTTCGTCGAAAAATCATAGAAATTGAAATGGTCATAACTTGGTCATTTTAAGTCGGAATGAGCTCATTTTTGGACAGGAGGTACTTTATACCATATATTTTCATGTCCTAAAAGGGCGGAATTTTTCTCACACATTAAGTGGCCGAAACAGCCCCTGGAAAGTTCTTCGCAAAAGTGAATTGTCGTTTTGCAGTTTTTCGTGCTTTGTTAAACATTTTCCATACGGAAATCTACAACTCCTTTTCAGTGATTCTACTTGGAGATGTTAGATAACTTATCATAGTATCCTCCCAAATGTTTCCAGAATTTTTAAATATCAAAAAAATGACTAAACTGCCCCTACTCTTTGACTGTCCAAAACAGTCAATTTTTCCTTAAAAGACACAAAACTATTTTTGCTAAATTAGTCACTATGGACTGTGTACTCATCATTTTTGAGTCCTACCACTTGGTTTTAGTAGCTAACTAACATATCTAGTACCTCTCTTTGACGGATCACAAAACGAAGGTGTAGATCAAAAACGGTGGAAATCCAAAGTACATAGAAATTTTAGGGCTCATAAACTAGAAAAAATCACTTTTCTTTATTTTTGATTTCCAGCTAAAACAACACCCAATATGGGTATATCTAAACATGAAACACTCAATAACAAGTATATTCATGATTTTTAAGTTTAGAAACATAGTTCCAAGATTTGATTTATAATAATCAAAAATTACATAACAAAAGGTATTTATACCTTTGATTTCTTGACATATCTTTTTCTTCCAAACTATGTGATGGATCTTGGATGACATGAAATATCAAAATCTTCTTTCCTTATTTCTTGGAGCTGCCGAAATATGATAGCTCTCTTTCTCTCTCTCTATTTGATTTTGGTTAGCTAACTTGGAAGCAATAGGATGAGATAGAAATGAAATGATTTTTGTGGTGTAGAAAAAAATGTGTAGATACATTTTGTATATCTCACATTGATCTCCCATCCACTCTCTCTTTCCTTCTCTTTCCTTTTTTCTTTCTAAGTGCCGAATTGCTCCTCTCTCTCTCTCTTGGTTTTCTTTTTGGTTAGAAAAAAAATAATAAGAGATGAAAGAAATAATTAGATATTTGTTTGTTGGGGATTTAATGTATAGATATATTTTTTTATATCTACATACATCCCCCAATCTCATCTCTTCTTCTCTTCCTTAATCATTATCTAGTTGCTTGCACTCTTGGATAAAATAAGTGGCCAAGTTAATTAGTGACAACTAAGCCTAAAGGATAAGAAAGAAAAAAAATAATCATTGCTCTCCTATTTTTTTTCCCTTCTCATCTCTTTCTCTTCATGGCCATGTGGCCTTATCATCTTCCAACATATCCTTTTCTTTTTTCTTTAATTGTTAATTTACTTAACAAGTGACTAGATAGCCCCTCCTTAAGTGGGTCAAAAATTGGGCCACTTATCAATCAAATTCTATTGGGCTTGTACTTTTATTATTTTGTTTACTAACAAAATAAATTTGGGCTTCCACTAAAAAATATAATTGGGTCATTATAATACTTGTTCCACGCATAATATATTGGGCTAGATTAACAATTTAATCGCCCTTAATCACTTTATCCACAAGTCACATAATTAAATAATTAATTAGACTTGTTTAAATAATATAACCTCATTAGTACATTAAATCTAATTCTTTTGGACTCTAAATAAATTATTGGGCTATGATATTATTATAGTCCATTACTCTTAATTCTATTTTACCCTAATTATTTAATTAGGGTTTTTATTTCTCACACTAGAAAATAAATTCCTTACTTATGCCTTTTCTTGTCCAAAAATATCCCCTCATACTTGGATCAAATTTTTGGGCTTTTTAAATTATTGATTGGGCCAACTCTTGGGCCACCATATTTAATCTCTTTGGACTTTTAATAAATTTCTTTGGGCCATAACAAAATATTACATTTCCAACACTCTTATTATTACCATTCCCTAATTATTTAATTAGGGTTTTCATTTACTCAATTAAAACATAGATCCTTACTCATGCACATTTATTTCCTTAACCCAATTAGACTTGCTATAATTAGGTTATAAAATTAATTAACTGAGATGTATAAAATAAATCTCTTAAACTTAGTATATATTATAAATACTAATATTCTACCATATTATAACCTCTTAGGTTATTTAATATATATATATATATATATATATATATTAGGTTACATAACTTAATTCTTAATTCACTTGAATTAATTCTATGACCACTAAATAAAAGTAACCCATTAGGTCATTTAAATCTCATATCATGTTTAAATAACTTATTTAAGTTATACAATTTATATTGTATAATTAAAATTAATTTCCTCCTCCTCTCCATAAATTGTTTTCAAACAATTTATTTACATATTAAATATATTCAATCATTTATTCAAATATGAATTTAATTTACTAACTATTTTGATACCAATATACATATTTGCATATTGGATCTCCTCTCATATTTTTACTTTACATCCTTTGGAATAATATTAAATATTATATCATTATCCATATAATATATTTCACTTCTCACACAAATTTTGACTTTTTTCCATAAAAAGTCAACTTTTAACTTTAACCAAAAGTCAACATTTACACATTTTGTGTTTACTGTCCATTCTAACTAATCTTGACGTTCCGGACGCAAGCGAGCAGTTCATGCTTCAAAATTCTATTTGAGTTATTATAAATAACTCTAATATTTGGCAATGGTTTCATTAATAGTTTAATAATAATTAAATGTTAATAGAATTATTTGATATTTGAATCATTTAATAATGATTTCGGTGTTTGAAAATTCATGATAAATTAATAAATGTTTATTAAGTCATTTAAAACAATATGAATGATACTTACAGATATTGAACGTTGGAATAGAGTCTTAGACTCGATAATTACTTGATAAAGCTATCGGTACACCGACATGTTTCAGAAATTAATTTGGACTTAGATATTTTGACTGTATTATTGGTTATTTGTGATGCAATGACTGTTGAACATATGTGATAATGTGATTAGGTTATTTGTTGACTGCAAAATGCAGTACTATATGTTATAGTATATTGTTCTAATCGAACAAATGATCTGATTAATGATAGGTCGTGATATAAAAGATAAAACTAAGTTACATTTTGTAAGTAGTAGATCAGGCAAGTATCCTACCTTTGCATTTTCTTTATGCAATATTGGACATGAGTAAGAATGTTTCAAAATTATATTATTATTGTACAGATTATTAATCCTATATTATATACGCTCATTGATTTGTCAATATGTTAGTATATGGTAATTCAGATATATATTCTGTTCGTTAATTTCTATAAATGGTTATATAAGTGTCCCCACTTGGATAATCATTGCATTTAATCACATGTTGATACACCTTTGTTAATTACCAGTATATATATATGTTGAATTATACATTATTGTTGAGCAAGATAAAACCTTATTATTATCCAACCGAATTGCCTTGGTTTAGAACCCCGACAAGTATGAACATCCCTTACACGGGAAAATCTTTTATGCACCCAAGGTGGACAGAGTGAACGATAACATCGTTCTTGGATGTAATATTGATCAATACAGGGTACAACGGGTTGATCACCCCGTGTCTGTAAAGTAAGTTATGACAGATTCTGAGATGAAGTTCGTTTAACCTTTTCAAAAATGAAAACAATGTTCATAGTATGTCCCTTAACCTTATTTATAGTCAGTACGTAGTTTCAAAAATTTGAAAGAGGGTTGTTATGTTATTATTATCGGTTCAGATTACTTCACAACTATTAATTTGTTGTAGAAGGGTAGTATAAAGAAAACATTTAAATTCTTTCAGCTTATATATATATATATACTTGTTATTACTTGTTGGGCACTCAAATGCTCATCCTTGCTTAATTTAAATATTTTCAGCTAAATGTGAACAACTTGAAGGCTCTGTTAAGAACAATGAAAAAGGGAAAGGTTGCTGAATGATTTCAATGTTATCTTATGTAATAGTGTAATATTATTTAGACAATGTTATATATTTATTATCATGTATTGTAAGGAATGATTAAAGGTTATGTACTTGGGAGCTAGACTCTGATAATTATGTAAATTAAGTTTAATATTTATATTATTGTTATTATTATTAGTATTATTCCACTCATAGAAATGGTATCGTGAAGCATTGAATTCGGGTTTGAAGTACCTGGATTCGGGGGCTTTACAGGTTGGTATCAGAGCTATAAAATACCTTCTCAGACAAGTCAAAACCAGTAGTTCAAGGGATAGCTTTTGTTGTGACCTCCTAGACAGCAAGGAACCCGAATGAGGTCATCACGGGTAAGCTTATCATAAACTATAGTGAAGTCTATACCTTATTTGATACCGATTCTACCAATTCTTTTATTTCTCCTACTTGCGCTCAACGATTAAATTTGACTCCGGAGAAATTAGACTTTGACTTATCTGTGAAAACTCCATTGGGAGAAACCTTCATTACATCCACTGTTTATAAGTCTTGTTTGGTTCAAATCGGTACCCTCACATTACCTATCGATCTTATTTCATTGAAAATACTTGCATTTGATGTGATTCTAGGGATTGATTGGTTAACTACTCATCATACAAAAATTGATTCTTTTCGTAAGGTTGTTAGCTTTCATATTCCTAACCAACCTATTATGCGAATTCAAGCAACCAAACCATTAAAATAGATCACCGTCATCTCAAGCCATAAAGCTATTCGTTTATTGAAAAACGGATATGAAGCTTTCTTAGCTCATGTCACAGATTTAAACAAAAATACGTCAGATTTGAATGATATTTCTATTGTTAATAAATTTCCTAACGTATTCCCTGAAGAACTTCCTGGCCTACCCCCAGAGCGTGAAATTGAATTTTGTATCGACCTTGAACCCAGTACAAAACCCATTTCAAAAGCCCCATATCGAATGGCTCCTATTGATCTTCAGGAGTTAAAGACCCAATTGTAGGAATTGTTAGACATTGGTTTCATTCGTCCTAGTACATCTCCTTGGGGTGATCCTGTTCTATTCGTGAAGAAGAAAGATGGGAGTATGCGACTATGTATTGACTACCGGGAATTGAGCCATGTCACCATCAAGAATAGATATTTGTTACCTCGTATTGATGACCTGTTTGACCAGTTGCAAGGAGCACAATTCTTTTCAAAGATCGATCTTCGTTCTGGATATCATCAGCTGAAGGTTAAAACTGAGGATATTCCAAGGACTGCCTTCAGAACTCGGTACGGACATTATGAATTCTTAGTCATGTCTTTTGGATTTACTAATGCTCCTACTGCCTTCATGGACATGATGAACCGAATATTCAAGGAATATTTGGATCACTTTGTGGTCGTCTTTATTGATGACATCCTCATATATTCGAAAATCCGTGAAGATCATGAGCAACACTTGAGGCTGATACTCCAAAAGATTCGTGAAAACAAGCTTTATGACAAGTTGAAGAAATGCGAGTTCTGGCTTGAGGAAGTAGCATTCCTTGGGCACGTAGTATCAAGTCATGGAATATTTGTTGACCCGACAAAGATTGAAGCTATTCAAAGCTGGGAGCAACCTAAATCAGTGACCAAAGTACGTAACTTTCTCGGATTAGTTGGTTATTATCGGAGATTCGTGGAAGGGTTTTCTCGAATCGCTACTCCATTAACTCAGCTCACTCGGAAAGATATAAAATTCGGTTGGAGCGTGGAATGTGAGAAGAGTTTTTAAGAACTCAAGAGGAGACTCATTTCAGCACCTGTTCTGATAATACCATCTGGCTCGGAGGGATTTGTCATCTACAGTGATGCATCAAGCAAAGGGTTAGGATATGTTCTCATGCAACATGGGAAAGTCATAGCCTATGCCTCTCGGCAACTCAAAGAATATGAGAGGAATTATCCTACTCATGATCTAGAGTTGGCAGTTGTTGTCTTCGCACTTAAAATTTGGAGGCATTACTTGTATGGGGAGAAAGTGGGGATCTTTACGGATCATAAAAGCCTCAAATATTTCTTCACCCAAAAGGAACTCAACATGCAGCAACGACGTTGGCTTGAGCTGTTAAAAGATTACGATAATACCATTCAATACCATCGTGGAAAAGCGAACGTGGTAGCTGACGCGTTGACTGACGCGTTGAGTAGAAGATCGTATGCGTTTACGAGTGCGAATATACGAACCTACGTGAAAATAACGAATATATGATTAGAACCAACTTTAATCAATAATGTTAAAGCTACTAAAGCTACAAACCCGGAGCTGATGAATACGAAGAAGAAGGTTCAAGAGGGCGTTATTCTAAAAGCAAGAATCGACGAAGAGAGGAAATCTCAACCCTCGATTTAATTGGCCCATTTGAAATCCTCGATCAAGTAGGAACTGTGGCTTATAGACTCGCTTTATCGCTAAGTATGTCGCGTGTTCATAACGTTTTTCACTTATCGATGCTACATAAATATGTGGACGACCTGAACCACATTATTAAATTAGAACTAGATGAGATAGTAGAAGATTTAACGTATGAGGAGATAAGTGTTAAAATCTTGGATAGGAAGGATCGTATTCAACACTCAAAGGTTATACCTAAAGAGTTAGAATCTGAAATGAAGTCAAGGTATCCTCATCTCTTCGGCATACTAGATACGTACATAAATTTTGAGGGCAAAATTTCATAAGGAGGGGAGATATTAATTCAACAATATCTGGTTGAGATAGATTGTTGAATTTGGTGATGTAACTGTTTGCCACCATAGACATATGGTTTAATTTATTTAAAATTTCTTGTTCACTAAATCCATCAATGTTCCATTCGTAAATTTTATTAGATGAAACTGAGAACTGTTTATCTAGGTTTCTCTCTTCGAACTGTAAGTCCGGAGGAGTAGGTCTAGAATACCAATTCCTAGTTATACTAGTGTTTTTAACTGTTAATTTGTTAAGCTGATCAGTTAAATCTGGTATTGAATCAGTATCAGAATTATCTGATTGATAACTGCTTTCAACATCAGTTTTAACTTGATCAATCGCGGCAATAGTACCACTTGTACCAGGCTCATTTTTAAGTTTTTTGAATAACTTATCAATGGATTTAACTAAATTATCATCATCAGATGGTAATCCTAACTTGTGTCTATTTTCTGGTAACTTTATTAAAGGATGTTCAATTTTTAAATCGGGTTTTTTAATAATAGATTCTTCAAACTTTTCTTCAATTCTATCAAGCTGTTTTCCCACGGTCGCTAGATATTGATTACTAAAGTTTAATTGTTCAATAATTTTTTTATCATTGTTATTAGCATCCGAAATTTTGAATGGGCTGGCAATCACGCATTTATATTTTTTAATCGAGATTAGAACTGTTTCTAAAGGGGGATGACTAGAAGAAATTTTGACTTATCTTCTTTAACCCAATTGTGTTTTGGTAATTACGTTACATTTACTTTGAAATTGTTCATACCAATCATAAAATGAAATATTCATTCTTTCATTTTTAATAAATCTTTTCCATCTATTTATTATTTTATCACGTTCCTTTTCAGTGGGGTGATTGGATCTAAATAGATGTCTTTTTTCTTTATTAGATTTAGCATTAAAATCTTTTACTAGATTATCCCGATCTAAAACGAACTCCTTTTTGATAACTCTTAATTGATTGTTAATGGGGATATCAAAATCAATCGAGTGGGCATCACGAGAAGAAGTGGGAGAAGAAGAACTTTCTTCTTCTTCAAAAAATCTTTATAAGCATAACAAGGGTGGTGCTTGACCTTGATTAAGCACGCCTTTTAACTTAACATTTTGATTGAAGGATTCTTTGAGTACTTGATGTCTCTTCTAGTATGGATAACTGAAGGGGCTGAAGAACTGGAAATATCTTCAATAATTATTGGTGTCTTAGTACGTTCAAAACTAATTTTAACAGTTCCATCAGAAAATTGTTGAATATTTTCAATATTTAATAAATTATTAACTACGGGCTGTTGGGGTAATTCATTAGGTAAAGTCCTTGGACTGGAAGCGTAATATCCTTCCGGAGAGAATTGTTCTTGGAACTTGAATATTAGCATCGATAGTAGAACTTTGAATTAAAAGCTGTTAAATCTTTAGGACTTTTATTTAAAGCATGAACATTTAAATTTGTTTTCATCGCTTTATAATAAATCCTATAAATTAAGGCAATAAAGTGAGAACCCTCAATCATTTGAGTGATTTCTCTGAAGTTTTAATATTTAATGTTAAAGCCTTTAATAGATCCGATCACTAAGACTTAGGGTGAAATCAGAAAGCAATTAAAATGGACAGTCCCATTGTGCAAACTTGATTCCATAGCACCTATAATCTTTGGGGTGATAATTTAAAACCGAGCATCTCTTAGATGAGAGATAGATGCATGAGTTAATTCCTTTAATGTTTAATGGTTTTATTTGCAACTTGAATTAATCCAATATGAATAAAATTGTAACCCCTTTTCCTATGTTTTTAATAACATCCAAGGTCAAGAAGACTACAATTTTCAGTATTCTTTATTAATAAGCGTAAACTTTCTCAACTGTTTTGGACGTTATAATCGCTTTTAAAATTATCTAAAAATGTTGGTGATAAATTTCTTTTGGAGAAACTCTTGGTATATTCCAATTGTGTAAGGCTTGACTAATATTTTCATAACTGTGAGACTCTTGGTTAACTATGTCTGGGACAGAAGGTAAAGTTGACCTTTGACTAGTCGAAGAGTTAGATCTAAATAACCTATTCATTATCTTTGGTTTGAGAATAAAATTTCACTCTTTATCTTCCATCTGAGACCCTCTTACCTTGAGTAGACTCATACCCAAACCTAATACCCAAAACTGCTCACACAAGAGACTTACCTGGGTAGACGCAGACAAGGGTGGACTACAGTAAGTTAGGTGACATTTGAGGTTAACGTTGGAAGTATTGAGAAAGGAGAAGTTGTACGCTAAATTTTCAAAATGTGAATTCTGGATCGAGCGAGTACAATTTCTTGGTCACGTAATCGATAAAAATGGAATTTCGGTAGAACCATCCAAAGTAGAAGTCGTGATTAACTGGGATCAGCAGAGAACGCCGTCAGAAGTAAGAAGTTTTCTTGGATTGGAAGGATATTATAGAAGGTTCATACAAGACTTTTCCAAGATCGCAACTCCGTTAACGAATTTAACTCGAAAAGCTGTGAAATTTGTTTGGACGGATAAATGTGAGGAAAGCTTTCAAGAATTGAAGAAGAGGTTGAGTACGGTACCTGTGCTATCTCTTCCAGATGATACAAGAAATTTTGTTGTTTATAGTGATGCGTCGCATAAAGGACTTGGCTGTGTGCTGATGCAAAACTGCAAAGTCATTGCGTATGCATCACGATTACGAGCAGGGATATCCGACCCATGACTTAGAGTTAGCTGCAGTTATTTTTGCTTTGAAAATTTGGAGGCACTACCTCTACGGAGAGAAGTGTGAAATATATACGGACCATAAGAGTCTGAAATATATTTTCACGCAGAAAGATTTGAATATGCGTCAAAGAAGGTGGTTGGAGTTAATTAAGGACTACGACTATGAGATTTTATACCATCCGGGTAAGGCAAATGTGGTTGCCGATGCCTTAAGTGGAAAGGGTCGGGAGAAATTGACGATGTTGACTGCTCAGGAGGAGCTACTTACAGAAATGGAGAAACTGGAATTGGAAGTGAAGTATCCTATGGAGATCGATGAGAAGCTATTTCAGATGCAATCTGGTACAACTCTACTAGATAAAGTAAAGGAGGCTCAGCTTCAGGATGATGAATACAAAAAGGTGACAAAGAAGATATCTGAAGGAACCAAACCGAGATTTAAGATGGATAAGGAATGAATACTGAGATTTGAGAGTAGAATTTGGGTACCACCAGTCACATAGATTAAGGAAGATATTTTGAGTGAGGCTCATAGTTCACGATATTCGATTCACCCTATTAGTACCAAGATGTTCCAAGATCTTAGACAACATTTCTGGTGGCCGAATTTGAAGCGTGATGTTGTAGAATGTGTTGCCAAGTGTCTGACCTGTCAGAAAGTGAAAGCGGAACATCAGAGACCGAGTGGATTGCCACAATTGTTAGAGATCCCAGAGTTGAAATGGGAACATATTACAATGGACTTCGTGGTTGGCCTTCCGACGACTCAGAAAGGCTACGACGCAGTATGGGTTATCGTTGACCGACTGACGAAATCTGCACATTTCCTTTCGATCAAAATAAGATTTAACTTAGATCAGTTGGCGAGGCTATACGTAAAAGAGATTGTTTCGAGGCACGGAGTTCCGATATCAATTATTCTAGATAGGGATTCGCGCTTCACATCAAATTTCTGGAAACGTCTTCAGGAATGCATGGGTACGCAATTGCGAATCAATCTGACTTATCACCCTCAAGCAGATGGATGAGTGAGAGAACGATTCGGACATTAGAAGATATGCTAAGAGCACCGTGTGATGGACTTTAAAGGAAATTGGGATGATCACCTACCATTAGTAGAGTTAAACATAACAACAGTTACCACGCTAGTATTGGTATGCCACCTTACGAAGCGTTATACGGAAGAAAATGCAGAACTCCGCTTTACTGGGATGAAGTTGGTGAGAGACAATTGCTAGGGCCAGAATTGGTACAACAAACATCAGAAATAGTCAAAGTGATCCGAGCACGACTGGTAGCGGCTCAAGATCGATAGAAGAAATACGCTGATCCACATTGTAAAAATATCGAGTTTGAATCAGGTAGTTACGTTTTCTTGAAGGTCTCTCCCTGGAAGGGAAAGATCAGGTTCGGAAAGAAAGGGAAATTGAGCCCAAGATTCATTGGACCCTTTGAAGTACTGAGAAGAATCGGAGAAGTCGGGTACGAGGTAGCCTTACCTCCAGCACTTGAGAATGTCCACAACGTCTTCCATGTTTCTGTGTTACGACCCTACAAGGCTGATTTCAAGCAAGTAATTGAATATGAACCCCTACATTTTGAAAAAGACTTATCTTACGAAGAAATTCCTGTCCAAATTGTCGACCGAAAAGAACAAGTTCTCAGAAATAAAGTTATACCTTCTATTAAGGTAATTTGGAGGAACCACAACGCTGAAGAAGCTATGTGGGAACTCGAAGAAAATATGATGAAGAATTGCCCTCATTTATTTACTTAATTATTTGTAAGCGATTCTGGGGACAGAATCTTTGTAAGGGGGGGAGAATGTAACGGGTCGAATTTATTGAGTCGTGATTCTGGGGACAGGATACTTTTAAGGGGGGAAAGATGTGACGAACGAGATTTTTGTAAATTAAATTTTAATATTTATTGAATTAAATAAATATTTTCGAGGATTTAATTATTAGATTTAATAATTAATTGATGCAATTGTGATAGATTAATTTAATTATATGTGTTACATTTATTAAATTAATTTGGATAATATTTATTATTCGAAGTATGTCATTATGTGAGCTTATTGTATTAAATGAAATATTTAATAAGCATAATGTTATTTTAATTAATGTAATAATTAATTAGAGATTTAATAATTTGATATAATTAATTAATGAGAAAATTAATTATATGATTATGTGAATTTATGAGAAGTTATTATATTTTATTTAAATTAAATTAAATAAGATATTTGAATTAATGTGTAAGGGTGTGACATGATTTAAACTATATTATAAAGATTTTATTAAATTAATTGGATATAGCCTTTTTAAGGCTAGCCAAACATGGCTTTAGTGGGAGTTATAGGCAGTTAACCCATGATGGGTAACTGACCATAATGCGCATCAGTTTCTTTCCTTTATACGTACTCTTCTTTCTTTTTCTTTTTATTATTATTGGCTAAGTCTAGAAATAAGCAGAGAGATTGAGAATTTATAGAGTTAGATTGTCAGAGAAAATATTCAGAGATTGTGAAGGAGATTGAGAGTGAGGAATCAAAAGTATCTAAGCCTACTAATTTATACTCTACATGGTAATCTTCTCCTTCCCAATTTTTATTTTACGTCATTGAGTTTCATATATACGGGTTTCAAAGTTTTTGATTTAAACCTCTGTAATTGGAATAGGAGTAATGATTTTGGGTTGTGTATGTGTTATGACATAACACGTCGTATTTTAATTTGCTAGCTTTTCTATTTCACGAACACTTTCGATCCGATCATTCATGTTCATGTTCCTTCTCCCTCTTCATCTGAACCCCCCCTCTCTCTCTCTAGATGTAGGATTTTCAAAATCCCATATAAATGATTTAAACTTTCTATTTATAAAATTTTCTAGCTAAGGGTATTTTAGTCATTTCACCCCTAACCTCCTTACTATTCATGGCTTAATGACTAACTTAACTTACTCCTTAAGTTTACTTAACACTTAAGTCTACTTTGCCTTTAAGTTTGCTTAACTCTTAAGTTTATTTAACCTTTAAGTTTGCTTAACTCTTAAGTTTACTTAACCTTTAAGCATAAGCACTTTACTTAGCTATTAAGTTTACTTAATCATTACTTAACTTATCCTTTACTTAGCCATTAAAACTAATCGTATTCTACGTGTCTCATTCTCGTATATTCTTCATATATAGTTCGTACGATATTCGTATTATACGTCGTACCAACCCTCTTGCTATACTCATATAGCTCACGCATAATAATCCTAATTATTATACGTAAACATTAAATTCTCGAAACTCTCTTTTCCTAACCCTTAGGTTTTGAGTCCGCAGGCGAAAAATTCGTTTTTGCCATAACTGAAATATTTTTGAATATTCCATCACGTCTCAACATTTTACGTAATCAATGACTTCTCGGAATTTCAAAATAAATCTTCGAGCAGAAACGGATGAATAGTGCCTATTTCGTCTTTTTCCCCGAAAAATATTTAGTTCCCGGAAAACTTTTATTTTCGTCTTGAAAATTCTTATTCGCTCAATCTAGCTCGTAGCCAGAATACTCCCGATTAATAATCATCCTAGGTTCTAGAACGATTAATAAGCACATAGCACATAATAGTATTAATAAAAATTAGTTTTATTAATAACTAATTCTTTCAACCTAAATTCTGGACAATCTATAATTCCGGGTTGTTATATTCTTCCCCCCTTATAAAAATTCCGGTCTCGGAATTTCTTAAAACTACACCCTTACCCGGGTCATCACATTTTAATACGAATTATCTTTAATTCATATAGTATCCTTCATAACTCAATCTAAGTTCTTCTTCCCGTACTACTTTATAGTACCATTCATTTATAGCCATAGCTATAAATCATTCATCATTTAACAACTACTCTGTTACTACGAGTCACTATGATCACGTGGTGAACTTCTTATCCTTCTCTCTACGATTATATTCTTAGGTACTCCTACCTAAGGTTTATAACCTATCAGGTTTGATACCAACTTGTAACGCCCCGAAATCCGGTCCATCTTCACACCCGGATTTCGTACGTCACGAGTACATCCTTCATCCAACATACATCATTAAATACCGAAATATAACAACATACACTCTGAAATCCCAGGTTCTGGAAACCTTATAACCTTTTTCATTACAAATAATAATAAATACATTATTCATTTCATCTTACAAGAGTGACTTTTATCCGCCACCAAGGATACATAACAGTTCCTTAAACTAGTCTAGAGTTCAATTCATCTATCTAAATTACAAGTCTTCACTTGATCTTCTCGCTACCTTCACACTCTGAATGACAATCATCTGGAGACCGTCAGCTTGATCTTTACGAGATCCTTAAGTTCTTCTAACCTTATTCACTGAAAATTGTTTTTCATTTAAAGCAAGTGTGAGCATTCAATTGCCCAGCAAGTCATAACAGTTGAACAAACAACTTCAGAATTAAAATATTTCTTTAGAACTTCTATAACCGAAAAAAGGTTATGAAGCGGCTTGAATAATAGGAATAGTCTCGATTCATATCATCTTAAAACATCAGTCATTTTCACTTTGAAATACTTTAATGCTTCAACCTTTTTAATACACATCCTATCTGGCTAGAATCATTAGCACAGACTTAACAATAACGGTTCAT
Organism: Panax ginseng; assembly: GCA_020205605.1. Classification (NCBI taxonomy): domain Eukaryota; kingdom Viridiplantae; phylum Streptophyta; class Magnoliopsida; order Apiales; family Araliaceae; genus Panax; species Panax ginseng. Next base: position 55,083,495 of record CM035140.1, read on the forward strand.
GTATAAACAGAACATACTTGTATTGAACAGCTCAATTATAGAACAATGCATATCATAGAAACACCGAAGTGTTCAAATTGTGGCTTAAGGCCTCATACATTCTACCACCTTGTGTCTACATCGCACATATGCACATAGTCAAGACTTCTAAAGTACAACATCTGAGAACTTTAAGAAACTAACATTCATGTAATATGAATTAAGTTAGGAAACTTGCCTTACGCCCAGCTACAACATACGTTGAACTGCTCATTTCAATTCCTATATGACACATAAGGAGAAAACATAAACACCAATTAGTCATATATTGAACTTACGCATTGGTTTACTTAACTTTACTTCTTAGGGTTCGCGTTCTTGCAATATAAGTTTACGCGACTAACTTCCTTTACCAGTTTACGACTTTGTGACATACGGAGATGTCTTACTCATACGTTCATCATCTTTGATGATTTACATTCTTATCTGACTCATATTCGGCTTTCATTAATACTATTACCGTTCATTATGGCTTTCTTGATAATTCATATCTTATTTAATACTTATGTTATTCATTACATGAACCCCATGTTCATTACTCGTTCTTAGTGTCGAAGCCATACCAATCGTTATATGCTAAGACCGATCGTTCCTTGTAACAACATTGCATTCACAGCGTCTATACGCTTCACACTTATCTCTCATTATTATGACAGAACATTAAAATGTTATTCATTACCCTCGTCACGCAACGTCTAAGGAATCACAACCATAAAAATCCCTCACGTTTGTTCATCGCGACTACGGTCCCCGGACATCGGTTACGTAACCTGCGTTTAAATTCTTTATCAATTAATCTTGCTTAATCTATATGTTCAACCTTTAATAAAGGTTTACATTACTTGATTAAGTGTTACATTAGTTGAATATTATATTCTTTATCTTCCCTTACATATCCTGCAAGAGTTGAGCAGTTAAAAGCTCATCTCTGGCTTTTTCCCAACATTGGCGCTATGGCGCCACTCTCTTCTTTATCTCTCGCGCTACGGTGCCACTCTCTAGTATTTTATGGCCGAGCTCGCGCTGCGGCGTGGCCTCCCAAGGCTCAGCTAGCGTGCCATTCGATTGGTTTGATTTTAACCCTTTGTTCATTTTACGTTTTTAACGATCTTCGTTCGTTCGTCCGTAATTCGGTCATCCGAACTCGGAACTCGCTCGTTCTTGAGTCCACGACTCTCGTTTTCTATACTCTTACTTTCTTATAAAGCCCTACACACTCGGGTTCATTTACTAACTTTCTAATTCTCGTTTGAATTTTACGAAATTTTTGCCATAACTTCGTTATAACTAAGTTTTAATCCATTCTTCATGAACGTTTCTACCGTTCCTAACCAAGAGATATGCAACTAACTTATACGCGATGGTTTTAAACTTGTCCATAAACAACAATTAAACTACGATGGTTTTAAATTTGTCCATCAATAACGTTCTTCGTGTTCTTCGCGTGTTCTTCGTTCGTTCTTCGTTTTAATCGATATTTTGGATTATGATTTCACTTGTTATTGGAATTTGATGTTATAGAACACCATTCCTTACTTATTTCACATACTTATTCATATAATCCAGTCGGATCGTTCAAATTCGCTACGAATCTTATAGTTCCTTAAGAAATTTATTTATTAAACTTCAAAGTTCTTATTTCTTCTTTTCTCATGATTTCAACCATATGAACTCATCTCTAACCTTATCTACTTATTATCTTCATTAATTTATGTTTTTATACATAAAAACTTAAAGAAAATTTATAAAAGACTAGGTTTCGGATTACCGTTCTTCTTTATTTTTCTTCCGCTAGACAAAGCCGGCGATTTGCTAGCTTTTCTATTTCACGAACACTTTCGATCCGATCATTGATGTTCATGTTCATGTTCCTTCTCCCTCTTCATCCGAACCCTCTCTCTCTCTCTAGATGTACGATTTTCAAAATCCCATATAACTGATTTAAGCTTCCTATTTATAGAATTTCCTAGCTAAGGGTATTTTAGTCATTTCGCCCCCTAACCTCCTTACTATTCATGGCTTAAGGACTAAGTTAACTTACTCCTTAAGTTTACATAACACTTAAGTCTACTTAGCCTTTAAGTTTGCTTAACTCTTAAGTTTACTTAACCTTTAAGTTTACTTAACCCTTAAGCATAAGCACTTTACTTAGCTATTAAGTTTACTTAATCATTACTTAACTTATCCTTTACTTAGCCATTAAAACTAATCGTATTCTACGCGTCTCATTCTCGTATTTTCTTCATATATAGTTCGTACGATATTCGTATTACACGTCGTACCAACCCTCTTGCTATACTCATATAGCTCACGTATAATAATCCTAATTATTATACGTAAACATTAAATTCTCAGAACTCACTTTTCCTAACACTTAGGTTTTGAGTCCGCAGGCGAAAAATTTGTTTCTGCCATAACTGAAATATTTTTGAATATTCCATCATGTCTCAACATTTTACGTTATCAATAACTTCTCGGAATTTCAAAATAAATCTCCGAGCAGAAACGGATGAATAGTGCCTATTTTGTCTTTTTCCCCAAAAAATATTTTGTTCTCAGAAAACTTTTATTTTCGTCTTGAAAATTCTTATTCGCTCAATCTAGCTCGTAGCCAGAATACCCACGATTAATAATCATCCTAGGTTCTAGAACGATTAATAAACACATAACACATAATAGTATTAATAAAAATTAGTTTTATTAATAACTAATTCTTTAAACCTAAATTCTGGACAATCTAAAATTCCGGGTTGTTATATTCTTCCCCCCTTATAAAAATTCCATCCTCGAAATTTCTTAAAACTACGCCCTTACCCGGGTCATCACATTTTAATACGAATTGTCTTTAATTCATATACTATCCTTCATAACTCAATCTAAGTTCTTCTTCCCATACTACTTTATAGTACCATTCATTTATAGCCATAGCTATAAATCATTCATCATTTAACAACTAATCTGTTACTACGAGTCACTATGATCACGTGGTGATCTTCTTATCATTCTCTATACGATTATAGTCTTAGGTACTCCTACCTAAGCTTTATAACCTATCAGCTTTGATACCAACTTGTAACGCCCCGAAATCCGGTCTATCTTCACACCTAGATTCTGTACGTCACGAGTACATCCTTCATCCAACATACATCATTATATACAGAAATATAACAACATACACTCTCAAATCCCAGGTTTTGGAAACCTTATACCTTTTTCATTACAAATAATAATAAATACATTATTCATTTCATCTTACATGAGTGACTTTTATCCGCCACCAAGGATACATAACAGTTCCTTAAACTAGTCTAGAGTTCAATTCATCTTTCTAAATTACAAGTCTTCACTTGATCTTCTCGCTACCTTCAAACTCGGAATGACAATCATCTGGAGACCGTCAGCTTGATCTTTACGGGATCCTTAAGTTCTTCTAACCTTGTTCGCTGAAAATTATTTTTCATTTAAAGCAAGTGTGAGCATTCAATTGCCCGACCAAGTCATATGATTGAACAAACAACTTGTAATTAAAATATTTCTTTAGAACTTCTATAACAAGAACAAAGGTTATGAAGCGACTTGAATAATAGGAATAGTCTCGATTCCTATCATCTTAAAACATCAGTCATTTTCACTTTGAAATACTTTCATGCTTCAACCTTTTTAATACACATCCTATCTAGCTAGAATCATTAGCACAGACTTAACAATAACGGTTCATGTATAAACAGAACATACTTGTATTGAACAGCTCAATTATAGAACAATGTATATCATAGAAACACCGAAGTGTTCAAATTGTGGCTTAAGGCCTCATATATTCTACCACCTTGTACCTACATCGCACATATGCACATAATCAAGACTTCTAAAGTACAACATCTGAGAACTTTAAGAAACTAACATTTATGTAATATGAATTAAGTTAGGAAACTTGCCTTACGCCCAGCTACAGCATACGTTGAACTGCTCATTTCAATTCCTATATGACACATAAGGAGAAAACATAAACACCAATTAGTCATATATTGAACTTACGCATTGGTTTACTTAACTTTACTTCTTAGGGTTCGCGTTCTTGCAATATAAGTTTACGCGACTAACTTCCTTTACCAGTTTACGGCTTTGTGACATACGAAGATGTCTTACTCATACGTTCATCATCTTTGATGATTTACATTCTTATCTGACTCACATTCGGCTTTCATTAATCCTATTACCGTTCATTATGGCTTTCTTGATAATTCATATCTTATTTAATACTTCTTTTATTCATTACATGAACCCCATGTTCATTACTCGTTCTTAGTGTCGAAGCCATACCAATCGTTATATGCTAAGTCCGATCGTTCCTCGTAACAACGTTGCATTCACAGCGTCTATACGCTTCACACTTATCTCTCATTATTATGACAGAACATCAAAATGTTATTCATTACCCTCGTCACGCAACGTCTAAGGAATCACAACCATAGAAATCCCTCACGTTTGTTCATTGCGACTACGGTCCCCGGACATCGGTTACGTAACCTGCGTTTAAATTCTTTATCAATTAATCTTGTTTAATCTATATGTTCAACCTTTAATAAAGGTTTACATTACTTGATTAAGTGTTACATTAGTTGAATATTATATTCTTTATCTTCCCTTACATATCCCCCAAGAGTTGAGCAGTTAAAAGCTCATCTCTGGCTTTTTCCCAACATTGGTGCTACGGCGCCACTCTCTTCTTTATCTCTCGCGCTACGGTGCCACTCTCTAGTATTTTATGGCCGAGCTCGCGCTGCGGCGTGGCCTCCCAAGGCTCAGCTAGCGCTGCAACGCCGAGCCTAAACCCTAGAAAAATTCTATAAGTGTTAAATCCAATTTGAGACGCTTACTTCCCGATCTCATAACTCCTTCGTTATAACTCGGAACGAGGTTGTTCCAAAGCCATTCTCTTCCTTATCTTACGTACTTTAATACCCATCAAGCAGAAATTTATTCTAAATCTGCTAGCATGCCATTCGATTGGTTTGATTTTAACCCTTAGTTCATTTTACGTTTTTAACGATCTTCGTTCGTTCATCCGTAATTCGGTCATCCGAACTCGGAACTCGCTCGTTCTTGAGTCCACGACTCTCATTTTCTATGTTCTATTACTTTCTTATAAAACCCTACACACTCGGGTTCATTTACTAACTTTCTAATTCTCGTTTGACTTTTACGAAATTTTTGCCATAACTTCGTTATAACTAAGTTTTAATCCGTTCTTCATGAACGTTTCTACCGTTCCTAACCAAGAGATATGCAACTAACTTATACGCGATGGTTTTAAACTTGTCCATCAACAACAATTAAACTACGATGGTTTTAAATTTGTCCATCAACAACGTTCTTCGTGTGTTCTTCGTTCGTTCTTCGTTTTAATCGATATTTTGGATTATGATTTCACTTGTTATTGGAATTTGATGTTATAGAACACCATTCCTTACTTATTTCACCTACTTATTCATATAATCCACTCGGATCGTTCAAATTCGCTACGAATCTTATAGTTCCTTAAGAAATTTATTTATTAAACTTCAAAGTTCTTATTTCTTCTTTTCTCATGATTTCAACCATATGAACACATCTCTAACCTTATCTACTTATTATCTTCATTAATTTAAGTTTTTATACATAAAAACTTAAAGAAAATTTATAAAAGACTAGGTTTCGGATTACTAGTTCTTCTTTATTTTTCTTCCATTTAAACAAAGCCATGATTTTCTAGCTTTTCTATTTCACGAACACTTTCGATCCGATCATTCATGTTCATGTTCCTTCTCCCTCTTCATCCGAACCCTCTCTCTCTCTCTCTAGATGTACGATTTTCAAAATCCCATATAACTGATTTAAGCTTCCTATTTATAGAATTTCCTAGCTAAGGGTATTTTAGTCATTTCGCCCCCTAACCTCCTTATTATTCATGGCTTAAGGACTAAGTTAACTTACTCCTTAAGTTTATATAACACTTAAGTCTACTTAGCCTTTAAGTTTGCTTAACTCTTAAGTTTACTTAACCTTTAAGTTTACTTAACCCTTAAGCATAAGCACTTTACTTAGTTATTAAGTTTACTTAATCATTACTTAACTTATCCTTTACTTAGCCATTAAAACTAATCGTATTCTACGCGTCTCATTCTCGTATTTTCTTCATATATAGTTCGTACGATATTCGTATTATACGTCGTACCAACCCTCTTGCTATACTCATATAGCTCACGCATAATAATCCTAATTATTATAAGTAAACATTAAATTCTCAGAACTCACTTTTCCTAACCCTTAGGTTTTGAGTCCGCAGGCGAAAAAATCGTTTCTGCCATAACTGAAATATTTTTGAATATTCCATCATTTCTCAACATTTTACGTTATCAATAACTTCTCGGAATTTCAAAATAAATCTCCGAGCAGAAACGGATGAATAGTGCCTATTTTGTCTTTTTTCCCAAAAATATTTTGTTCTCGGAAAACTTTTTATTTTCTATTGAAAATTCTTATTCGCTTTCAATCTAGCTCGTAATGTAATACCCACGATTAATAATCATCCTAGGTTCTAGAACGATTAATAAACACATAACACATAATAGTATTAATAAAAAATAGTTTTATTAATAACTAATTCTTTAAACCTAAATTCTGGACAATCTAAAATTCCGGGTTGTTATATTCTTCCCCCCTTATAAAAATTCCATCCTTGGAATTTCTTAAAACTACACCCTTACCCGGGTCATCACATTTTAATACGAATTGTCTTTAATTCATATACTATCCTTCATAATTCAATCTAAGTTCTTCTTCCCATACTACTTTATAGTACCATTCATTTATAGCCATAGCTATAAATCATTCATCATTTAACAACTAATCTGTTACTACGAGTCACTATGATCACGTGGTGATCTTCTTATCATTCTCTATACGATTATAGTCTTAGGTACTCCTACCTAAGCTTTATAACCTATCAGCTTTGATACCAACTTGTAACGCCCCGAAATCCGGTCTATCTTCACACCTAGATTCTGTACGTCACGAGTACATCCTTCATCCAACATACATCATTATATACCGAAATATAACAACATACACTCTCAAATCCCAGGTTCTGGAAACCTTATACCTTTTTCATTACAAATAATAATAAATACATTATTCATTTCATCTTACATGAGTGACTTTTATCCGCCACCAAGGATACATTACAGTTCCTTAAACTAGTCTAGAGTTCAATTCATCTTTCTAAATTACAAGTCTTCACTTGATCTTCTCGCTACCTTCAAACTCGGAATGACAATCATCTGGAGACCGTCAGCTTGATCTTTACGGGATCCTTAAGTTCTTCTAACCTTGTTCGCTGAAAATTATTTTTCATTTAAAGCAAGTGTGAGCATTCAATTGCCCAGCAAGTCATAACAATTAAACAAACAACTTCAGAATTAAAATATTTCTTTAGAACTTCTATAACCGAACAAAGGTTATGAAGCAGCTTGAATAATAGGAATAGTCTCGATTCCTATCATCTTAAACATCAGTCATTTTCACTTTGAAATACTTTCATGCTTCTACCTTTTTCATACACATCCAATCTGGCTAAAATCATTAGCACAGACTTAACAATAACGGTTCATGTATAAACATAACATACTTGTATTGAACAACTCAATTACAGAACAATGCATATCATAGAAACACCGAAGTGTTCAAATTGTGGCTTAAGGCCTCATACATTCTACCACCTTGTACCTACATCGCACATATGCGCATAGTCAAGACTTCTCAAGTACAACATCTGAGAAGTTTAAGAAACTAACATTAATGTAATATGAATTAAGTTAGGAATCTTGCCTAACGCCCAGCTACAGCATACACTGAACTGCTCATTTCAATTCCTATATAACACATAAAGAGAAAACATAAACACCAATTAGTCATATATTGAACTTACGCATTGGTTTACTTAACTTTACTTCTTAGGGTTCGCGTTCTTACAATATAGGTTTACGCGACTAACTTCATTTACCAGTTTACGGCTTTGTGATATACGGAGATGTCTTACTCATACGTTCATCATCTTTGATGATTTACATTCTTAAATAACTCACATTCGGCTTTCATTAATCCTATTACCGTTCATTATGGCTGTCTTGATAAATAATATCTTATTTAATACTTTTGTTATTCATTACATGAACCCCATGTTCATTACTCGTTCTTAGTGTCAAAGCCATACCAATCGTTGTATGCTAAACAATGACAGATGCAGAGTGTAGCCCAATAAGGCATGTCAAAGAACATGGAACTGTGTGTCCAGTTGTGAACCTTTTCATAACTATAACCTTGCTCCAATATGTGATTCTTCCTTGGAAGTGGAAACTTCAAATGACTAATCCAACTGAACACTGCTGACCCAGAAAGAAGGCTAGGTACTTGACGTTTCTCTGTTTTTTCGATTGAATTGTCTACTCATCCGTTGGTAATGATGTTTAATTGGCAAAAACTGTCTGGATGTTGCAAAGAAACTCTTTTTCCCCCCATGTTTGAGCCGCGTAGCTTTAACTGACCCCATACACACGGGACATGACAAGCCCCCGTGATTCGACCATCCACTGATCATTCCTAACGTCAGGAAGTCATTTATTGTCCACAGTAAAGCTACCCTCATGTCAAAGTCCTGCTTAAGAGATACATTATAAGTTTGAACCCCTTTTTCCCACAACATCTTTAACTCATCAACTAACACCCTGAGGTATAAATTTATGTCTTTACTCAGACTCTTATCACCCAGAATCAGTAAAGGCATGAACATTTAGGGATCATTCATGCACATCGAAGGCGGGAGGTTATACACCACAATAATCACTGACCAAGTTGAGTAGGGCTTTGTGTAAGGCCCGTTAAACGGATTAAACCCGTCCGTAGCAAGTCCAAGCCTAACATTGCGAACCTCTTCAGCAAACGAGGGGTGCTTGTTATCAAAAATTTTCCACTTAAGAACATCTATCGGGTGCATAAGTTGACCTTCGACTATGTCCCGTGTAGAGTGCCACCTCATATCCTCGGTGATATGTGTTAATATAAACAATCGCTGAAGCCTCGGGGCAATGGGAAAGTAACATAAGATCGTTCTCGACATGTCTTTTCCCTTTTTCTTGTGTTGTTCACAGTATCTACTTGTACCAAAAATATCACATGACCTCTTATCTTTATTGGCATCACCGTAATACAACATACAGTCGTTCTCACAAGCATAAATCTTCTCATACCCTAGATTGAGCCTTTTGACCATTTTCTTCACATCATAGTACGACTCCAAAAACTTATTACCTGCAGGTAAGCACTCCTTCACAATGCTTAATAGTTCATTAAAACCTCTCTCGCTACAGTTATGCTCGTTCTTGAAGTGTAAGAACTTAGTCACGGCAGATAAGACGGTGTGTTTTTCGTGCCCGTCATACAGTGGCGTCGCTGCTTCATGCAATAACTCATAGAAACCCTTAGCCCCATCATTCGGCTCTTGCTCAACGCTACTGCCATCCTTATCTGTATTCCACTGAAAGTATGAACCAGCAGCTTTGACTATCATGTTAGTACAGTCAAAGGTTTCTTCACCTCTGGATTCTGGTTCTGATTCATGTTCATCCAACCAGGTTTCCCCATGATAGATCCATGTCGTATAACCCTGCTTGAACCCATACGCAAATAAGTTGCACATAACACCACTCCTTTCCTTCATACAAGGACATCTGATCTCATCACCACTGACTTGCTCAAATGCGAAGTTGAGAAACTGTTCAACCCCACTATAATACTCAGAGCTAAGTCCACTCTTATCAGTGGCTACCCTACGTTCCATTTAACTTCGATCAATAGACATCTCGGACACATGTCTGCTATACATATCGAAAGTCAGACAAACACAATCAAGTCTCCAAGTCAATTTTCGTATATTATAGTGCTCAAGTATTCTTCTAGAAATTTTCATATGTCATTGTTTACAAGACATTACAACGATTTTGCATCTATTTGTAATCCGTAAACCATCATGGTATGAAGGCTTTGCTTCGTTTGTTGTTATAGTAAACTATGAGTCTATGTCCAACCGGACATTCCATCTGAGTCCGTGTAACATAGAATATAATAATACTCCATATATAGTAAGTGCGACAGTAATGGTTTAGACGATACTGTGTGCTGACGTAATAAACCAAAACTTTCAAGTAGTCACAGAAAAGGTAACTTCTAGATCAAGTGAGTTCATTTACATCCAATTTCAAAAATAGCATCCCATTAAACCAAACAACTATCAACGTATAAATTTGTCTAGTTATTTTGGTAATAATATGCAAAGTAGGGATGCGCTTTTTTTAGATAAAAGGAAGAAAAAAATAAGATCCCAAGTGTTTTCTTAATTTGTTTCAGACACAGAAAATCTATTATGAAATGTTCTCAAATCATGTAATCATAAAAATAATAAAAGTAAAAAACCAAACAATCATAATGCATGAACAAAGACAAATACTAGAACTGAAGATTCCACCACTAATACAAACACTTAGATTGGGAAAATAAACATGATATGGTTAAGAAAGTACTAACTAATAAATTCATTCTATATACTATAAAAATATTACCTGTAATGCCCCAGAAAAATTGGATTTTAGAAAATTAAAATTTTATTTAATTATGTGGATTAAATGAATTTAATTAATTATTTATTGGAGTAAGCTAATTGAAGGTCGTTCTATAACCTAGACATTTCGGAACGTCGTAGTATTTTGGCTACGTGGTAGAATTAAAGTGTTTGAATTTCCAAGACGAAAATAAAAGCTTTCTGAGAAATTTTCCGAAAAACACTATTCACGCATTTTTGCTCGGGAATTGTTTTTGAACTTTCGAGAAATACGTAATGATAGAATATTTCAGTTATGGCAAACACAATTTTTCACTTGCGGACTTAAAACCTAACGTTTAGGGAAAGTGATTTACGAGAAGGAATTTAAATGCGATTAATAAAATAAAGCGATGATCGTATAATACGTAGATATTTTATAAGGTAGAGAATACGGGTATGATACGAAGTATTATACGAGTATGTATGAATTATGGTATATCGTATATGATGAATAAGTATACGAGTTAGAATACGAGAATTATATGTAAATTATACGTTATGAGGATTTAAGTCAAATATATTGAATTTGTAGGATTGTGTAGGAAATATTAAAGTCCAATGGGATTTGATAAGGCCCAAATGTAGGAATGATTACGTCCAATGTAAATTAAATATGCAGGCCCAAGTGTTTGTAATGTAAAGCCCAAAGATTTGTTAATACAAGCCCAATGTATAAGATGATATTAATTGAATTTAAAGTCCAAAGCAAGGATGATCCATGGGGCAAACCATGAGCACATGGATGACCCAAAGTGGTGGGAAAGTAAATTAACTTAATGGCTAAGTGTTGTGGTGAGCAAGTAAAGTAACTTAATTGCTAAGTGTTGTGTTGGTCAAGTAATTAAAGTGAGGAGCAAGTTTACTTGATGGTTAAGCTTGGAATACTAAGGAGGTGGATGGCTTTTGACCATTATTCCCTAACCTATCAAGTCCTATAAATAGCAAGCTTAGATTTCATTTTTGGTTGTTTCATTTCATCCAACTTATAAGTTGAGAGCTTATTTGCTTGAGAGAAAAAGCTAGAAAAGCTAGAAGTTAGCCTTTGTTAATTCAAAGAAGCAAGAAGAAGATTATGGTTTAGCAAGTGCTCATCAAAGGGTAAGCAATCTTAAACAACGATTCTCTTTCTCTTACATTGTTAGAGAAGTGGGTAGTGGTAGAACATGTATGCTAAAGAATAATAAGAATGATTAATCAATGGACTTAAGCCGTATAAGTCATGAATAAGCTATTCATAATCATTTAAGCTATGAACTTAAGAAGAACTTGTAACATGTTTACATTAATGAATTTGGTATGATAAGAAGATGAAGGGATGAGGGTTAAAAGATTAAGATCATGATAAGTCATGAGAAATGGTATCATAGTAGTTTATACTTTTATAAGTTACAAACTCACAAAGAACAAGTAATAACTGAACATGTTTATAAGTTAATGAAGTATGTATGTCAAGATATTAGTATAACAGAATGAATCCATATAAAACGAAGAACAAATCTTAAGTAACGAAGTTTTGCCATTATGCACACGATTGGACGATAATTGTCGAATTCGTGAAATTCTCGGAATGGAAGTCGGATTTTTTGTTTGAACTCAGAAACATTGGTTTTCGATAGAGACAAGTCTTATTTGTCATTATATAGTTGCGGACTCGAGAATGACTGAATTCCGACTTAGAACGAAGAAACGAGCGTTGAACGTTCACGAACGTTTATCATTTTCACTAAAAATGGACTAAAAGGTGAATTTTTAGTTAACGAAGTCAAATAGATAAAATTCTTTCATGAACATGTAGAGTATGTAATTTGTGAACCGTAGGCTCTTGAACGAGCCAATTCAGACATATAACGAAGAAGTTACGAGCCCGGGAATCTCACAAAATGAAAAATCATCAAAATTATTCGATGCATGAGTGCGCAGATGGCAATGCGACTCAAAGCGAAAAGTCTTGTGTTTATGGCGAGACCGGACCATAGCCCCTATTAATTGACGCCACAGCATGGCCGAAAACACTGGGCATGGCGCCGTAGCGCCGTGACCGAATTCTAGGAACCAAAAGCCCGCGCGCAGCGCGAGCCCAAGAGGATGAGATGCACCACAACGCCAACACTAGATCATGCACAGTAATAAAAGCTTACAAGTAAGGAAATAAAGATAATTGATTAGTAATGAACCAATACATTACTAAACTTAATGTAGCATCATTAAGATAATTGTAATCCTTAAGTAATACACTAAAGTTTGAAGATAAGTCGAATGTGAACATGAATGGTATGCAATAGATGTACTTAACTAATGACGATCGAGTTTCGAATAATGATGTAAGAACGTTAGTAAGCCGCGAGGGATGTTGATTAACTCAAACTAAGTTGTATTAATGAAATAATTTCAATTAAGTTATAGAAAGAAAATAAGTTGGTAACGAATGATGTAAAAGAACGACGGCAAGCCGTAACCAATAATAACAAATCTAATACATAATTAGATGGAGAAGAAGGGTAAGATTATTTAGGAACTATATATGTTCATTCATGACCTAATGTGGTATGTTATGTGGTTATGTGTTGTAGAGACCGTAAAGACTCAAAGGAAACGTAATTTTACTGTAGCAGACACTGAAGGCATGTTTTTCTAAAAGCTTGTCTAACCTTCGTGTTAGCCAAGTTTTCAAATGATTCAAATTATGAGATTCATGTATGGTTTTAGAGAAAGTGTCGATGCCAGTTTTAACTCGGCTAGACTAATCTTAATAGATTGATTGATTTATTTACAAGTCTTTCAATATAGAATTGCTAACGCTATCCTACGCCAATTGTTTGGTACGGATTCAAGGTAAGCCTGAATATGAATAAACAAATATATTTTCATCGAGTATTCGATGGGCACGTGAGGTTGCCACAACTTAAACATACACACGTTTAATGAATGTAGTGTTGATCAACATAGAGTACTATAGGTTGATCACCTAGAATTGCTTGTAAGCTATGCCGAACTTACGGACTTAGTGTCGGGTTGTCCTTTCAAAGAAATTGTGAAACGCTCATGGTCTTGTACCAGAATGTATGTTTTACTGAATATTATTATTATAAAATGTTTTGAAAGAAAAGAAGTGCTATTTTAAATTATCGATAGTACTTCGTAACTATTATCCAGTTATTGAAGATATACGATTCCTATGTTTCAAGCATGTTGTTTAAAAGAAATTGTTGTACTTGCTGAGCTTGTTATGCTCACTCTTGCTTGAACCATATGAATGCAACTAAAGACGAGTGAACCGAGGTTTCCAGTAGAGATAAAGGCAAGGCGAAGATGAATGATTAGTTTATCTTATAATAGACTAGTAAGTATATATCTTATATTATGATGAAAAAAGAATGTAATGGTTTAAGAACCTGGGAACGAGATTTATTATTATTAATGTAATAAGTTTAGAAGTTGTCAATCAATGCAGCATAATTGAAAAAGGTTGGCCAATAATGTGCAAGCTTGAAAAATTCTCCCATAACCTGCCAAAATCATTTATCATCCACCCACATGTTTCAAATATATATATATATATATATATATATATATATATATATATATATATATATATACATACCTTTAGTTTATATATAATAATCAATCACATACCAATACGTAAACCTTTCCCACCCTTATTTCCATTCTTCATCCCACATGTGGCCCACCTTTATTATATAAAATAATTTTCTACCGATTATTTTGAAAAATGGGTAAATGGAGTTCATAAAATAAGCAAAATTTACATCAAATACTGTGGCAATAATTAAACAAAACTGAGTGACTTCTCACGTAAGCATCAATAATCAATACCGTGTGCTACTATGCAACCATGCCAGCGTATCTGATTACTTTACTCTGAGAGTAGTTCAACAAAAGATTAACAGTAAAACTTCTGACGTTATTTGCAATAAAATATTTTTGTCATTTTCTCAATCCGACAATAATTCTGTTGTGGGGTCCACCAATGATTGTACCGTCATACAGATATTCCCTGACAAAAAGAATATTACCCGACCAATCGAATATAATATGACAACTTGCATACTTTGCAAAATTTGTAAATATTACCCACAATTATAATATTATATCAAATTCATTTCATAATATTTAAAAAAAATGATATTTATAGAAAATTCGTTTTTATTCATAAAAGTTGGGGTCTTACAATCTCCCCTTCTTATGAAATTTCGCCCTCGAAATTAGGGTACGTACCTGGTATGTCAAAGAGGTAAGGATACCTTGATTTTATTTCAGATTCTAACTCCCAGGTCATTTCCTCAACATCGTGGTTCCTCCATAAAACTTTGACTTGAGGTATAACCTTGGAGCGTAGAATATGTTCCTTCTTATCCAAGATTTGAACAGGAACCTCTTCATACGTTAAATCTTCCGCTATCTCGTTCGGTTCTAACTCAATAATGTGGTTCGGGTCTTCCACATATTTACGTAACATGGATATGTGAAAAACGTTATGAACACGAGACATACTTGGCAGTAAAGCGAGTCTATAGGCCACAGCTCCTACTCGATCGAGGATTAAAAATGGGCCAATGAATCAGGGATTGAGCTTCCTCTCTTTCCAAATCTTGTAACTCCTTTCCATGGAGCAACACGTAACAACACATGATCTCCAATATCAAATTCCACATTCTTTCGATGAAGATCAGCATAACTCTTTTGTCGATCTTGTGAGGTTTTTATACGTTGCCGGATCGTTTGAATCTTTTTCGTAGTCATACGTACCAACTCCGGTCCCAACAACGTTGCTTCACCCACCTCATCCCAGCATACTGGAGAACGACACTTTCTTCCATACAATGCCTCAAATGGAGCCATGCAAATACTTGCTTGATAACTGTTGTTGTAGGAAAACTCCACCAATGGTAAGAACTTATCCCAACTTCCCTTGAAGTCAAGGACACATAGTCTTAATAAATCTTCCAGAGTTTGAATAGTCCTCTCTGATTGGTACATCATTGGACCAGAATTGTTACAGCAGATAGCGGATGTGGTAAAGTTAAGTCGGATGCGTCTCGTCACAGCTCAGGACAAACAGAAGAAGTATGCAGACTCACATAGACTAAGTCGAGAGTTTGAGGTGGGCTCGTATGTGTTTCTAAAGGTATCTCCCTGGAAAGGAAAGATACACTTTGGAAAGAAAGGAAAGTTAAGTCCAAGGTTTATAGGTCCTTTTGAGGTATTAAAACGGGTGGGAGAGGTAGCTTATGTGATAGCATTACCTCCAGACCTAAAACGAAGACATAACGTATTTCACGTATCTATATTACGTCCATATAAGCCGGACTATAAGCATGTAATCGAGTATGAGCCGATTCATATCGAGAAAGACTTAACATATGAAGAATCGCCGATGCAGATCATTGATAGCAAGGAACAAGTTCTGAGGAACATGGTAATACCATCAGTAAAGGTATTATGGAAGAACCACGATGCTGAAGAAGCAACGTGGGAACTAGAAGAAAAGATGAAGAAAAATTTTCCTCATCTATTTGATTAAAGTAAGACGAGATTCTGGGGACAGAATCTTTATAAGGGGGAAGAATGTAACGACCGAGAAATTCGGATCTTATTGTAAAATAATTTTTATTAAATTAAATAATAATAAAATTCTATTCTATGTGTTATCAAGATGTTTGTCATTGTATAACCTATTGATGTTAGAATGTCGTAGTATTTGAGCTACGTGGATGAATTAAAGTGTTTGAATTTCTAAGACGAAAATAAAAGTTTTCCGAGAGATTTTCCAAAAAATACTATTCATCGGTATTTGCTCAGGATATATTTTTGAATTTCCGAGAAATATGTAATGATGGAATAACAAGGTAAGATGGATTATGTAATAAAAATCTAGTTATGGAAAATGTAATATTTAAACATGGACTTAATTTATAAACGTTAAGGAAGGCGAAGTAGTAATGAATAAGTGATAATGGTATGATACCTAGGTATTGTACAAAGTAATGAAAATGAGTATAATACGAAGTATTATACGAGTTGGTATGAAGGATGAAATATCGTATATAAATCCTATATGAATTAGAATACGAAAATAATACATAAACTATATGTATATGTATTAAGTAATGTTAATGGACTTGGAAGATTAGTAAACAATTGTATTCAAGTCCAAGTAAATTAACATGTTAAGGCTCAATCATTAATTAATGAACCAATTAGTGTTTATTAATGCAAAGCCCAAAGATTTAGTTGGTCCAAGCCCAAGCTAGAGTGGAATGAATCGGTTGACCCATGGGGCAAACCATATTAGCATGGTTAATATGTGGTGACCAAGTAAATGTAAGGATCAAGTATTAAGAGTAATGATCAAGTATTAAGAGTAATGACCAAGTATTAAGAGTAATGACCAAGTTAAATGAGTAATGGCCAAGCATAGGATAAGTGTTGTGATTAACAAGTAATGAATAGTAAGGAGGTGGCTTAAAGGAGGTGGGATGATTTAAAGACTAAACTACCCTAGCTTTGCAACTTCTATAAATATAGGAGGCTTACAAGCCATTTAACACTTGTTCAATCAATCCAACATTTCAAAGTGCTAAAGTGTTAGAGAGAATAAGTTACAAATAAGTCATTCCATAAGTAAGAAGAAGAAGAAAACTACCTTACCAAGACTACACAAAAGTAAGACTTCTTCTCCATTATCTTCTATCTCTATCATGATAGGTTGATAAGAAAAGATGGATTAAGAAACATGAATGATTAGAAGTAAGAAGAATGTGTAAGTCATGAACTTAAGCCACATAAGTTGGCAATAAGTCATTTGAACTTATAAAAGTTATAAACTTATTATAAGTTAACCTTGAATGTTTTGCTAGTAGAAGGCTCGTCAGACCTTTCGTTCTTAACTGCAATGTTATTATTACGCAAGAGTGAGCATGATTGCCCACAAATATAATAATGAAATAACAATATAATAACAAGCGAGTGAATCAAAGACTTCTGGAATAAAAGCTCAAATTTTGAATCAAGAATAAATAACAAGAATCAAAAGATTTTTGAGGGTCATAAGACCTTGAACTATGTCCTAGGTTATCAAGGGTTATACTTGACACCTTTAATAGTCATAAGACTATGGACTCTTCTACTCGTACTTAGGGGGATCAGCCCTTAGTACCATACTGTGCACAATATCTTAACGCTAATGCATAAGTAATCCCTATACAAGGTTGTTCATCTTAATTTGACATTAGAGTCCGCACCAAAGGAAGTTTGGTTTGGATAAATCAATAAGGGTTCTAAAATTTAGAACGTTCAACAACTATGGACTAGCGAATCAATAAGGGTTCACTAGTCTAACAAGGATCAACAATAAATGATATTTAAATTGAATAACAATCTCAAGGGATATACAATAGAACAAGTATTGTATAACAGAATCATACTTTGAAAAGATAAATAATCTTTAATATAACAAATTGAACTTGGTTAACAATAATGAGAATTTACTCGACGTAAATTATAAACTTGAATAATGATAAGAAGTAGGGTTAGGAAACTTGCCTCATGCATAGATTACACGTTATTTATACACGTTCCTTGAATTAATCCTACATATCATTTTCATTCACAATACAAGTCAATTATAACGTAACTAGCCATCACAAGTTCATTCTTTTGTCTAAACTTTGGTTATGACTATACTTAGTCAAATTATCACACTTATTGTCACATAATATTACCCTACAAGAACAATAAGCTAAATATGCATTCAATAATTCAATCCATACTTAAATGCATTATTGACATGTTAAGAATCTATTTTAACATCTCATTATAAATCTAACATATTTTTATGTACATTAGATTAGGTTACTATCACATTCATGGACTTGAACACTTTAAAAATATTTTTTCTGGACATTCTGCAGAGTAATGTATTTGGGCATACTACTTTTATGCTTGTTCTCGGTGCGGTACAAGGCTATATATTTCTACTTCTAAGCATTGCTTATGGATCGGAATGATGACCTTGGCGTAGCGAACCAAGAATAGATTCGCAATTCGCAAAAATTGCAGAACATGGCCTACACCTCCAATTACTTTATTCTTACACGAAATTAGACATACCCAAACAATGTAATACATATATACTTACTACTCAACCCTTCTAGCATGCTTTTAACATGTTATAACACATAATTTATAGAATCAAAACATATAATTTACTGTTCTTGATATTTTTGAAAGTTTTGAATACAAAACATGAAAATCAGCACTACGGGTTCATTATAACACCGAATCTGTTCCTTTGAAGTTTGTTTTGTTCGTTTTAACATGCATAATTATATACAAGTGTAAATTTATGATACCACTTATGATTATCGTGTTAAATTTGGAATGTAAGGCCATATATCCAGATTTTTATACTCTGTATTTTGAAGAAAGTATGTACGACATGTTTTTATGAAACTAATGCTATGTAATTATACAATATATAGTAGAACATGATATGATGACATCTTATCACATATATAACACATAATAATTACCCTTTCCGATTATAGAGACTTAAACAATCTTGAAAGCCATTTTCATGAAAACTTTAAATGACGTAAATAAAACAGGGTTGAAGAGATTACCCTCAAGCAATCCTTCTGATTCTTCAATATCACAAATCCCTCTAACTCTCTCCAAAAATCTCTCTGAATTATATGACCCTCGGGTTTTTGATTCTAAATAATGTACGTTATAATGAAATTGATGAAAGCGCACTTAATATAACCAATAATGTTGAGGTCAGTTAACCCATACATGGTTAACTGCTCTTAACTTCTCTTAATGCCCTGTTTGGCCACTCTTAAAAACTCAAACCCATTTAATTTCATTAATCCTTTATACTATAGTATAATAATGTCACGCCCAATTACACAATAATCAAATATCTCATTTAATTTAATTTAAATAAAATATAATAATTTCTTATTAATTCACATAGTCATAAAATTAAATTTCTCATTTATTAATTATTTCAAATAATTAATTGTTAAATTAATTAAAATAACATTATGCTTCTTAAATATTTAATTTAATTCAATAAGCTCACATAATTACATAATTTGAATAATAACATTCTCCACATTAATTTAATAAATATAACACATATAATTAAATTAATCTACCACAACTTCATCAATTAATTATTTAATCTAATAATTAAATCATCGAAAATATTTATTTAATTCAATAAATATTAAAATTAAATTACAAAATCACGTTTGTCACAATATGTCCTTGATGGGCCCATTCCTGCAGCACCAGTTATTACTGCACCACGTGCAGAGCATAATGCTTACAAGAAGCATCAAGATGATGCTCTGGACATGAGTTATCTCATGCTTGCAACCATGAATGTTGAGCTTCAGAAGCAACATGAGTTGATGGATGCTTATGAGATGATCGAGCATCTCAAGAAATTGTTCGAAGGGCATGCTCGACAGGAGAGGTATGATACAAGCAAGGCGTTGTATCACTGCAAGATGGGTGAACATGATCCAGTTGGTCCACATGTGCTAAAAATGATTAGGTATATTGAGTACCTTGATAGGTTGGGTTTTCCAATCACTCCGGAAGCCCAAACTGATCTTGGTTTGCTATCCTTAAACATCATCTACTCTCAATTTGTTATGAATTATCTTATGAATGAAATTGATAAACCCCTTACTGAGTTGCTGAGCATGTTAAGAACATCAGTTACCTAGAGGCTAATTATTTGATATATTTGCTTAACATTTTGATATTATATTTGATTGAATAGATGAATGATTTTATTATGGTTCTATTTACTACGTTATATAAATGTTAACATAATAAAATTTCTTAGAATAGTGATATAAATTATATAGTTTCAAGTATGTTACTTGAACATGAGATTATATAATTACAATTAGTATCATTGCTCTTAAATGTCCCTAGTCGAGAATTATTGTTGACGGGACAATAATGATGCATTGAGACTAGTATGTGGATTGACTGATGACCAAATCTTATTGGTCATAAATATATGAGATATTAAGTCAATGCATATGTACGTGTTAGAGAACGATGTACTGGACAGACCCAACATGAAAATTCTATGTGGAGCATTATGCGAAGTGTCATTAACGATTCTCATAGTGACAATGATGTAATGGTCCTCCGACTTGAAATCACTATATTACTACACGAGAATTTATGTACTTTGATATCATCAAAGGTCACCTTTAATAGGGTGGACTATAAAGGTGATTATTGTGACGAACGAGATTTTTGTAAATTAAATTTTAATATTTATTGAATTAAATAAATATTTTCGAGGATTTAATTATTAGATTTAATAATTAATTGATGCAATTGTGATAGATTAATTTAATTATATGTGTTATATTTATTAAATTAATATGGAGAATATTTATTATTCAAGTATGTCATTATGTGAGCTTATTGTATTAAATGAAATATTTAATAAGTATAATGTTATTTTAATTAATGTAATAATTAATTAGAGATTTAATAATTTGATATAATTAATTAATGAGAAAATTAATTTTATGACTATGTGAATTTATGAGAAGTTATTATATTTTATTTAAATTAAATTAAATAAGATATTTGAATTAATGTGTAAGGTGTGACATGATTTAAACTATATTATAAAGATTTTATTAAATTAATTGGATATAGCCTTTTAAGGCTAGCCAAACATGGCTTTAGTGGGAGTTATAGCGGTTAACCCATGATGGGTAACCCACCATAATCTTATCGCTTTCTTTCCTTTATATCGTCTCTTCTTTCTTTTTCTTTTTATTATTATTGGCTAAGTTTAGAAATAAGCGAGAGAGATTGAGAATTTCTGAGTTAGATTGTCGAGAAAACATTCGAGAGATTGTGAAGGAGATTGAGAGTGAGGAATCAAAAGTATCTAAGCCTACTAATTTATACTCTCTGTGGTAATCTCCTCCTTCCCAATTTTTATTTTACGTCATTGAAGTTTCATATATACGGGTTTCAATGTTTTTGGTTTAAACCTCTGTAATTGGAATAGGAGTAATGATTTTGGGTTGTGTATGTGTTATGACATAACACATCGTATTTTAATTATATATATATATATATATATATATATATATATATTATGTAAACCATATCATCAAATTCATGAAAACATGTAAGTATATGATTCTTTGCAAAATTACGAGTTTGGGTTTTGTATATGGCCTTATACGTGGTATTTCATATGTTGATAATATATTATCCTAAATTTTACACTCGTATATTATTATACATGTTGATACTGAAGAGACCAAACTTTAAGCGAATCGGATTCGGTGTTTTACTTAATCCATGATGTCAATTTTCATGTTTTATTTTCAAAACCTTCAAGAATATCAAGAACAATTGGAAGTAAATGTGTTGATTTTGCAAATTATGTGTTGTAACTTGTTAAAATCATACTAGATGGGTTAAGTAATGATTATATATGTATTACAATGATTGGGTAAGTCTAAATTGGTGTAAAAATAACTAATCGAAAGTTATGGCCATATTCATGTATAAATTTAGTTTGTGATTGATTTTTGGCCTAATTTGGCCTTGTTATGTTCATGATCTGAATCAAGCTAAATCGAAAATGAGTTCTGGTAACCTCGCTTTACCGTGGCGTTACTAAACTAAATTATGCCGCCCTAGGGTGATTAAGCCCACCGGACCACACTTTATAACGACGGATCAAGTTGTGGTCCAACACGCGCATATAGGAGTTTGAATCATCTCGTCTGATTTCCATTTGACCCCAAATTTAGCACATAAGACGCAGATCAGGGACGGATGTGGTAACCCTCCTGTGGTCCCGCCGCGAGATGCGCGGAGCATCGATTGTTGAATAAGATGGCCGACATCGATTCTTAGGCCTTGTATGATGGAGTATAATAAGACATGACCCTTTCTTTGGTGACGTGACTCACATGTGTGCGTAGGCATCAATTTTCAAGATATGAAGGCATACCATGCCTTTCCATATAGACCGAGGTGAGACAATGGGAAGGTCATGCCGCCACGCTCATGGATGGACCAAGTAGTGTCCGGTTGACACGACTCCCGAATAATCTTTTCATAGTCCCACCCATCACTCACTAAAGCGAGCATATTCATCATGAAGGCCCTCTAAGGGTAGTTGATAGCACCCATTGATATCCTCCTCGCCAAATTCCACGGTCTTACCTCTGACAAACACCCCATAATGGTCATGCTCAGGGCAGGTTGCCATAGATTCCTTTACCAACGCAATCATCGCTATGTCAGTCGTTTTGATGAGGGCGAACCCGTTTCGTTCAAAGAATCATCATCGCTATGTCTCCATCCTTGGTTTGATCGGGACGGAGACCCCTGATTAAAGGGACTAGTGAGCGGGTGGCCATGCTATCAGAAGCGTTCTTGAGCCGCAACACTAACAAAACGCCTGCTGTCCAAAATTTTGGCGGGGAAGATGAAGCGGCCCCGGACCCTGAGCTTCGATGACGTTTGGATGCCATGTCGAGAATTCTTTGCTACTTGTAAAGAAGTTGGAGGAGTAGAATTCGGCACACAAGATGCAGACGACCAATATGGAAGGAAGGGATTGATGCGTGGTGGATGGGTGGAAGACAATTATCCAAAGTTTAATGACTTTGTGCTATGGAGATGGAGAGAGGGGGACTGACCTGCTGTGCCGGCGTGGGGAAAGAGAGTGGGCTAAAAGCACGGTCGAGGGTTTAAAATACGAGCTAACGACCCAGCCACGGGCGTTGGGTTTAAGCTTGTATGAGCGCCAAGGCTGGACTACAGAGTCGAGTGAGATGGGATATGGCCAGGCGCTGGGATTGAACAGAAGCGGGCGGGGCCGGGCCTTGTTTTCACTTTCGAGCCTGGAGCCGGGCGCTGAGATTGAACTAGAAGCGGGGCACGGGCGCCGGGCCTTATTTTCACTTTCGGAGCCTAGCGCCGGGCTACTGGGATTGACCTAAGCCCGTGGCCACGGGCGCTGGGCCTTGTTTTCACTTTCTGGAGCCTAGCGCCAGGGCGCTGGGATTCTTAGTGATGTGGGCGCCGGGGCGCTGGGAATTCACCTGTGTACGTGCATACCTGGACCAGTGTAGGAATTAGTTTAGTAAACTTGGAGTCTTCTCTACTACAGAATAACAGTGAAAATAAGAAAAGTTTAACTCTAAGAGGCATAAAATCAAATAAAACGAAAAAGTTATGGAACTGCATGGGTTGCCTCCCAAGAAGCGCTTGGTTTCTGATCGTCGGACCCCGACTTTGCGGTGTTGGTCAGTTGTCCACTGGGTCTGAGAGGTACTGGACCGTAGCTTGACGTTCGATTGGTCCGCTCCAATAGTGTTTCAGACGTTAACCGTTGACCTTGAATGTACGCTTTGAATTCGGTTCCTCAACCTCAATGTTTCCGTGTGGAGTGACAGATATGACTACAAATGGTCCGGACCACTGGATTTCAATTTTCACGAAATAGACGCAAGCGTGAGTTGAGCAGAAGAGTACTTGATGGCGGTGCGAATGTTCTATCGAGAATTTTTTATCGTGCAAGCTTTGACTTTCTCCTTGTATAGCTTAGCGTTTTTCAGTGGCGTTGAACTGAATTCATCCATCTCGTTCAACTGCAGAACTGCTTTTCACCGCCGCTTCTAGATCAAAGTTTAATTTCCGAATGGCCCAAAGGTGTACCTTTGTGTTCTAGCTCGAAGGAAGATGACACGCCTTTCCAAATACCATTACATGACGGGACATGTTGATCGGGTTTTTGTCTGTTTGCTCGATAAGCCCATAGGCGTCGTCAAGGCGCAACGCCCAATCTTTTTCGTGACGGATTGACTACTTTTTCCGGGATCCTCTTAATTTCCGATTCGACACCTCTCGCTTGGCCATTGGTTTGTGGGTGATATCATTTTGCAATTTTGTGACGAACTCCATATTTTACAAGCAATTTAGTGAATCTGCTTGTTACGTAATGCGTTCCTCATCACTTATTATAGCCCTTGGTGTCCCAAATCTGGTAAAAATGTTCTTCTTTAAAAATTGGGTGACAACGTTGGCATCATTCGTGGGTAACGTATGCGGCTTCTACCCATTTGGAAACATAATCATCGCTAATAAGATATAATGATTATTAAGCGAAGATGGAAATGGTCCCATAAAGTCGATACCCCACACGTCGAATAGTTCCACCTCTAGAATTGTGTTAAGTGGCATTTCATTGCGCTTGGAGATATTACCTCTGGCGTTGGCATCGATCGTATTTTAGCACAAAGAGATAAGCATCTTTGAATAAAGAGGGCGGAAGAATCCCGATTGTAGTACTTTGGTCTGTCACAGACGATCCTTTGGAATAATGACCTCCGTAATCCGAGGAGTGAGCGGTGGCCTAATATATTATCCATTTCTTCGTGAGGTACACAACGCCTTATCATTTGATCTCGCACATGCTTTAAATGAAATGGGTCATCCCAAAAGTATTGTTTCGCATCGTGGAGAAACTTCTTCCGTTGTTGTGATGTCAATCCGTGGTAACACCTTGGCAACCACATAGTTGACATAGTCAGCATACCAAGGCAATATGGTAGTTACCCGGAACAGTTGCTCATCCGAAAATTCTTCATTAATCACTGAGTTGTCTTCTTTCTGTTCCTTTTTATTTTCCAACCAAGACAGATGATCCGCCACTTGATTTTCTGTACCTTTTCTGTCCCGGATCTCCAGATCAAATTCTTGCAACAACAGTACCCATCGTATTAATCGTGGTTTAGCATCTTTCTTCTCAATCAGATATTTAATAGTTGAATGATCGGTGTAGAACAATTACCTTAGTCGAGGGAGATAAGCTCGAATTTGTCAAAAGCAAACACCACTGCAAGTAATTCCTTTTCGGTTGTTGTGTAGTTCAGCTGGGCATCCGTCAAATATGCCACCAAGAAGAAGACAAAACCGTCAAGCAGCTCAAGAAGAATCGACGAATAACAACAACAACGCCAATGCGAACCCCGTTCAATAATTGGTGAACTTACTAGCCAGAGCATTGAATAATCAACCTCAAGCTCCACCGAATACGACGTTCAAAGATTTCAAGGCGGTGGGACCGCTAGAGTTTAAAGGCTCCATGAACCCGATCGAGGCTCAAACGTGGGTTATGGAGATGGAAAAGGTTTTTGATGTCGCAAGAGTCAGAGAGGATAAGAAAACCGTTTTTGCAACGTTCATGCTTAAATCTGAAGCAAGTTATTGGTGCCAAGCAAATAAAGTTCATGGAGGAGAAGGTATGATTACGTAGGAGAGGTTCAAGGAGATGTTTTTCGAGATGTATTTCTCGACCAGCTCGCAGAACCAAATGGAAGTTCATTTTCTGGAGTTGAAACAGGGGAATATGTCCGTACCAGACTATACAACAAGATTCAATGAGTTGGCTAGGTTTACCACATATCAAGTACACACATATGAGAGAAAAGCAAGAAGGTTTGAACAAGGATTAAAGCCCTGGTTGTATAGTAAGGTTTCGATGTTCCAGTTGAAGACATTCGCTAGGGTACTGGAGAAAGCCATACTCGCTGAAGGATATTCATGTAATCACCAATGGTCATGATCATACCAACAACTGTCCATCAATGCACTACGAGCCAATGAGGACTTTTACCACATCATTTGTAACATTACGGGTCATGATTATACCGAATGATCCCTGATCATAATAATACCAATCAACAATCCATCTATGCACTACGGCCAAAGATGACTTTCATCACAATATAAGCATGAAGATGATGACAATGATATAAGAATTCAATTAAATAAAAACAAATGATAAATTTTACAGATTTATAATTCAATTTATCCAGAATTCAATAATGTCCAAATTGTCAACATGATACTGCTTTGTGGAGTAAAATTCAAGAATAATATTGTATCAAAAATGATTTTGACCGAAAAAGAAATCAAATTTTTTGTCATGAATAGTACTTTGGGTGAATAGTACCCGAGTGATTAGTACCCCGTGAATAGTATTTCGGGAATAGTAGCACATGAATAGTACTTTGTGAATAGTACTCATGAATAGTACTTCGTGAATAATACTTTATAAATGGGTTAAATGCAAAACCGGCCACTGAACTTTTCTGATATTTGGGTATTGAGCCCCTTTCTTTTGGTCAACGCAAACGGAGCCCTTTTCTAGTCAAAAATTTAGATTTTGAACCCCGAGGCGCCATATGTGCGTTGACCTGGTGACGTGGGACACGTCACCAGGTATGACGTGATATTTAATAATAAAATTTGACACTTGTCCAATGACATGACAGATATTTTAAATTTTTCCCAAAACTTGCTTCTCCTCATACTCGAACCCACGACCAAACGTTGAAAATTTGATCACTCTACCACTTGAGCACCACAGACCATGCTGTTAGTAATCTGCAAGGAATAAGTTTTATATCAAAACATGATATTTCCCCCAAAACAATTAAAACACTTACAGATTTACAGACAATAAAAATAATAATAATAATAATAATAATAACAACAATAATAATAATAATAATAATAATAATAAAATAAAATAAAATAAAATAAAATAGTAATAATAATAATAACAATTAGTTATTTTAAAGATAATAATAATAATAATAATAATAATAATAATAGTACTACTACTAATAATAACAATAACAATAATAATAATAATAATAACAATAAAAATAAAAATAAAATAAAATAATAATAATAATAATAATAATAATAATAATAATAATAATAATATTTCTTGTTGCCGTTGGTGGTGGAGTTTATTGACTTATATAATTACATATATACTTACATTCTGACAAGATAATTTCCCAAAATATATTCATAGTAAAATATGGTTTTAATTGCAGTTATGGAAATGGTACCGACTGAGTCACGTGAGAAGCGACAGGCAAGTTGATGAGAGCTGAAGTTTTCACGTTATGGACCACGTGTCACCCATAATAGATAAATAAATAAACAATTAATAATAATAGGAGTATCTTGCTTATTCCTTCGACTTTGGAAGACATACATCTTCGCCTCTACTCTAAGTCACGTTGCCCATGGGACACAGTACTTTATTATTATTATTATTATTAATATTATTATTATTATTGTTATTGTTATTATTATTACTATTTTATTTTATTTTATTTTATTATTATTATTATTGTTATTGTTATTACTATTTTCTTTTCTTTTCTTTTCTTTTATTTTTACTATTATTATTATTAATATTATAAGTACTATTATTAATATTATTGTTATTATTATTATTATTATTAGTATTACAACCGCTAATGTTAGGTAAGATGGGAAAATCTTATGTTTTGATATAAAGATTAATTCTTGCAAAATTATAACAGTTGCTTATGTTGCTCCGGTGGTCATATGGCCAAATTTTTAAATATGAGGTTGTGAGTTCAAATCCTTGCAAAGTCAAATTTTTGGAAAAAAAATCAAAAGAAGATGCCATGTCAGTAATGCTCATGTTAAATTAAAATATTAAATACCACGTCAGACCTGCCACATGTGTCACGTAGGCGCCATGTGTGCCACGTCAGCAAGTCAACGCACATGTGGCGCATGAGGGTTCAAAGTCGAAATTTTTGAATAGAAAGGGGCTCAGTTTGCGTTGACCGGAAGAAAGGGGCTCAATACCCAAATATCAAAAAAGTTTAGTGGTCGACTTTGCATTTAACCCCTTTATAAATAGTACTCGTGAATAGTACTTTGTGAATAGTACCGTATAAATGAATATTACCCATGAATAGTACTCCGACATGAAAATCTTAAAATTTAATAAGAATGTGCAGAAAAATATCCTTGTGAAACGATACTAGATGAAGCGCAAATTTCAATGATATTCTACTAATTTCACGGAGTATAGAAGCAATACTTTAACAAAATGAGTGTAGAATGAGGAATACAAAACAAAATAATATTACTCAAATACTACAGAGTATGGAAGAAAATATTATTTCTTACGAATACTGAACAAAAATAATATCACTTACCTTAGAAGAAGACTGGATACTGGAATAGTGAAGTAACAAAATACTCTTCTTCTTTCTCTCTATAGCTTCTCTCTCTATAAATGCTCTTGTGAGTCTTAGTGAATTAGTGAGAATGAAAGAACAATGAGCTTCTATTTATAGGAAAACATAGTTTCGATAATTGCACGATTAGGGCTCAAATTATTATAGTATAGTACCTTTATCTATACCTCCATTTTTAATTTAGTCCTTCAAGTATTATCAATCTTGCACCACCTCCCCTAATAGTACATATATGTGAATCAATAGTTCCATACATGTGAACCAACAGTAATTTGCATGTGAACCAATAGCAATTAATTTCTCATTTATCCAATTAATTTCCCGATTAATCAATTTAACATCCAGAAATCAATTATTATCGAAATAAATGTCGATTTCTACTAACACTAATAATCCCAACACAATGGAAATATTTTTCTCAACAATTTCATCTTTAATCAACACAAACTTATTCATCATTAATATTATAACTCATAATATTTAACAACCAGATCATTTCCAGGAAAGAGGGGGCTTTCCGATAAGGATTTCTCCCTATTAGCGCGCAATTAGGTGACCAAACCCCTTTCCTCGACAGAACTTTCTAGACATCGTCAATAATGCAAATAATAATATGAATAACTTTGTAGTCTCAATTATTGATTTAATAATATAAAATATTATGCAGATGATACTATGAAAATAATTGAATCAATAATATGAGAGATATTATGCAGCAATTACTATAGCAATAATTGAGTATAACTGAGTGACTTCTCACGTAAGCATTAATAATCAAAGATACTGTACAATACTGTGTGCTACTATGTAACCACGCGTATTACTGTACTTTTACCACTGGGTATTTCAAAAGTTTAACGGTAACACTTTCGCCGTTATGTTTGTAAACAAAGATATTTATGTCATTTTCTAACTACGACAATACTTCCATTGTGGGGTCTACCAATGTTGCCTCTTTTTTAGTCTTAACAAAAGAGCTCTAACTCATGCAAGCATACATGTGTCAACAAGCAATACAGAGCAAGTAAAGTATCGATCCCACAAGGAAAGTTGTTTAATTTAAATCACTATATTTATACGCTCAAACTAATGACTAAGATTGGTTTGTTCTCGAATCGCAAATAACAACTAAAACAATAATAACACGAAATAATCAAATCTGGAAATAATGGGATCCTAACTTAATTTAATACTTCATTCAATCGCCACTATCATGCATGACTTATTCACATATCACAGGAAAGTAGCTAAGAGCACTAAAAGAGTCATAGCCATTTTTCAATGCAGTAAGACCTACTTACACAACATCCACAAATGATAGACTCTATGTAATCATCAATATAACCAAAATCACTATATGTCTATATGAAATTGCAAATATATTGATTTTAAGTTCAAGCCCTTATTCTAACTTATACGGTGAAATAGTATATGTCTATCTGGTTCACGAAATACACAAGCCATATAAAACAGCCCCATATACGTATACTATCATGATTACACTCCATACTTGCATGTTCATTGTCAATTCCATACAAGTACTGAAACGAATGGTGATCAAGAATTCATACATGTAAAACAATCATGATAGACATCCCATATGATATGTAAAATAATCCAGCATTCAAGTATGCAATCAAACTACATATTAAAATCCGTTAGAATCCCATAATGGAGTTTAGTTCATGACTGAACCAAAAGCCATCATGGGATCAAATCTAAACATGATCAATAAACAAACAATTGAAAGATGAAAGATAGAACTATCAAACCCAATTGCTGAATAGAATCCACTATTACTATTCAAATCCTCATAAAATTCCAGCAAAATAATAATAATAATCCACTCTGATAGAAAATCCCAAGAAGTAGAAAAATAGAGTTTTGGCCTCCTTCTCCGTTGGAATCTCTCCCAGAGAGTAAACCCTAATTTTGATGTGTAAAATATGACAAAAGTTCTTAAAGATACGTTTGACACCAGTCAGATATCATTTTTAAATCAATTACAACCATTTTAATTGGAAAATAAAATAAAACAAATCGTGACTTTCAGGCCTCGTCATGTGCACAAGACGCTTCCTCCAAAGCAAGCCTTCCTCTCATGAAACGAGACTTGCAGTAAGTTATGATGTCCAGCCGTGTTCTCACGCGGGCCCGCGTTCCCTCGGCTTGTCATGCTTTGCGGTACAAGAACTTGCGAGATGTAATAATGTCTGGCTAGCTACTAGCCTGGCGCCAGCGCGCCTCAAGCTCATCTCGCTGCTGACTACACATATTGATTCATTCTTGTGCTGCTCCTGAGTTTGGTTCTACATTGTTGCTGCTGCTACTGAAATGTCCTATGTCCATCCATGCTCCTCTCAATCCTCATCCATGCATATCCCAGCTTTTGCCTCGCCTCATGCGTCCATTAGCCTCGTGCCCTATAATACCACCAAATTAGGCCGATTCCTGCACTTATTCACCAAAAGGAGTTTTAAGTATATGCAATGCAAACTAACATGAAATGCAGCTAAAACATACTAAAATATACTTGAGATGGGCATAGTTCGCATGAATTGGTACTCCATAAGTAGGTATAAAATCCACTTATCAAATACCCCCAAACTTGAACTGTTGCTTGCCCTAAAGCAATGCATACTAATGAACAATGAAAATGCAGCTATATTACTATGCAACTACATTATGATGCAACTAATCTCACATTGTCCCAATTATCATAGAAATTCAGTCCAAAATGCCTCAGCGAATTTTTCTAGACTCAAGAATACAGATTTAAACCAAACTGCAGGCATAATGTCATACACTTAGATAATTCACAAATGGTATAGAGATGTTGTGTGTGTGTGTGTTGTGTTCGCCAAAACTTGATTTAGGCATAGAATACTCATGCTATATTGCTCAAAACAAAAAAATTATAGCTTAAATCAAGCCTTATGTATATATATGCAACCAAGACTATTCCAACATCTTAAAATAAACTAAGGTTTAACAATGGGTTTAACTGCTATATTTCTACTCACGAGGGTGACTTTCGCACTATCCTGCAGTGTTTATTGCTATTTTTCTTTTCTTTTTCTTTTTCTTTTCTCTTTTTTTTTCTTTCACATGACTTTGCAATGTCTTACTCCATTAGGCATACTGCTACCCCTTAGCGAGCTTTCGACCAATGACTCCCAGACCATGAAAGACCTTAGGGTGATAGGTGTAGAGACAATCCCCTCGGGCGTACTTACTCGAGTAGCCAGGGCCCCGAAATAAGACTAGCCACGTTATTGCTACTTTTCTTTTTTTCTTTTTTTTTATATATACACAGATACCCATGTTTTCCCAAAGTTTATAAATTAATGTTTTATACAGTCTATACTCACTTTTCACATATTTCCCTTTTTAAAACTACATTTATCTATCGAGCAATGCAACATATGCTTCTTATACCTACAAGTGATGTGAACACATTTGTGCAAACCGAAAGCGTTTAAACAACATTATGAATTGCATTGTGTAAAACATTATATCTCAGCTCATATTATCCAAAATACTCAAAAATCATTTAACAAAATTCACTATCATCATTGGCTAGACAAAAATTTCTATATGGCCAGAACTGTGCGATATGCAAACTAAACATGAACATGCAACTATATAAGCAACAATATAAACTAAACATGACAAAAATTAAAATTTTAAACTGAACATGCAAAAACTAAATAATTAAACTAATCATGATAAACTACATGTAACTACACTACTCCCCAATACCCCCAAACTTATAATATTCAATGCCCTATTGAATGAAGGTAAAGGGTACGAAAAACTTCCTTAATTATCGGTGGTACCACCCTCCTCGGGTGGTGAATCTGGTGGTGGATATGGCGCCGCGGTTCCGAATTGAGGCCATTCTAGCGTTGTTCCTTGTTGTACAAAAGCTTCGGCCAAGGCCCTTGTGAGTCCCGTCGCAAATGTGCCCAAATTATCGTACATGGCATCGACTTTTCGCTCCAACCTTCGGAGTTGGCGATCGCCATGGGTGGCATGTGCGTGCGTGGACGGGCTGACCTCATCTATTTGCGGAGGCTGCTGTGGTGGCTTTGGAAAAGTAGGCTGAATGATGAATCCTAATCCGCGTGGATATGGTTCACCTCCTGCCCAATCTTCAAAATTTTTAATTGTGGCATGGGTTATGTCCTGGCTTGGGTATTGCATTTGTTCGTTCCCCCAGTTGCATCCTTAATCAGCACATAGCATATCAACCACTGATGCGTGTGGAATGCTCCTAATGGTGCCTCCCCGCAGATAGCGCAACATATTCTCATGAATGAGATGACCAATGTCAATGTACTTCCCGGTGATTATGCCCCACAGAATAAGTGCCCTCTCTGCTGTTATTTCATGCTGATGGGAGGAAGGTACTAGATTGGCACATACCAACAGATTCCACGCCTTTGCATATTGGTTCAGGGCAGCGGCTGGGAATATGCGAGGTTGATTCGTGTCGACTTTATAAGTCCATTTCGTGCCAGGCATGCACAATTCATCAATAACCAACTCCATGTCCGTCTCCGAATGTGCACTGGTGACCCAATTAGCAGCCCCCATTGGCGGTGTGTCGATAATGCCAAAAATGGTGCGGATTGCACGGGGTCTGTAATCTATCTCGACACTGCAAACCAAAGATATACCGTTCATAGTGACCTTAACGTTGGCATAAAACTCCTGGACTATGCCCATTAGAATGGGTGTTAGAGTAACAATCAATCCAGCCCAGCCTCTCTCTCGAATCATTGCGCACAACTGACCGTCCTCCCCTTCTGGCTTGAAATCGCGCTCTTTGACGAAGGTCTTTGCCATGATTCGGTAATACACCTGCTGAGCCTGCAAGTTGAGAAACTTGGTGTGGTCAACAATATCTGCCCCTTGGCTGCTCGAGGAGGATGAAGAAGAGGATGACATAGAGCGCGCTCGTTTGGGCCCCATTTTCAATTGATAAAGATTACACAGATTATATGACTGAGAATGAAGAAGAAACACTGATGCTATTGCCCTCAATTCGTTTCTGCCCAACCAAATGAAGAACCTTAGTTTTATATTGCACTTGGAGAAGTTGAGGAGATGGACTTTGAACGTGGAGATAATCGTGGCTATGTGATTGAGAGATTTAGGCTTAAATTTGTAACTGATAGAGAGATAGAGACGTGAGTTATGGAGAGTGAGAGAATTTTGCGTCTGTTATTATTCCAAATGAGAGTCTGAATGGTCCACAACTCTTTTTAAAATGTTCAGATATGTCTTAATCCGATTGTCGTGCTTGTGGCGCGTGCGTTTATCTTGAAATTGGGGGCCATAGCGAGAGACTTGCAGAATGTAATGTTGTCCTGATTGACTTGCGTGGTAGCGAGTTTTGTACTACATATAGTCGCACTACCAAGACGATCCTCGATATCTCCGCAATGCTAAAGTTCAATTCCACTCTCATTTATCGGTGATCTTTGTCCAATGATGGTTCCTGCATAGACATTAATGCACCTTGTTAAGGCATGAATTAGTGGCCACATAATTCTAACATCTTGCAAATATTCGCAAAGTAATTCTTGCTACACACTTAAGCATGAAAATCTAATATCCTATTAAAAATGAATTTGATATAACTACTGAAATAATCCAAAATGAATAACTAAAAAAAATCAATGGAGATAGAAATAATGGGTTGCCTCCCATCCAGCGCTAAGTTATAGTCAATTAGCTTGACTATCTCTGAGTTTCATGTCAAATATATAATCGAGGTGACTTTCTATCTGTCCACCTCACCATCAAAATCACTTTTCAATCTCTGGCCATTAACTTCTAGGTGCTTGTCCGGACACTTATCACCCACTGCAACGGTTTCATACTGTGGAGTGGTCTCCAGATATTAAACGTCTTTATCTAATTCCTCATTCTGTACATTTGAATTTTCAGCAATGATACTTTTCATTGGTTCACAATCCACTATACTCTGTACTTCATCATTTAGAGCCTGATTCACCGCATCAACCCGGGAGCATTCTTCTTCATATGTTGGGAACTTCATTGCTTTAAAGACGTTAAAGGTCACCTCCTGATCATGTACACGCATCATGAGTTCTCTTTTTTGCACATCTATTGAAGTCCCGCCTGTGGCTAAGAATGGTCTCCCTAGTATAATTGGTATACTTTTGTCTTCCTCGTAATCCAAAATGATGAAGTCAGCCGGAAAGATAAATTTGTCCACTTTTGCCAAAACATCTTCAACAAGTCCCCGTGGATACGTGATGGATCTGTTAGCTAACTGTAATGCAATGTTTGTCGGCTTTGGAGCCGGTAATCCCAACTGGTTGAATACTGACAAAGGCATCAAATTTATGCTCGCCCCAAGATCACACAAACATTTTTCAAAATTCATCTTCCCGATTGTGCACGGTATTGTGAAACTGCCCGGTTCCTTCAACTTTGGAGGTAGCTTCTGCTGAAGTACTTCACTGTATTCTTCCGTCAAGGCTACTATCTCAAATTTCTCTAATCTCCTTTTCCTTGATAGTATACCCTTCATAAACTTTATATAACTTGGCATTTGTTTCAATGCCTCGGCGAATGGTATGTTGATCTGCAGCTTTTTGAATACCTCCAAGAATTTGCTGAACTGTTTATCTTTACTTTTCTTATTTAATCTCTGCGGATACGGAACTTGGATATGAATTGGTGGTATTGAACTCTTAAGTTTCTCCTCTGAACCTGCTTTATCCGCCTCTTTATGCTGAACCTCGGATTTTTCCAAACTTTCTTTTCAAGATGTTGGCTCAATTTTCACGCACGCGGCCGCAAGATCCTCCTCAGTGTAATTCTGGCGATACATGACGGCAAAGATATCTCGTGTGTTTTCCCAGATCTTAATGTGATTGCTTGACACTGTTCTTTCCCTTCTCTTCTTGGATTTGTCTCTGTATTACTTGGCAATGAACCCTAGGGCCTGTTAGTAAGCATGTTCGCCATCTGCCCCATTTGAGTTTCCAGATTCTTTATAACCACTGCTTGGCTCTTGATCATAACCTTTGTATTTGCCATGTATGTCATCATCATCTCCTCTACTTCTGATTTCTTTTCTTGCTGAGGTGCAACTGGAGTGTGATGTTGTTGTTGTTGTTGAGAAAATTCCGACGGAAAAGGTGGTCTAGGATTAAACTGCGGTCATACTTGGTCGCGTGTCTCGAAACCCGATTATTTTCTTGAAATTGATTCTGCTGATTCCATTGGTTATTTGACCAACTAAAGTTTGGATGATTTCGGTTGTTGGGGTGGTATGTGTTCTAAAATTAACCTTGGTCTTTTCTGTAGTTGTTCACATACTGCACTGATTCTAAGCTGATAGCACATTGATCAGTCGAGTGTGACCCCGCACAGATCTCACATACGAAGGCTACCGTCTTTGTTTTACTTTCTGCCAAAGTATCTATCTTCTTTGCCATGACTGCCATCTGTGCTGACAACTGATTAATAGAATCTACCTCCAGCATACCTACAACTTTGGGTTGTGGCATTCGAGATGTAGGATTCTGAAAAATCATTCG
Organism: Panax ginseng; assembly: GCA_020205605.1. Taxonomy (NCBI): domain Eukaryota; kingdom Viridiplantae; phylum Streptophyta; class Magnoliopsida; order Apiales; family Araliaceae; genus Panax; species Panax ginseng. The sequence goes on from CM035140.1 coordinate 55,119,953, forward strand.
ATGCCATTGTCTCGATAAGGTTATAGGCTTCTTCATAGCTTTTTGCCCATAATGCCCCTCATGCGGCTGGATCTACAATCGGTCTCGACTGCCATCCCAATCCATTATAGAACGTGTTGATCACCATCCAATCTGGCATACCGTGATGTGGACACTTCCTCAGCATTTCTTTGTATCTCTCCCATGCTTCATATAAGGACTCACCCTATTGTTGCTCAAACTGAGAGATCGATGTCCTCGTCTTTGCAGTCTTAGCTATCGGGAAGAACTTAGCTATGAACTTCTGTGCTAAGTCCTCCCATGTAGTTATAGATCCTGCTGGCAAAGAATGAAGCCAACTTCTTGCTTTATCCCTCAATGAGAACGGGAATAGCCTAAGTCTGATAGCATCTTTCGTCACACCATTGTATTTGAATGTATCACAGATTTCGATGAAACTCAACAGGTGTTCATTCAGATCATCTGTAGCGGCTCCTGTTGGGTAAAATCTATATACGCACAACACGCAAGTATACGTGGTCAGCAAGTAATAAAGTGAAAGTAGAGTATCGTTCCCGCGAGGAATTGTTTAATAAAAATCACCAAGTACTAACCCGTAACCAACTCAATCTTATTTAAATGAAGGAATTTCAATTTATAAGTAAACTAATTCTAATTACCACTAGTTAAATTAAGATAATGGAGATTTAAGATCACAACTTCACTTATTGCTTCGTTTAAGTTAACACACTTTTCGTCAATTATTCTCTATCCTGAATTGTTAATCAAGAACACTAAAGCAGATAAAACCACCTCTCGATGCATAATACCAATATTAACGTCAATCCACAATTAAGATAGAAATCCGTTAAGCACCTTAATCAACTAACCCACTATATCTCTATGTGAATTACAATTGAAGAAGATTGAAGAATAAGTTCTATGTCCGATTACATGCGATGTCAAGCATATCTCTACCTTAACAATAATCAAAAATCTGTTATTGACAAAATTCATGACACATGCTATCATGATAAGATCTAAATCAATACTTCATCTCTCGAGTTCATATAGATTATCATGGTAATTGATGGCCAATCAATTAAACAATTAAGTCCAAATCACATTAGACAATCCTCACAATAGAACATAATAATTGATATCGAAGCATATTAAAATAAACTACACAATAAGATCCATTGTAATCTCAAACATAGAATTAGTTCATGATTATTGAATTAAAACTAAGAATCCACAATTGAATACACATTGAAAGATAAAAATAAGAGTAGAGTAAAGAATAAAATGTTGTCAAGAGATCTCCATTTTCCTCAAGCTCCCCGCTCTTGATCTTCAATGGTCTTCAAGTTGCTTCAATCTCCAAATCTAATTAGAACTAGTGTTTTGATCTAATTTAACTCTAATCTAATCTAATGGAATCCTCTATCTAGTCTCTAATCTCTCTAATTCTTGTGATTCTCCTCCTTATATAAGTCTCTTCATATGTCTTTAAGTCGTCTTGGAAGTTCTCTTGGAAGTCCTTGTGTCAATCGGATCGAAATAATCCTTTCCGGACTCAAATTGGACAAATATTCGTGACTTTTCGCAAGATTTTTGGCTGCCCTGCCCGATGGGGGTTTATGCTTGATTTGGGCCCGCCCCGGTGGGCTAGGGTTCTGACTTGTGGCTGGTACTCCCAACCCGGCGACGGTTTTGTGACGGAAAATTTTCTGCTTTGACGTCCTTTGGGAAAACGGCCATAACGTTTGATCCGGAAAGAGTTACGAGACCTGCAACCTATCAAATCGAAGATATCGACGAGAGCTACAATTTTCATTCTTTGAGATTTTAGAAATAACGAACAGATGAAGGTCAAAATTGGGCTGGAAGTGACTACTGTGCAAATGGCCATCCAAAATAGTGACGTTCGACGTCCGTTGGTACACATGTGATAACTCTTGCATCCGAACTCTGATTTTGATGATTCAAGATGTTCCGAAAAGAGGAGACGTAGATCTACAATGTAATCTAATTTCCAAACCAAGAACATAAAATAAACATAAAAGCCCAAACGATGTCCGGATTGCTTTTTTCTTTCATTTTCATACCAATTTTCATGCGATTTCAACTCCCAAGCATATAATCTACAAAAAGAACACAAAATGCATGAAAAGTAACTAAGAAACATGAGATTAAGCAAATAATTCAAGTAATAGATATCGGATAAGTAGGTATAAAACCCACTTATCAATACCCCCAAACTTAAACCTTTGCTTGTCCTCAAGCAAAAACACAAAACAACAATGCTATGCAATGCAACTAATCTACATGCCTATTTAATCCAAAGCAAAGAATGATAAAAACAAGTCTATTCAATCTACTTAGAAAAATCAAGTAAACACGATAATACATCATATCAAAACTCATTAGTAATTTCTCAATCAATCATCAAATCTTAGACTGTTATCACTAATATAGTGCGTGTGTGCTCCACAACAATGTTAACTGATATAAAATCAAATTTAACACATAATAAGTCTCTTCGAAGGCATCATACAGTATAAACTCATGAAATCCAAAAACAATCTAGATCCAACTAAAATCAAACAATTACCAATATCGAGGGTCAACATGGGATACTTATGCTTCATTTTTCATCTACGGGGGCTTTTTGCTCTTATTTCCTGTTTTTTTTTGTTTACATACACATAGCTATGCAATGTCTTATTCCTTTAGGCTTTTCAATGCTACCTTAACGAGCTTTCGACCAACGACTCTCAGACCATTAAGACCTTAGGGCGCTAGGTGTAAAGCCAATCCCCTTGGGCTTACTTACTCAAGTAACAAAGGCCACAAAACTAGACAAGCACGCCACGGTGATTATTCATACTTTTTCTTTTTCTTTTTTCTTTTTTTTTTTCATTTTTTTTTCTTTTTCCTTCTTTTTTTTATAGCTTATATACCCCAAATATTCCCCCAAACTTAGGTTCTTGTCTAACTTTAGCCATCACTATTTATTCTTGTCATTCTTTCATTTAAACTAGCATTATCCTTTAGAATCCCATTATGTATCAATTTAAACTCAATCATTCAACAAGTTGTTTTTACTGTGCTATCCTTATTATACTAATTTCAAACAAAAAAAGACTCAATTCATAACAAGAAATCACATCAAAACTCTAATGGTCAAGATTATACTTGTCTACCCAATTCCAATCTCATCATGGCCAAAATAAATCAGAATTATCTAACAACCTGAATCATGCAAGATGAACATAACTAACTAATTATTTTTTTTTTTTTAATTATAAATAAAAACTATTATGCAACTACTCTATTATGCAAACTATTATGCAATTACACTACATGAATGCAAACATAAATAAACCCTAAATTATTTAACTCCCCAAACTTAACAATTACAATGTCCTCATTGTAAAATAAAGCATAAAGTGGACGAGGACTTCAGTAATCATTTAAGCTTGTGGTGATAGTGGTAATTTGGCACGACGATCATTTTCCTATCCATTGAACCTCCAATACCTGCAATGAAGAGAGACAACATGGATTAGAATAACACTTGGATTCCTATCTACTAAATAAACTAGGAAAACATATAAATAAATAAAAAAATTCCTGGGTTGCCTCCCAGTTAGAGCTTGAATTATAGTCTTTCAGCCTGACTTTGTCTGGTCAACGCTATCCAATTCCTCTTCGGTAATTGAGGAACCCTCCATCCATCATTAGCAAATAATTCTTTGGGAGGTTCCCAAAAGCGATGGCCATAGCATCAAAGTCACCTAGCATGCTCTGACTCAGTATAATCTCCATGAAGAAGGGCACATGACTAGGTGTTATCTCCATTGTGTTTGTGATCATATGTGGGCATGGAAGTGTGTCAAACACAATGGGCTCTTCAGCTATCTCTCTCTTTCTCTTCCCACCACGGCTTCATTGTTGCACTAGCTCTCATGTTATAAAGAGCTTGCCGATTTACGACATGGCTACCAAGTGGGCATGATTTTGCAAATCTAACCGGATCCTTGAACTTTGGTGGAGAAGGAAATTGGGGCACTAATAACATCGGCTCATCCTTGTTAGTACTCATAGTTTGTTCTTCACTGACCTTGTTGTCACTATCCCCATTTGTCTCTTTTTTTTCAACATCTCGTGTCTCATCCAGTTGTAGATTTGGTTCGGGCACTTCATCAATCTAAGAATCCTCGTCATAACACCAATTATTTTGAGGACAGTTGTTCAAGGATTTGAGCATTTGATCTATCTAGTTCTGCAGATTGTGACGTGATATCTCTTGATTCATCCTCATCTCCTCATTTGATGCTATGAACTTGGACAACAATTCCTCCAACTTTGACTTTTCTTCTTTTAATGGAGGTTGATATGAGAAATCTGGCGTGTATGTTGGATCTGGAATAGAGTATTGGTCTTAATAGTTGTAGCTCCATGAAGAATCCGTGATGATACCCAAACTTGATCATAATTATCATATGCATACCGATTGAGGTAGTTACCACCATACCAGCATTCACCCAAGATTGATGGTGCATTGATTACTCGGTGATTGCCAAAGACAATAGTCACAAATAATCGCAATCCTTCGACTCATTTGGGTCTGCAAAATGTCCAACTTCCTCGAAAGTTCTTCAAATCAGGCCGACATGCGGAAAGTGTCGCGAGTCCGCTCAATCTCCGCCCCTCGGGTCGAAAGTCATTTTGCCATCCTTCGACTCATTGGGTCATGCGATAACCTCCAACGCCTTCAAGTTACCTCAATTTGTATTATCGCTCTATAGAAGATGTATTAAGTCCATCAATCCCTGTTTCCTTGGTTGAGTCATGTTCGTATGGCCATTGATACGCAAAGTCATCCATGGTACCTAAAAAGAGAGAAATATAGGAAGAGAATTAAAATAAAAATAAAATGTTTAAATTAAGACTAATTTGATTGAAATTAATATTGGCAAAGAGATATTAAACTAATTTCCAAGAATCTGCCTAAAAACTTATTGGGTAAAATCTATATACGCACAACACGCAAGTATACGTGGTCAACAAGTAATAAAGTGAAAGTAGAGTATCGTTCCCACGAGGAATTGTTTAATAAAAATCACTAAGTACTAACCTGTAACCAACTCAATCTTATTTAAATGAAGGAATTTCAATTTATAAGTAAACTAATTCTAATTACCACTAGTTAAATTAAGATAATGGAGATTTAAGATCACAACTTCATTTATTGCTTCATTTAAGTTAACACACTTTTCGTCAATTATTCTCTATCCTGAATTGTTAATCAAGAACACTAAAGCAGATAAAACCACCTCTCGATGCATAATACCCATATTAACGCCAATCCACAATTAAGATAGAAACTGCTAAACACCTTAATCAACTAACCCACTATATCTCTATGTGAATTACAATTGAAGAAGGTTGAAGAATAAGTTCTCTATCCGATTACATGCGATGTCAAGCGTATCTCTACCTTAACAATAATCAAAAATCTGCTATTGACAAAATTCATGACACATGCAATCATGATAAGATCTAAATCAATACTTCATCTCTCGAGTTCGTATATATTATCACGGTAATTGATGGAAAATCAATTAAATAATTAAGTCCAAATCACAATAGACAATCCTCACAATAGAACATAATAATTGATATCGAAGCATATTAAAATAAACTACACAATAAGATCCATTGTAATCTCAAACAAAGAATTAGTTCATGATTATTGAATTAAAACTAAGAATCCACAATTGAATACACATTGAAAGATAAAAATAAGAGTAGAGTAAAGAATAAATCTATTGTCAGTAGATCTCCATCTTCCTCAAGCTCCTGCTCTTGATCATCAATGGTCTTCAAGTTGCTTCAATCTCCAAATCTAATTAGAACTAGTGTTTTGATCTAATTTTACTCTAATCTAATCTAATGGAATCCTCTATCTAGTCTCTAATCTCTCTAATCCTTGTGATTCTCCTCCTTATATAAGTCTCTTCATATGTCTTTAAGTCCTCTTGGAAGTTCTCTTGGAAGTCCTTGTGTCAATCGGATCGAAACAATTCTTTCCGGACTCAAACTGGACCAAAATTCGCACTTTTTGTGCATTTTCTGGGCTACCCCCGCCCTGGCGGGGGTTTATGCTTGATTTGGGCCCACCCCGGTGGGCAAGGGTTCTGACTTGTGGCTGGTACGCCCACCCCGGCGGCGGTTTTGTGATGAAAAATTTTCTGCTCTGACGTCATTTGGGAAAACGGTCATAACGTTTGATCCGAAAAGAGTTATGAGGCCTTCCACCTATCAAATCGAAGATATCGACGAGATCTACAACTTTCATTCTTTGAGATTTCAGAAATAACGAACAAATGAAGGTCGAAATCGGGCTGGAAGTTACTGCTGTGCAAATGGCCATCCAAAATAGTGACGTTCGACGTCCGTTGGTACACATGTGATAACTCTTGCATTCGAACTCCGATTTTGATGATTCAAGATGTTCCGGAAAGAGGAGACGTAGATCTACAATATAATCAAAGTTCCAAACCAAGAACATGAAATAAACATAATAGCCCAAACGATGTCCGGATTGCTTTTCTTTGCATTTTTATACCAATTCTTTGCGATTTCAACTCCCAAGCATATAATCTACAAAACGAACACAAAATGCATGAAAAGTAACTAAGAAACATGAGATTAAGCAAATAATTCAAGTAATAGATACCGGATAAGTAGGTATAAAACCCACTTACAAACTTAACACTCTCTTTCCAACCTCTCCCGCTTATGTTATCCTAAACAGGTGTTAAGTTAGGGGTTGGATGATCGCGTGTGCATAAAAATTTATCCCAATTACTGAAACAAAAAACAAAAAACTGAAATGAGATAAGACTAGAATTGTCTAAGTCATACAATATAGCTTAAAACTAATGATAATAATACTAAATTAAACGTCTTTCCTCAGCAACGATGCCAAAAACTTGTTGCCTCTTTTTTAGTCTTAACAAAAGAGCTCTAACTCATGCAAGCATACATGTGTCAACAAGCAATACAGAGCAAGTAAAGTATCGATCCCACAGAGAAAGTTGTTTAATTTAAATCACTATGCATTAATTAAATCACTATATTTATACGCTCAAACTAATGACTAAGATTGGTTTGTTCTCGAATTGCAAATAACAACTAAAACAATAATAACACGAAATAATCAAATCTGGAAATAATGGGATCCTAACTTCATTTAATACTTCATTCAATCGCCACTATCATGCATGACTTGTTCACATATCACAGGAAAGTAGCCAAGAGCACTAAAAGAGTCATAGCCATTTTTCAATGCACTAAGACCTACTTCCACAACATCCATAGATGATTGACTCTATTTAATCATCAATATAACCAAAATCACTATATGTCTATGTGAAATTGCAACTATATTGATTTTAAGTTCAAGTTATGAGGTCCTCGAATCCGAGGTCCCGAATCACCGCGGATCCGGTTTGATCATTCTAACACTATTACTATATTTGCGGAAGATATAAACATAAATTATTTATATATTAAACTTAAAAACTTTTCCCCAAGGTCGAGTAACCTTAACTTAATAACAATTCATAACTTAACTAACACATAACATTATTATCAAACTACACTATACAAAACTAATCACGTATATTAACTTTAAACTGGAATTGTCTTGGACCTTTCCTTGTATCCGACGCATTCGTCTGAATCTGCAATGTTTTATCCTGATATAGCAAGGGTGAGCATAAAAGTTGCCCAACAAGTTTAAGTTCAATAATATAACGATATATCATGATTGAAAGAGTCTGAATAATAAGCTGGCTATAATTCAACAATATAATTGTGAACTAGCAGGAACAAATTTATATTTGAACAAGTATTATACATGAACAAATATATCTGAAACCAACTGGTAATGAAGGTGATCAGCCTTTTATACCTGACTTATACATGCAATATGTATAGAGTACAATTTATGGCAACCAACAATGATTAACCATAAGCTTATTCGAATGAAACAACTCTTAGTAGAGTTAAGTAAAAACAAACTTGCCTGAACCGTTGATTACCGCTATGCAATTTATAACGCTTTATTCGAAGACCTAATATTAGTAATATAGATCTCCAATATTAGAATAATATCATCACAATATAATACTATTATATATAGATATACATAGAATAACCTAAACATATAACAAATAACACATAACCCTATCAGTCTATAACACACATAAGACTCGGTATCAAGTCAAACTATTAAATCGATTTTGAGTACGAATAAAGTTCTAACGTCCGATTTGATTATTCGGAAAATTCACGAGTTTAAGTTCAATTAAACTTTGCCTAACACTTAACAATTATCTCAGATAATTTTAATATTAGTCAAAAATAATTTTCATAAGCTCGTAATAATTTTTAAATAATTATTACTATTTATCTTGATTTTACAATCATTAAAATCGTATTTATATAAATTAAATAACACATAATTCTTTTATCATTAATATTTATTTATTATCAAATATTAATGAAATACATGTCCTAATATTATAATATATTTATAATATTACAAAGTATTTTTAATACTTTAAAATCATATTTATATGATTTTTAAACACTTAAATCCATTATCCAATTATTGCTTTTAATATTAAAATATTAATATTTTTATGACAAAATATCAAAAGTTATATTTTATAACTTAAAATATTTTTATAATATTTAATAATTTTTATATGATTTTTAAATCATTAATTTTATTTTTCCTTAATTTATTTAATATATTTATTAAATAAACTAATTATCATTAATATTTATTAATTAATGAAATTCATCACAAAATATTAAAAGTCATTGAAAATATCTTTAAATATTTTCTTATACCATAATATTATTTTTCATGTATTAAAATCATTTTTAAATAATTTATTTAATATTATAATTAAATAAATTAAATACCAATTATATTCCAAAAATATTTAATATTTATGAAATATACTCAAAATAATTAAAAACTATTTTTTAGAATTTATTATGTATTTTTAATAATAAAAAACCATTTTTATCTATTTATTTAATTAAAATAATCATTTTCAGAAATAATTAATTAATTTTGAAATTATCTGTCGCTAAAGGGGGCCTATGGCGACATAACTGTCGCTATAGGTGTTCTTGAGAAAGAGCCCAGAACTTTAAGCCAGTCAGCGAGGTGCCTTGTTTGACCAAATGATTGATATAGGTTCGTAGAGGTGGCAACCATCCAAGCATGGCTCGGGTAGGCCGAGCGTCTTGCGGCCAACAATGGCCAGGCCAAAAAGGTCCGGATTTTGGCGGGTATTAAAAATGTTAGGTTCAAGTGGCCTGGTTGGACCAACTAACTTTACCAAATTTCATGCTTCTTCCCTATTTTTTTTAAAATTTTGCTACACCAAAAATAGTAATAATAATAAATATTAAAAGTAATAAAATAATTTATAATAAACAATAATTCTAATTACCTACATTAACTACATATTTCAATCAATTAAAATTTTAATAGTATTATAAATTACTTTCAAAGTATATAATCAAATTTGATTTTCTAAAATTATACTTTAAAATTAATATAATTTATTTAACTTTAAAAAATGGATTCATGACTCCACAAATATTGTTCTAAGAGATATCTAATTAATTTCCAAGATTGACACGGTTGGAACTTGGAGATGCCAAGATTTTAGCAATTTGAATATTTAAATTGATTTTCAGAAGATTTGCATGACATGATTTTAGGCATTACCCAATATCTCATTATTAACAGCCACATCAAGTAAGAAATTTCAAACTACAATTATTATTTACTACAACTATAATAATTAAAAATATATTTTTATATTGAAAATTACATTAAAAATAAATAGTTGTTGTAGTTCAGTTGGTTTGAACTCTTATTTATTTACTTACAAGTCTTGTATTCAAGCATCGTAACCCACAAGTAGCAACATTTTTGTTTTAAAAAAAAAAAAAAAAAAGTTTCACTTGAGTCAGCAGTCGAGGACCGACCTTCACGGGCAAAGCCAAAACGACCCATATTTTATTGGTGAAAAAATACCAAAGCCCGGCCCGGTCATGGTCAAGGAAGGCGCCCCATCTAACAAGGGCACTGGGCCATCTTTGCTAGGTCTATAGGTTCGTGATGATTCTGGGCTGCTAATTTGTAATACAATTGTAGTATAAGTGTAGAACTACAACTAGAATCACGTTTCATGGCTAACGCATAACATCACAGCAAGATCTAAGCTACCAAACATCTTGTCAGACGTGTTCTTGAGCCCAGAATCTCCAGCAGTGATAAGGGTCGATTTTTGAGCATTTAAATCTCTGCTTTCCAAACTTGGTTAATGTGTTATAAAGGTTCAATAATGTAGTATTAATATCCGTATACAATCTTATAACATTAAAGAATCATAACAACATCAAATACGAACGATCTAGACCGGTCAAACTAAGGTTCAAGAACTGTTCTACATAAATCTGGGTTTTCCAGATTTCTTCATCTGGTTGGTGGTCAACGGTAGTTTGACCCTGCTTATCTTTCAGTACGGTTATGATATAAGTTAGATTGTGACTTTAATATGCAGTCGACATGTCAGGCTACAAGGTTAAAACAACAAAATAGCTAACACACGAATATACAAAGAAGATCTAGAGCACAAAAAAAAGCATGTCAAAGGTTATCGAGATTTGGTCGCTTTGTAAGGCGCTTCCGTGAATAAATAATCAACCAACTTTGACCGATCGTAACTGGAGTTCTAGACACGATCGGACCATGTTTCAAGTTACAGAATAAAGACCACATGGCATACAACTGATTTATAACATAAAACAACACTAACACTTAACATATAAAGATCTATGGGCTCTGACATATTGTGACGTCCCCAAATCTGGGTCCCAAGAACCTCAGACTTTGTACGTTACGATACTTCATCATCATACATATTCTATCATCTAATGCGGAACAAATAAACATATATTGTTTATTTTACATAATTCTATAACATTTTCCCAGGTTTATTAACCTTAACTGAATACATACCTTCAAAATTATAAGGGTTTACAATAAGATAACTATATAGTTATTCTTATAACAATCTATTACTGTATTTTACTTTTGTCTCTGTCCTTCTTCAAGCCTTCGCCTTTATCTGAAATTTATTATCATTATATAGCAAGGGTGAGCAACTACTTTGCCCAGCAAGTTTAAATTCAAGAAAGATATATCATGATTGAAATAATAATAAGCTTTCAAGTTTTCAACAATTTAATAATTATGAAGGAACATGAATCAAGATGTTAATAATTGAATGACTGAACCAATAATGTTTAAAGTCAACAATGACCATAAACAATTTAACTGAACGTTATGGTAATAAAGGTGATCAGCCTTTCATACCTGACAAACATATACAACATGCACTAAGTGCGAATCAATAATCAGCTTAGACGTGAATAATCATCAATAATCATTCACTAACATGCTTTGAAATATAACCCGAGTTTGAGTTAAGGAAACTTGCTGCATAGATCGATTATTACCGCTCACGTAATTTAATTTATTCTCTTTATTGAAAAGACCTATCAGGTATAAGATTGATCTTTCAATTAGCATAACATACCTTATTCCATAATAATATCTAACACTTAATTACATCATCAAATATTAGATACTCTTAACACCATATTCATTTACCTACTTATAATCTCATCATCTTATATTAACTTGTCTAACCTTCACTCACAAAGTTAAGTATTAGACATTACACCTTAGTCTGAGTTTTATCATTATACTTTGATAATCTTTTCATCACTTATAACTTATACTGATACGTTTTCCCTTTATATGTTATCTTAGTAAGCTAGATAACCTTTCAGTAAACTGAAATATCATTTGAAAGAATCGATTTACATTTCAAAGATCCCGACATTACCATTTCAATGAGACCACAAAGTATTTCAAAGAGATGAAACCATTTCAAGAACTCCAAAATCCAATTCAAAGACACCACAATTCTCATTTTAGTCTATTATAAACATAACATAGTTCATTGAATACCAAATTCAACAATTATATTGAAAAATAACATAAATATCTTATTTTAATCTCCCGTCGAATATTATTGATTATGTAATAATATTTTACGCTAAGGTTATTAACCTTTTAATAACATTCCAGTCAAATACTACTAATAATATCTAAATCCAATATTATTAGCCATATAACAATAAGTTAAGTCATTAATCACATTAATAAACAATTTAGCTCAATTGTTTTCCTTTCCTTAATTAACTCATTTAAACATTTTAAAATGCCATAAACATCACAACACTTCACACCCGACCCAAAACTTCATCAAAAATCCCCATAAGCCATGCTCAAGGGTCTCAAGTCATAAATCATATTTTTCATATTTTTGGACATCATATATTTACTTAAATCCGTTTATCCATGTATCATCATTTAGATGAAAAATACCAAATCAGTTCCAAAAATATTTCTTTTCTGAGATTTGACAGAATATAGTTCCATATTGAACATATATTTTTCCCGAAAATTTTAAATTCCATTTACTATATTTAAATAGTCCATAATAGCCAAATATTCTTCGATTTTTCATAAATCGAGATTAACTCCAAATATTTTGAAATTTATGCAGTATGTTCCTGATATACACATGTACTTCCAGTAAATATTTCATAATTTTTGAACTTATACACAGAGAGTTATTCGGGTGGCTTCATAAAAATAGCCCTTCACCGTAAAATCCATAACTCTCTAACCGTATGGCCAAAAATTCTCAAATTTTTACACAACCTGAAAATCTTCGGATATTACAACTCCAAATATTTCCAGAATTTTTAAAGTACAAAAAGTAGACGACAATGCCCCCGTTGCTGAGTGGTCCAAAACAGTCCAAGTTTCTTTCCAAAATTCGGGACTGTTTTGGCTTCCACAGCCACTACTCCATGAAAACTCAATATTTTTGAGTTCTACCACTTAGGTTAACTAGTAAACACATATATCTAGCACCCCTCTTTGACGGATTGTAAAAAAGAGTTATAGATTTAAAACGGTGGATTTTCAAAGTAAATAGAAATTTGGGTTTCAAAACTAGAAACAAATATTTTTCTTTTCCTTTTTGATTCCAACCAAATCAACACCCAATATGAGTAAATCCATACTTGAATCCATGGAAAACACATAGATCATAGGGTTTTATACATCCAAATCAAAAACTCCCTTTTCATCAAATAAGAAAAATAAAGGAAGAAAACTTAGAAAAAGAAATTTTATACCTTTCTTCTTCTTCTTCTCCATCCATGGAGGATTTTCTCCTCCTTCTAGTTGCCGATCTTCTCCTCTTTTTCCTCCTCCACGGCTTCAGCCTCTTCTTCCTTTTCTCTCCCTTTTCCCGTTCCTTTTCCTTTTGCTTTTCTCTTTCTCTCTCTTTCTTATCTCTTTTTCTCTTCTTATCTCTTTCTTCTTTCTTATCTCTTTCTTCTTTCTTACTAGGACAAGTGGCCCCTTTTTCCTCCCAATTTGACCGGCCATATGGCCTTCTCACCTCCCACATTTATTTATTTATTTTATTTTTTTTCTTTCTTTTTAATGCTTCAAGTGTTCAACATGCCCTCACCAATTGGGTTTAAAAATTGGGCCACTCTCTTTAATCTTTTGGGCTTTCACTTAATCCTTTGGGCCATGTAATATATACATAGTCCAATCCTTTCCATCTTATCCCACCCTAAATATTTAATTAGGGTATCTATTCCAAATATATTGAATTTAAATCATCACTCTTGTATATTAAATTCTATAACCCAACTAAACTTGTTTTAATTAAGTTATAAAATTAATAACTTGAGATAATAAAAATATATCTCTCAACTTAATATAATTCTAATATTATTATTCTCACACGAGTGGGCTTAGTTTGAGCCCTTATTTACTTTCATTGGGCTAACAAATTTACTTGTTTTACTTACTAACAACAACCAACTTGGGCTTTCAACCCTAATTAAATTGGGTCAATATAATACTTGTCTCATACATAATATATTGGGCTAGATTAAATAATTTAATTGCCCTTAATCACTTTATCTACAAGTCTCATACTTAATATATTAATTGGGCTTGTTTAAATAATATTACTTCCTTAGCCCATCAAATCCAATTCTCTTGAACTGTAAATAATTTATTGGGCTATGACATTATTATAGTCCAATACTTTTAATTCTATTCTACCCTAATCATTTAATTAGGGTTTTTATTTCTCACACAAGAAATTAAATTTCTTACTTATGCCTTTTTAATTTCATAACTCAATTAAACTTGGTTATAAAATTAATTATTTTGAGATATATAACATAAATATCTTCATGTTAGTATATATATATATATATATATATATATATATATATATATATATATATATATATATATATATATATATATACTAATATTCTCCCAATTTATAACCTCTTAGGTTATTTAATTATCACACCTAATATATATATTAGGTTACATAACTTAATTCTTAATTCACTTTTATATACAAAATAAATGTAATCACATTATATAATGTATATTTATTTAATCATATACATGATTCACATAATCATAACATATTTCACTTCTCACACTTATTTTGATTTTTCTCCATAAAAAGTCAACTATTAACTTTGACTAAAAGTCAACCTTTACACATTTTGTGTTTACTGTCCATTCTGACTAAACTTGACGTTCCGGATGCAACCGAGCAGTCCGTGCTTCAAAATTCTATCTCTAACTCAAATTTTGAGTTTTAAATTACTCATTTCATATTGCTAATCGTATTAACTAACGACTTTATACTTATTCAATTCACATCAAATTTTATAGGTATCATAATACCTTATCTTGATATTCATTCAAATACATATAAATTCATTTCTAGGGGTTTAGAATTTGGTAACCCAAATTTTCTATATTCTCATTCGAATAGCAAACCATATAGGTTTTACTTGAAAATTTTAAATAAATCTCAAATTCTCATCTAGGATTTATTCTTTAACCGATTTCATAAATTTTCGGGTTGTCACACATATGGTTGTCAAGCCATTTTTTAAGCTTTCTCCAGATTTCTAAAAACTCAAATTTCGAGCATCAAAATGATATGGATCTGAGTTTTAGCAACCCAGATTATCAAATGAAACCCTCTAACACATATCTAAACAACAAACAACATCAAATAACATGATTTCTAAAATTAGGGTTTATACCTCATTCATGCTTGATTTTTGATTTCTGATCTATGGATCTATTTTTGGATTGCTAGAGCTTGATCATGTCTCAATATTTCACTCTTTCTCACTCTAGATTTCGGATTTTAAGAGAGAGAAGGAGGTTGGCAAAAATGAAAGAAATAAAATGAACTTTCTCTCTCTAAATCTCTTATATAGTTGATTCAATGAATGCTCCAATACTAGCTGTCGGTTTTGATCAGTAAATGGCTGAGATATAAGTCACAATGGTCAAACAATTAGGTCACCAACTAAAGGTATTGCAAATTTTACAAGTTTGCTCATTAAAAATGTAAAAAGGGTATTTCTGTCATTTAGATTTTATATTTAATGGCATTCTTGTCAATTAGCCAAACCCTTAGGGTTTAGAGTTTGGGTTTAGGGTTTGAACCATTTTAGGGTTTAGGGTTTAACCCTTGACTTGTAAATTTAATTTCTAAGATTTCCGAATTTTGATTTTAAAAACCGAAAATTAATATTTCTAAATTATAATTAAGATTTTTTAATTATATTAAAATTTCTTAATCAAAATTTAAATCTTGCTAATTAGGATTAACATTTCCTAATTAAAATCGCTAATTTGGCAATTAGGGTTGTAATTGGTCATTAGGGTTTTTAACCCAGAATTAGGGTTTTAATTATAACAATAATATTTCTAATTTATAAATTAGATTTTCTAATTACTCATAATTTAAAAATTAGGATTAAGGTTTCATAATTAACATTAAAATTATTAAATTAACAATTAAGTTTTTCCTAATTATAAATTAGGGTTTCAGATCCATAAATTAGGGTATTCTAAATTTGAAATTAGGGTTTGCTAATTAGTTAAGCTTTACCCTAATTAATATTAAAATTAATAGCACTTAAGCAATATAATAATCAGTTAAGTTCCCAGCTTAGGGTTTCATACATCGAATTAGGGTTTCGAATTCCCGGAATTGAAATTAGGGTTTCCAGAACCGGTTTCTAAGGTTTCTTGTTAATCGTTAGGGGTTTCTACCCGAACGTTAAAGTTCTTAATATATACTTAGGGTTTGTTACAGTTATCGTTTATCTGGTCAACCCTTGACCCTTAACCACATACTGTACACATATACACAGAACATATTCACGTATTTCCTTAATCCTGAATAATTCACCTAAATCCTTCACAGAATTTTGAAATCCTCAAAATTCTATCTTAAAAATATCAAACGCATACACTTATTTTCTGTCTAGGTTCAAATATTGAACCTTAAATCAATAAATAAAAATTTAAATTTTTTTCTAAATTCTCGGGTTGTCACATTCACCCCTTCTTCTAAAAATTTCGTCCCCGAAATTACCTTACACCTTACACCATACACCATACACCATACACCATACACCATACACCATACACCATACATACACAGCATCACATGCAACCCAATACACCATTCACAAGAGTAAAAGTTTTCAAAATTTGCTGAGGAGTCATATAGACTATTTGTCTGTCATTTTCGCAAAGGTTTTATGGAAATTTATCCGCAAACCGTCATAACTTACATACACAAAGGGTTATTAGCCCGATATGTCCCAGATCGCAATCATCGCTTTTTATCTGCTTTCTCACATCGCTAAAGGCACAAAAATTCTACCTTAGTCTTATTAGATTCACTAAAACAATTTGGTTCGGGAAATTTCTTTCAATGAACACTTAGAGTTTTCATAAACATTAGTCTAGCTAAATCGAATAACATAGACTCATATCAATAATTCAATTCAATCGAATTATTTAGGTGTAGCCAAACCCCGTTGGCAATTTAAATTTTATTGAAAATATTTTTGAGAATGACGCCATGATGCCGTACTGTATTAACAGTCCGTTTGAGGATGCCGTCAATATATGACTTTGTCATAACACATCATACAATAGCGGAATAACGATTTTAGATCAAATTCACACTAAGTATTCCTGTATTTACAACTCCATCACCTTTTTATCATCTCTGCACCAGGTTACATGGTACATGAGTGATAAATAAAATGTATTTTGATATTTCAAATTGTTTGCATCTAGCTGAAATAAGTAGCATAGACTATACTTTAAACCGTTTCAAAAATGATTACGAGTCTACATATTTTTTTTTTTAAAAGCACATAGTGCGTATTTAGCTTGATGTCAAAATTCCGAAGTCTAGCATAGCTAAGAGTTATGGAAAAATTATGTCTCCACTAATAATCATTTGTTTAACAATCTATTTGTACCTATAGTCTTTAATACTCCATTTACACATAACTATACCCAGTTCGTAAAACCACACTTATGTGTCCATAAATTGCCACAATCATATGAGTTTAAGAACTTTCCTAGACAGACCTTTGGCGTCCATTCACTGAGGGGTTCATACACATTTCATATAACTATAAATCAAGTATGTCACATAAGTATGAGTTTTTAAGAACTCGTACTTAACCTTATATCCTCTACCTATAACCTATCTACCTGGTATACACATTAGAAAGTAATCACCCTCTTAATATGCATATATCAAATAGCGCGACACAAACATTTCAATGATTATCATTGTCAGAACTAAGTAGTTATTACACCAAGTACAATTCCCCGCCCACACAAGGAATCATACAACTCAGCTGCTGACATGAATCCTCAATTGAATCCCCACCTACCACTAACACCCTTCTCAATACGAATTTCATTTAACTCGTATTCATAATCCTTTCCTGAATCTGTACTAATTCATAGTATAACTGACACTCAGCAATCTTTCTGTAAACTGTTCAATCATTAGATTGATTCTTCTCCCTTCTATCACCTTATCAGATCATGGGGGTGATCTTATCGTATATATTACGATTTATTTATATGTCTTAATCGTTTTGTTTTACGATCTTCTATCACTGCACTTTTAGTCTTTTAGACTCTATCTATTCACCACTACTGTTCAACTTTATTATCAGAGTTAGAGAACTCTGTATCTTTTATAACCCGCCGAGATTCGTCTTTGAATCTTACCGACACACTAACTCTATTTCAGTTAGTACTTATCCTAATCACTGCGGCTATTGGTCTCAGGTATTCCTACCTAAGTTTCATAACCTACAACTTTGATACCAACTGTGAGGTCCCCGAATCCGAGGTCCCAAATCACCGCGGATCCAGTTCGATCATTCTAACACTATTACTATATTTGTGGAAGATATAAACATTTATTGTTTATAAATTAAACTTACATACTTTCCCCCAAGGTCGAGTAACCTTAACTTAATAACAATTCATTACTTAACTAACACATAACATTATTATCAAACTACACTATTACAAAACTAATCGCGCATATTAACTTTAAACTGGAACTGTCTTGGACCTTTCCTTGTATCCGACGCATTCGTCTTAATCTGCAATGTTTTATCATGATATAGCAAGGGTGAGCATAAAAGTTGCCCAGCAAGTTTAAGTTTAATAATATAACGATATATCATGATTGAATTAGTCTAAATAATAAGCTGGCTTTAATTCAACAATATAATTATGAACTAGCAGGAACAAATTTATGACTGAACAAGTATTATACATGAACAAATATATCTGAAACCAACTGGTAATGAAGGTGATCAGCCTTTTATACCTGACTTATACATGCAATATGTACAGAGTACAATTCATGGCAACCAGTAATGATTAACCATAAGCTTATCCGAATGAAACAACTCTTAGTAGAGTTAAGTAAAAACAAACTTGCTTGAACCGTTGATTACCGCTACGCAATTTATAACGCTTTATCCGAAGACCTAATTTTAGTAATATAGATCTCCAATATTAGAATAATATCATCACAATATAATAATATTATATATATAGATATACATAGAATAACCTAAACACATAACACATAACCCTATCAGTCTATAACACACATAAGACTCAGTATCAAGTCAAACTATTTCAGTCTGACTTGAGTTCGACAAAGTTCTAAAGTCCTGACGGTATAGTCGGAAAATTCACGAGTTTAAGTTCAATTAAACTCTGCCTAACACTTAACAATTATCTCAGATAATTTTAATATTAGTCAAAAATAATTTTCATAAGCTCCACTACACCAAAAATGGCCTCTAGTGAAGGACAAATCCTTCACTAGAGGTCCTATATCTCTCACAAATGATTTATTCCGAAGAAATATTTCCTTCACACGAGTGCTCGCATTAGACCTCTTCGCAATTGGGTATCCTTCGCTAAGTAGTAACTAAATATTTTTTGTGAAGGATATATTGTGAATAACTTATTCCTTCACAAATTGTATTTAGTAATGGAATATTGTTATTTAGTGAAAGATTAGTTTCCTTCACAAATAATATTTTAAGAAGGACTATTTGAAATTAGTGAGTAACTTGATTCCCTCACAAATAATATATTGTGAAGAACAAATTTATTTAACGAGAGAATATTTTCCTTCACTAATTATAAATTGAGAATATTTTTTCAAATTAGTGAGAGAAAAATTCCTTCACAAATTATAAATTTGTAAATAAAAAATTAATTGCTAAATAATCAAAATTCATTGAAAATTATAATTAATTTTCAAATCAATGATTTCATATTTATTATTATTACTATTATTTTTAGTAATTGCTATAATAAATATTAAATTTAAAATTTCAAGTTAATATAAATATCATACCTATTTCAAACTAATTAATAAACTAATGTATAAAGAGCCAATAATTAAAACTAATACTCCATATATAAATAGATAATCAAGTCAGTTTATAAGTACAAAATTTGTTATTATGTCTTGATCTCCTAAAGATCATAGTACTTACAATATTTAATAACTAATACAAGAAAACTGAAAGAATAACAACGAACTAGATAGTAGGGCTCCCCCTCGTGCTTATTTCTTTATTACTTGAATCCATGCGCTGCCAAATTCACTTCATAGTTCAGAGTTTTTGCTGCAGTTCAGAGTTTTTGTTGCAGTTAGAAACATGCCTGAATCTCTGAGACACTGAAAGTATAACTAAATAATTGACTAGGCCTAAACATAATAAAACAAAAGGCACTAGCAAGTTTCTTTCAATGAAGAGAGCGACCAAAACTAGATCACACCACCTACTAAATGTCTGTAGTACTAACAGAAAAAAGAAGCTTGTAATAATTCTACCTGAGACAAAAATAACTTGCACTATCCATGTACAAGACATTCCCCCAAAACATGAAATTGTTCCAAGGCATTACCAAGGTTAAGAGGCGACAGACCACAGTGAAGTTGATATCTGTCAAAATATCCTACTCAAGTTACCTCGAGGTAACAAATATAAGCACTTGACAAATATGATTAGACGTCTCTAAGCACATAATTGCACATAGCATAAATCACACTCTAGGTTAACAAAAAACGATGCATTATGACTCCAACGAATAAAATAGGAAAGTGAAGACCACTGGAAAATAGGGGAGGCAAGCATATGTTTATTTAAAAAGTAGGCTAGCACGTGTAAATCTCTGGTAGTCATTTATTGTCCAGACAAGTTGAAAGATAAATCAGAATGAGATTAGAAAAGAGAGGCTGGATGCTATTTTTAGCTAGCGCTTGATTAACTGTCATCCAACAGAGGCTTGAACCCCTATGGACTCCACTAATTACCTGAAAATTATATTAAAATTTTGAATCCTCAAGGGACATCAACAGTATAATCTCAGTGAAGACTTGCATCATATTAAATCATACCAGCAAAGGCTTAGACCAAGAAAAAAATGCCCCTGACAATGCTAATGACACAGTCCACATGAGTCCCTGAAAGAAAGCCTCAACATAAAGTTAAAGCCATCTATTTAAATCCAATAGTTGCATCAAAGCTACAACCTTCAAAAGAACAACTTTTCTAAGCAACATAGAATACAAATATCAGATGCTGAAATAGATGAGTAAAATCTTAATAATCATAATAAAAATAAAAATCTTCACAAATTCATTATAGATAATATATGAGTAAATTGCTGAAAGCAACATATATATCCATAAGTCCATACCAGAAACTTCATAAGCAGTTGCACCACTAATTGCAAAGAGAATTCAATAAAGAATCGTTTCTCGTAGAAGTCACAGAATGACCTGATAAAGACTTATCCCTGAATCATCACCAACAAATCAGCAAACCACCAAAAATGAATCTCAAAGTGAACCAAAGACGAAGTAAATTATAAATTTAAGAAAGAAGACCCCTACATATCCAAAAGAAATATTAAAACTTAAGAAATATTAAACCCCTACATATCTAAAGGGAGATATAACAAACCCCGCAAAAAGAACTTAGGAAACAAATTCACTTGTCATTGAATAATTAGATGCGTACTACTGCAACATTAAAATCTAGGCAATCAAGGAGGGCTTGTGACCCGTATCACTTTCTGTTGCAGTCACCAAGGAGGGATTGTTGCAGAGTTTTTCCATCAAGTAAAAAGTCAAGTATGTACTTATGGGTGGGCAGTTGTCGACAAGGTGAGATTAACGAGTTGTAGCTGTGAAACAAGGGAGTAAATTATTAAATGCCAAGGTCGTTTATGGAGAAAACCGAGCTACAGAAGATAGGACATCACAAACATACAAGAACTACGTCTGAACCAACACTGATTCATATTCATTCAAGCCAGAGAAATTTTGCTGTCACATTTTTATGTATGTGTGATGCAAGGAAGTCACTATTGTACCTATTTTTACAAATATTCTGTGTAAGCAATCTCACTAATCACTATCATTCTCAAGCTACTACAAAGAATAATTGAGACATGTTTTGATAGATATTTGACTAGAGAAACAACAAGTGTATATTTCGCCTCTAATTTTACGATTATTCATTCGGTTCCCCACTTCTTTGGGCCCAGATTGTAGTATTAGCCATTAGTTTTATTACAAAACCGAGACATTTTGTGGTATATCCTTTGCCAATATGGTATGATCAACATGAGTTTCATTCACAAACTGAGGCATCTCATTTTGAAGGATTGATGTGAGATCTTTGATTTCCAAGTCCACTAGTTCGAAAGTGACAAAGTTAGTTTTATTGGGAAGCAGGAAAACCTAGTATTTGCTACAGTTTGATATGTACATGAGGAATTTAGACAACACAAAAAATAATACTTATGTTTTGAATCTACTTATTTCTTGATCAATTAAAAAGAGAAAAATAACAAATCAGAGCCACTAACTTTTTACAATTGTTCGTGAAGCAAAATTAAGTGGAATTTCTACAATCTCGGGTCTTAATTTAATCAAAAATTGTAAGTCATTCAGATACTTACTCTCCTGCATTTTTAATAAGCAAATAACACAGAAACTACAGAGAGCAAAACAAAAAACTTGTACGAAAAGGACAAACACGAAAACTGAGTAATACAAAGGACAATTGAACAATTTTTATAAGCACACATCTGCATGAAGCTCAATTAGGGGGAAATAACTGTAATCACAGGTCTCTAGTAGAAAAAAAATATAAAGCATAAAATTTAAGATTATCTGGCTGGTTCAAGACGTGAACGTCTTATAGTTTCTTTGAAAAGGACTACCCGACACGAAGTCCGTAAGTTCGGCATATCTTACGAGCACTTCTAGGTGATCAGCCTATAGTACTCTATGTTGATCAACACTTCATCCATTAAACGTGTGTACGTTTAAGTTGTGGCAACCTCACGTGCCCATCGAATACTCGATGAAAATACATTTGTTTATTTATATTCAGGCTTACCTTGAATCCGTACCAATTAGTTAGCGTAGGATAGCGTTAGCAATTCTATATTGAAAGACTTGTAAACAGTTCAATAAATCTATCAAGATTAGTCTAGCCGAGCTAAAATTGGCATCGACTCTTTCTTCAAAACCATACATGCATCTCATAATGTAAAGCATTTGAAAACCTGGCTAACACGAAGGTTAGACAAGCGTTTAAGAAAAACTTACCTTCAGCGTCTGCTACAGTATAATTATGTTTCCTTTGAGTCTTTACAGTCTCTACAACACATAATCACATAACATACCACATTAGGTCATGAACGATAATACATAGTTCCTCAAGAATCTTACCCTTCTTCTCAATCTAACCCCGTATTAGATTTGTTATTTATTGGTTCTGGCTTTCCGTCATTCTTTTACATCATTCTTACCCACTTCGTTCCTTTCTATAACTTAATTGAAATTATTTCATTAATACAACTCGGTTCAAGTTAATTATCCTTCCTCACGGCTTACTAACGTCCTTACGTTATTTAATCGAAACTCGATTGTCATTGATTAAGTACACTTATTGTACATCGCTCTTGTTCACATTCGACTTATCTTCAACCTTTAGTATATTACTTAAGGTTTATAACACCCTTAATGATGTTGCGTTAAGTTAATTAAGAATTTAATTCACTATTCATACACTTCTCCTTCTCTTTACATTCAAAACCTTTCTTCTCTATCTATTACCTTAAATCTTGGGCCATATGCGCCTAACTTTTGTTTCAGACCTCGCTACTACTGGTGGCACTCTTGGTTCCAAAAATCCGATCTAGCTACAATGCGGGCGCCATGCCTAGTGCATTCGATCATGGGCATGGGCCAACTAACATGGGCTAATGTCCGGTTTAACATTGCTGGCCGGCCATTTCTGCCTTGAGTCGTGAAGCAAGAAATGCGGACTCGTGTATCGTATAATTTTGTGATTTTTCTTTTAGTGAGATTCCCAGCCTCGCAACTTCTTCGTTATAAGTCCGAATTAGTTTGTTCAAGAGCCTACGGTTCACAAATTACGTACTCTATGTGTTCATGCAAGAATTTTATCTATTCGACTTCGTTTGCTAAAAATTCACCTATTAGTCCATTTTTAACGAAAACGATAAACATTCGTGAACGTTCAATGCTCGTTTCTTCGTTCTAAGTCGGAATCCGTCCATTTTTAAGTCCGCAACTCTATAATGCCAAATAAGACTTGTCTCCATTGGAAATCAATGTTTCCAAGCTAAATATCACAATTTGACTTCCGTTCCGAGAATTTCACGAATTCGACGATTGTCGTCTAATCGTGTGAATTCCGGTGAAACTTCGTTACTTGAGATTTTTAAACCGTTCCAATTGGATTCAATCCGTCATACTAATATCTTGACATATATACTTCATTAACTTATATTCATGATAAGTTATTACCTATTCTTGATGATTTTGCAACTTATTAAAGTATAAAATACTTATATTTCCATTTCATGACTTATGTCTTATTTTCATATGACTTATTAATGAGTTAAGTCCTTTAATCATTATTCTTACATCTTATTAATCATACTAATTTTATTAATGTAAACATGTTACAAATTCTAACAAATTCTTATACTTTCATTATAAGTTCATAACTTATTTACGAATGAATTTCTTATTCATGACTTATCCGACTTATTAAGACTTAATCACTTTGATTCATTATTCCAACCTCTTCTTAGCATGCTTGTTCTACCAATACCCCCTTCTCTATCAATGGAAGAGAGAAAGAAACATGGTTTAAGATCACTTACTTTTGAATAACACTTGGTAAATCTTTAATCTCCTTCTTGATTCTTTAACTTCAAAGGTTAACTTGCTAGCTTATTCTCACTTACTCTCTCTAACCAATAAGCTATAAGTTATTGGTGGAAAATCTAATAATAGAAGTCTAACTTTATAAGTGCTTATTCTCTCAACCAAATAAGCTCTCAACTTATGTGTTTATTGGTTGAAAAACTAACAACCAACAAATGAAAATAAAGCTTGCTATTTATACGATATCTAAGGTTAGGGTAGTTTGGTCATTAGGCCATCCCACCTCCTTAATCACCTCCTTACTATTCCTAACTTAAGGCTTAAGTAAACTTGGCCACTAAGTCTACTTGCTCACCACAACACTTGGTCACCACACTTACTTAACCTCTAAGTTTGCTTGTTCATCACCTTGGATCATCCATGGGTTGCTCCATGGTTCTTACCCATTGGATACTTACTTGGGCTTAGGTTAATTAAATTAACTTTTACTTAATTATTTGGGCTTGCACATTATTTTACTTTGGGCTTGTAATTAAACAATCATTGGGCTTGTTTATATAAACTCACATTGGACTTAACCATCCAATACTTGGGCTCACATAATACTTAACAAATTCTACCAATTCCTTTCTTTTGGCTTAAAGCCTCATAACATATATTATACGTATTAATCTCGTATTTTAACTCGTATACTATTCATCATATACAATATATTATCATTCATACACATTCGTATAATACTTCGTATCATACTCGTATTCATTACTTCATATAATACCTAAGTATTATACGATCATTATTTTAATTCATTACTCGTCGTACATTTTATTCTCGTAAAGTCATTTTCCCTAAGCGTTAGGTTTTAAGTCTAGAGGCGAAATATTACATTTTCCATAACTGAAATATTATTGGATATTCCATCTCACATCGATATTCTATCGTTACGTATTTCTTGGAAGTTCAAAAATAATTCCCGAGCAGAAATGCGTGAATAGTGTTTTTCAGAAAATTTATCGGAAAGCTTTTATTTTCGTCTTGGAAATTCAAACACTTTAATTCTACCACGTAACCAAAATCCTACGATGTTCTGACATTTCTAGGTCATAGAACGACCTTCGATTAGCTTGCTCCATAGATAATCAATTAAATTCATTTAATAAAAATAAAAATTTAATTCTCAAAAAACTGATTTTCTCGGGCATTACAGCTACCATAGAATACTACCTTTGACGGGGTCATAAGGTTTACACACTTCTTTTGGCAATCAATTACCGCTCCATATTTGAATAGACAATCCATTCCCAAAATAACATCAAACTCTCCATGTCTAATCGGAATCAAATCTACCATCAAGATATCTTCCTTAATGTGCACCCTACAGTTCTTGTATATGAATCTAACAGGGATTACTTCCTTATTCACAATTTCTATGTTCAAAGGAAAATTTGATTCTTCACTAGGCAATCCTAATCTCTTAGCAAATTCATCAAATATAAACGAACAAGTAGCACCCAAATCAAATAATACATAAGCATTTATATCATTGATTGGGATAATACCTAATACCACATCTTTTAATTGCACATCATCTTGCACAATCATGTTGAAAGTTCTGGCTGTGGGTTTGTTTGATGTTGTAGGTCCATCAATGGCCCATGTACCTCCATTGCTTCTGGTTGTCTCTCCAGCCTTCTGTTGGGTAAAATCAATACGCGTAAAACACGTACGTGTACTGATAAGTAGGATTTTTACCTAATTATGGAGTACCAATTCATGCGAACTATTCCCATCTCAAGTACATTTTAGTCTAGTTTAGCTGCATTTCATGTTAATTTGCATTGCACGTTCTTAAAACTCCTTTTGGTGAATAAGTGCAGGAATTGGCCTGTTTTGGTGGTGATTTGGAGCATAAAGCAAATGGATGCTTGAAACGAGGTAAAAGGATGGGATATGCATGGCATGAAGGTGCATTGGTGCAAGGAAATAGAGCATAATGGAGCAAGCGAAAGAGAGAGGGAAAGCGAAACCGGGACTGCAGATTTCAAGCTGCATGTGCAAGAACGCAAAAAAACAATTTTAAGAACGCTACCGCATCATCACGCAGCCAGATCTTGGACGCTACTGCAAGTCTCGCGGCAGCAGACGGCATAAGTTTATGGAGCACGCTACCATGCTGCGTAGAGCAAACCGAACATATGAACCTACTGCAAGTCTCGCGACTGCGAGACTATCATCTTGGAAGAAGCGTACGGCCGCTGATGTCTAATGTCATTGATGTGTTTTATTTTATTGGTTGTAATTGATTTAAAACAATTCTTGACTGGTGTCAGGGGTATCATTCGAGATTTTTATTAGTTTTCACGTAACTTTACATCGTAATTTGGGAAGAATTGGGTTTGATAGTTTCATCTTTCCTCTTTTATATGATAAAATGATCCCATAATGGCTTTTGGTTATTGTTAAATAATAATAAAATCATATTCCGTAGTTTGTTATCAAGATGGTTGTTCATCATATTATATGGGACCTGATTGTTTTGTTGAATGCTTGATCATATCGTAGATTTTATGGAATTGACAATGAACATGCAAATATGGATGAATCATAAAGTGTTTGAATTTCCAAGAGATTGTAAAAAATTAAGTTAAATAATAATAAAATCATATTCCGTGTTATTAAATTTTGTCATTGTATAAAATGTTAGAATATCGTAGTATTTGGGCTACGTGATGAATTAAAGTGTTTGGATATAAAAATAAAAGTTTTCCGAGAAATTTTTACATAATGATGGATAATAACAAGGTAATGATGGAATAACAAGGTAAGATGGGTTGTAATAAAAATCTAGTTATGGAAAATATAATAAATCGCTTGTGGACTTAATTTATAAATGTTAAGTAAAAAGCGAAGTGTTAAGAAATAAGTAATAATGGTATGATACGTTGGTATTGTACAAAGTAATGAAAACGAGTAGTATAACAAAGTATTATACGAGTTGGTATGAATGATGAAATACCGTATATAAATTCTATAAGAATTAGAATACGAAAATACATCAACAATATGTATTAAGAAATATTAATGGACTTGGATGATTGATTAATAATTAGGGACAAGTCCAAATGAATTAAAGGGAGAGGCCCAACTATTATTAATGAACCAATAAGTGTTTATTAATGCAAAGCCCAAAGGATTTATTAATCCAAGCCCAAAACTAAAGTCCAATAAATTGGTTGACCCATGGGGAAAACCATATTAATATGGTGGAATGTGTGGTGACCAAGTGATGTGGTGATCAAGTAAGTGTGATGATCAAGTAGGAGTATTGACCAAGACTAAAGAGTAATGACCAAGTGTAGGATTTAAGTTGTGCCTTGCAAGTAATGAATAGTAAGGAGGTGGTTTAAGGAGGTGGGATGTTTTAAAGACTAAATTACCCTAACCTTGGAAATTCTATAAATAGAAGAAGCTTGCAAGCCATTTGTTGGTTGCTCAAATAATCTAGACATCACAAAGTGCTTAAGTGTTAGAGAGATTAAGTTGCAAATAAGTCACTTCCATAAGCCAAGAAAAGAAGAAGCTACTTATCAAAGACTTCTAAAGTAAGACTTCTTCTCCAAATATCTTCTATCTCTATCATGATAGGATGATAAGAAAAGTGGGATTAAGAAGCATGAATGAGTAAGTAATGAACTTATGCCAATTAAGTTGGTAATAAGTCATTTAAGCTAGCATGAGTTATAAACTTATGTGAAAATAATATGAACTTGTAAGAAGTTTATTAAGAAAAATGAAATGAATGTAAAAGAACTTATATGATTATATGTATCATGTATACCTAAGTTAAGTTTATGTTGATAACATATGAGAAGTGATGGTTAAGAAATTTTAATTGTTATAAGTCATGAATAATCAAATCTTAAGTAGTTTATAATTTGACAAGTTATGAGCTCTTGAAGAATAAGTCCAAAAATCCAACCATGAATATAAGTTGTTGTATTAAGGATGTTAAAATGTTCACATGATGAATGGAAGTCATTTGTAATGTTGAACAAATCATAAGAATGAAGAATTGCCGAAATTTGCACGATTGGACGATAAACGTCGAATACGTAAAATTCTCGGAATGAAAGTCAAATTTTGTGTTGGATCACGAAACCTTTGTTTTCCAATAGAGACAAGTCATAATTGGCATTTAAGAGTCATGGACTCAAAATGACCGGATTTCGACTTAGAACGAAGAAACGAGAGTTGAACGCTCATTTAACATTTATCGCTTACGTTAAAAATGAACCAATAGGTGAATTTTTAGCAAACAAAGTCAAATAGATAAAATTTTGAATGGTCATGTAGAGTACGTAATTTGTGAACCGTAGGCTTTTGAACGCGAGCCAATTCGACTTATAACGAAAAAGTTATGCGTCCGGAAGTTCACAAAATTTAAAAACTAAAATTATTATTCTGGTGCACAGAGAAAGCCCATGGCGCCAACCCTAGTAAAAAAAAAAACCAAGCATGGCAGTGAACAAGAATCGAAAGCATATCGCAAGAGTTCGCAGAGTGTGAACCTTAGTTCAATAAGTGAAATAAATGCAGCCAAGTCCCAAGTCCGAGATGTAATAAGGCTCAGCTCGTAAGCAACATGAGATGTAATATAAATCAGCCGCAGTCAGCCAGCCTCGTAACAAAGATAGTAAGGAAATTTTCTAAGTGCAAAGAAAAGAAATGGAAGTAAACATAACTTAAGGGAGGTAATGTAACATTGTTAAACTTTGTTAAAACCTTAAGGAATGTAATGTAAAGGTTAAGATAGCCTAGTCAAATATAAATGAAATGGTAAATGACAAACCGAAACGAATAGTAATTGAATCTAGTACACAATTAGATTGAAATGAAGGGTATGATATAGTCATATACATATTTGATTATATGTGACCTAATGTGAGGCATTATGTGATCATGTATTGTAGAGACTTGAACGACTTGAACATAAAGTTAAAGTACCATAGCAGACGCTAAAGGCAAGTATTCTAACTCTTGTTTCAGTTCAATCTGAACAAGTTTTTGATGTTCATGTATTCTTTCACATGAATTGAGATATGTTGAAGTTAAAGCCAGTTCCTTTGGCTAGACTTGAAATATTGATAATCTATTCATGTATTATCAATGGTTGTTATCTTTTGTCAACTACTTGTTATGCTTTCAATGTAAGACCGAAATGTTAAATAAATGTTTTGTTCGCAGAAACGATGTGCACGTGAGGTTGCCAAATGCTTAAACGTATATACGCTTAATGGATGTAGTGTCGATCAACATAGAGTACAATAGTCGATCACCTAAAAGTGCTCGTAAGTGATATCGCTTACTTGGATTTGATTTGATTCCGGTTGTCCTTTTCCAATAAAGAATGAATACCGAGGTCTCGATCGAGAGTGAATGTTTTACTAATATCATTGTTGTTATTGTAAAACATTTTGAAAGAAAAGATGAAGTGCTATTTTGAATTATCAATAGTACTTCATAACTATTGTTCAGTTATCGAAGATATATGATTTGTATGTGTCAAGCATGTTGTTATTAAATTGTTATACTTGCGAGCTAGTTATGCTCACTCTTGTTTGAACCATATGAATACAAATTTAAGATCGAACGTCCCAAGGATCGTGAAAAGATAAAGGAAAAGCTAAGGCATTATTTCTAAGTCGTTTTGTAATAGTATAGGTCTATTGTTGTAATGTAATCGATATTATGACAAAGAACCTTGTAATGGGTTTAGAACTTGGGAAATGTAAATATTACTTTAAATATATAGAGGTTATATTCGTTTTTCGAGACTTTTCAATTGAATGAATGTATGAATGTCAGACAAGATAGCACCATCCGTCGGGGTGGAAGATACCTTGATTTGGGGGCGCTATAAGTTGGTATCAAAGCTTAGGTTATAAAACTTAAGGGGGAAAGTAGAACCTTAAGTCATAACCTTATGAAAGAATAAAGAAGTAAAAGATGGAAAGTAACCTTATAAAAATGCATTATATTATGTTATGTATTTTTATTATTTTACTGACGTGTACTAATCAAACTATATTGTTTTATTGTAGATGTTAGGAGAAAATGATATGTATAGAGATATACATGTAGTAAGCGAGGATTTAGTTAACGGGTGCAGATACTACCAAAACTCAGAGTCAGAGAACCGAAGTTGGTGACCATCGAGCCTGAGACTCTGCACGACTTAGACTACATGTCTATATTTGATGGCATGCTAGAGGAGGAGGTGGACGTGATGTCCTTTGACCTGTGTTCCACCCACAGAGACCTGTGTTCCACCCACAGAGGAAATGTCTACTGGGGAATCAATGAAGGCAATTTATTTATGCTTCAGATTGGATAGGAATGTCCATTATCGCCAAGAGGTTAAGGAGTTGAAAGAGGAACTCCGAAATGTCTGTGAGGACAAGACTAGTATGGAAGGAATGTGGGAAGAGGAGCATGATGATAGAGTCTAGCTATGGACAAAGTCCGAGATTTGAGAGGAGAAGTCTTTGAGCTCAAGCAGAGCTAAAGACTAAGAAGTGGAAGTTGGAGAGGATGTCCTATATTCATAGGAGTTCTCATGTAGATTTCAAAGCAGCAGTAGTCGGATATCGTGTAGAAGCAGATGCAACTGGCCATACCATCAGTAGAGATGTTATTACCGGTTTGGCCAGAGATGATTTTGAGAATGCCTTACGGCAGATGTAATCTAGCAATAGCTAGAGTAGAATAGATATGTAAATATTATGTATCTAGTAGTGACGTAAAACCCCTTTTTGTATAACAAAGGGTAGTCTTTTGTAAATCCCAATTTTGGAAAGTAATCATGGATGGTAATGTAATCGCCTAAGGTCGAGTAATGTAAACAATGTAGTGTTATACTACAAGTTATGAATCAATACAAATCTTTTATGGAATATGTTGAGTAATGAGTATGAGTTGTTGTTTTATTACAAACAATAACAAACCAACAAGAATAAAGTAATAATGATGTGTTGTTTTTTTAACAAAGAAAATGCCGCCAAGAAGGAGACAACGAAATCGTATATGCTTAATGTTAACCAACCGGAGGGTGGTCCCATTAATCCAATGCAAGAGTTCGTTAATCTTTTAACTACCGTGATTTAATAGAACAGGGCTAATGTACTGTAATTCCCGGAGTAAGTACGAGCTACTACTTTTAAGGATTTCAAAAGTGTAGGTCCACCGAGTTCAAAGGAACTACGGACCCTATAGAAGCCCGCATATGGGTAAAAGAAATCGAGAAAGCATTTGTAATAGCAAATGTTGAGGAGGGTCAAAAGGTTGCCTTTGCAACCTATTTGATGAAGGAGAGGCCAACTTCGGTGGGAGGCAAACCAAAGTTAGGGCCGAGATAGGAAACCTAACGGGAGAGGTTCAAGGAGATTTTCTTCGAGAACTATTTTCCCATGAGTATGCAAGGGAGGATGGAGATGAGGTTTCTAGAATTGAGACAAGGGATATGACAGCTTCCTCAAAGATGTCGCCAAGTTTAATGAATCGGCACGATTCGCTTCCACATCAAGTGGACATCAAGTGAGAAAGGCTAGAAGGTTCGAGTAGGGCTTAAAACCCGGCTCTATAGCCGAATCTCGTGTTCCAAAGTACTTCCTTTGGAACCATACTAGAAAAAAGGCAATAATTGTCAAGGTGGGAATGAGGCTCTTAGCCCGCACTACACAAAGATAAGAAGACCAAAGGTGGTTGATGGAGGAACCAAGACCGAGGGAGCCAAAGGAAGTGGCGACATCACGTAAGAGAAAGGGCTTTAACTTTGGGAATACTGGAGTTTAAACAAGGGGACTCCAAGAGGAGGATGGAGGCTGTAAACTCTGTGGGAAGACTCACTTAGAGTCTATCTCAAAGGTAAAAGCAGATGTTATAATTGTGGATGTGAAGGGCACATTTCACTTAATCGCCCCAATCCAAGAAGAATCACGGATGCTTTGTATGTGGATCAATGACCACATAGCAAAGAACCGCCCAAGAAGGGATAGAAGGAAATAAGGGACCTAATAATGGAAGTTAGCTATTAGTGGTCCAAATTTCAATGGGGAAATCAATGGCCCGCACTTTTTAATATGACGGCCCAAGATGCGGTGGCATCGGGGATGAAGTTGCAGTGTATTATTTCGATCAACAATATGAATGCATACGCGTTATTTGATTCGGGTGCTACTTGTTCGCTTATAGCATGTGATTTTCTAGACGATTAGAATTATTTCCTCAAAAAATTGCCTCGTACCTTTGAACATTAAGGTAGAAAAACGAAGAGATAATTCCTCATTAAAGATATTCATAGGAGTTGTTGCGAGAGGTACGTGGTTGTAAGTTATCGGTAGATTTAATATCGATAAAGTTAGGAGAATTCAACGTAATTTCTGGATGGATTGGTTGATTAACCATGGAGCAATTATAGATTGCCAAAAGAAATGTGTGAGCATCAGACGCTGAAGCAACCTCCGTAGTATTTTACAGAGTAAATTGTCGGACGTCCGTGGTGTTTTTTTACGATGACACAAACTAGAAAACTTTTAAGAAAGGGTTGTGTAGGTTACCTATGCCATGTTGTTGATACCCTAGAGAGTGGGAGCAACCATGGAACAAATACCTATAGTAAACGAATTCATGGATGTATTTCCAAGTGAGTTACTGGGTTTATCACGGATAGGAGATCGAATTTTTGTGATAGACATCGTGCCGTGAACCAAGACCGGCCTCAAGGGCACCGATCGTATGGCGCCTGTGGAAATGAAAGAACTAATGGTTCATCTACATGAACTATTGGACAAGAAGTACATTCAACCAAGTGTTTCACCGTGGGGAGCACCGGTGTTGTTTGTCAAGAAGAAAGACGGATCATTAAGGCTTTGTATCGACTATCGGAGTTGAACAAGTTAACGATAAAGAATAAATACCCATTGCCCGTGATCGATGATCTCTTTGATCAATTGAAAGGGCAAAGTAATTTTCTAAAATAGATTTTTGACGGATGGGGTATCATCATTGAAGGTTAGGAAGGAAGATGTACCAAAGATCGCATTCAGACTCGTTATGGTCATTACGAAGTTTCGTGATGTCATTTGGGTCGATTTAATGCACTCACGATTTATGGATATGATGAATGAGTGTTCAAACTATATTTGGACAAGTTCATCATCAGAGTGTTTATCGATGATATTCTAGTCTATTCTAAGACGCCGTAAGATCATGTCAACACTTAAGATTAGTGTCGAGACACTAAGGAAGGAGAAGTTATATGCTAAATTCACCAAATGTGAATTTTAATCGAAAAGGTACGCTTTTTAGGTCATGTCATTGACCAAGAGGGATTTCAAAGGATCCAAATGAAGGTGGAAGCAAGAATGAATTGGGAACAACCAAAACGCCAATCGAGGTGCGGAGTTTCCTAGGTTAGCAGGTACTATCAAGATTTATCCAAGATTTTTTGAAGATAGCTACCTCATTGACTAATTTAACAAGGAAGACAGTGAAATACGTATGGACGGATAAATGTGAAGACAGTTTTCAAGAACTGAAGAAAAGATTAAGTGAAGCTCCTGTTTTGTCATTATCAGATGACACGGGAAATTTTGTAGTGTATAGTGATGCTTCGCATAGAGGACTTGGTTGTGTGATTATGCAAAATGGCAAAGTCATTGCGTATGCATCTCAAGCAATTGAAGGATTATGAGAAAGTTTATCCTACCCATGATCTAGAATCGGCAAACAGAGAGGTATTTGCCCTCTAAAGATATGGAGGCATTATCTTTATGGGGAAAATGTGAGATATATACGGACCATAAAAGTCTAAAGTATATCTTCACCGTAAGGAGTTGAATATGAGATGAGAAGATGTATCGGAGTTGATAAAGGATTATGATTGTGAAACTCAGATCACCCTCGAAAAGCCAATGTAGTTGCCGACGCCTTAAGTAGGAAGGGTCGGAAAAGTTGTCTATGTTAACTACCAAAAGGAGTTAATAACAGAGATGGCTAGGATGGAAATAGAAGTGAAGATGCCGAGTGATTCGGGGCAATTACTCTTTTGCATGACGGAGATGCAATCTACCATCGAGAAAGGGTCAAGGAGGTATAACTCAAGGCGGATGAGTGTAACCAAATGAAGAAGCTTGTTATCCGAGAAGGAAGAGGTTAAGTATAGTCTTGATAATGAGGGATTATTAAGATTTGAGGGAAGAATTTGGATTCTGAATGAGATGAATTAAAGGAGCAATGTTACAAGAAGCTCATAGTTTGAGGTACTCGATACATCCTGGTAGCACTAAGATGTATCAAGACCTTCGACAGAGTTTTTGGTGGCCAAACATGAAGAGAGAAATAGCAGAGTATGTGAGTTGGTGCTTAACTTGTCAAAAAGTTAAGGCCGAACATCAACGACCCAATGGGTTATTACAATCATTGGAGATTCCAGAGTGGAAGTGGGAGCATATCACGATGGACTTCGTGGTGGGACTTCCGATGATGCAAAAAGGGTACGATTCAATTTGTGTAATAGTGGACCGGTTGACGAAGTCGGCTCACTTTTTGCCAATTAGGGTCAAGTATAACTTAGACCAGTTAGCTAAACTTTATGCTAAGGAAATCATTTCCAGACATGGAGTACCGATATCGATTGTGTCAGATCGTGATCCACGATTCACATCGAACTTTTGGAGGAGTTTGCAAGAGCAGTTTGGAACACAACTGAGGTTAAGCACGACTTATCATCCCCAAACTGATGGGCAGAGCAAAAGAACAATTCAGACGTTAGAAGACATGTTGAGGTCTTGTGTCATGGATTTCAAGGGTAGTTGGGATGGTCACCTACCACTAGTAGAGTTTGCATATAACAACAATTATCATGCAAGCATATGTATGCCACTGCATTAAGCTCAGATGGGAGAAAATGCGTAACACCTTTTTTGTTGGGATGAGGTGGGAGAACGCAGGATGCTAGGACCGTAATTGGTGCAACAAACAACGGATGTGGTAAAGTTAATTCAATGCGCCTCGCCACAGCACGTGATGTATGTAAAAAAGTATGTCGACTCACATAGATTAAATCGAGAGTTTGAGGTGGGCTCAGACAGTGTTTCTAAAGGTATCTCCCCGAAAGGAAAGATACGCTTTGGAAAGAAAGGAAAGTTAAGTCCAAGGTTTATAGGACCTTTTGAAGTATTAAAACGCGTGGGAGAGGTAGCTTATATGGTAGCATTACCTCTATACCTAGAACGAATACATAACGTATTTCACGTATCTGTATTACGTCCATATAAGCCGGACTATAAGCATGTAATCGAGTATGAACCGATTCATATCGAGAAAGACTTAACCTATGAAGAGTCGCCGACGAGATCATTGATAGAAAGGAACAAGTTCTCGAGGAACAAGGTAATACCATCAAGAAAGGTAATATGGATGAACCACGACGTCAAGAAGCAACGTGGGAACTAGAAGAAAAGATGAAGAAAATTTTTCTCATCTATTTGATTAGTAAGACAAGATTCTCGGGGATGTAATCTTTATAAGGGGGAAGAATGTAACTAACCGAGAAATTCGGATCTTATTGTAAAATGATTTTATTAAGTTAAATAATAATAAAATCATATTCCATGTGTTATCAAGATGGTTGTCATTGTATAATCTATTGATGTTAGAATATCGTAGTATTTGGGCTACGTGGATGAATTAAAGTGTTTGAATTTCCAAGACTTAAAATAAAAGTTTTCCGAGAAATTTTTCAAAAACACTATTCATCCAGATTTGCTCTGGATATAATTTTAAGTTTCGAGAAATACGTAATGATGGAATAACAAGGTAAGATGGATTATGTAATAAAAATCTAGTTATGGAAAATGTAATAAATCGCCTTGTGGACTTAATTTATAAATGTTAAGTAAAAGAAGTGTTAAGAAATAAGTAATAATGGTATGATACGTTGGTATTGTACAAAGTAATGAAAACGAGTATAATAATACGTAAGTATTATACGAGTTGGTATGAATGATGAAATACCGTATATAAATTCTATAAGAATTAGAATACGAAAATACATCAACAATATGTATTAAGAAATGTTAATGGACTTGGATGATTGATTAATAATTAGGGACAAGTCCAAATGAATTAAAGGGAGAGGCCCAACTATTATTAATAAACCAATAAGTGTTTATTAATGCAAAGCCCAAAGGATTTATTAATCCAAGCCCAAAACTAAAGTCCAATAAATTGGTTGACCCATGGGGCAAACCATATTAATATGGTTGAATGTGTGGTGACCAAGTGATGTGGTGATCAAGTAAGTGTGATGATCAAGTAGGAGTATTGACCAAGACAAAAAGAGTAATGACCAAGTGTAGGATTTAAGTCAGGCTTGCAAGTAATGAATAAGAAGGAGGTGGTTTAAGGAGGTGGGATGTTTTAAAGACTAAACTACCCTAACCTTGGAAATTTTATAAATAGAAGAAGCTTGCAAGCCATTTGTTGGTTGCTCAAATAATCTAGACATCACAAAGTGCTTAAGTGTTAAAGATATTAAGTTGCAAATAAGTCACTTCCATAAGCCAAGAAAAGAAGAAGCTACTTATCAAAGACTTCTAAAGTAAGACTTCTTCTCCAAATATCTTCTATCTCTATCATGATAGGATGATAAGAAAAGTGGGATTAAGAAACATGAATGAGTAAGTAATGAACTTATGCTAATTAAGTTGGTAATAAGTCATTTAAGCTAGCATGAGTTATAAACTTATGTGAAAATAATATGAAATTGTAAGAAGTTTATTAAGAAAAATGAAATGAATGTAAAAGAACTTATATGATTATATGTATCATGTATACCTAAGTTAAGTTTATGTTGAGAACATATGAGAAGTGATGGTTAAGAAATTTTAATTTTCATAAGTCATGAATAAACAAATCTTAAGTAGTTTATAATTTGACAAGTTATGAGCTCTTGAAGAATAAGTCCAAAAATCCAACCATGAATATAAGTTGTTGTATTAAGGATGTTAAAATGTTCACATGATGAATGGAAGTCATTTGTAATGTTGAACAAATCATAAGAATGAAGAATTGCTTTAATTTGCATGATCGACGATAAACGTCGAATACGTAAAAATTCTCGGAATGAAAGTCAAATTTTGTGTTGGATCACGAAACCTTTGTTTTCCAATATAGACAAGTCATAATTGGCATTTAAGAGTTGCGAACTCAAAAATGACCTGGATTTAAACTTAGAACTAAGAAACGAAAGCGTTGAACG
Source organism: Panax ginseng (assembly GCA_020205605.1). Lineage (NCBI taxonomy): Eukaryota > Viridiplantae > Streptophyta > Magnoliopsida > Apiales > Araliaceae > Panax > Panax ginseng. Next base: position 55,158,158 of record CM035140.1, read on the forward strand.
CTCACATTTAACATTTATCGCTTACGCTAAAAATGAACCAATAAGTGAATTTTAGCAAACAAAGTCAAATAGATAAAATTCTTGAATGGTCATGTAGAGTACATAATTTGTGAACCGTCGACTTTAGAACGAGCCAATTCGGACTTATAACGAAGAAGTTATGCGTCCGAGAAGTTCACAATTCAAAACTGAAATTATTATCTGGTGCACAGAGTTGGCGCCGCGGCACCAACCCTAGGCAAAAGACTTCAAGGCCACAGCGCATGGAATAAAGAATCGAAAGCATACGCAAGAGTTTGCACACAACGTAACCATAGTTCAATAAGTGAAATAGCAATAGCCAAGTCCGGTCGAGATGTAATAAGGCTCTGGCCAGCAGACATGAGATGTAATATAAATCAGCCGCAGCAACACTTGGCCTCGTAACAAAGATAGTAAGGAAATTTTCTAAGTGCAAAGAAAAGAAATGGAAGTAAACATAACTTAAGGGAGGTAATGTAACATTGTTAAACTTTGTTAAAACCTTAAGGAATGTAATGTAAAGGTTAAGATAGCCTAGTCAAATATAAATGCAATGGTAAATGACAAACCGAAACGAATAGTAATTGAATCTAGTACACAATTAGATTGAAATGAAGGGTATGATATAGTCATATACATACTTGATTATATGTGACCTAATGTGAGGCATTATGTGATCATGTATTGTAGAGACTTGAACGACTTGAACATAAAGTTAAAGTACCGTAGCAAACGCTAAAGGCAAGTATTCTAACTCTTGTTTCAGTTCAATCTGAATAAGTTTTTGATGTTCATGTATTCTTTCACATGAATTGAGATATGTTGAAGTTAAAGCCAGTTCCTTTGGCTAGACTTGAAATATTGATAATCTATTCATGTATTATCAATGGTTGCTATCTTTTGTCAACTACTTGTTATGGCTTTCAATGTAAGACCTAAATGTTAAACAAATGTTTTGTTTCAGAAACGATGTGCACGTGAGGTTGCCAAATGCTTAAACGCATATACGCTTAACGGATGTAGTGTCGATCAACATAGAGTAGTAAAACAGTCGATCACCCTAGAAGTGTTCGTAAGTAATATCTCAAGCCACTTGATTTTGTTTTCCGAGTTGTCCTTTTCCAATAAAGAATGAATACTCGAGGTCTCTGACCAGAGTGAATGTTTTAGTAATACTGTTGTTATTGTAAAACATTTTGAAAGAAAAGATGAAGTGCTATTTTGAATTATCAATAGTACTTCATAACTATTGTTTACTTATCGAAGATATACGATTTGTATGTGTCAAGCATGTTGTTATTAAATTGTTATACTTGCTGAGCTAGTTATGCTCACTCTTCCTTGAACCATATGAATACAGCTAAGATTGAACGTCCCGAAGGATCAGGAAAAGATAAAGGAAAAGCTAAGGCAGATTTCTAAGCTGTCTTGTAATAGTATAGGTCTATTGTTGTAATGTAACTGATATTATGACAAAGAACCTTTGTAATGGGTTTAGAACTTGGGAAATGTAAATATTACTTTAAATATATAGAGGTTATATTCGTTTTCGAGACTTTTCTTGAATAAATGTATGAATGCACCATGTAGTTGGAAGTTACCCGGATTTGGGGGCGCTACAAGGGCTGCGTTATATGGCTTATGTATTTCGTGAACCAGATAGACATATACTATTTCACCGTATAAGTTAAGATAAGAGCTTGAATTTGAAATCAATATAGTTCCAATTTTACATAGACATATAGTGATGTTGGTTATATTGATAATTACATAGAGTCTATCATCTGTGGATGCTGTGTAAGTAGGTCTTAGTGCATTGAAAAATGTCTAATACTCTTTTAGTGCTCTTGGCTACTTTCCTATGATATGTGAACAAGTCAGGCATGATAGTGGCGATTGAATGAAATAGTAAATGAAGTTAGAATCCCATTAATTCCAATATCATTTATTATATCGTTTATATTATTTTAGTTGTTATTTGCAATTCAAGAATCAACAAAGTTTAATCTTTAGTGCGAGCATATAAATATAGTGATTTAATTAATGAATAATAATTTAAGTTAAACAACTTTCTCTGTGGGATCGATACTTTACTTGCTCTGTATTACTTGTTGACGCATGTATGCTTGCATGAGTTAGAGCTCTTTTTGTTAGTCGTAAAAAAGAGGCAACAAGTTTTTTTGGCGATTCACGGGAAAGGCGTTTAATTTAGTATTATTATCATTAGTTTTAAGCTATATTGTATGACTTAGACAATTCTAGTCTTATCTCATTTCGCTTTTGTTTTTGTTTTGTGAATTTGGATAAATTTTTATGCTTTTACACCATCAACCAACCCGAGTTAATAATTGCTCGGGATAATATAAAAGGAGAGGTTGGAAAGCGGGTGTAACGTAGAAATTTGCAAGAACAATTGGAAAACACGATAACTAACATGGCAGCCCAGGCACAAGGAGAAGATCAAAGAGAGGAGCATCAGGCTCTGAAAGAGTATTCCATGCCCAATATCAACGGACTACTGGTCCAACATAGTCGAGATTCAGCGATAGCGGCCCAATACTTTCGAGATCAAGACCGGCACTATTCAAAATGTGCGAGAACACGATTCGATTTGGGGTGTCGCTTCTACGGATGATCCGAATGAACATCTATTGAGTTTCATTGAAATTTGTGATACATTCAGATACAACGGTGTGACGGAGGATGCTATTCGACTAAGGTTGTTCCCATTTTCATTGAGGGATAAAGAAAAAAGTTGGCTTCATTCTCTGCCAGCAGGATCTATAACTACATGGGAGGATTTAACACATAAATTCTTAACTAAGTTTTCCCAATGGCTAAGACTGCAAAGATGAGGATAGCTATCTCTCAATTTGAGCAATAATAGGGCGAATCGTTACATGAAGCATGGGAGAGATACAAAGAAATGCTGAGAAAGTGCCCACATCACGGCATGCCAGATTGGATGGTAATTAACACGCTCTATAATTGATTGGGATGGCCGTCGAGACCGATTGTAGATGCAGCTTCTGGAGGTGCATTATGGGCAAAGAACTATGAGGAAGGCTATGATCATATCGAGATAATGGCATCAAATGATTTTCAGAATCCTACATCCCGAATGCCACAAACTAAAGTTGCAGGTATATTGAAGGTTGATGCCATTACTCAGCTATCAGCACAGATGGCAGCTAAGGCAAAGAAAATAGATACTTTGGCTTAAGGAAAGTTAAAGACGGTTGCCTACATATGTGAGATTTGTGCGGGGTCACACTCGACAGACAAATGTGCTATCAACTCAGAATCAGTGCAGTATGTGAGCAACTACAGAAAAGACCAAGGCCAATTTCAGAACACCTACCATCCCAACAACAGAAATCATCCAAATTTTAGTTGGTCGAATAATCAAGGGAATTAGCAAGCTCAGTTTCAACCAAACAACCAATTTCAGGCACAGCCTGCGCAGCCACAATTTAATCCTAGACCACCCTTCCCGCCAGGATTTTCTCAACAACAACAACAACATCACACTCCAGCTGCACCTCAGCAAGAAAAGAAATCAGAAGTGGAGGAGATGATGATGAAATACTTGGCAAACACATAAGTTATGATCAAGAGCCAAGCAGTGGCTATAAAGAATCTGGAAACTCAAATGGGACAGATGGCGAACATGCTTACTAACAGGCCCCAGGGTTCATTGCCAAGTAACACGGAGACGAATCCAAGAAGAGAAGGGAAGGAACAATGCCAAGAGATTACATTGAGATCTGGGAAGGACCTATCAGCTACTGTAAGTCGCGCGCCCACGCGAGAATGTACTGAGGAGAGCGCGAAATTTGGAGAAATTTGGGGATCGGCAGGAAGAGAAAGACAAAGCAGGCTCAGAGGAGACAATTAAGAATCCAGTACCACCAATGCACATTCAGGTTCCGTATCCGCAGAGATTAATGAAGAAAAGGGAAGATAAATAGTTCAGCAAATTCTTGGAGGTGTTCAAAAAGCTACAGATTAATATACCCTTCGTCGAGGTATTGGATCAAATGCCCAGCTACGCCAAGTTTATGAAGGGTATATTGTCAAGGAAGAGGAGATTAGATGATTTTGAGACAGTAGCCTTGATAGAGGAATGCAATGCAGTGCTTCAACAGAAATTACCTCCAAGCTGAAAGATCCAGGCAGTTTCACAATTCCATATACCATAGGAAAGTTGAACTTCAGTAAGTGTTTATGTGATCTTGGGGCAAGCATAAATTTGATGCCCTTATCAGTGTTTAATCAGTTTGGATTGCCGAATCTAAAGCCAATAAACATATCATTACCGCTAGCTGACAGATCGATCACATATCCGCGAGGAATTGTTGAGGATGTGTTGGTAAAGGTGGACAAATTTATTTTCCCAGCTGATCTCATCATTTTAGACTACGAGGAGGACAAAATCATACCAATAATATTGGGAAGGCCCTTTTTGGCCACATGCAGAACGTCAATAGATGTGCAGAAAGGTGAACTTACTATGCGTGTCCAGGATCAAGAGATTATTTTCAACGTCTTTAAAGCAATCAGTTTACCAATGGATGAAGAAGAGTGCTTTCTAGTTGACGTGGTGGACTGGTGCCTATAAGATGAGGTCATGAAATTTCAGGGTGCAAAGAATACGAAGGAAAGCACCATAATTCCAACGGTGAAATGAAGTCAGCTACAGTCAAGCTAATTGACTATAACTTAGCGCTGAATGGGAGGCGACCCATTATTATTCTCTCTCTTGCTTAGTCTTTAATCTTTCATTTTGAGTTATTTTAGTAGTTATATCAAACTCCTTTTTAATTGGATACCATTATTCATACGTAAGATTGTCACAATAATGGCTATGATTATACTTGCATGCTGTTAGTAATATGAAATCACTAAGTCATGTCTTAACATGGTATATTAATATCTATGCAGGAACCATCACTGGATAACATCACCGATGTGAGCGTAATGGAAATGAACATCACGCTACGTAGCCGCGGGGCACAAGCCTATAAAAATCGCTAGGCGCTGGCCAAGCCGATATGGTTAATATAGTCGAAAACTCACGCGTCATACGCGACCTAGGAAGGAGAAAATCTCACGACCGCGCGTCCAGATAAAAAAATCCACCACATATTTCTGCAAGTCTCGCGCTCGCACGCCCAACTTAGTAAACAAGCTCGCGGCCGCCCGCGACACCAGGTTAAGACAAATCTGGCCGGTTTAAAATAGAGTTGGGGACCATTTGGACTCTCATTTGGGATATCAACAGAAGCAAAATTCTCTCCTTTTCCATAACTCACGACGCTATCTCTTCATCAGTTATAATTTTGTGTCGTACATCTCTTAATCAATCAGCCACGATTCTCTCCTCATTCAAAGTCCATATCTTCTTAACTTCTCCAACAGTGCTATAAAGTTATGGTTTCTATGTGGGAGTGTAGAATCAAGAGTGAGAGCTATCAATTTCAAGCTTTTCTTCCTACCCAATCATATAATCTGTGTAATTACTAGCAAATACAAATAGGGCCTAAGCGAGCACGATCTATCGCGTCGTCTTCTTCATCCTCTGCGGGCAGTTAAGAGGCTGACATTGTAGATCACGAAAAATTCCTTAATTTGGAAGCTCAACAAGAGTACTACCGTATTGTGGTGAAAACATTCGTTAAGGAGCGAGGATTCAAGCCGGCAAGTCAGGATGGTCAGTTGTGCGCCATGATTCGAGAGAGAGGTTGGGGTGGACTGACGGTGACTCCAATACCCAGTCCTATGAGCATAGTTCATGAATTCTATGCCAATGCCAAGGTTACTATGAGCGGAATATCTCTGGTTCGGGGTAACGAGGTAAATTATAGGCCCCGTGCTATTCGATCAATTTTCAAAATTACGGATGCACTGCCAGTGGGGGCTGCTAATTGGATAATCGGCGCTCATTTGGAGACCGGCATGGAGCTGATTATTGCTGAGTTATGTGTGCCGGGTACAAAATGGAAGTATAATGTTGGCACAACAAAGCCGCAGTTATTCCCACCTGCAGCACTAAATCGCTATGCAAAAGCATGGAACTTGTTCATATGTGCCATGCTCTTGCCTTCTGCCCATCAGCACGAAATATCAGCGGAGAGGGCACGTCTTCTATGGGGCATAATCACTGGAAAATACATCGACATTGGTTATCTCATTCACGAGAATATGTTGTGCTATTTACGGGGAACAACGGTTGGGAGCATTCCACACGCATCCGTGGTAGCCATGCTTTGTGCTGATCAGGGATTCAACTGGGGAAACGAGCAGCTGCAATACCCAAGCCAGGACATTACTCATGCCACGATCGAAAAGTTTGAAGACTGGGCAGGTGGTGTACCACATCCACGCGAACTAGGATTCATCATTCATCCTATTTTTCCAGAACAACAACCCCCGCAAACAGACGAAGAAGGCCCATCCACGCACGCGCGTGCCACCTATGGCGATTGACAGCTCCGAAGGTTGGAGCGCAAGGTCGATGCCATGTACGACAATTTGGGCACATTTACGACGGGACTTACAAGGGCTCTAGCCGAAACATTTGCGCAACAAGGAACAACACAAGAATGGCTTCAGATTGGAACATCAGCACCATATCCACCACCGGACTCACCACCCGAGGAGGGTGGCACCACCGATAATTAGGAGAGTTTTCATACCTTCTACCTTCATTCAATTGGGACATTGAATATTTTAAGTTTGGGGGTATTAGGTAGTAGTTAGTAATTTTTTTTATTAGTTCTGCATGATTAGTTTAATTTTTATGTGCATATTTAGTTCTACATTTTAGCACATAGTGCATGTTGCTTACCTCACAGTCCTTGCCGTTAAGAAAAAAAAAATTTGTCTAGCCAATGATGAAAGTGAAGTTTTTAAATGAATTCTGAATATTTTGGATAACTTGAGCTAAGTTATAACGTTTTATACAACGAAATTCATAATGCTGTATATATGCTCTCGGTTTGCACAAATGGGTTCACAAGCACTTGTAGGTATATGAAACATGTGTGTTTTGCTCAACGGAAAAATGTAGTGTTAAAAAGAGAAATATGTGAAAAATGGCTGTGAGACTGTATAAAACATCGACTTTTAAACTCTGGGAAAACATGGGTATCTGTGTATAAAAAATAAAAAAAAGAAAAGAAAAGGAAAGTAGAAATAGCATGGCTAGTCTTGTTTCGGGGCCCTGGCTACTTGAGTAAGTACGCCCGAGGGGATTGTCTTTACACCTAGCACCCTAAGGTCTTTCATGGTCTTGGAGTCGTTACTCGAAAGCTCGCTAAGGGGTAGCAGTGTGCCTAATGGAGTAAGACATTGCACAGTCATGTAGAAAAAGAAAGAAAAGAAAGATAGCAATAAACACCGTGAGAAAGAGCAAAATTCGTCCTCGTGAGTAGAATAAAGCAGATAAACTCGTTGTTTAACCTTAGTTTATTTTAAGATGTTGGAATAGTTCATGTCGCATATATAAACATAAGTCTTGATTTACGCTATAATTTTTCTAGTTTGAGCAAGATATCATGAGCATTCTACACCTAAATCAAGTATCGGGCGAATACAACACACACACACACAGCATCTGTATAGCATTGGTGAATTATTTGCGTATATGACATTATGCCTGCAGTTTGGGTTGAATTTGTATTCTCAAATCTAGAAAAACTTCGCTGAGGCAAATTGGACTGAATGCCTATAATGGTTGGGACAATGTGAGAATTAAGTGCATAGTAATGTAGTTGCATCTTTCATTATTCATTAGTATGCATTGCTTGAGGGCAAGCAATGATTCAAGTTTGGGGGTATTTGATAAGTAGGATTTTTACCTACTTTTGGAGTACCAATTCATGCGAACTATGCCCATCTCAAGTACATTTTAGTCTAGTTTAGCTGCATTTCATGTTAATTTGCATTGCACGTTCTTAAAACTCCTTTTGGTGAATAAGTGCAGGAATCGACCTATTTTGGTGGTGATTTGGAGCATAAAGCAAATGGATGCTTGAAGCGAGGTAAAAGGATGGGATATGCATGGCATGAAGGTGCATTGGTGCAAGGAAATAGAGAGCATAACGAGCAAGCAAAGAATAAAGAGGAAAACATAAACCAGACACCGCAGATTTAAACCGCACTACCACGCTTGCAAAAACAAGCTTTAAGAACGCTGCGCGCCGTGCGATGCGATCACGCACTGATCTTGGATGCTACTGCAAGTCTTGCACCATGAGACATAAGTTTATGGAGCGCGCTTGCGCAGCGCAGAGAGAGTACCAACATATGAACCTCATCGCAAGTCTCGCGGCCGTGAGACTATCATGCTCAAGAAAGCTTGCAGCGCCGCGCGCGATGTCTAATGCTGCTGATGTGTTTTATTTTATTTCCGAATTTTAAAGGTTGTAATTGATTTAAAACAATTCCTGACTGGTGTCAGGGGTATCATTCGACATTTTTATTAGTTTTTACGTAACTTTACATAGTAATTAGGGTTTTACTCTGGAGTGATGATTCTAACGTAGAAGGAGGCTATAACGCTACTTTTCTACTCCTTCTTGGGATTTCTCTACGAGAGCGGATTATTAATATTAGTTTTTGCTGGAATCTTATGGGGATTAGATATTGATGTGTATTCAGCAATTGGGTTTGATAGTTTCATCTTTCCTCTTTCAATTGTTGTTTATTGATCATGTTTAACTTTGATCCCATAATGGCTTTTGGTTCAGTCATGAACTAAACTCCATTATGGGATTCTAACGGATTTTATTATGTAGTTTGATTGCATACTTAAATGCTGGGTTGTTTTGTATATTATATGGGATGTCTGTCATGATTGTTTTGCATACATGAATGCTTGATCACCATTCGTTTCAGTATTTGTATGGAATTGACAATGAACATGCAAATATGGACTATAATCATGATAGTATACGTATATAGGGCTGTGTTATATGGCTTATGTATTTCATGAACCAGATAGACATATACTGTTTCACCGTATAAGTTAAGATAAGAGCTTGAACTTAAAATCAATATAGTTGCAATTTCACATAGACATATAGTGATGTTGGTTATATTGATGATTACATAGAGTCTATCATCTGTGGAAGTTGTGTAAGTAGGTCTTAGTGCATTGAAAAATGGCTAATACTCTTTTAGTGCTCTTGGCTACTTTTCTATGATATGTGAACAAGTCAGGCATGATAGTGGTGATTGAATGAAATAGTAAATGAAGTTAGAATCCCATTAATTCTAATATCATTTATTATATCGTTTATATTATTTTAGTTGTTATTTGCAATTCAAGAATCAACCAAGTTTAATCTTTAGTGTGAGCATATAAATATAGTGATTTAATTAATGAATAGTAATTTAAGTTAAACAACTTTCTCTCGTGGGATCGAGCATTTTACTTGCTCAGACATTACTTGTTGACGCATGTATGCTTGCATGAGTCAGAGCTCTTTTGTTAGTCGTAAAAAAGAGGCAACATGTACGTGGTCAACAAGTAATATAGTAGTGAATAAAGTATCGTTCCCACGAAGACAAATTATCAATAATTTTAACTTCACAATTATCAATTTCCTATTAATCCTAATTCTATTAAACTATTCAAATCAATGGTTTAAAATTATAGAAACTAAATTAATAAAAGCATAAACTATCACAAAACAATCGCTAATATCAAAATCCAGAATTTCAAACAAGTAATGGAGAATTAGACTTATGATTTCACCCTGAGCTTCACTCTGATTTTCAAACCTTTATTCCAACTCAACTTAATATTCCAGTTTATTAATCAAGAACACGAATGTAATACTAGCCAGCTCTCAATGCACTAATACCATATTAACTTAAATCCACTATTAAGATAGAAACAAGTTAAACACCCAATCAACCAACTCACTATATCTCTACATGAACTGCAATTAAAGAAGGTTTAAGCTTAAGTTCTCTATCCGATTACATGCTATGTCAAACATATCTCTACCTTAACAATAATCAAAAATCTGCTATTGACAAAATTCATGACACATGCTATATTAACTAGGTCTAGATTTGAATCTCCTCTCTCGATTCCATTCAAATCCACAAGGAATTCGTGATCAAGCAACTCATAAATTTACGCTCGAATTAACATAGATAAACTGAAAATATTTTATTAAATTGGAAATTAAAGTTATAGAATCATCATTTCACTCAAAGATCCATCATAAGTCTAATAAGCAAATTAGTTCATAAAAAATGAATTAAAAATTGAAATAATAGAAGAACAAATCATCCCAATTACAGAATATAGGAAATTAAGGAGAATAGTAATACACCACCCTTCTCTGACTTTGATTCTGTAATCTTCGTGGAATTAATCTCCTTCTTTCTTTCCTCCAAGCTCTTGTTCTTCAAAATCTCGATAATCATAGTGTGTCTCTATATTCTCTCTTCTTCCACACTTAACATAAAAGTAATCTCAATTCAGCTCCACACCTCTCTCCTAATCCAACTCTAAATCTCCTCATAAGAAATCAAGTGGAGACATGAAACCTTTTCAAAAAGAACAACTCAAAAGTCAAAGACTCCCACAAAATAAACTAACAACCATCCCACAATCCTAATCTTGACATATTACATAAAAAAATATTAGTTTCCAACATAGCTCAACTTTTCGCCAATCAGCAAAATTCGCCCAACATAAATCCGGCCTTTGTAGGCCACCAAGGCCATCTGAAATGCATACCAACAAATGGCGCCAAGCGCTTAGCGTCCTAGGAGGTGATCTCGTTCGGTAGCCGCCGCGCTATTTTCATATCAAAGACATCGCACCCCGCGCTAGGTAGTCAGAAACTCTAAAATTGCTCAAAATCTCCTTCCAATTATATAATATTTTGATAGGCCCATGGATTATCCTGCAACAAGCAAACAACCTATCAAAAGTAAGATGAAATTACCAAAGACTAACAATATATCAAGCTAAACGAACATAAATCATAGATTAAAAACCTACTCATCAAATTCCCCCAAACTTGATCATTGCTTGTCCTCAAGCAAAATGCAATGCAATGTACTAACAACTAAACTACGAATCCAGAATTAAGGTAATAAATATGATTTAAAATACAGCCTCAGAAAAACTAGTAAACATGTCACACTTCATATCAAAATCAATCCACACTCACTATCAATCCGAACATCTTACCCTGCTATCACTAATATAGTGTGTGTGTGCAACACTGTTGCCTCTTTTTTACGACTAACAAAAGAGCTCTAACTCATGCAAGCATACATGCGTCAACAAGTAATACAGAGCAAGTAAAGTATCGATCCCACAGAGAAAGTTGTTTAACTTAAACTACTATTCATTAATTAAATCACTATATTTATATGCTCACACTAAAGATTAAACTTGGTTGATTCTTAAATTGCAAATAACAACTAAAATAATATAAACGATATACTAAATGATATTGGAACTAATGGGATCCTAACTTCATTTACTATTTCATTCAATCGCCACTATCATGCCTGACTTGTTCACATATTATAGGAAAGTAGCCAAGAGCACTAAAAGAGTATTAGCCATTTTTTAATGCACTAAGACCTACTTACACAACTTCCACAGATGATAGACTCTATGTAATCATCAATATAACCAACATCACTATATGTCTATGTGAAATTGCAACTATATTGATTTTAAGTTCAAGCTCGTATCTTAACTTATACAGTGAAACAGTATATGTCTATCTGGTTCACGAAATACATAAGCCATATAACATAGTCATATATACGTATATTATCATGATTACAGTCCATATTTGCATGTTCATTGTCAATTCCATATAAATACTAAAACGAATGGTGATCAAACATTCATGTATGCAAAACAATCATGATAGACATCCCATATAATATGCAAAACAACCCAGCATATAAGTGTGCAATCATACTACATAATAAAATCCGTTAGAATCCATAATGGAGTTTAGTTCATGACTGAACCAAAAGCCATTATGGGATAAAAGTTAAACATGATCAATAAGCAACAATTGAAAGATGAAAGATGAAAATATCAAACCCAATTACTGAATACACATCAATATTCAATCCTCATAAAATTCCAGCAAAAACTAACGTTAATAATCCGCTCTCGTAGAGAAATCCCAAGGAGTAGAAAAGTAGCGTTATCGCATCCTTCTACGTTGGAATCCTCCCTAGAGAGTAAAAACTCTAATTACGATGTAAAGTTACGTGAAAATTAATAAAATGTCGAATGATACCCCTAACACTAGTCAGAAATCGTTTTAAATCAATTACAACCTTTAAAATTCGGAAATAAAATAAAACACATCATCAACATCAGACATTGTGCACAGCCTCGCTCTCTTCCAGCATGATAGTCTCGCGGCCGCGAGACTTGCAGTAGGTTCATATGTTAAATTTGCTCTCGCTTGCGAAGCGCGCGCTCCATAGGTTTTATACGTCTCGGCACCGTGAGACTTGCAATAACATCCAAGATCGGCCAGGGTGATCGCGCGGGCACGCGCTCGTAAGGCTGTTTTACCGCGCGTCTTAAAATTTGTAGGTCCTGGTTTCTATTTTCCTACTGCTGCTGCTTGCTCCATTATGCTTTATTTCCTTGCATCAATGCACCTTCATGCCATGCATATCCCATCCTTTTACCTCGTTTCAAGCATCCATTTGCCTTATGCTCCAAATCACCACCAAAATAGGTCGATTCCTGCACTTATTCACCAAAAGGAGTTTTAAGAACGTGCGATGCAAATTAACATGAAATGCAGCTAAACTAGACTAAAATGTACTTGAGATGGGCATAGTTCGCATGAATTGGTGCTCCATAAGTAGGTAAAAATCCTACTTATCAAATACCCCAAACTTGAACCATTGCTTGCCCTCAAGCAATGCATACTAATGAATAATGAAAGATGCAACTACATTACTATGCACTTAATTCTCACATTGTCCCAACCATTATAGGCATTCAGTACAATTTGCCTCAACATAGTTTTTCTAGATTTGAGAATACAAATTCAACCCAAACTTCAGGCATAATGTCATATACGCAAATAATTCACCAATGCTATACAGATGTTGTGTGTGTGTTGTGTTCGCCCAATACTTGATTTAGGTGTAGAATGCTCATGCTACCTTGCTCAAACCAAAAAAGTTATAGCATAAATAAAGACTTATGTTTATATATGCGACATGAACTATTCCAACATCTTAAAATAAACTAAGGTTCAACAATGAGTTATCTGCTTTATTCTACTCACGAGGACGAATTTCGCTCTTTCTCGCGGTGTTTATTGCTATCTTTATTTTCTTTTCTTTTTTTCTACATGACTGTGCAATGTCTTACTCCATTAGGCACACTCCTACCCCTTAGCGAGCTTTCGACCAATGACTCCCAGACCATGAGAGACCTTAGGGCGCTAGGTGTAGAGACAATCCCCTCGGGCGTACATACTCAAGTAGCCAGGGCCCCGAAATAAGGCTAGCCATGCTATTTCTACTTTTCTTTTCTTTTTTTTCTTTTTTTTATACACAGATACCCATGTTTTCCCAGAGTTTAAAACTCGATGTTTTATACAGTTTCACAGTCACTTTTCACATATTTCTCTTTTTAACACTACATTTTTCCGTCGAGCAAAAGACACGTGTTTCTTATACCTACAAGTACTTGTGAACCAATTTGTGAAAACCGAAATCATGTATACAGCATTATGAATTTCGTTGTATAAAACGTTATAACTCAGCTCAAGATATCCAAAATACTCAGAATTCATTTAAAAACTTCACTTTCCTCATTGGCTAGACAAACAATTTTTTCTAAACGGCAAGGACTGTGAGGTACGCAACATACAACTATGTGCTAAAATGTAGAACTAAACATGCACATAAAAATTAAACTAATCATGCAGAACTAATAATAAATTTTTTTTACTAACTACTACCTAATACCCCCAAACATAAAATATTCAATGTCCCAATTGAATGAAGGTAAAAGGTATGAAAACTCCCCTAGTTATCGGTGGTGCCACTCTCCTCGGGTGGTGAGTCCGGTGGTGGATATGGTGCTGCTGTTCCAAACTGAGGCCATTCTTGTGTTGTTCTTTGTTGCGCAAACGCTTCGGCTAGAGCCCTTGTGAGTCCCGTCGCAAATGTGCCCAAATTGTCATACATAGCATCGACCTTGCGCTCCAACCTTCGGAGCTGTCGATCGCCATAGGTGGCATGCTCATGCGTGGACGGGCCCACCTCGTATGTTTGCGGAGGTTGTTGTTCTGGAAAAATAGGATAAAAGATGAATCCTAGTCCTCGTGGATGAATCTTCGAACTTTTCGATCGTGGCATGAGTAATGTCCTGGCTTGGGTATTGCTCTGCTCGTTTCCCCAGTTGCATTCCTGATTAGCACATAGCATGCCTACCACAGATACGTGTGGAATGCTCCCAACCGTTGTTCCCCGTAAATAGCGCAGCATATTCTCGTGAATGAGATGACCAATGTTGATGTATTTTCCTATGATTATGCCCCACAGAAGACGTGCCCTATCCGCTAATATTTCGTGCTGATGGGCTGAAGGCAAGAGCATGGCACATATGAACAAGTTACACGCTTTTGCATAGAGATTTAGTGCTGCGGCTGGGAATAACCGCGGCTATGTTGTGCCAACTTTATACGTCCATTTTGTACCCGGCACACATAACTCTGCAATGATCAGCTCCATGTCGGTCCCTAAATGAGCGCCGTTATCCAATTAGCAGCCCCCACTGGCGGTGCCTCCGTAATTTTGAAAACTGAACGAATAGCACGGGGCCTGTAATTTACCTCGTTACCCCAAACCAGAGATATTCCGCTCATAGTAACCTTGGCATTGGTATAGAATTCATAGACTATGCTCATAGGGCTGGGTATTGGAGTCACCATCAATCCACCCCAACCTCTCTCTCGAATCATGGCGCACAACTGACCATCCTGACTTGCCGGCTTGAATCCTCGCTCCTTGACGAATGTTTTCGCCACAATGCGGTAGTACTCTTGTTGAGCTTCCAAATTAAGGAATTTTTTGTGATCCACAATGTCAGCCTCTTGACTGCCCGCAGAGGATGAAGAAGACGATGCAATAGATCATGCGTGCTTAGGCCCGATTTGTATTTGCTAGTAATTACACAGATTATATGATTGAGAAAGAAGAAAAGCTTGAAATTGATAGCTCTTACACTTGCTTCTACACTCCCACATAGAAACCCTAGCTTTATATCACTCTTGGAGAAGTTGAGGAGTTATGGACTTTGAATGAGGAAAGAATTGTGGCTGATTGATTGAGAGATGTGCGGCACGAAATTGTAACTGATGAAGAGATAACGACGTGAGTTATGGAAAGGGAGAGAATTTCGCTTCTTTTGATATCCAAATGAGAGTCCAAATGGTCCCCAACTCTATTTTAAATCGGCCAAATCTGTCTTAACCCGATGTCGCGCGCGGCCGCGAGCTTGTTGACTAAGCTTGGCGCGCGGGCGCGAGACTTGCAGAAACTTTGGGTGGGTTTCTTATCTGGACACACGGTCGCGAGATGTTCTCCTTTTAGGGTCGCGCGGCCGCGAGTTTTTCAGATTGTTAACCATATCGGCTTGACGCGCGGGCGCACGATTTTCATAGGCTTTTGCCCCGCGGTCGCGCGGTGTTCCTTTCCATTATGCCTGTCAGAAATGTTATCTAGTGATGGTTCCTACATAGATATTAATGTACCATGTTAAGGCATGACTTAGTGATTTCATATTACTAATAGCATGGAAGCATTCTCATAGCCATTCTTGTGACAATATTACGCATGAATAATGGTATCCAATTAAAAAAAAGTTTGATATAACTACTGAAATAACTCAAAATAAAAAATTAAAGACTAAGCAAGGGAGAAAATAATAATGGGTTGCCTCCCATTCAACGCTAAGTTATAGTCAATTAGCTTGACTGTCTCTGAATTCATTTCACCGTTGGGATTGTGGTGCTTTCCTTCGTATTCTCTGCACCCTAAAATTTTGTGACCTCATCCGTTGGTAAATTGATTGCTTTAAAGACGTTGAAAGTAATCTCTTGATCCTGGACACGCATAGTAAGTTCATCTTTCTGCACATCTATTGACGTTCTGCCTGTGGCTAAGAATGGTCTTCCTAATATGATTGGTATATTTTTGTCCTCCTCGTAGTCTAAAATGATGAAGTCAGTTGGGAAAATAAACTTGTCCACCTTAACCAACACATCTTCTGTAAAAACCCAAAACCCTAATAAGACTCGTATGTATAAATCCCGTTATATAAATAAAATTTCTCTGTTTTGAATGTGTTACGTGTTATTATATACTTGGTTTGACGAAATTGACCGAATAAATTTTTATCCAAAAAACGTCGTGCTTGACACCTCGTGCTTAAATTTTTTTCCATAATCGGACTTTTCGGTAAAATTATTTTGACAAGTTGCTTTGTCGTGCTTACACTGACAAAATGCTTTGTCGTGCTTGTTAGGATTAGTGAGTAACCCTAATTAGCAAAACCCTAACCCTAACTAGCAAAAACCTAATGCTAATAAATCCTAATTAGCTAATCTAACTCAAATTAGCTTATGTTAACACTTAATCATGGTTAGTAAACTTCTATTAGGTACTAATTAACATTACTTAACATTCCTAATCATTAGAAACAAAACCCTAATCAAGATTAGTGAAGATTTAAGCCTAATTAAGCTACTAACTTAATCAACTAGCTCACAAGTAGGTTGGGAGTCACCATTACAAGTTTCAAAACATCACATGACATGCTTCCAAACTCCCAAGCATCAGAAGAGTCATAGATCAGATCTTTATGGAGGCAAGTAGGTGAAAAATGACCAAAAAGCTAAGTTGGAAAATTCTATAAATAGGAACCTTAGAAATTTGAGCAAACTCACTAATTCTCAAAGCCTAGATACACTTATAAACCTACCATATCAAGCCTAGGTGTTATCAAAGAACAAGATCGTAAGCTAGAATCACAAATTTCTCAAGAAAAGGTGCAAACCCTAGTTCATAAATTTCTCTTTAATCGTATGTTAGATTTGTTGTTTAGATGTTTAGAATATTGTATTAGGATGTTAGAAAGTATGCTAGAGTGGTAGAACACGTTTTCATAACATCTAGATGCCTTAATTAAGCATTTTATGAAATCTGGGAATTTTGAAAAAAATGGTCTGACAGCCGAATGTTAAGGCTTTTTGATTCATGTGTGCTTATGTCTTGGTCTGTTAATCGATTGATATTTGTAGTCTGTAAGTAGGTCTTTTATCTGGAAAAGAAAACAGTTCAGATGAACCATAGATTCCAAGTTATAATCAGCCAAAGTAGGTTGGACTGCTCACTAAGGCGATTTTTCTGGGTTACCCAAAAGCTCAAGAAACAAATTGAATCCCACTACTTTGACCGACCTGTTTAATCATCTTCTGATTGTTCATTGTTTATGTTTTTGTTATAAATTGGTACTCTGGTATACATACTACATATCTATGATCTTCAATCGAACAAACAACTCATAGGATTACGGAATTATTGGTCAAAAGTAGTTGACCAAGCATGACCAAGTTTTCTGGGTTTTCCGTAAAATCGAAGAACTCTGAAAAACGGTTGTTAAATTGTACTTTGACCGACATAAATAGAGATCTTAGAATTACGATTTATTCATGTTAATGTTATATATATGTACCCTGGTATATAGACTACATGTTACAACAAACACAACATACATCTAATACACCGAATCAAAGTTATTCAAGCCACAAAACCGTTGACCGGCCTTGACCACTGTTATGGGTTACCCATAAACCCAAGAACAGCTCTGACAGTAACTTTGAATCTTTATAATTTCTTGTTAGATGTAGATTAAAGCCTGCTTATTGCTTGATCTTGTACTATTACATGAGTACTACAACACCAATACTGCTTCAACCAAACTCATTACCAAAATCGAAGTTATTTAATGGTCAAACTAGCCACTCGACCATGAGCAAGCGGTACGCCAGAAACTCAAGAACACCTACAACGACACTTTACATCCTTTGTAGAGAGCTTTAATGACGGACATAAATTAATTTTTAGAAATAAATTATAAAAATTAGAATTAATTAATAAAAACAGCTTTTAAAAATTATATTAAATTATTATAAATTATTTCGATATTTCTACAAAATGTAATAATTATTTTATTTTATTTAGATATTATTTATAATTAACTTATTAATAAAGTAATTAGAATAATTACTTTTAAATACTAAATAATTATGTAAAAATATTATTATTGAAATAAAAATCATAATAAATGATTATAAATTATTTAATAATATTAAATAATAATTTTTTATAAAATTTTAGTAAATATAAATTATTTATAAATAGAAATAAATGGTTTAAAAATCATTTAAAGGATAAATAAATATTTTTAAAATACTTTAAACCTTCTAAAATATATTATAAGGATAATTAAATTATTTAAAAATATAACCAAATTTTATAAATAAAATTTAGTTCATTTATCAAAGGTATTAAAAGTCAAACCCTATTAAATCTAACTCGGTATTAAATAAATGTTTTATTTGAGTATTGTTATCAATACTAACGTGTTAGATTTATATTCTTGAACGTCATAGGTACTTAATAGCGTTCGAATAGTATAACTTGACTGATCTATGCTCAGGCAAGTCTTCTATACCCAATTTATTACTTATGCAAAATTTATCAACCCTGTTTATTCACTGAACAAGATTCTATCTTGCTATACTGTTGATATAATACACCTATGTTGAATTACCTATTATTGAAAAGTTATTGCTATAGTTCCAGCATGACTAAGAAAAGAATTATTTATTCAGATGATATTGTTTATTGAGCATAAACTGTTGTGTCAAGCCAAATTATTTTGGTAAGGCAATCGTATACTGAAGTTGAGTATCCCATAAGGGAGCAAAGTGTAGTCAATGAATATATTGACAGTAAATTGTAAGTGTAAATGAGCACTGTAGGTGATATGCATACTCCTAGGATGTTGAATAGGCTGATCCCCTATCTCATATCTGAACAGAATTTCTAAGTCTTTGTGACTGACAGAAATGATAAAAATTCCAGAACTAGTTGGAATTAGAAATCCAGAAATGGTAACAACTATCAGTCGAAATTTGAATTGTTATAATTCTTCAAATCCTATATTGTTATAAATATACAACTTGCTGAGCATGTCATAGCTCACCCTTGCAAATTATTCCCTTTGCAGTATTAGATGGTAATCCTGGAACATCTGGAGTAGATAAAGGGAAGCATCCCTACATAGATTAGATTATATTCTTGTCTGTATGAATACCTTTTAATAAGAACTCGTTATGAGAATTTTGTAATCGAATCATAATATTATGATATATATAACATCTTTTATTTACAAACTGTAGTGTTTTCATACATATATAGATGTAAAGTAAGATGTCTTCTATTCTAGTGGAGATCCTTGGGAACTATTTATCCGAGTGAGGGTGTTAATAGCATGGACTGTTCATGTTGTTATTAATACTCTGAATTTCAGATAGATAGTTACTATCGATATGATAGTATGTATTCGCATGACATAGACTATACATCTGGGTGAGGGTATTGGTAATATGGACTGTTCATGTTATTACTGATACTCTGAATTTTGGATAGATAGACTCTAGTCACAGATATCAGATTCATATATTCAAGTGAGGTATCCAAACACGTAATATTTCTCTTGGGAATTACCATCATCATTATGGGATCCGTGAATCTTGAATCTATGGGAATTATATCCGATAGTCCCTCTATCTAATATAATATTTTGAATTAGATACCATGGGTGTATAGATTTAAATGCATTATTTTAATTCTCTGTAAACACCATACCGGATACCACGGGAGTATAGGTATGGGGTGTTACAATTTTGGTATCAAAGGCTTTAAGGCTATAGATATAAGGAAGAGTTTTCTTAGTATATAGTCTTTGAGTCCGTAAAAATTTGTAAAAGACATATAAAATATAACATTAAAACTATTATGTTGTGTAAACCTTGATACCAGTATTTATGGAGTTTTCTTTTATAGAGGGCCAACTCCAATGCTGAAGAAAGAGTGATCAATCCACCGCAAATAGAGTCTTTTATAGCTAGTGATGTAGAAGAAGAAGAATTGCTTCATGATCAACAACTGCTTGATGCTGAAGAAGAGGAAGAAGATCAAGTGGCTGGACAATTAATGAGAATAGATGAGCATAATGAGGCAATGGCATCACTGCTACAGACAACAGAATGTGAGAACAATAAGATGAAGTTTAGGGTGATTTAATGAGTGTATGCTAATGGATGAAAGGAGTCATAGTCATCAATGAAAGGACAATCGCACCATGCACATGGGGAGCGGGGAGGGAAATTCAGTCAAGACTTCTTAAAACATCTCTGGGAGTTCGAGATACTTTTAATGATTTGCAGCGTCGTGTAACTCGATATCCAGTAGAAGAGAAGAAAACTGCTTATCTTATCGATCGATCTGTGGTTTGTCACATGATCCAGGGTTCCTTTGATGATATCAATGAATTCTAGAGAGTAGCATAGGAGGTTGGATGCTTTATATTAGTACAATAAAGAAGCATTCAAAGTTTGTATTGTGATAAGTACTGTGTAATATACTAGTATGTTTAAAGTTGTTGTAAGACTGTGAGTTATAAATAAACAATATGTTTTGGTTATCTAAGAATCTTATGTGAATCTTTGTTGTTGTTTTATAGAATCATGCCACCAACCAGAAGACCCCAAAGAGAAATGAATAATGAGGATAATCCAACTCAACAGTTAGTAGATATGATGTTAGGAGTAATAAATGCACTCTATAAACCAAAATACATCCTTTAAAGACTTTAAATTAGTTGGACCACCGAATTTAAAGGTACATTAGAACTGTAGATGTACTGATTTGGATTTACGAGATAGAAAAATTCTTCCTAGTAACCTGATTTAGTAATAACCGAGAAGATAACTTTTGCAACTTTCTTCTTGAAAGGTGAAGCTAATTATTGGTGGGAATCAACCAAAGGTCGAGTAGAAACTGAAATTGTTCCTTGGGATAGATTTAAAGAGTTGTTCTTTGAAAACTATTTTTTCCAATCCTTGAAAGACCGAATGGAAATAAAATTTCTAGACTTAAAACAAGGAGATCTTACTGTAACCCAGTATACAACTAAGTTTAAGGAACTATCCAGGTTTGCTCCTCATCAAGTAACTACTGAACTTAGAAAGACTCGTAGGTACCAAGAAGGTTTAAAACCTCAGATTCGGAGTAAATTATCAGTGCTTCAAATCAAAACTTTCTTTGAAATACTAGAGAAGGCCACTATAATTGAAGGTGAAAATGAAAATCTCGCTAAGTTTCATCAGGACAAAAAGATTCAGAATGAGAAAGGGAAAAATAAGACAGAACCCAGTTCAGGTGGGTTTAATAACAAGCGTAAATGGAATAATTCGTTTTCTAACAATTCAGGGAAAAAGATAGGAAATACTAATAATAATTTTAGTAATAATAATATTAAACCTTGTCCTAAATGTAATAAAAAACATAGAGGAGAATGTCTTCTTAACAAATGCTTTAATTGTGGACAGTCAGGACATTATCTTTTACAGTGTCCTCTTCCAAAGAAAAATAAATGTTTTAATTGTGGTTCAATGGATCATTTTTCTAAGAACTGTCCCACAAACCAAGGAGGAAAATGAGTTAGAATACCAGAGAATAATAAATGAGCGATGTATTTAGTTGGGGTTCGAGAATCGACCTCTCATGCGAGAACATTTAATATGTCAGTGAGGGATGCTGTTGCTTCACAGGACGTAGTGACAGGTATCATCCCTATCAACACTTTAAATGCATATGGGTTATTCGATTCTGGTGCTACTTGTTCATTTGTGTCTAGAAATTTCTCTACGAACTTGAATATGCCTTGTGAAAATTTAGACAAACCATTTTGTGTAGAAATTGCTAATAATGAAAGAATCCCGGTTAAGACCATATATAGAAACTGTAGTGTGGTAATAAAAGGATATAATTTTAAGGTAGATTTGATACCAATTCAATTGGGAGAATTTGATGTAATTCTAGGTATGGATTGGTTAGTTAATCATAACACGATGATTGATTGTCCTCAAAAACGTATTAACCTTTTGACTGCTTCGAAGTTAAAAGTAGTGTTCAATGGTAGTTGTTCACCTAAGCAATCTCGATGTTTGACTATAATTCAAAGCGTAAAGATTACTCAAAAAGGGTTGTTTAGGATATTTGGCCTATATAGTTGATACTAAATCGGGAAGGAGTAAAACTAGATCAAATACCTATAGTTAAGGAATTTCCGATGTATTCGGATGATTTACCCGGTTTGCCTCGGATAGGAGATTGAGTTTATCGTTGATCTTACACAGAACGACACATTAGCTTTCTAAGGCACCATATGAGAATGGCACCTATAGAAACCGAAAGAGTTACTTATTCAATTACACGAACTCTTAGATAAAAAGTACATACAACCTAGTGTTTCACCTTGGGGCGCACCAGTGTTATTTGTAAAGAAGAAGGATGGAGCTATGAGACTTTGTATAGATTATAGGGAGCTAAATAAGTTAACTATTAAGAATAAATATCCTTTGCCAAGGATTGATGATTTGTTTGACCAATTAAAGGGGGCCGAACATTTTTCAAAAATTAACCTTAGAATAGGTTATCATTAATTAAAGGTTAGAAAGGAGGATGTGCCAAAAACAGCGTTTAGGACACGCTATGGACATTATGAATTTCTTATAATGTCTTTTGGATTAACAAATGCACCGGCAGCATTTATAGATGTAATGAATCGAGTGTTTAAACCATGCTTGGACAAATTTGTTGTAGTGTTTATCAACGATATTCTGGTATACTCGAGAACACGGGAAGAGCATACTGAACACTTGAGAGTTGTATTGGAGATATTACGAAAGGAACAACTTTATGCAAAGTTTTCCAAGTGTGAATTCTGGTTGAAGAGAGTTCAATTTTTAGGTCATGTAATTGACAAAAATGGAATATTTGTAGATCCAACTAAGATCGAAACGGTTGTGAACTGGGAACAACCAACAACTCCAACAGAAGTACGAAGTTTTCTCGGTTTAGCGGGTTATTACTGACGATTTATAAAAGATTTTTCAAAAATAGCAACCCCATTAACCAATTTAACTCGAAAGCGTTGAAATACGTGTGGACAAATAAATGTGAGGAAAGCTTCCAAGAGTTGAAGAAGCGACTGAGCATGGCTCCAGTGTTATCCTTACCAGATGATACATGAGGCCTTGTAGTATATAGTGACGCATCACACAGAGGATTAGGGTGTGTGTTGATGCAACATGGGAAAGTGATAGCTTATGCATCACGACAACTCAAAGATTATGAGAAGAGATATCCTACTCATGATTTAGATTTAGTCGCAGTAGTTTTTGCTCTAAAAATTTGGAGACATTACTTTTATGGGGAGAAGTGTGAGATATATACAGATCATAAGAGTCTGAAATATATTTTTACACAACAGGAATTAAATTTAAGACAGAGGCAATGGTTAGAACTGATAAAGGATTTTGACTGTGAAATCTTATATCATCCCGTTAAAGCAAATGTTGTAATGATGCGTTAAGTAGAAAGAATCAAGAAAATTGAATGTATTAACCACCAATGATAGGTTAATAATGAGACTTTGAAAAGTTAAAAATTGAGGTGGAATGTCCAACTACCTCTACCCAAAAATTATATATTTTAGAAGGAGTTTCATCTCGCTTTCGATAAAATTAAAGAGATCATACAGGAGAAGGATGAAGAGTGTCAGAAGTTTAAATCTAATTCCACACATGATAAGTATAATAAATTTCGAATAGATACAGATGGAATAATAAGATATGAAAATAGAATCTGGATTTCGTTAGATCAAGCTTTAAAAGATGAAATTTTGAACGAAGCACATAACTCAAAATTTGCCATACATCCTGGCAGTACTAAAATGTTCAAAGATTTAAGTCGACACTTTTGGTGGTCGAATATGAAAAGGGAAATTGCTGAATGGGTAAGTAAATGTCTCACGTGTCAAAGGGTTAAGGCAGAACATCAGAAGCCAAGTGGTTTACTTCAACCCTTACCAATTCCTGAGTGGAAGTGGGAACATATAACCATGGACTTTGTAGTGGGCCTTCCAACTAAACAAAAAGGCCATAACGCCATTTGGGTAATAGTTGATCGTTTAACTAAATCCGCTCACTTTTTACCTATTAAAATTACTCATAACCTGGATCACCTTGCCAAATTATATATTCATGAAATTATCTCTAGGCATGGAGTACCTGTTTCCATAGTATCAGACCGAGATCCACATTTTACTTCAAATTTTTGGAAGAGTCTTCAAAAAAATTTAGGAACACAGTTAAAACTAAGTATAACTTATCATCCTCAAACTGATGGACAAAGTAAGAGAACCATACAAACATTAGAAGATATGTTGAGAACATGTGTCATAGACTTCAAAGGAAGTTGGGAAGATCAATTACCTTTAGTCGAATTTGCCTACAACAATAGTTATCATGCTAGTATAGGTATGCCACCCTATGAAGCCTTATATGGAAGAAAATGTAGAACACCTATGTGTTGGGATGAAGTCGGGGAAAGACAAATGTTAGGACCTGAAATAATTCAACAAACCGCTGAAACTATCAGAATCATACGTCAACGATTACAAGCATCTCAAGATCGACAAAGAAAATTCGCTGATCCACATCGTCAACAACAAAATTTTAGCGTAGGAAGCCATGTATTCTTGAAAGTATCTCCTTGGAAGGGCAAGATACGTTTTGGCAAGAAAGAAAAACTAAGTCCGAGGTTCATTGGACCTTTTGAAATTTTGAGAAGAATTGGTGAAGTTGTTTATGAAATAGAACTACCACCTGAGTTACACCATATTCATAATGTGTTTCATGTGTCCGTTTTACGACCATACAAACCTGATTATAAACACGTTATAAATTATGAGCCAATCCAAATCGAAGAAAATCATTTTTATGTAGAAGAACCTGTGCAGATCGTCGACCGTAAAGAGCAAGTCCTCCGTAATAAAATGATAGCATTGGTTAAAGTAATATGGCGAAATCAGAACGTTGAAGAAGTTACATGGGAGCTTGAAGATAAAATGCGCGAGAATTATCCTCATCTTTTTACTTAACATGTACTATAATTTCGAGGACGAAATTCTTATTAGTGGGGGTGAATGTAAAAACCCAAAACCCTAATAAGACTCGTATGTATAAATCCCGTTATATAAATAAAATTTCTCTATTCTGAATGTGTTACGTGTTATTATATACTTGGTTTGGCGAAATTGACCGAATAAATTTTTATCCAAAAAACGTCGTGCTTGACACCTCGTGCTTAAATTTTTTTCCATAATCAGACTTTTCGATAAAATTATTTTGACAAGTTTCTTTGTCGTGCTTACACTGACAAAATTCTTTGTCGTGCTTGTTAGGATTAGTGAGTAACCCTAATTAGCAAAACCCTAACGTTAATTAGTAAAAACCTAACCCTAATAAACCCTAATTAGCTAATCTAACTCAAATTAGCTTATGTTAACACTTAATCATGGTTAGTAAACTTCTATTAGGTACTAATTAACATTACTTAACATTCCTAATCATTAGAAACAAAACCCTAATCAAGATTAGTGAAGATTTAAGCCTAATTAAGCTACTAACTTAATCAACTAGCTCAAAAGTAGGTTAGGAGTCACCATTACAAGTTTCAAAACATCACATGACATGCTTCCAAACTCCCAAGCATCAGAAGAGTCATAGATCAGATCTTTATGGAGGCAAGTAGGTGAAAAAATGACCAAAAAGCCAAGTTAGAAAATTCTATAAATAGGAACCTTAGGGCTGAGCAAACCTACGAATTCTCAAAGCCTAGATACACTTATAAACCTACCATATCAAGCCTAGTTGTTATCAGCAACAAGATCAGAAGCTAGAATCATAAATTTCTCAAGAAAAGGTGCAAACCCTAGTTCATAAATTTCTCTTTGATCTTATGTTAGATTTGTTGTTTAGATGTTTAGAATATTGTATTAGGATGTTAAAAAGTATGCTAGAGTGGTAGAACACATTTTCATAACATCTAGATGCCTTAATTAAGCGTTTTATGAAATCTGGGAATTTTGAAAAAAATGGTCTGACAGTCGAATGTCAGGGCTTTTTGATTCATGTGTGTTTATGTTTTGGTCTGTTAATCGATTGATATTTGTAGCCTGTAAGTAGGTCTTTAATCTGGAAAAGAAAACAGGTTCAGATGAACCATAGATTCCAAGATATAATCAGTCAAAGTGGGTTGACCGTTCACGGAAGCTGATTTTCTGGGTTACCCAGAAAGCTCAAGAACAGCTGAACCGGCTTACTTTGGATCAATTCGCTTAATCATCTTATGATTGTTAATTGTTTATGTTTTTGTTATAAATTGGTACTGGTATACATACTACATATCTATGATCTTCAATCGAACAAACAACTCATTGGATTACGTAATTATTGGTCAAAAGTAGTTGATCGAAGTATGACCAAGTTTTCTAGGTTTCCGGAAAATCAAGAACACGAACAATGCTTGTTAGTCAGTACTTTGACCTAAGCATAAATAGAGATCTTAGAATTACGATTTATTCATGTTAATGTTATATATATGTACCCGGTATATAGACTACATGTTACAACAAACACAACATACATCTAATACAAGAATCAAAGTTATTCAAGCCACAAAACCGTTGACTGAGCCTTGACCACTCGCTCGGGTTACCCGAAACCCAAGAACAACCTCGACAAAGAACTTTGAATCTTTATAATTTCTTGTTAGATGTAGATTAAAGCACAACGCTTATTGCTTGATCTTGTCTTTATTACATGAGTACTACAACACACAATACTTGTTCGACCAAACTCATTACCAAAAGCGAAGGTTATTTAATGGTCAAACTAGCCACTCGACCATGAGCAATCTACGCTTGAAACTCAAAAACACCTACAACGACACTTTCATCCTTTGTAGAGCTTTTATGACGGACAAAAATTAATTTTTAGAAATAAATTATAAAAATTAGAATTAATTAATAAAAGCAGCTTTTAAAAATTATATTAAATTATTATAAATTATTTTGATATTTCTACAAAAATGTAATAATTATTTTATTTTATTTAGATATTATTTATAATTAACTTATTAATAAAGTAATTAGAATAATTACTTTTAAATACTAAATAATTATGTAAAAATATTATTATTGAAATAAAAATCATAATAAATGATTATAAATTATTTAATAATATTAAATAATGTTTTTATAAAATTTTAGTAAATATAAATTATTTATAAATAGAAATAAATGGTTTAAAAATCATTTAAAGGATAAATAAATATTTTAAAAATACTTTAAACCTTCTAAAATATATTATAAGGATAATTAAATTATTAAAATATAACCAAATTTTATAAATAAAATTTAGTTCATTTATCAAAGGTATTAAAAGTCAAACCCTATTAAATCTAACTCATTATTAAATAAATGTTTTATTTGAGTATTGTTAGCAATCTTAACGTGTTAGATTTATATTCTTGAACGTCATAGGTACTTAATAGCGTCGAATAGTATAACTTGATCGATCTACGCTCAGCAAGTCTTCTATACCCAATTTATTACTTATGCAAAATTTATCAACCCTGTTTATTCGTTGAACAAGATTCTATCTTGCTATAGTGTTGATATAATACACCTATGTTGAATTACCTATTATTGAAAAGTTATTGCTATAGTTCCAGCATGACTAAGAAATAAATTATTTATTCATATGATATTGTTTATTGAGCATAAACTGTTGTGTCAAGCCAAATTATTTTGGTAAGGCAATCGTATACTGAAGTTGAGTATCCCGTAAGGGGAGCAAAAGTCTTGATCAATGAATATATTGATGAGAAATTGTAAGTGTAAATGAGCACTGTAGGTGATATGCATACTCCTAGGATGTTGAATAGGCTGATCCCCTATCTCATATCTGAACAAAATTTCTAAGTCTTTGTGACTGACAGAAATGATAAAAAATCCAGAACTATTTGGAATTAGAAATCCAGAAATGGAAACAACTATCAGTCGAAATTTGAATTGTTATAATTCTTCAAATCCTATATTGTTATAAATATACAACTTGCTGAGCATGTCATAGCTCACCCTTCCAAATTATTCCCTTTGCAGTATTAGATGGTAATCTTGGAACATCTAGAGTAGATAAAGGGAAGCGTCCCTACATAGATTAGATTATATTCTTGTATGTATGAATACCTTGCAATAAGAACTCGTTATGAGAATTTTGTAATCGAATCATAATATTATGATATATATAATATCTTTTATTTCCGTAACCGTGTTTTCTTACATATATAGATGTAAAGTAAGATGTCTTCTATTCTAGTTGAGATCCTTGGGAACTATTTATCCGAGTGAGGGTGTTAATAGCATGGAGTACATTCATGTTGTTATTAATACTCGAATTTTAGATAGATAGTTACTATCGATATCTGATAATATGTATTCGCATGACATAGACTATACATCGGGGGTGAGGGTATTGGTAATATGGACTGCTCATGTTATTATTCGATACTACGAATTTCGGATAGATAGACTCTAGTCACAGATACAGTTCATATATTCAAGTGAGGGTATCCAAACATAGTAATATTTCTCTTGGGAATTACCATCTGTTATGGGATACTGTGAATCTTGAATCTATGGGAATTATATCTGATAGTCCCTCTATTTAATGTAATATTTTGAATCAGATACCATGGGTGTATAGATTTAAATGCATTCTGTTAATTCTCTTTAAACACCATACTGGATACCACGGGGAGTATAGGTATGGGGGTGTTACATCTTCAACAAGTCCCCGTGGATATGTGATGGATCTGTCCGCTAACTGCAATGCAATGTTTGTGGGTTTTGGATCCGGTAATCCCAACTGATTAAACACTGACAAGGGCATCAAATTTATGCTTGCCCCAAGATCACATAAACAATTAATGAAGTTCAACTTTCTTATGGTACATGGAATTGTAAAACTGCCTGGATCTTTCAGCTTTGGAGGTAATTTCTGTTGAAGCACTGCACTGCATTCCTCTGTCAAGGGTACTGTCTCAAAACCATCTAATCTCCTCTTCCTTGACAATATACCCTTCATAAACTTGGCGTAGCTGGGCATTTGTTCCAATGCCTCGGCGAAGGGTATGTTGATCTGCAGCTTTTTGAACACCTCCAAGAATTTGCTGAACTGTTTATCTTCCCTTTTCTTCATTAATCTCTATGGATACGGAACCTGAATGTGTATTGGTGGTATTGGATTCTTAACTGTCTCCTCTGAGCCTGTTTTATCTTTCTCTTCTTGTCGATCCTCAGATTTCTCCAACTTTTCCTGCTAATTATCTGGTTCCTCTGCCTTGCGCGACCCCGCGCACTCCTCAGTACATTCTCGCGCGGGCGCGCAACTCATAGTAGCTGACAGGTCTTTCCCAGATCTCAATGTAATCACTTGGCATTGTTCCTTTCCTTCTCTTCTTAGATTCATCTCCGTGTTACTTGGCAATGAACCCTGTGGCCTATTAGTAAGCATGTTTTCCATCTACCCCATTTGAGTTTCCAGGTTCTTTATAGCCACTGCTTGGCTCTTGATCATAACTTCTATGTTTGTCATGTATTTCATCATCATCTCCTCCACTTCTGATTTCTTTTCTTGCTGAGGTGCAGCTGGAGTGTGTTGTTGTTGTTGTTGTTGAGAAAATCCTGGCAGAAAGGGTGGTCTAGGATTAAATTGCGGCTACGCTGGCTGCTCCTGAAATTTGTTTTTTGGTTGAAACTGAGCTTGCTGATTCCCTTGATTATTCGACCAACTAAAATTTGGATGATTTCTGTTGTTGGGGTGGTATGTGTTCTGAAATTGGCCTTGGTCTTTTCTGTAGATATACTGCACTAATTCTGAGCTGATAGCACATTGGTCCATCGAGTGTGACCCCGCACAAATTTCACATATATAGGCAACCGTCTTTACCTTTCCTTCAGCCAAAATATCTATCTTCTTTGCCATAGCTGCCATCTGTGTTGATAGCTGAGTAATGTCATCAACCTCCAATACAGCTGCAACTTTGGTTTGTGGCATTCGGGATGTAGGATTCTGAAAATCATTTGATGCCATTGTCTCGATAAGATCATAGGCTTCCTCATAGTTCTTTGCCCATAATGCACCTCCAGCAGCTGCATCTTCAATTGGTCTCGACTGCCATCCCAATCCATTATAAAACGTGTTAATTACCATCCAATCTGGCATACCGTGATGTGGGCACTTTCTCAGCATTTCTTTGTATCTCTCCCATGCTTCATGTAACGACTCGCCCTGTTGTTGCTCAAATTGAGAGATAGTGGTCCTCATCTTTGCAGTCTTAGCCATTGGGAAGAACTTAGCTAAGAATTTCTGTGCTAAATCCTCCAATGTAGTTATAGATCCGGCTGGCAAAGAATGAAGCCAACTTTTTGCTTTATCCCTCAATGAAAAAGGGAACAACCTTAGTTGAATAGCATCCTCCGTCACACCGTTGTATCTGAATGTATCACAAATTTCAATGAAACTCAATAGATGTTCATTCGGATCATCCGTAGTAAAGCACCCCAAATCGAATAAAGGTTCGCACCATTTGAATAGTGCTAGTTTTGATCTCGAAAGTATTAGCTGCTATTGCTGGTCTGACTATGCTGGACTGTAGTCCGTTGATATTGGGCATGGAATACTCTTTCAGAGCCCGATGCTCCTCTCTTTGATCTTCTCCTTGTGCCTCGGCTGCCATGTTAGCTGTCGTGTTTTCCAACTGTTCTTGTAAATTTCTACGTACACCCGCTTTCCAACCTCTCCCGTTTATATTATCCTGAACAGGTATTAACTCGGGGTTGGTTGACCGTGTGCGCATAAAAATTTATCCAACTTCCTGAAACAAAAACAAAAACTGAAATGAGATAAGACTAGAATTGTCTAAGTCATACAATATAGCTTAAAACTAATGATAATAATACTAAATTAAACGCCTTTCCCCGGCAACGGCGCCAAAAACTTGTTGCCTCTTTTTTACGACTAACAAAAGAGCTCTAACTCATGCAAGCATACATGCGTCAACAAGTAATACAGAGTAAGTAAAGTATCGATCCCACAGAGAAAGTTGTTTAACTTAAACTACTATTCATTAATTAAATCACTATATTTATATGCTCACACTAAAGATTAAACTTGGTTGATTCTTAAATTGCAAATAACAACTAAAATAATATAAACGATATACTAAATGATATTGGAACTAATGGGATCCTAACTTCATTTACTATTTTATTCAATCGCCACTATCATGCCTGACTTGTTCACATATTATAGGAAAGTAGCCAAGAGCACTAAAAGAGTATTAGCTATTTTTCAATGCACTAAGACCTACTTACACAACATCCACAGATGATAGACTCTATGTAATCATCAATATAACCAACATCACTATATTTATATGTGAAATTGCAACTATTGATTTTAAGTTCAAGCTCTTATCTTAACTTATACGGTGAAACAATATATGTCTATCTGGTTCACGAAATACATAAGCCATATAACACGATTTCTATATATCGTATACTATCATGATTATGATCCATATTTGCATGTTCATTGTCAATTCCATACAAATCTGTAAACGAATGGTGATCAAGCATTCATGTATGAAAAACAATCATGACAGACATCCCATATAATATGCAAAACAACCCAGCATTTAAGTGTGCAATCAAACTACATAATAAAATCCGTTAGAATCCCATAATGGAGTTTAGTTCATAACTGAAACAAAAGCCATTATGGGATCAAAGTTAAACATGATCAATATGCTACAATTGAAAGATGAAAGATGAAACTATCAAACCCAATTGCTGAATACACATCAATATTCAATCCTCATAAAATTCCAGCAAAAACTAACGTTAATAATTCGCTCTCGTAGAGAAATCCCAAGAAGGAGTAGAAAAGTAGCGTTATCGCCTCCTTCTACGTTGGAATCCTCCCTAGAGAGTAAAAACCTAATTACAATGTAAAGTTACGTGAAAACTAATAAAATGTCGAATGATACCCCTGATACCAGTCAGGAATCATTTTAAATCAATTACAACCTTTAAAATTCAGAAATAAAATAAAATACATCAGCAACATCAGACATCGAGTGCGGCCGCGCGCTCTTCTAGCATGATAGTCTTGCGGTCGCGAGACTTGCAGTAGGTTCATATGTTCGACTGCTCTCGTACGCGGGCGCGCGCTCCATAGTCTTGTCTATCTCGCAGCTGCGAGACTTGCAGTAGCATCCAAGATCTGCCTGGGTGATCGCGCTGGCGCGCGCTCGTAAGGTTGTTTTGCCGCACGGCCACGCGGCTTGAAATTTGTAGTTCCTGGCTTCTGTTTTCCTACTGCTGCTGCTTGCTCCATGATGCTCTATTTCCTTGCATCAATGCACCTTCATGCCATGCATATCCCATCCTTTTACCTCGTTTCAAGCATCCATTTGCCTTATGCTCCAAATCACCACCAAAACAGGTCGATTCCTGCACTTATTCACCAAAAAGAGTTTTAAGAACGTGCAATGCAAATTAACATGAAATACAACTAAACTAGACTAAAATGTACTTGAGATGAGCATAGTTCGTATGAATTGGTGCTCCATAAGTATGTAAAAATCATACTTATCAAATGTAATAACCCGAGATTTTCTATATAAAATAATTAAGAAATTTTGCGTATAATTTTTTATTTATTTATTTAATGACGAGAATAAGTGTCTAGTAATATGAACGATAAATGCGAATATATTTATTACTTGAAAAATTAGAAATAATTTTGGAATTATTAATTACTACAAATTATATTTTATGGTAATTAATTTCTGTAAGCAAAAATGTTTTTATTAATTATTTTTCCATGATAACATGATTGGAAATAATATATGAAGTGATAATTAGAATTATATAATAAATATTTTATTATATGAATTGTTCAGAATATTTAAATCAAGTATTTTAACTTGATATGCGAAAGAGAAGTCAGATATGAGATCCAAACCCTGAATTGGGATTGTGATCAAGAGCTGAGAATAATAATATTATATTATTGTTATAATGATTTTCTGAAGACAATAATTATGTATCGTATGTATGTGATGATAA
Organism: Panax ginseng; assembly: GCA_020205605.1. NCBI lineage: Eukaryota > Viridiplantae > Streptophyta > Magnoliopsida > Apiales > Araliaceae > Panax > Panax ginseng. Next base: position 55,191,618 of record CM035140.1, read on the forward strand.
TATTGAGCAATGACATTTACCAATTAGGTCATAAAGATATTACCGTCTTTGTGAAACCCTAATTATTAAACTTAGTTATGAGAAATGGTGAGTAGTGATTTGTGTATATGAAGTTTTCATGTATATGAAGGTTCTTGTGTATAAGATGTCGGTAATTAGAAGAAAACCCTAATTACTGTTGTTTGTCGATAATTAGGACAAACCCTAATTATTACAACCCTAATCGGTTGAAGTTAGAGATCGTAATGACTGTGTTAGAACATACACAGATAATTAGAGAACCCTAATGGTCAATTAGAAACCCTAATTGATGGTGTTAAGAAACCCTAATTAGAAAACCCTAATTTTTCAATCAAAACCCTAATTTAAAATTATCGGGTTTAATTACGATGTTGTGGTATAAATGTTTTAATTTACCAAAGGATAAGAAGTAATTGGTAAATGATAAGAATTACCATCTAGTGATTAAATACTACATTTAATTGCTATGTACAAAAATGCCCATGAAATTATATGCGAAATTACCAAAATGCCCTTTTGGCTTATTAGTGTATTATTAGTGTATTATTGGAGGAATCTTGCTAGCAAAGCATGGCAAACATACTTACCCTACCAATTAAGCATCCAAGACTCAATTATGCAGATTCAATCAACCATTGAGTAGCATCCAATGCATCTAACTTGGTTTATATATAGATTGAGAGAGATAATATATTTTGTACACTAAAATTCATCCAACTCTCATCCTTAAGCTTCTCTCTCTAAAACCTACGACTTATTGTAGCATATCGGTCCCTAAACAAAGCCCAACCATCACAAACAACAAATCGAAGCATCAAGAAGCCGTAAATCAAAAATCAAGCTTGAAAAGGTAGGAAATCCTAAATTCTAGAAATCCTTCGATTCGATGTTAATTGATGCAATTGATTGTTTAAAGTAGTGTAATAGAGAGTCTATTAATGTTTCGGGTTGTAAAATCATGAACCCATAACATCAAAGTGCACTAATTTGAAGATTTAAACAAGTTGGAAAAAGCTCAATTTCATTATTTTTCACCAAATGTCAGAGGCTATAAATCTTTGGTCGATCTCGAGTTTTGTTTTTTAAAAGTTGTTATAGGTAGCCTGATATGTGGTCTTTAATCTCCAAAAGGAATAAGGTCTATATCTATTGTAGATCGGGATTTATAAGCGGTCAAAGTGGGTTGGCCAAGCATTGATTATTATTCTTCAAACCCGAAAATATTCTAAGTGTCCGAAAATATTATTTTGGAAAATGTCACGCCTTATATCTCTTGTTATCTTTAATGTGTTTTGTGTTCTAAAGGTTTTTATGTGTAGCTTGTTATGTTGTATTTAACCTCCAAAAGAATCAGGTCCATATATATTATGGATTAAGAGTTATTTAAGGTCAAAGTGGGTTGTTAAGATTGGCCGGAAAAATTCAGGCGACCTGTAATTTTCTAAGTGTTAATTTTTTCCGACAAGGTTTGACCATACTTTAGATGCTTGATTTCTTGTTTTATGATGATGTTAAGTGTTAGAGTTGTAGTCCTACATGTTTTCTACACACCGGAATTGATAGATCACATAAACGTTACACGATCATCAAGTTATAGAGGTCCAAAGTAGGCATCTCGAATCTGTTCTCCCGTGAAGAAACGACTTTGGTAGCTACTTTGATGGCTGATTTATCCCAGATCGATGTTTGTTTAGAGGTTATGATTGTTGGATCTTGTAGTCTTGTATTTCCTCTACAAGACCCAATTTATAGATTGTCCAAATTCGTTACGATGAGAGAGTTATTCACGGTCAAAGTAGGCCACCTCGGTTACGCCTTATGAAGATCTCTGGGTAGACTCAAGAACACCTATATGTACACTTACATCACTATAGGAGCCTTTAGCTGACGTTTTAATTATTTTAATTTCGATTTTCAGAAAAATGATTTAAAATTAGAAAAATTAGATTTTAATTATTAAAAGTACCAAATAAATTATGAAAAATTATTTTAAAGTCTAAAAATAGTTTTTAATTATTTTGAGTATATTTCATAAATATTTAATATTTTTGGAATATAAAAGGTATTTATTTATTTAATTATAATATTAAATAAATTATTTAAAAATAGTTTTAATTCATGAAAAATCATGAAAAATTATATTATGGTATAAGAAAATATTTTAAGTTATTTCCCATGACTTTTAATATTTTGTGATGAATTTCATTAATTAATTATATATTAATGATATTAAAGTTATTTAATGATTATATTAAATAATTTAGTTTAAAAATGATTTTAATATTATAAAAATCATTTTAAATGAAATTAAGGTATTTAAAAATATTTTAAGTTATAAAATATAACTTTTAATATTTAAAGGATAATTTCATTAATAATTTAATATTAATGATATTAAGATAATATTAATGATATTTAGTTTATTTAATAATTATTATTAAATAAATAGTTTAAAAATGGTTTTATTTATTTAAAAATCATTTAAAGAGGATATTAAGGATTTAAAAATATTTTAAGTTATAATTAATGACTTTTAATATTTGGATGAATAGTACATTAATATTTATATATTAATGGTGATTATTTAAAATGATTTTAATTATTTTAAAAATCATTTAAGGGTAATATAAATGTTTTAAAATAGTTTGAGTTATTATAAATAACTTTTATATTTTGGCAATGGTTTCATTAATAGTTTAATATAAATTAATTATTAATGATAATGGAATTGTTTAATGTTTAGGTCATTTAATTATGATTAGATGTTTGAAAGTTATAAATTTTACCAACTAGGTGATTAGAGAGGCAGGTTATGAAGTCCGTGGATTTGATGAAGAGCACCCATAGTAACAGCTTATATCACTATAAGCCCTTGAGTGATGATTTGAATTATTTTAAATTTTTCAATTTCGGAAAATTGAAAATGATTAAAAGTAAAATGTCCGATATTTCTGAGATGTTGAGGTATAGAATAAGAGTCTTAGACTCAAGATTTACCGGTAAAAAGTCGCTTGATGCACGTGCAACAACCGTATCGAATTCTATAATAGAAAAAAAAAGGCTATTGTAAGAACATGGATGAGATATTTGAAAAATGTATAAAAATATTTCAAGTGTAGAATATGAACTAAAAGTATGATCACCGCGATTATGTGATGACGTGATTAGACTATGTCTTTAATTGTAATAGGCGATGACTATGTGTTATGATATATTGTTCTAATCGAGCGAATGATCCGATTATTGATAGGTTGTGATAAAGAGATAAAACCTAAGTTGAGAGTTGTAATCAATGAATCGTGCAAGTATCCTACCTTTGCATTTTCTTTTTATGCAATGGACATGAGTAAGAAGTTTCGTAATTATTCTATTCTGTCACAGATTATGTACGCTTTGATTATCAACATGTTAGCTCGGATATATATTACGTTAAGTTGATTTCTAAATGGTTATACAAGTGTCCCCACTTGGATAATCATGACATTTATTCACATGTTGATATACCTTTGTCAATTACCCGTATACATATATGTTGAATTACATATTATTGTTGAGCAAGATTAAAAACCTTCGGGTTTGGAACCAGGCATGTATGAACATCCCGATAATGGGAAAATTTTTATGCGCTTCGGCGGACAAAGGGTGAGCGATGAATTTCGTTCAAGTTATGTAGTATTGATCAATACAGGGTACAACGGGGCTGATCACCCTCCGTGCCCGTAAGTTATGACGGTTTGCGGATGAATTTTAGTTAAACCTTTTCGAAAATGAAAAATCATGTTCATAGTATGTTTCTTAAACCCTATTCATGGGTGGAGCCTAATTTCAAGAAATTGAAAGAGAGCTGTTATGTGAATCTTTTATCAGTACAGATTACTTCACAACTTTTGATTCGTTGTAGAAGTATTATGGAAAGAGAATACTTATATTCTTTCAGCTTATATATATAATTGCTATTACTTGTTGGGCACTCAAATGCTCATCCTTGCTTAAATTAAATGTTTTCAGTTACGTACGATCGACCTGAAGGCTCAGGCACGAACAAGGGAAAAGAAAAGCTGTTCGAATGAGAATTAGTATGAGTTAATGGTTATAGTTAGTAAGACAATGGAATCTATTGTCAGGTATTGTAAGGAATGTATTTGAAGGTCACGTACCTGGGAAAGTAAACTTTGATGTATTTAAATTAAGTTTGAATTATATTATTATTTAGTATTATTCAGCTTAAAGAAATGGTATCGTGGAGAACCGAGTTCGGGTTTCAAGTACCTGGATTTGGGGTCGCCACATCAAACACCCATGCTAACTGATATTGAATCAAATTCAGTTACATAACCAGTTTCTTATCAGAAATCATACATCATAAACTCAAAAATTTCAAAAACAAACCAGTTCTAGCTCAGCTCAAACAATTACCAAGGTTCAAGTTCCGAAAAGGGTATTCATGCTCACTTCCTTTTGCACCATTTTTTTTCCTTTTCTTTGACGGGGGCTCTTTACCCTTATTTTTCCGTCTTTTCTTTCTTTTATAAGTTTTTTTTGATAGATGGTTGGTGAGTGCGTTTTACGCTCCATCTCACGCTTGTGTTTATGGGGAGTATTTCTTCTCAACCCACCACAAGACTCAACTAATTTCCAATATTTTCTCTTTTCTTTTTTTTCTTTTTTTTCTTTTTTTTATAGAGCTTATATACCCCAGTCTTCCCCCAAACTTAGGTTCATGCTATCTCTGTCATTCTTTTCATTTATACTAACACTATCCTTTAGAAAATCTTTATGTAACAATTTGAACTAATCCAGTAACACAGATGTTATTAACGTGCTATCCTTATTATACTAGTTTCAATCAGAACAAGATCCACATCATAATAGAAACCGCATCAAGATTCTTATACTTAGTAATATACTTGTCTACATCATTTCAGTCTCATCATTGGCCAATAATCACATATACAATCTAATAACTGGATTCATGCAACTATATGCAACAGGTAATAAAAAAAAATTTAGATATTTTTTTTATTTTTTTATTTAGATAGACATGACAATTATAGATGACTAAAAAGCATGAAACAGAACCCCCAAACTTAAAACAAGTAATGACCTCATTATGCCAAAATAATTCAAAAAAAAAGTATAAGGCCTTCCCTGTAAACGAGTTACTGCTCGTCGTCATCCTCTAGAAGATATGCAGGCAAATTTGGTGGAATGGGCATGACAATTGGAGGTGCAGATGGATTGCAGCGGGAAAACGCATCAGCAAGTGTGTTGAATGCATTTGCATTGTACTGCTGAATTAAATCTTGACGTTGTACCAACCATAGAAATTGATTCCTAGAAGTCCTCGGTGTTGGCTCCTGCCTTGGTTCCGCTGTCGTTGTGGGTGAGGGTTGTCGGATCATAATATAACCTTCGCCGCGTGGATGAGATCTCACCCCTTCCCAAGCCTTATATTTCTTAATTGTTGCATGATCAATGATTTCCATTGGGTGTTGGATAGGTTCGGTAGGCTGCCACTGTACTCCCGCTTTTTGGCACAAGTCAGTGATTAAGAATCCGTGCAATAAACCTCCCGTAGTACTTTTGCGTAACACTCGGTCAATGAACTCTTTGATACAATCCCCCACATCGACATTATAGAAAGCAATTGAGTTGTCCATATGGAAATAGTGATGTACAATCCCATACAATAGCCGAGCTCGTGCCTTAGTGACCTCAGTTTGATGGCGCGTAGGCATTAATCGGGCACATAAAAATGCATACCAAGATTTTCCATATCGACTAAGCGGAGAGTGTGGGAAACTTATCTTTTCATTTGTTCCGGTTTGAATGACCCATTGAGTACCCGGTTTGCATAGTCGAACAATCAACTCGTCTAGCTCCGGCAAACCATCTTCGTATCTGTCATCTTGTGGTGCCTCTAACCCAAAATACTCATTGATAGCATCGACGTGAAATGCCACCGGTTTCCCCCGAACCATGACGACGTGATTTACATGCTCCATTGCATTTGCGTAAAACTCTTTCACTATGTTGATTGCCGCTGGAAGTGGTTGTTCAACCAACTGAAACCAATTTTGCTCCACAATTTGCAAAGCCATGTCGCCATCCAAATTAGCATTCGGTTTCAACCCACGTTCGAGAACCAATGTTTTCTTGTCAATATTTGATTTGAATCGGTCACCCACCCTCTCACTAACAAACCTAGTGTGGTCATATTGAGGCCTAACAGTGGAGGAGGATGGTCGTTGTCTTTTGTTGGAAGACATGGTAGTTTGTTGAATGAATAGGTTCAAGGTTTGGTTCAGGCGTTTTATCGAACAGTTGGTGGGTGAGCTGAGTTTTTCCCCCAAACTAAATTAATAAATGCATAAACTATCACAAAACAATCGCTAATATCAAAATCCAGAATTTCAAACAAGTAATGGAGAATTAGACTTATGATTTCACCCTGAGCTTCACTCTTATTTTCAAACCTTTATTCCAACTCAACTTAATATTCCAGTTTATTTATCAAGAACACGAATGTAATACTAGCCACCTCTCAATGCACTAATACCATATTAACTTAAATCCACAATTAAGATAGAAACAAGTTAAACACCCAATCAACTAACTCACTATATCTCTACGTGAACTGCAATTAAAGAAGGTTTAAGCTTAAGTTCTCTATCTGATTACATGTGATACCAAGCATATCTCTACCTTAACAATTATTAGTTTCCAACATAGCTCAACTTCTCGCCAATCAGCAAAATTCGCCCAACACAAATCCGACGTAGCGCGCCCCGCGCTACGAAATGCATACCAACAACGCGCCTTGCGCTAGCGTCCTAAGAGGTGATCTCGTTCAAGCGCGCCCCGCGCTATTTCCCTATGCAGCACAGCGCGCCCCGCGCTAGGTAGTCAGAAACTCTAAAATTGCTCAAAATCTCCTTCTAATTATATAACATTTTGATAGGCCCGTGGATTATCCTGCAACAAGCAAACAACCTATCAAAAGTAACATGAAATTACCAAAGACTAACAATATATCAAGCTAAACAAACATAAATCGTAGATTAAAAACCTACTCATCAAATTCTTCTTAGGGCATTCACGAGCAAAGTGATCCTTGGATCCGCACGTGAAGCACACGTTCTTCTTAGGTTGAGTACAATTTGGGGCGATGTGACCCTCCTGAACACAATTGAAGCATACTCGTTTCCCCATCAAACACGTACCCATATGAAACTTCCCGCATGTAACACATGCTTTAAAATTCTTGTTTTGTTGGTTACCCTTCTTGGTTTCAAGTACCCACACTTCCATTCTTCTTCCTCTTCAAATTTTTGTTGTTGTTGTTTCCACCACTACCACCTCCATTCTTAATCTCCACCTCATTCTTCTTCTTCTTCTGTTCCTGATTGAACTTTGTCACTGCCACGCCTCCACCTTCAACGAGTATTGCTTTCTCCATCACTTCTGCGAAAGTCTTCAATTGGAACAGGGAGACCCTACTGTACAACCAGGGCTTCAGTCTGTGACGCCCCCAAAATAGGTATACATCACCCATTCTGAGTTGTCAATACATGGTACAGAAACAACTACAACTTTATTATTACAATAGTAAAACTGTGAGTTTGAATACAAATATTATCTTCTAGACAATATCTATACTCAAATAAATCCTTATCACATTTATTGATACATTATTTTACAAAAATGGTGAGGACTACTAAACAACTCTCTCTAGAACCTTCATTTCATACCAGGCTACGTACTTTCTTATATTCTCGCCTCCAGAGAAGAAAAATGGAACAAAAAGGAAAAGGGTGAGCTCAACTAGCCCAGTAAAGAATATTATGACTAAAATAATATACAACAAATTATTGTTAGTCTTCAACAGGGAAAAATCTAATAGAATACAATAGACAACAAGTTTTAAATCAATATTCGCAGCGGAAATAATAATTCATTAGAAGAGTTAAGTAGAGAATGCAAACTACTATCTCCTATTATGAATTTAAAAGTTCATCGTCTATCTTTTATCCCTGTAACATTAATCAATATATATCTGGAATCAAATATTCATCTTTGCACTACAGGCCAAAGATATTCATCTGTTGGTCATGTTCATCTAAACACCTGTTCATCTTTGCACTACGGGCCAAAGATATTCATCAAAAATCATTCATCTTTGCACTATAGGCCAAAGATATTCAATAATATCATCATTTAAGACTGAGGATGATGAAAAATATTTTTAAAGAAACGAATCTAGTGAAACAAAATGACAAGGATTAAGGATTAAGTATTCGTACTTTGTTTTATCCATGTCCAAAAATACCTCAAAAATAATCATAGTGGTGTAAAATTCAAGAATGATCAAAACATGGATACAATCAAAGCTAGTATCGAGAATAGATATTTTGGACAAAAAGGAAAATTTTCATTTTTCGATGAATAGTGCCGTATTCGTGAATAGTACCGTATACATGAATAGTGCCGTATACGTGAATAGTAACCCCGACACTAAAAGTTCCAAATTTGATTAAAAAGTTCATATCAATAGTTCGACATAATGATATTAGAATAAATAATATCATTAAAAAAAATAATATCCCTTACCTCGAAAGATCAGTACTTCTAGCTAAAACACCGGATATAGGCTATGACTTGAACTTGCACCGTATAGCAATACTCAAAATATACTCAAAATACTCACAAGAATACGCTCGATAATATAGAGAGAGAAAACTTCAGTTTCTGGTGTAATTTTCAATTCTAACCTAAGCACCCTATTTATAGGAAAATGCTTAGAACACCAAAGTAGAAAATTTAATATGATATTAATATATAAATTAAATTTTCCTACACCAATCGTCCAAGAACTGAATTCAGCTCATTCAACACACATGTGTAACACACCATAATGAAAAAAACGTTTTTGTTATTTAAAATATTTTAAACTTCCAAAAACCAATTATTTCGGAGCTTCGGAACTTCAATAATTCACAATAAATAGCCCTTTTGTCAGAAAATTCGAAACTTACGACTTTTTATAGGAAATTCAATTCTCTACAACTTTACAGAAGAAAGTTTTTCCAAATTCCAAATAGAAATTGACCGAAATCCATAAACGGGCGATTTTACAGGCTATGATCAAATTTTAGTCAAGAAATGGGGTCCACCGACACATAAAACATGCTTTAAATATTTTTGGTAACAAAAATACTCCTCCTCCACATATTCTCATATATCCCACATTCATCGTAAAAATATTATTATTATTATATTATTAAAATATAATAATATATTTAAATGAATTATTTTATAAGAAAAAGATAAAATTTCAATTTTCAACAATTGTCACATTAAAAATCTTGTCTATCTATATCCATATAAAATCAATATTTTCCTCATCATATGAATTAATAATTAATTATTCACAAATAATATTACGTAATCACAATATTGACAACTGTGCGGTTCCAGAAAGAGGGGCTTTCCAATAAGAATTTCTCCTTCTTGGTAGCGCAATTAGGTGACCAAACCTCTCCTTAGATGTAACTTTCTAGACATTGCCAATAATGTTATCTAATAATATTATTCAGATAATATGAATTATTGCTTCGATAATGAAAAATACTGTGTAATGACAATTATTGAAACAACAACAATATAAAATATGAACGCAACAATTATTAAATCAATAAAATAAAATACTGAACAGTAATTACTATAACCATTATTGAGTAGTGCCTTCTTATGTAAGAATCAATAATTGGTGCAATACTGAGCAAAGCTTCGTGTTTTCACTGCCGAGTATTTTAATAAAGATACTAACTTGCAGAATAACTACGCCGTTATTATTAAACAACTTATATTTATCGTTTTCTTCATCCAATCGCTTTCAGTTATGGGGCCCACATATGGTTGCTACCGTCGTTACGTAATATTCTCCCCGAATATTTAATATTCCACGACCAAACGAATATTCCCCGACAACAATGAATATTTTATAACCACTTGCTTATTTTGAAATATTTGCGTATTTTACCCATAACTATCCACATTAATCACATCAACCCTTACTATTTCAAAATAATAATTAGAGGAAATTAAATTTCATTTATTAATTATTTGGGGTCTTACAACCTCCCCTCCTTATGAAATTTCGTCCTCGAAATTGACATACGTACCTGGTGTTTCGAAAAGGTGAGGATACATTGCTTTCATTTCCTTTTCCCATTCCCAGGTCATCTCCTTTATAGCATGATTCCTCCACAAAACTTTAACTTGTGGTATGACCTTTGTGCGTAGGAGATGCTCCTTCCTATCCAAGATCTTGACAGGTACCTCTTCGTACGTTAAGTCTTCGGCTATCTCGTCCGGTTCTAACTCTATAACGTGGTTCGGGTCTTTCACATATTTACGAAGTACCGATATGTGAAAACATATTATGAACACGAGACATACTCGGAGGTAACGCGAGTCTATAGGCTACATTTCCTACTCGGTCAAGAATTTGAAATGGACCAATAAATCGTGGATTGAGCTTTCCTCTCTTCCCAAATCTTGTAACTCCCTTCCATGGAGCAACTCGCAATAATACATTATCCCCTATACTAAATTCCACGTCCTTTCAATGAAGATCTGCATAACTCTTTTGTCGATCTTGTGACGTTTGTATACGTTGTCGAATCATTTGGATCTTTTCGGTAGTCATACGTACTAACTCAGGTCCCAAAAATGTTGCTTCACCCACCTCATCCCAACATATTGGAGAGTGACACTTTCGTCCATATAATGCTTCAAATGGAGCCACACCTATACTTGCTTCTCGATAAGCTGCATTTGTGTAGGAGAATTCCACCAATGGTATATACTTATCCCAACCGCCCTTGAAGTCTCAGGACACGTAGTCTTAATAGATCTTCAAGAATTTGAATAGTCTCTCTCGATTGTCCCGTCGGTTTGAGGATGGTATCTTTGAATCAATTGTAAATCCGTGCCCATAGCTTTTTGCAAGCTAACCCAAAATCTTGAAGTGAATCTTGGGTCACGATCCGAAACTATGGATATTGGCATGCCATGCAACCTCACAATCTCATTTACATATATACTAGCAAGACGTTCAAGGGAATAAGTCTCCCGTATCGACAAGAAATGAGCAGACTTGGTTAATCTATCAACAATAACCCAAATGGCATTGATGCCTTGAGAAACCGTAGGAAGACCCGTAACGAAATCCATGGTAATGTGTTCCCACTTCCATTTCAGAATCTTAAGTGGTTGCAACGGACCCTTAGGTACTAGATGCTCCGCCTTTACACATTGACAAGTTAAACACATCGAGATAAACTTTGCAATCTCTCTCTTCATATTGTTCCACCAAAATGTATGTCGAAGATCACGATACATTTTAGTACTTCCAGGATGGATTGCAAATGGTGTATTGTGTGCCTCCATCATAATCTTGTACTTCAAATCAGAGTCGTTAGGAACACAAAGTCTGGAGTGGACTCAAAGTATTCCTTCTTCATCAATTCTCGTTTTCGGAATAACACTTTCTTGTACTTTCTTCTTCAAACGCATCAGCTCCAGGTCGGTGGCTTGAGCAACCTTAACTTTTTCTATTAAAGTTGGCTCTATGCGTATACTTGACATCATCGCACTCATTCCTGGATATGATCTTCTACTCAACGTCGCTACCTACCACGCTCTTTTCCAGGATGGTATTGAATAGTGTGGTCGTAATCTTTCAACAATTCAAGCCAACGTCGTTGCCGCATGTTGAGTTCCTTTTGCGTGAATAAATATTTGAGGCTTTTATGGTCTGAATATATCTCCACTTTCTCCCCATATAGATAGTGCCTCCAGATCTTTAGCGCGAAAACGACTGCTGCCAACTCTAGATCATGAGTAGGATAATTCCTCTCATATTTTTTAAGTTGTCGCGAGGCTTAGGCTATGACTTTCCCACGTTGCATGAGAACACATCCTAACCCTTTGCCCGAAGCATCGCTGTAGATAACAAATCCATCCGAACTAGATGGTATTGTTAGAACAGGTGCCGAAATGAGTCTCCTCTTGAGCTCTTGTAAACTCTTCTCGCATTCCTCGTTCCATACGAATTTTATATCTTTCCGAGTCAGTTGAGTTAATGGAGTAGCGATTCGAGAAAATCCTTCCATGAATCTCCGATAATAACCAGCTAAGCCCAGAAAGCTATGTACTTCGATCACCGACTTCGGTTGCTCCCAACTTTGTATTGCTTCAATCTTCGCCGGGTCCACGGATACTCCATGTTTTGACACCACATGCCCAAGAAATGCTACTTCCTCAAGCCAGAACTCGCATTTCTTTAATTTGGCATATAGTTTGTTTTCACTAAGCCTTTAGAGTACCAGCTTCAAATGGTGCTCATGATCTTCACGACTTTTGGAATATATGAGGATGTCATCAATAAAAACAACAACGAACTGATCCAAATACTCCTTGAATACTCGGTTCATCATATCCATGAAAGCCGCAGGAGCATTAGTCAATCCAAAAGATATGACTAAGAATTCATAATGCCCGTACCGAGTTCTGAAGGCAGTCTTTGGAATATCCTCAGTTCTAATCTTCAGCTGATGATATCCAGAATGAAGATCGATTTTTAAAAATAATTGTGCTCCTTGCAATTGGTCAAACAAATCATCAATACGAGGTAGAGGATACCTATTCTTGATGGTGACAAGGTTCAATTCCCGATAGTCAATACAAAGTCGCATACTACCGCTCTTTCTTCTTTACTGAATAAAACAGAGCACCCCAAGGAGATGTACTGGGGATCTAATGAAATCGATGTCCAACAACTCCTCCGTAGTTGGACCTTTAACTCGAAGTTCAATAGGAGCCATTCGATATGGGGTTTTAGAAATGGGCTTTGTACCAGTTCAAGATCAATAAAGAATTCAACTTCACGCTCGGGGTAGACCGGAAGTTCTTTAGGAAATACGCCAGAAAGTCAATAACAACAGAATATTATTCAAATTTGACGTGTCTTTATTCAAATCCATAACATGGGCTAAGAAAGCTTGACATCCATTTTTCAATAAACGAATAGCTTTATGATTAGATATGACGTTGATTGATTTTAATGGTTTAGTTGCTTGAATTGCATAACAGTCAGGTTGGTTAGGAATATGAAAACTAACAACCTTACGAAAACAATCAATTTTGGCATGATGAGTAGTTAACCAATCAATCCCTAAAATCACATCAAAAACAAGTATCTTTAAAGAGATAAGGTCAATGGGTAAGGTGATGGTGCCAACTTGAATCAAACAAGATTTATAAAGCAGTGGATGTGATAAAAGTTTCTCCTAACTGAGTTTCCAGAGATAGGTCAAAGTCTAAATTCTCCGAGTCAAGTTTAAACGTTGAGCACAAGCGGGAGAGATAAATGAATGTGTAGCACCCAGTATCAAGTAAGGTATAAACTTCGCAAGAATTTATAAATAGCTTACCCGTGATCACCTCATTTGGGTTCCTCGCATTTTGACCAGTCATAACAAACACTCTTCCAGGAACCGTTGACTTTGACTTTTCTGGAACAGTCTTTTGAGTCACCGTCCCCGTTGAACTAGGTTTCGCTACCGTACAATCTCGAGCGATATGTCCTTCCTTTCCACAATTATAGCATACCTTGAACTGTTGTGGGCAGTTTGGACTAATATGTCCCTCTTTCCCACATTTATAGCATATAATGGGTGGTGGTGGCTCTCCTCCCTTAGAACCGGGCTTGTCGCTTGACATCGTTGTCTTCACATGGTCGTTGTTAAATCTCCTCTTTTAAAATCTCCCCGACTCGCTTCTTCTATTTTCATGGCAATGATTACCACCAGAGTGGTTACCATTTTGTCCGTCTTTTTTCTTTCTCCGCATTGGTTATCGTTGTTTTGTTGATTGCTATCTCCCAGATGATCCTCGATTGTGGTCCCTCGGTTGACCCTAGTACTCGTTATCTCGCTTCTAATAATTGAGCCCACATTTACAACATCTCTGAATAGAGAGAAAATTTATGAGAAATGAGATATTGTCGTATGCCGGGTTTTGAACCTCTCAGAAACATCCGCGTCATACATTCCTCATTCTCCACCAAATGAGGTGCAAACCTGGATAACTCTACAAACTTTGCCTCGTACTAGGACACCGTCATATTATTTTTTTCTAATCTGATGAACTCCACTTCCTTCATATGATGAACACTTTCAGGAAAGTATTTGTCATTAAATAGTTTCTGAAACGTCTCCCAAGACATGCTGAGTGCAGCTGGATGGGTACGCTTCACAGACTCCCACCAGTAGTCTGCCTCGCCACGGAACATAAAGGTGGCGAATGGAACCTTCTGTTCCTCCGTACATCCCAAGACATCGAATATCTTGGTAATTTGCTTGACCCATGTTTTCGCCATGATCGGATCCGGCTTTCCTTAAATTCGTGGTCCCAACTCTTTGAATGGCTTGTGGTTTGTGACAACCCGTGAATTGCTATCATTTCCCTGTATTTTGAACATGAGTCTCCTCGTCGATTTTGCAGAGGCGCAAAAAGCTTCTAAACATCCCTCGTTCATCATCTCGCTTCGGTGGTGTTGTTCACTGGGAGGAACATTGCCACTGTCACGTTCTCCTCGTTGGTGAGTATAAAGCGTCTCCACGATCTCATTTCCACTGTTAATATTCTCAGTCGACATTCTCAAATACTGTCATAAAACAAGGGTTAATTAAGGAAATCAATATATCACATAATATCCCTATATACTGACCAACTAACAAATAAGCTTAGGTAGGACACACTAGCGAAGGATTTACTCGTCTCTCCCCTCCTAGTTCTATTCCCCGATCTCCGCCAGAGATCATATCCCTAAGCTCTGATACCAACTGTGACGCCCCCAAAATAGGTATACATCACCCATTCTGTGTTGTCAATATATGGTACAGAAACAACTACAACTTTATTATTACAACAGTAAAACTGTGAGTTTGAATACAAATATTATCTTATAGACAATATCTATACTCAAATAAATCCTCATCACATTTATTGATACATTATTTTACAAAAATGGTGAGGACTACTAAACAACTCTCTCTAGAACCTTCATTCCATACCCCAACTCGTACTCGCTATATTCTCGCCTCTAGAGAAGAAAAATGGAACAAAAAGGAAAAGGGTTAGCTCAACTAGCCCAGTAAAGAATATTATGACTAAGATAATATACAACAAAATATCGTTAGTCTTCAACAGGGAAAAATCTAATAGAATACAATAGACAACAAGTTTTAAATCAATATTCGCAGCGGAAATAATAATTCATTAGAAGAGTTAAGTAGAGAATGCAAACTACTATCTTCTATGTATGAATTTAAAAGTTCATCGTCTATCTTTTATCCCTGTAACATCAATCAATATATATCTGGAGTCAAATATTCATCTTTGCACTACAGGCCAAAGATATTCACCAGTTGGTCATGTTCATCTAAACACCTGTTCATCTTTGCACTACGGGCCAAAGATATTCATCAGAAATCATTCATCTTTGCATTACAGGCCAAAGATATTCAATAATATCATCATTTAAGATTGAGGATGATGAAAAATATTTTTTATGAAACGAATCCAGTGAAACAAAATGACAAGGATTAAGGATTAAGGATTCGTACTTTGTTTTATCCATGTCCAAAAATACCTCAAAAATAACCATAGTGGTGTAAAATTCAAGAATGATCAAAACATGGATACAATCAAAGCTAGTATCGAGAATAGATATTTTGGACGAAAAGAAAAATTTTAATTTTTCGATGAATAGTGCCGTATTCGTGAATAGTACCGTATACGTGAATAGTGTCGTATACGTGAATAGTAACCCCGACACTAAAAGTTCCAAATTTGATTAAAAAGTTCAGATCAATATTTCAGCATAATGATATTAGAATAAATAATATCATTAAAAAAAATAATATCCCTTACCTCGAAAGATCAAGACTTCTATTTGAAACAGGATATAAAGCTATGACTTGAATTTGCAATCAGATAGCAATACTCAAAATACTCACAAGAATACTTCGATAATATAGAGAGAGAAAACTTGATTCTTGGGTAATTTTTAATTCTAACCTAAGCACCCTATTTATGAAAAATGCTTAGAACACCAAAGCGTAAAATTTAATATAATATTAGTATATAAATTAAATTTTCCTACGCCAACCTTCCAAGAACTGAATTCAACTCATTCAACACACATGTGTAACACACCATAATGAAAAAACGTTTTGTTATTTAAAATATTTTAAACTTCCAAAAATCAATTATTTTGAGTTTCTAACTTTAATAATTCACAATAAATAGCCCTTTTGTCGAAAATTCAAACTCGCATGAATTTTTATAGGAAATTCAATTCTCTACAACTTTACAGAAGAAAGTTTTTCCAAATTCCAAATATAAATTGACCGAAATCCATAAACGGACGATTTTACAAGCTATAATCAAATTTTAATCAAGAAATGGGGTCCACCCATTGACATAAAACATGCTTTAAATATTTTTGGTAACAAAATACTCCTCCACATATACTCATATATCCCACATTCATCGTAAAAATATCATTATTATTATATTATTAAAATATAATAATATATTTAAATGAATTATTTTATCGTAAAAGATAAAATTTCAATTTTCAACAATTGTCACATTAAAATTTTCTCCATCTATATCCACATAAAATCAATATTTTCCTCATCATATGAATCAATAATTAATTATTCACAAATAATATTATCAATCACAATATTGACAACCGTGCAGCTCCTGAGGAAAGATGGAGCTTTCCAATAAGAATTTTCTCTTCATGGTAGCAATTAGGTGACCAAAAACCTCTCCTTAGTATGTAACTTTCTAGACATTGCCAATAATGTTATCTAATAATATTATTCGGATAATATGAATTATTGCTTCGATAATGAAAAATATCGTAATGACAATTATTGAAATAACAAAGAATATAAAATATCAATGTAGCAATTATTAAATCAATAAAATAAAATATTGAATAAAGAATTATCGTAACCATTATTGAGTAGTGCCTTCTTATGTAAGAATCAATAATTGGTGCAATACCGTGTGCTACTGTATTTTAACCACCGAGTATTTTAACAGTATTAACGGTAACAACTACGCCGTTATTTTTAAACAACTTATATTTATCGTTTTCTTCATCCAATCGCTTTCAGTTATGGGACCCATAAAAGATCTGGCCATTGCATTTAATATTCCCCTGACAAAGAAGAATATTCCACGACCAAATGAATATTCCCCGACAACAATGAATATTTTATAACCACTTGCTTATTTTGAAATATTTGCGTATTTTACCCATAACTATCCACATTAATCAAATCAACCCATACTATTTCAAAATAATAAATAGAGAAAATTAAATTTTATTAAAAATAAGTTGGGGTCTTACAAGTCCTTGTTCAAATCTCTTCGCCTTGCATTTGTCCGTACTGACTTGATATGGCGCAAACCTCGCCAACTCTTTGAATTTAGCGGCACACTCAGATACCGTCATCGTTCCTTGCTTCAGTTCCAAAAATTTCACTTCTAGTTGACTCTTCGAACTCTCTGCGAAATAGGTCTCGAAGAATATTTCCTTAAACATATCCCAAGTCATCACCCCTGGCCCTTCACGAGTTTTATTGGCCTTCCACCAATAACTAGCCGCTACTTTCAACATGAATGTTGCGAAAACAGTCTTTTGATCATCCCCTACCCTAGCAACATCGAACACCTTTTCTATCTCCATAATCCAGGTTTGTACCTCGACTGGATTCATGGACCCACGGAATTCAGGTGGTCCAACCGCCTTGAAATCCTTAAACGTTGTTCCTTGGTTCTGTGGTTGATTTTGCAACGCTCCTTTAGTAGCGTCAGTAGTTGTTGAACGGGGTTAACATCAACATTGTCGTTATTGGTTCCTTCAGTAGTTCTCTATCGTGGTGGTTGACGTCTGGGAGGCATTTTCTGGTAAAAAAATACACTCATTAGATTATTATTCAACTTTTTAAGTAATTTCTACTTAACTTGCCTCCACAAAAGAAATAGCCATATAATTACATAACACTTTGAATAAAATAACAACTTTTATTTATTCATAATTTCTTTGAAAATAGAAAATAATAGCATCACTGCTATTTACATTACTTTCCTGAACTGCAAAAGTTTTAAGACAACATCATCATCATATCTCATAAGTTACATAATACTTGGGATATACAATTTATTTAACATTTTATTCATCGCATAACAACTGCGATGTTCTACTAAGATACTTCTTAGCCTTACTACGTTCTTCCTCTATGATCCGGAACATTGTTCTGCGATCTAAAACGTATGATGGCAGCATCTCAAACTGAATCAGATAACCCATTACCCGATCCTGAGCTCAATTAACCACGGTGTTGAATACTCTATTCATTTCTTCCATCTCCCTTCTTTTTACTTGTGCGTCTTTCACTGCTATCCCGGCTCGTTGAAATGCTTCCTCGTATGCGTCTTCGGTTCTTGCCATCTTAGTAGCCTCTTCCTTCAGCTTATTCCTCAATTCTGCGACCTCCTCAATCACTTGTTCTTTCTCTCCTTCAGTCTGTACTAGCTTCTCCTCTACATTAGTCAGTCGTTCTTCACGATCCTGGATCTCGTCGTCTTTCTGTGTCATTACATTCTGTTGTTCAGCTACTATCTCTTGTAATTCCTTAACTGTATCCTGAAGTTCCACATTACAGTCATAGACTTCATCGTACATACGAGCGGCTATCGAGGTTAGTGGAGTCTCTTCCGCCTCATCCTCGTCATCCTCATTCTCCTGTGGCAACTCAACGGGATCCTCCTCATCCGTCTCCACATCATCATCCTCATCTTCAACCACTGTGACCAACGGGGCTGACTCCCATGGCAGTAGTCGTTCCCAAGAAACCTGAATATCATGAGGCTCCTCCTCTATAGGCATTTGAGGTCCTTCCTCCCTAGCCTGACTGGATTCTCCGACATTAGTCATCCAGGTAACAAAATTTTAAGTTTTAATTATTAATCATTACTACTCGACACTCACGAGCACATAAGTTATAAACACATAAGCACATACGTGTTTTCTTACTTCTACCTTAAAACTCGATAAGAGTTTATCATCACTATCTTTTCAAAGGTTACTTCCTAAGGCTTTTCCCCACCTAAGGTTCATAACCTAAAGCTTTGATACCAACTTGACACACCCCAAATCCGGTGCTTCATTACCTCAAGATTTGGTGTTCACTTAATAAAAACATTCATATCTAACTACCCAATCATAATATAATTGAATAATAAAACCTGTCCATACAGGATTACATTAATAAAAACATTATCTCCCAGGTTATCTAACCTTTAATTACAATCATTCAAATGTGGAATTTAAATAAGTTCATTACAATAATCAAATTAAAGTCTGATAAATAACTGTTAACATATTACAAGTCTTCAAAACTTGTTCATCTTCCCCTTGCCTTTACTGGTGCTAGGTACATCTACCTTCTCATCCTTAGCCGTAATGGTTATACAAGCAAGAGTGAGCAAACAAAGCTCACTTGAAATAAGAATGAATAACTTTACAACATTTGCCAAATAATAGGCTCAATAGAACTGAATGGTATGTTCTATTTACATTCTGAAATATACTACTGAGGGTCTAATAACCACGAACCATGTCCACAGTTATAAGTAATCTTTCAACTTTAACTTTAATAGTCATATGACTATAAGGACTCCACGTACTTAGGGGGATCAATCCTTCGTATAATGTATTGTGCACAAACATTTCAACGCTAAGCGTAAACCCCTAAATATAGGGTTGTTGATCGCAGTATTTAGATTACATGTCCGCACCAAAGTAGTTTGGTTTGGATTTCAAGGTAATTTGGAGTTCAACGAACATCAACTAAGGCTTAGTTGAATAAAATGAAATCACAATATGCTATGAATAAACCATTGTGTATTAAAGTTACGCTTTAGGAATAATCTAATTGCATAAATGTTGAATAACTATCATTACCTTGCTTTAACAATATTAAGCCAAGGTTATTTAGAATTGAATACTAAGCATGCATAACGAATAACAATTTGAACAATAACAACTATTCAACAACAGTATATTAGATTATATAAACTTGTATGCTATTTGACAAGTTAAAGACAAGGATAACCTGCTTAACATCAAAATAAGGTTTAGAAAACTTGTATCATCATGAACAACTAGATACAAAAGCTTACAAAATTACAAAATAGGACAAGTAAACTTGCCTAACAAAAAACAAACTAGCTCAACGAAAGTAGAGTTAGAAAACTTGCTCAATTATAAGAGTAGAATTAGAGAACTTGAACAATGTTCGCTATAATATTAACTCACGTTCACCTACATATAGGTTTAGAATCATCATCTATTAGATATACTAACATTCACGTTCCAACATAAAACACATTTCTAGTTAGACTTACTATTTTAGCACAACTCTTAAGATACCATGTAAAAATCAGAAACTACAAGTGTTAACCTTCACAACACATGTTTACTATTCATCATGTTCACTAAGTCCGAATATACCACGTTCATCACTTACTAATCATTGAAACTTTGAATCTACTAACCACATAGCACGATTCTGTTTTAGCTATATTAGTACATGTTTGTTATACTAACACATCACTAGACCAACGTACGTCGCTATCCCGAAACTGCAGCAGCAGCAGACTGCTCTGCTTCATATCAGTGTGTGGCGCAATTGTGTACACACAATGGTCTTGTCAACTTTATTTTAGCCTTTTTGCACTAGCACAACAGTGCACTAATTGTAGCTAGTGCATGCATAAAGGCGAACTTGGCATGAATAAAGAGCCATTTTTAGCCCAACTAACACGAATTTCACCCACCAAACAGTGAAATTAACACGTAAAATAAATATACAATATCATAAACATGATTGCTAACATTTTCCATCAATTAGAACAATTTAACAACTTAAACTATTTTAATTTCTCAAAATTCATATTTTCATACAAAACTCCATTTTTGAGTTTCTTTACAAAAATGAACACTGTGATTTCAATTCTTGTCGAAATTACTTCATTCAAATTACATTATCTTCGTTTCTTAATACGATAGCATAAGCAAGCTTCAATTTACAGTTTAACATATGAATTGATCATCAAAATTGGTACTTACATGAACCATATGAAAAATACATACACTTACATTATTTTCTTCCTATTGTCAAACGAAACTAGCATACAATTCTTCTTTAAACACAAATTCTAACCATCAAAAACTCATACAACTACAAGTACTCAGTTGTATAATCGTAAACATAGAATTTTGAATTCACATAACATGAACAACACTATGCCGTGATACACATAAACATATATATATATATATATATATATATATATATATATATATATATATATATATATATATACAATACTAAGGTTATATAAAAATACCTTTAATTTGCGTGTAATTCTTGCTAAGATCACTAGAATTTGCTTGAAATTCTTAGGTTCTCTCTCAATTCTCTCACAGCTTCTTTCTCAATTCTCTCACGGCTTCTTTCTCAATTCTCTCTGTCAAGCTCTCAGTAATAGTCTAGGATACTAACATAACCCAACTGATAAACCAACGTAAATATAAAACGGCTATGGCCATAATAAGTCTAATAATTATATCAGTTATAATTACAATAACGTATAACTTGTAAATATATTTATATTCTATTTATTTATTTTATTATGATTATAATTCAAAATTAAAAAGGAAATCCAAAAGCCATAGGGCTTTGTTTGGCAAATCATTTAAAATTAAAGAGTTTATATCCTTAAGCATTGTTTGGGTAAAACTAGATTAAAACTACTTTAATTTATTTTAATAACTCCTTATAATATAGTTATTTGTCACACTATATTTCATCAAACTTTTATACTTAATTTAATTAATTTAAATAAAAATTAATTAAATAAATCATTTAATCACATAACTCAATACAAATAATTAACCATCAAATTGAAATATCAATATAATAATAATTTCCTTAACTCATTAATTATTTATTTAACAAATAATTAACCAAATAAAATCAAATCAATTAAACAAATATTTATTCAACGATAAACACATCCATTAAATATTTATATATAATTCAATAAATATTTAATATTACAATTAAAAATTCGGAATGTTACACTTCTAATGGATTGTTGTTTCCACTGCAGTTGTTGATCTAAAACTTGTTGTCTATTATATTTTATTAGATTTTTCCCAGTTAAAGACTAATGATAATTTTTTGTATATTATCTTAGTCATAATATTCTTTATTGGGCTAGTTGAGCTCACCTTTTTTCCTTTTTGTTCCAATGTTCTTCTCAGGAGGAGAGAATTTAGCAGGAACTAGCCGAGGTATGAAGTGATGATTCAAGATAGTTGTTTTAGTAGTCCTCACTGTGACACCCCCAAAATAGGTATACATCACCCATCGTGAGTCGCCAAATGCATGGTACAAAATTCAAATACAACTTAATTATACAACAGTCGTGTAAAATACGACAAAACATATGCTGTGAGTTTGAATACAAATATTGTCATCTAGAGAGTATACAAACTCAATGGAGTCCTCATTACTATTATTATCACACTATTTCACAGAATAGCGAGGACTACTAATGCACCATCTAGGACCATCAATTGCTAACCCGACTAGTCCCCACTACGTTCTCATTTCTTGAAGAGAAACGGTGAAAAGAAAGGTGAGCTCAACTAGCCCAAAGAAAAAATATTATGACTAAGATAATGCAGAATAATTTATCGTTAGCCTTCAATAATGTTAAACTGATAAAATATAATAAATATCAAGTTTAACTGCAGCGGAACAAGCAATCCATTAAAAGAGTCAAGTAGAGAATAACATTTACTATCTTTTATGATTTAAAAGGTTTTTCATCACTTTTATCGCTGTGACTCAGCTTAATAAATAATCCACATTATCAAATCACCCCTGCTCTACGGTCAAGGATATTCTTTAGTATCACGACCACAATTATCCATGCACTACGGGCCAAGAATATTTGTGTATTCATTAATGGTCATGATCATGCTAACAACTGTCCATCAATGCAGTACGGGCCAATGAGGACTTTTACCACATCATTTGTAATATTACGGTCATGATTATACCAAATAATCCCTGGTCATAATCATACCAAGTCCATCCATGCACTACAAGCCACAGATGACTTTCAACATAATATAAACATGAGGATGATGACAATGATATAAGAATTCAATAAAACAAGTTCAAGAATTAATTTATCTAGGAACTAATAACGTCCAAATTGTCAACATTATACTGCTTTGTAGAGTAAAATTCAAGAATGCTCAGAAGAATATTTCCATGAAAAGATACTGGATGAAGCACAAATATCAAGGATATTCCACTAATTTCATGGAGTATAGAAGTCAAAGTTTTAACCAACTGAGTATAATCAAGAATTGGATAATAAAAGAAATCACCATGCATGCGATTGCAGCATGAAAAGTTATTCCAATGTAATAATAAGTAACGGAACTGGTCAAAGTAAATTCGACCGATAGGATGTTCCAACAGAATAATAATAAAGATGGAACCAGGTCCGGAGTAAAACGCATAGACAAGATATTCCAACAGAATAATAATAAAGATGGAACCAGGTCCGACGTAAAACGCACAGACATGATATTCCAACAGAATAATAATAAAGATGGAATAATAGAAGAATGTCACCAAGTATAGGGTAGTCCTCGCGATATCTTTGGTTATTCTAATGAGAATAATAAAGAATGGAATAATGAAGTTCTCTTCATGAATACAAAAGAAATAATACCCCTTATCGTAAAAGAAACTGAATATAAGAGTAGGGAAGTAACAGAATACTTTTTTTTATTTCTCTCTATACTTTCTCTCTTTAGAGTTTCAGTGAATTCGTAAGAAATAATGAAGGAATGAGCTTCTATTTATAGAAAAATGGACTGCATAGTAACTAACTCATGAACGGTCCAGATTGATTTACTTTAATCGGACGGTCTATTTTTAAAGCAAAATCTTTTAAATAAAATATAATATATAATATATATTATATATATTTAAATTCACGGGCGCTTAACAATTTGTCTGATAATTCATGGTTGATTTTGTTGACCATCATATGCCTAGCAATTCAACTGATACCATAATGATCAAATAAAACAAATTTATTATATAATATTAATACATATATAACACATGCCTTTGAAAATCTTACTCCACCCGTGACAACATCAATCCGCCCACCCCAAAGTCACTTTCATTAAGAATATATATATCTTATATATAAATGCTAACATGCCACATACGACATCTATATATATAATCTATATATATAAAATAATCACACTTGCACACACCCACATGGCACACACATAAATATATATATATATATATATATATATATATATATATATATATATATATATATATATACTTTATAACTTCTTAACGATTATTTTGAAAATGAGTAAGTGGGGTTTGAAATAAACCAAACCTACAACAAATACTGTAGCAATAATTGAACAAAACTGAGTGACTTCTCACGTAAGCATCAATAATCAATACAGGTGCAAGCTCTTTGCACAACTACGGCGTACATCGTACTTTTAACACCAGGTGTTTCAACAGTTAACGGTAAAACTTCCGCCGTTATTTTCATAAAGTATTTTTGTCGTTTTCTCAATCCGACAATAATCTCGTTTGTGGGGTCCACCAATGATTGTGTTGTTGTACGAATATTCCCTGTTAAAATGAATATTCCCCGACCAATCGAATATAATATGACAACTTGCATACTTTGCAAAATTTGTAAATATTACCCACAACTATAACATTATATTAAATTCATTCCATAATATTCAAAAATAATAATTATAGAAAATTCATCTTTATTCAAAAAGTTGGGGTCTTACACTCACTATTTTGTAAAATAGTGTATCAATAATTGTAATGAGGACTCCTTTTGAGTTTGTATACTGTCTATTAGACAATATTTGTATTCAAACTCACAGTATATGTGTTGTCGTATTTTGTACGATAATTGTATTACTGAAGTTATATTTGTTTCTTTACCATGTACTTGGCGACTCAGAATGGTGATGTATACCTATTTTGGGGGCGTCACATTAGTAATCATGCGAGACTGCACCAAAGAAGTTTTTATTAGTAGACATTAAATAACTTCAAAGGATTTGAATTGCTTAAACAATATACTATGTTTGCATCAATAACATCTTTCTTGAAAGAAAGCTAGAAAGCATACTTGAATATAGTTCATTAAGGGAATAAGAACTTTAAAGCATAGCAGTTGCAATAGGAAATGAATAATCATCAATAACGTTTCACAAAACAATTGAAGTTATAGAACTTTACAATAAAGGAGCTTGCACGAATGATTAATTAATCACAAGCCCGAACTTACCCTGGCTGCAATCAACTGAATAAGAGTTGAATAAATTCATAATAAAAAATAGGGTAAGAAACTTGCTTGATAAGCCTGCTACAATTAACGCTAGCAATTAACCTTCACGTAACCTAATAATGTGAGTCACATTAAGCAACTAAGTATTCAAATACTAGTTTTAAGGATAAATGATTTTTTTTCATTTCAATTAGAATATATATTTAATTCTCATTCTATTTTAAATACAAATTAATCACATAACGTGCTGCATCACATAGGTAGAATTGTAAAATTTTAGAATCCGAGAAAAAGAAAAAAAAATTATTTATTTTTCGACCTGACATTGAAATTTTCGTTTCTTGCAGCCAGTTTTGCGATTTTATTCCTACTAATCTACAGATGATATGACCATGATACTTGGACACAAAAAACTTCATACAACAAGGTATTTTACAAAAATATAACATTCATGAAACTAGCATGCTAAAACCACAAACCAACTGCATAGATAAGCGTACGCAGACTGTTTCCAGAGAAATTTTTCTAGGTTTTCAAGATTTTTCCAGATTTTGATTATTTTCTTGGTAGTTCCCAAAATTCATATCTTGCTCGTTTTAATTCGGATTACATTCAAACTTGGTCAGGTTAGACATCATGCTACCTAGTATTGTACAAAATTAGTACCTACATCAAACTAGTATATTAAGGCCACAAACTGGATGCCTAGAAAAGCGTGCCAGCACTGGTTCTATACTTTGAATTTTTTTTGGAAATTTGCAGAATTCTGTAGATTTTTATTTCCAACATGCATGCTTACAATTTTCATAACTTGCTCAATTTAACTCCTTTTCTTATGAAATTTGGACAGGTTGTACCTCATGCTACATACTATTTTATAAAATTATTACATACACTAATCGGGTCATATAAACCATTATTCTGAGGCTCTGAAAAACCCGAAAATCACAGAATACACTTTTTAACCAACTTTGACAAAAATCATTATTTTGATTGTAGCATGTATGGATTCGATTCCTACTATCCGGATCCTATCTACTAACATATATGAACATGTTACAACAAACAAACTCACTAAATTACCATTATTTGAACAAAATAGCAATTAAGAGGCATTTTATCAAATATATGGCCTGCATATACAAATTCAATGATTCTTAATGTAATTGAAACATGTTAAACTAGAACTTTTGTTCTTAATCATACATATATCATCCACTAACCGTAACATGGCTATCACACACTAAAACAAACCATTTGCTAAGCTTATATATGCATTTTCTAGCTATTTCCCTTGAAAACATATAAAGGTTCATGAGTTGCTAACTTGATGTGAATTTCTTCTTGTTTAGCTTCTGAAATTCCTCCTCACTTGTTTGTTTAGACTCCCCAAAACTCCAGAATGCTACCACACTATCTATAACCTCTCTATGTTTACTCACTTGGTGTAATTTTCTTAAAAGAAAAGAATGTTTAAGTGGTGTGTGTATATATTTAGCTTGATAGAGTCTTTTGATTCCCATAACCACCAGCTCCAAATTTTAGTTACCAACATCACTTAGCAATACAATAATTTAGTTAATTAATAGGAAGAATGTGGGAGTTAGAGAAAATGAATGGATTTTAATTTTAAGGAGTAAATGAAGTACTCCCTCCTTAGCTATTATGTAATATACATATACTCCCTCCCTTGTCCCAATTTGTGAGTCACAAGGGTCCCACCAGCTGCTGACTTATTTAAATAAAAACATTACAATAATTAATTAATAAATTACTTTGACTATTTTGCCCTTCTTAGCCGAACGTTGCGATACTTGTATCGATTCTTACTAAAGTTGATGTTCCGGACATCATCGGACTATCCATTTAGTCAAATTCACCTCCAAAATTCATTGTTGACTTTTTCCTCGAAAAAGTCAACCGTTTGAGTTTGACCAAAATGTCAACTGTGACACTTTTCCATGGCTACAGTTTATCCTGACAAATTTCGATGTTCCGGACTCGAATACGCAGTCCGCGTCTCTAAATTCCGCCCCAAACTATAGTTCATGATTTAATACCATCCCACGTAATAAATAGAATTAATTCCCTACTTAATCAATTTAAATAGTTAAATAAAACTAAACCAATTTAAATAGTTAAATAAAACTAAACCAACCATTTAAATACATCTCATCACATATCTTAAAATAACACATATACATCTAATAAATGAAATCACATTAGAGTTTCACATAAGTTTGTCTATTTATAATTATTAAATTACATAGAAAATCTCGGATATTACATTCACCCTCCCTTATAAGGATTCCGTCCCCTGAATCATTACACATCAAACAAAAATATTAGGGTAGTTTTTCATATTTTCTCCTCGAGTTCCTACGTAACCTCTTCGGTGTTGTGGTTCCTCCACACTACCTTAACAGAAGTTATTATCTTATCTCTTAACACTTGTTCTTTTCTATCAATTATCTGTACTGGAACCTTTTCATAGGTTAAGCCCTTCTCAAATTGAATAGGTTCATAGTTTGTGACATGCTTGTAGTCCTACTTATAAGGTCGTAAAATTGATACGTGGAACACGTTGTGTATATGTTCTAACTCCGGAGGTAAAGCTATTTCATAAGCTACCTCACCGACTCGCCTTAACACTTCAAAGGGTCCTATGAATCTGGGGCTAAGTTTTCCCTTCTTCCCAAATCTCATTTTCCCTTTCCAAGGCGACACTTTCAAAAACACATAAGTGCCGACGTTAAAGTATCGTTGTTGCCGATGTTGATCAACATATTTCTTCTGTCGATCCTGAGCCTTGACTAGTCTCGCTCGTATCATTTTGATCACGTCTACAATTTGCTGCACCAATTATGGCCCTAGCAGTTGACGTTCTCCTACTTCATCCAAGCACAATGGCGTTTGCACTTCCTTCTATATAAAGTTTCATATGGTGGCATACCGATGCTCGCGTGGTAACTGTTGTTGTATGCAAATTCTACCAACGGTAGGTGATCATCCCAGCTTCCTTTAAAATCACAACATATGCTCTCAGCATGTCCTCTAACATTTAAATAGTTCTCTCATATTGAGCATCTGTTTTAGGATGATATGCGGTGCTCAACCTCAGTTGCGTTCCCATGCGTTCTTGAAAGCTTTTCCAAAAATTTGTTGTGAACCGCAAATCGCGATCTAACACAATTGATACAGGTACACCGTGCCTGGAAATGATCTCTTTGATGAAATGTTTTGCCAACTGGTCCAAGGTATATCTGATCCTGATTGGAAAGAAATGCACTGACTTGGTCAATCGATCAATGATCACCCAAACTGCATCGTAACCCTTCTGTGTAGTTGGAAGTCCTACCACGAAGTCCATCTAGATATGCTCCCACTTCCACTCTAGAATTTCTAACGGTTGAAGTAACCCGCTCAGTTTTTGATGTTTTTCCTTAACTCGATGGCATGTTAAACACTTGTTGACGCACTCTACTACCTCTCTCTTCATATTGGGCCACCAGTAATGTTGGCGAAGATCCTGGTACATCTTTGTGCTTCCCGGGTGGATTTAGTAACTTAAACTGTGAGCTTCCTGCAAGATTTCTTCCTTTAATTCAGATACCGTTGGCACCCAAATTCTCTTCTCAAATCTTAATAGTCCATCACCACCCATACTGAACTTGAGCTCCTCTTCGTCAAAAATTCTTTTCTTCATCCTCTCACATTCTTCATCGCTGCTTTGTGCTTCCTTGATTTTTTTCTAGAAGAGTCGGACAAACCTCCATTGTGAACAACTTCTCATCTGACTCTCTCGTACTCTTTACCTCGAGTTCCAAGCTGGCCATCTCCTTAATTAACTCCTCTTGAGCGATTAACATTGCCAACCTACCACTGCTTTTTCTGCTTAGCGCATCCGCTTCCACGTTATCTTTTCCCGGATGATATAAGATGTCGCAATCATAATCCTTTATAAGCTCAAACCATCTTCTCTGTCTCATATTCAACTCCTTCTGCGTGAAGATATACTTTAGCCTTTTATGGTCCGTGTATATTTCACACCTTACACCATATAAATAGTGCCTCTATATCTTTAGGGCAAATACTACCACTGCCAATTCTAGGTCATGGGTAGGATATCCCTTCTCGTAATCCTTCAATTGACATGATGCATACGCAATAACTTTACCATGTTGCATAAGCACACAACCAAGTCATTTGTATAACGCATCACTGAAAATTATGAAGTCACCTGTATCGTCAGGTAAAGATAACAATGGTGCTTCACTTAGTCTTTTCTGGAGTTCCTTAAAACTCTTTTCACACTTCTCTGCCCAGACAAATTTTACCGACTTCTTCGTTAAATTCATCAACGTTCCCGCTATCTTCAAAAAATCTTGGATAAACCATTTGTAATAGCATGCCAGTCCTAAGAGACTTCTTACTTTGGTCGGTGTCTTTGGTTGTTCCCAATTCTGTAGCGCTTCCACCTTCGCTGGATCCACGGAGATTCTGTCTTTGTCGATCATGTGACCCATAAATTAAACTTTCTCCAACCAAAACTCGCACTTTAAAAAATTTGCGTATAATTTATCCTTCCTCAACGCCTCAAATACTAACCTTAAGTGTTCAACATGCTAGAGTCTTGGAATAGATCAGGATATCATCTATGAACACAACTACGAATTTATCTAAGTATTGCTTGAATACCCGATTCATCATGTCCATAAACGTTGCTGGCGCGTTTGTTAACCCGAACGACATCACCAGGAACTCGTAGTGACCGTAACGAGTCTTGAATGTTGTCTTAGGTACATCCTCCTTCCTCACCTTTAACTGTTGATATCTCGTCCTCAAGTCGATCTTGGAAAAATATTTCGCTCCCTTCAACTGATCGAACAGATCATCTATCCTAGGTAACGGGTACTTGTTCTTAATCGTCACCTTGTTCAACTCTCGATAGTCGATACATAGTCTCATCGATTCGTCCTTCTTTTTCACAAATAAAATCGGTGCTCCCCAAGGAGACACACTCGGTTGAATATACTTCCTATCCAATAAATCCTGTAATTGTACCATCAGCTCCTTCATTTCTGTCGGTGCCATTCTGTAAGGGGCTTTCGAAATCTGTGTCATTCTCGGTACTAAATATATAACGAATTCGACCTCCTGATCCGGCAGAAGTCCTGGAAATTCCTCTGGAAATACATCCAAAAATTCGTTCACTACTGGTATTTGTCATATCTCTATCCCTGCTTTTTGCGTATCGACGATATGGGCCAAATATCCGACACATCCCTTTCTTAGTAACTTCTTCGCTTACATCATCATCAGACAACTTGAGTGTCTCGATGACCTACTTCCATAGAACGCTACCTTAAACTGATCTAGAGTCTTAAGGTTTATACACTTCTTCTGGCAATCTATCATCGCTCCATGGTTAATAACCAATCAATTCCTAGAATTACATCATATTCTTCTAATTGAATTGGAATTAAATTGACTGGTAACTTATATCCCCTGATGTCTACAACATAATTCCAATAGACATGGCTAACGAGAATTATTTCCTTATTAACAACTTCTATGTTTATAAGATATTCTAATTCTTCATAGGGTAAGTTTAATCGTTGGGAGAAGTCATGCGATACGAAGGAACAATTAGCACCTGAATCAAATAATATGTAAGCATATATATCATTGATCGGAATGATACCTTAAACCACGTCCCTAGATGTTCCCGCATCCTGAACCGTCACGTTGAAAGTCCTAGTTGTGGGTTGATTCTGAGTTTGTGGTCCATTAATCATGAGATTTCCACCGCTTGGTCCCCTTCCTCATTTCCTCTTGCTGATTTCTTCTTTGGGTAATTCCTTGCTTGATGATCCAATGCTCCACAGTTGAAGCATCCATTTCTCTTTAGTGCAGAGCAATTGGGAGAGATGTGCCCCTCCGACCCGCAGTTGAAACAGACATTCTTCCTTTTTAGACATGCCCTCGAGTGATTCCTCCCACACTCCTTGTATGCCTCAGTTCTCTTCGTTGTTTCCCCTAGTTTTCCCCTAGAGTTTCCCAAATTGAAATTGTTGCTGCTACTGTTGTTATTGTTCCACTTCCTCTTTTTTGCACCACTACTGCTGCTACCTTCCCCACGATTCCCTCCTTCATTCTTCTTCTTTTTCTCATTGTTAAATTTCATCAGGGCGTCACTTCCGCCCTCAGCGATTATAGCTTTTTCCAGGAGAGTCGCGAAGTTATTCGTTTGTAACACCGAGAGTCTGCAATATAGCCATGGTTTGAGACCTTACTCAAACCTCCTCATTTTTCTCTCCTTAGTGTCGACCTGGTGAGGTGCGAACCTCGCCAACTCGTTGAATTTTGTGGCATATTGAGGTAACGTCATGTCTTCTTGCTTCAGCTCCAGGAATCGCATCTCCATGTGACTCTGTATACTAACCGGAAAATAGTTCTCGAAAAAGATTTTATTAAACCCTTCCCAAGGTATCACACCTTCTCCAGTCCTGGTCTGGTTTGCCTCGCACCAGAAGTTAGCTTCACCCATCAACATTTGAGTGGCGAAGATTGTTTTCTGATCATCACCTACTCGGGCGATAGTGAACACCTTTTTGATTTCCTTGACCCGAGTTTGAGGTTCGATGGGTTCAGTGGTTCCTTTGAACTCAAGGGGTCCTGCGCTCTTAAAGTCCTTAAAGTGTGTCACTTGGGCCACTGGAGGGTTATTGGCATTCGGGGTTCGATTCTGAAGTGCCCCCACTAACATGTCTACAAACTGATGCATAAGGTTTAGTGGATCCCAGCATTACCGCCCGACCCTCGGGTGTTTGACGACGTCTTCCTCTAGCCATCTATCTGTTTAAAATGAACTTAATGTTATTATCTTATAACTTACTCTACAGAACATATCATTCATAAGAAGAGAACTTAATCATCACATCACATACTTAAATAGAAGCATATTTATTTATAAACATAACACCCAAGGTATTTCATCATCTTATGGCATTAAGCCATTTACATCACTTTAAACCAACATACTTGGTAAAAACCAAAACCAAGTTTTTTATTCATAGATAAGAATTCTATACGCTAGTAGTAAAATTTCATCATAATAAACTAAAAGCCCCGCCTAACGACGTCTTCATGCTCCTCATCCGCTATCTCTAGTACCAGCCCTCGGCTTATAACACGTCTAGACCGGTGCTCCTTATGTGGAAAGTGATGCACCCTATGCTCGAACCTTTGATGTACTGACTTAAACGCATACTTCATCTTTTATATCTTAACCTTCTTATCTCTCACCTCTCCTTCTAACTCGCCAGTTAGCTTCTCGACCCTAACACAATCTCTCCTCTCATCTCCCAGATTGTGGTGATGATCTGCTTATCGGTTTGAAGACACTGTATCCTCGACTCCAACCCATTAATGGTATGTCCCAAGTAGGTCCTGATAGCTTCTTTCTCATCCTCCAGCCTATCCTCCTTCTGGTTTGATGCCCGTAGCTTGTCAGCCAGATATTCGTTCCTAATTACCAAGTGATGCACCAATGCCTCAAACAATGTTGCAGCCTGCTGCTCCCCCTGATTCAGCTCCTCTAACTCATGGAATCTGTCGTCCAACTCTATAATCCTATCCATCAACTCATCCAACAAAGTATCATCAGGTTCTTCTTCGGAGTCCTCCTCGGGCTCCTCTTCCTCTTTAGGATACTCCTCTGGGTCTGAGTCAGCTGCTGCCTCAGGTATAGTCTCAGGTACAGTTGTCACCAACTGCTCACTCACAACATGGATATCCTTCAATCAAGACAAAATAACTCGGTTAGTAGTTTAAAATAGATGTTTTTTTTAGAAAAAAAATAGATTTAACACACCCCTAGAACTCTACATGAGTTCATCTCCTTATTTCCTTCACTAACTTCCTTAAGGTTATAGTGTAAGGTTCCCCACCTAAGGTTTATAACATATGGCTTTGATACCAACCTGTGACGCCCCCAAATCCGTGTAACATCGGTTACAGGACATGGTGCTCAAGGTAAAACATACATCATCATCTATCTAAGTAAACTCCAACAATAATAATAATAATATTAACTATTACATACTTATTCAAAATAAAATCCCATGTCTTTACAACCTTTAATAAACTGAAACTTAAACTTAGCATTTATCGCTACATTACATTATATACGGAAGTAAATAAACTTATTACATAATTAAATCTCAACATTTCATCTTAGACTTTCCATTGTCCTTGCCCGAGCCCTCAACCTTTTTATCCTTAACTGAAAGGTTTAGCAAGAATGAGCACAAATTTTCCAACAAGTATATAAAATAGATGTAAAGCATATGTCAGGAGTAAAATCATCTGAATAGCTAAATCTCAACAATTGAAAGAAATATCAAGTGTTAGGCAGGAATATCAACAATAAGATTTGAAGAATTCTCAATATCATAATAAGGGGTGTAGAATACCCTAAACATTACTTTGTTTCATCGAAAACCATCAGACGCTTTAACAATAAAATAGATTGCAAACGGTCTCTGCAAGTACTCCAGGTGATCAGCCTATCGTACCCTACATTGTGCACAAGTATTAAGTTTAAACTGCATAAGCATAAATGGGACTATTTTCCTGACATCTGTTTTCCCGTTTATTCGGGTTGTTCATCTTAGTAATCATGCAAGACCGCACCAAAGAAGTTTGGATTTGTAGACATTAAATAGCTTCAAAGGATTTGAATTGTTTAAACAATATACTATGTTTGCATCAATAACATCTAGCTAGAACGAAAGCTAGAAAGCATACTTGAATATAGTTCATTAAGGGAATAACAACTTTAAAACATAGCAATTGCAATAGGAACTGAATAATCATCAATAATGTTTCGGAAAATAATTGAAGTTATAGAACTTTACAATAAAGGAGCTTGCACGAATGATCAATTAATCACAATCCCGAACTTACCCTCGCTGCAATCAACTGAATAAGAGTTGAATAAATTCATAATGAAAAATAGGGTAAACAACTTGCCTAATAAGCCTGCTACAATCAACGCTAGCAATTAACCTTTACGTAACCTAATCATATGAGTCACATTAAGCAACTAAGTATTCAAATACTAGTTTTAAGGATAAATGATTTTTTTTTCATTTCAATTAGAATATATATTTAATTCTCATTCTATTATCAATAAAAAATTAATCACATAACGTGCCGCATCACATAGGTAGAATTGTACAATTTTAGAATCTGAGAAAAAAGGAAAAAAAATTATTATTTTTTCGGCCTGACATTGAAATTTTTGTTCCTTCCAACCACTTTTACGATTTTATTCCCACTAATCTACAGATTATATGACCATAATACTTAGACATAATAAACTTTATACAACAAGGTATTTTACAAAAATATAACATTCATGAAACTAGCATGCTAAGACCACAAACCAACTGCATAGATAAGAGTGCGCAGACTGTTTTAGAAGTTAGAAAATTTTCTGGGTTTTCTAGATTTTGATTATTTTCTTGCTAGATCCAAAAATTCATATCTTGCTCGTTTTAATTTGGATTACATTCAAACTTGGTCAGGTTAGACATCATGCTACCTAGTATTTTACAAAATTAGTACCCACATCAAACTAGCATATTAAAACCACAAATTGGATGCCTAGAAAAGCGTGCCAGCACTGGTTCTATAATTAGAAAAATTCTGGAAATTTCAAAAATTCTGCAGATTTTTATTTCCAACATGCATGCTTACGATTTTTATAACTTGCTTAATTTAACTCCATTTCTTATGCAATTAGGACAGGTTGTACCTCATGCTACATACTATTTTATAAAATTATAAACCATGATTCCGAGGCTCCGAAAAACCCAAAAATCACAGTTTATACTTTTTAACCAACTTTGACAAAAATCATGATTTTGATTCTAGCATGCATGGATTTGATTCCTACTGTCCAGATCCCATCTACTAACATATATAAACGTGTTACAACAAACAAACTCACTAAATTACCATGATTTGAACAAATTAGCAACTAAGAGGCATTTTATCAAATATATGGCATGCATATACAAATTTATTGAAACATGTTAAACCAAAACTTTTGTTTTTAATCATACATATATCATCCACTAACCGTAACATGGCAATCACAAACAAAAACAAACCATCTACTAAGCTTATATATACATTTTCTAGCTATTTCCCTTGAAAACATATAAAGGTTTATGAGTTGCTTACTTGATGCGAATTTCTTCTTGTTTAGCTTCTGAATATCCTCCTTACTTGCTTGTTTAGACTCCCCAAAACTCCAGAAAGCTACCACATTATCTATAACTCTTAATTTCTCTCCATGTTTTTTCACTTGGTGGAATTTTCTTAAAAGAAAAGAATGTTTGAGTGGTGTATATATATATATATATATGTATATAGCTTGATAGAGTCTTTTGATTCCCATAACCACCAGCTCTAAATATCAGTTACCAACATTACTTAGCAATACAATAATTTAGTTAATTAATGGGAAGAATTTGGGAGTTAGAGAAAATGAAAGGATTTTGGTTTTAAGGAGTAAAATGAAGTACTCCCACCTTAACTATTATGTAATATACGTATACTCCCTCCCTTGTCCCAATTCGTGAGTCACAAGGGTCCCACCAGCTGCTGACTTGTTTAAATAAAAACATTATAATAATCAATTAATAAATTACTTTGACTATTTTGCCCTTCGTAGCCAAACGTTGCAAAACTTATATCGATTCTTAGTAAAGTCGACGCTCCGGATGTCATGGGACTATCCGTTTAGTCAAATTCACCTCCAAAATTCGTAGTTAACTTTTTCCTCGAAAAAGTCAACTAGTTGACTTTTACCAAAAAGTCAAGTGTGACACTTTTTTGTGGCTACAGTCTATCCTGAGTAATTTTGACGTTCCGGACTCGAATACGCAGTATACGTCTCTAAATTCCGCTCCGAACTCCAGCTCATGATTTAATACCATCCCACGTACTAAATAGAATTAATTCCCTACTTAATCAATTTAAATAGTTAAATAAAACTAAACCAACCATTTAAATACATCTCATCACATATCTTAAATAACACATATGTATAACACATATACATCTAATAAATTAAATCACACAAGAGTTTCACATAAGTTCGTTTATTGATAATTATTAAATTACATAGAAAATCTCGGATATTACAGTAAATCTTTGATAGTTACTCAAGAAGAGAATTTCAAGATCCATAGAGATCACTCAGCTTAAACTCTGGAAAATATTTCACTTCGTTATTGCGTATAATTAATTCTTGTTATTCAATTGAATATCGAAAATCGAAAACAAAGTTCATAGTCTGTCGACTGCTCACCAATTATTGTCATTACGTAGTTTCAAACATTTGATATAAAATTGATATGTTGTTTAGAATTAGTTCAGCTTACTTCACAACTGTTGATTCATTGTATAAGTGTCATTCAAAGAAAACATTTAATCCTTTCTGCTAATAT
The DNA here is from genome assembly GCA_020205605.1 of Panax ginseng. NCBI lineage: Eukaryota > Viridiplantae > Streptophyta > Magnoliopsida > Apiales > Araliaceae > Panax > Panax ginseng. The sequence goes on from CM035140.1 coordinate 55,228,763, forward strand.
TTGTTGTTGTTATTACTTATTGGGCAATGAAATGCTCATTCTTGCTTTAAATTAAAATGTTTTTAGCTAAGCGTGATCAACCTGAAGGTTCAGACAAGAATAAAGGAAAGGGAAAGCTGTGACGCCCCCAAATTTTGACAGCCACTTGGTCACCCGAATTCGGTTCATCGCGTGCTCAAAGTATTACCATAATAACTAAAATTATATATTTACAACAAAAGATCTTATTTAGAATAATATACAATGTTTTATTATAATTATTCCCCCAAGTCTCGTAACCTACAGTGCTTAATAGATTACATAATAATATCGAATAAAGACTTATTACATAATCCTACATAAGCTTAAACATAGTCTGGAAATAGTCTTAATAAAACATAATTAATTTAAACATAAAAGGAACAAGCTAGTCGGTAGCCTTGCCCTTTCCCTTGTCTTTCCCGATACACCTCCCTGTTCTGCCTTAACTGAAAGGTTTTAAATAAGCAAGAATGAACACAAATTGCCCAACAAGTAATATACAACAAGGGTAAGAGTTTTATAACACGAGTGTGAAATATCGAAGTATCATCTCTAAGATAGTTCAGAGTTTCAAAATAATATCATAAATAATGAATATCAACAATCCTTGGAATAAGATCAATAATTCAATATAATCAACCGATATATATGAATTCAAAGGCTATCAAGGTATCCGTCTGGATCATAATTTATATTGAGCTGTCATTAAGGACTATTGAACATCTACTAGAATTACCAATATTAAACTGATAACTAAAAAGAATCAAGTACTATAGATGATCAGTCTACAATACTCTAAGTTATGCATAACACCACAGTAATAATATACTCATGTATTGGGGTTTCCAACAACATACATTCCCCTTACCTTAAGGGTTGGTCAGCTCAGTTTTCAAGATTTCCACACCAATCAATTGGTTTGGACAATTTTATAAACATGCATATAATCTAGCCGAATCAAAGGGCATAGATACTTTCACAATATTCAAGAACAATACTAAGTTAACATGAAAAGTAGTTTTTCTCAAGAGTTTAACAAACGAGTTCAATTGAACAAATATATAGGACCATAAGCTTACGATATTTATTGAATAAGGAACGCAAGAGTTAGTATACTTGCACAATGTACTTTGAGTTCGGTTAGGAAACTTGCTGAATAATAATTAAAGTAAGTTTAGCGAACTTGCCTTAAGCATAGTTTATCCACGTTAAGAAATTAACACTTTCGAATCCTATTTATAGCTAATTATATGTTTAAGATGTTCATTAGCTAACATAGTCTTTAATCAAGATTGACATGATTCAAGTATGCACATATGGTACAAAATTAGTTTATACGTCATCACAAGTTCAACTCACGTATCTTTGTTTTGATATTATGTAAACACCCTTTTGGACTTATTAATCAAAAGCTATGAATAACCTTCATTTCTATCTCATGGCATGTTCCTTATCATATTACGTAGCATGTTGATCATATATTACACGCTAAAGACATCATGTAGGCATGCTTCATACATTATTTCAAAAATAGAACTTATTTGTGGCTGCTGCACGCCGCAACTGCGCCCTATTTAGGCCTAGGTACGGCGTAGTTGTGTTGTCCCTTGGTCAGACCAGGACTGACCTGTTGCCTTGCAGTTTCTGTCCCACTTTAAAATACCATTTATACCTATAGTCTAACATATATGCATGCTAGAAGCTTTCACATACCACTTTACCATTATTGTGTTTATTCTTATAAGTTAAACTTACATTTCTCATGGCATTCAAGCAAAACATTATCAAGCGGTTTTAAACCACCTCTAGATTTTTAGGTACCATACAAGTTAACTGGTCCAAGATCAGATTTCAAAACTGGCCAAATCATGATCATGAATGGGGCAATTGCGCCATGGCTAAGCTTTATAACTTACGTGAGTTGTGTTGCCCTCTCCAGCTATGCCAAGACTCATTCTTTGCCTTGTGGTTTCTTTTCGACTTGACCAAAACAATCATACATGTTACATTTGTCATGTTAAGGGTCTTTCTATGCTTCTTAAGTCAACCTAGGTTCCTTCTTTCATAATAAAATTCTAAATTGATTATTTTGACAATTTAAGGCCATCCAAGGTCATGAAACCACAAAGGCTATCACGTTTTCTCTCTAAACATACAAGATAGTTATAACACTCATAATAGGCATGCTTGTGAGTATTCAGAACACATATATGCAATTATTACCGCTTTGGTTGAAAACATGCATCGTTTATGCTTTTCTTGAAATGTGATACACAATCACAATATATATACGTTTATACTACATGAGTGTGCCTAAGAGTGTCATCAAACATGATAAAAAATGTCAGATTCTAGTCCTCAAGGTAGTTTAACAATAATATTCACATTCAAAGCTCACTAGTAAGTTCAACATGTTAATGCTTGCTTACTAACCTCATAATTACCATCTAATGGTTTATTCATGCATTTCTAAGTCATACTAACATGCTTTCAAAGTTAGAATATAAACTATGTAGAGATCAAGCATATTAGCTCACTAGGCTAAGCTTTTTCTTGAAAATATCTCTAACACCAAGCCTAATAAGGTGGTCATGAACAAAGGGACCGTGTATACTATAAAATGCTCATTAATGTGTAAAATCAGTCATGTTTATAGTTTATTAAGCCCATAATTTGTAAAACATGAATTTTGTCAAAGTTTATTTTCAAGACTTAGAGCTTTTTTTAAAGGTCTCCTACAAATTTATGTTAAACACTTCACACTATATAAGAAAACCTTATTCTTTATGCTATACCTCTTTTTAGGTACATAATTAAGTCATGACATCAAGTTCTTGACATGTAGCATGGTCAAAACTAGCAACTGGTTTTGAGGTACGGTGCAGCTACATTGCACCCTAGTATAACAGTAGCAATTGCGCCAGTCAAGTTCGAAGCGGTAGATGTACGCTGCATTACTGCAGTGATTTTCAACTTGGTTTCCAATTATTCAATCATGCTTCAAACCTTTACTAAAGTATTTATACATGCTAGTAAACTTCCTTAACACCTTATAACATGATTATTCATATCAATTAACAAGTGAATTCAAGAAATTTCAAGAATCAAACAAGACCCCTCTACAGAACATAATTAGAAATTATACCTTCGTAAGCTTAAATTGGACTTCCTACTCACTGAATATGCTCCCACAATGCTCATCAACTTACACTCTCCAATTTAGACTATCAAGTAACTTCTAGCAATCTCAAAAATCTGCATTTGAGCTTGTATTTATAGAGGTAATATGAACTGGACATTGCTATTGCACTAAAGTTGATTTCATAGTGTAATGGGAAGATACAAGGGTTATTAAAGAGTTGTTTAACAACTCCAAATCAGCCACAATGCAAGCAATGAACACCTATTCCATAGCCTTTTTGGAGAATACATGATTTAGCTTCAAGTTACTGTTCGTTGTACTTGGTGAAACTAAATTTAGGACAAGAAGAAACTCTCAGAATTCTTGTATCCTCCTACACCTTCTCACTCTTATGTTATATTCTTAATACCCGTATCAATCATATATTATAACCTAATGTCATACTATCACTTAACATTTCAAGGTAGTAGGTGTTATGTAATATACATATAACCCATGTACATTTTATGTTAATGTCTACCCACATGCATATTGTTACATACACATTTCATGATATATTTACACTATATAGTTTCAATATGCATAATCACATTGCTTCATTCATAAAACTTAATGTATAGTTACGTAATGTCACACTACACTATATAGTATAGTTGAATTATTGCTCAAATGCACATAACTATCAACATAATATTATTATATTAATAACTTACTTATTTATGTCAATTAAATAATTTATTCACTTCCTTGATTAATTATCACAAATATTATTTAATCCATTTCTCATTGATGAATTTATGGATTTTCATAACTATTGATTATCGATATAATTCTTATTATATTTGTAGATATACTGCAAATAATAATAATCGTATATTACGAATTAATTACCAAGTAATCCATATTCCACCACAATTATTTAATATTAATTAATGGATTAACAATTTCGTTATCGGACATAACATACTTTAATTCATGGTTTATCAATGTCACAAATATCACATAATTGTTCCATTTAATTTCCAAAGTGGAAAAAATACTTTTCTCCAATCGACTCATCGCGCATTGCTTGATTTATATCGCTTAGATTTTAGCAATTTAACATTGCGTTCTCGACTAAATGCCAAGACTTGTTTAGCTTCGGCCCGTGCCAATCTTCATCACTAACTCGTTTTATACGACATGAATTAATGTTCACAATAGTATTACTACAAGTCTACGAGTGTATTAATTACTTATACGAAATCACATGATCAACACGATTAATCTTCTTAATTCTAGTTTTAATTTGCTTAAAGGAATTCCTCGTTTCACAATAGGCCACACAAGATATGCCACCATCCTCATTGTCAATTCACACTTGTTAATACGTATTGATCTAGTACGAATCAATTGTATTAACCAACTCATAAAACAATAACACTTATATTCACATAAATAGTATTTCCATTAATATATTCATTTTATAATGCGAGGAAATTCTCGGGTATTACATCCTCCCCCCCTTATAAAAATTATGTCCCGGAATTGTTACAAGGTTACAAGAATAGATGGGGATAATTCCTCATCATCCTATCTTTTAACTCCCACGTAGCCTCCTCGACATCGTGGTTATGTCAAAGTACTTTTACAGAAGAAATGACTTTATTTCTCAAGGTTTGTTCTTTCCTATCAAGAAGTTGGACAGGAATTTCTTTGTACGCTAAATTCTTCTCCACTTGAATGGGTTCATAAGAAATCACGTGTTTGTAGTCAGGCTTGTATGGACGCAACATAGATATGTGAAACACGTTATGGATGTGCTCCAACTCAGGTGGTAGTGCAACTTTGTATGCTACTTCGCCCACTCACTTTAGTATCTCGAACAGTCCTATGAATCTTGGACTCATTTTCCCTTTCTATTCCAAATCGGATCGTTCCCTTACATGGACATACCTTCAAGAATACAAAATTACCGATTTCAAAATCTCGGTCTTGCCGATACAAATCTGCATTCTTTTTCTGGCAATATTGTGCAACCACTAGTCTAGCCCTTATTACCGTCACCACTTCCACGGTTTGTTGTACTAAATCTTGTCTGAGTATTCGTTGTTCCCCGACTTCATCCCAACATAATGGCATTTTGCACTTCCTCCCGTAAAGAGATTCGTATGGTGGCATGCCGATACTCAAATGGTAACTATTATTATACGTAAATTCGACTAGGGGTAGGTGGTCGTCCCAATTTCCCTTGAAGTACATCACACAAGTTCTAAGCATATCCTCTAGCATTTGTATTATTCACGCAATATGTCCGTCTGTCTGAGGATGATAAGCAGTACTTAACCTTAACTGTGTTCCCATCTTTTCGTTCAAGTTTTTCCAGAATTTTGATGTGAAACGCGGGTCTCGGTCAGAAACAATCGATACCAGCACTCCATGTCGTGAAACAATCTCCTTTACGTACAGACTCACTAACTGATTCAAACTGTAGCAGATCTTGATCAGTAGAAAATGTGCGGTCTTTGTAAGTCGATCCACGATAACCCAAATGGCATCCAACCCTTTTTGTGTGACCGGAAGTGTAGCACCACCAAATTCGGGTATCTTTCAACCCGACAGATGGTGTTATACTGTACAACATTCATACATTCATTTAATTGAAAAGTCTCAAAGAACGAACATATTTCTATATATTTAAAGTAATATTTACATTTCCGAAGTTCTATACCCGTTACAAAGGTTCTTTGTCATAATATCAGTTAAATTACAATAATAGACCTATCTTATTACAAGATGACTTAGTAATACGCCTTTAGCTTTTTTCCTTATCCTTTTTCGATCCTTCGGGACGTTCAGTCTTAGCTGCATTCATATGGTTCAAGCAAGAGTGAGCATAACTAGCTCATCAAGTATAACAATTTAATAACAACATGCTTGATACATACAAATCGTATATCTTTAATAACTGAACAATAGTTATGAAGTACTATTGATAATTCAAAATAGCACTTCATCTTTTCTTTCAAAATGTTTTACAATAACAACAGTATTTAGTAAAACATTCACTTTGATCAAAGACCTCGAGTATTCATTCTTTATTGGAAAAGGACAACCCGGAAGCAAGTCCGTAAGCCCGATATTACTTACGAGCACTTCTAGGTGATCAGCCTATTGTACTCTATGTTAATCAACACTACATCTATTAAACGTATGCACATTTAAGCATTTGGCAACCTCACGTTTAAGCTTCAACTTTATCATAACTCAATTCATGCGAAAGAATACATGAACCTCAAAAACTTGTTCAGATTGAACTGAGACAAGAGTTAGAATACTTTCCTTTAGCGTCTGCTACGGTCTTTTAACTTTATGTTCAAGTCGTTCAAGTCTCTACAATACATGATCACATAATGCCTTACATTAGGTCACATATAATCAAGTATGTATATGACTATATCATACCCTTCATTTCAATCTAATTGTGTATTAGATTCAGTTACTATTCATTTCGGTTTATCATTACTCTTCCATTTATATTCGACTAGGTTATCTCAACCTTTACATTACATTCCTTAAGGTTTAACAAAGTTTAAACAATGTTACGTTACATTCCTTAAGTTGTGTTTACTTCCTTTTCTTTTCTTTGTACTTAGAAACATTCATTACTATTTTTGTTCTGAGAATGGCGATGCGGTGCCATCTTTATACCTACATCTCGCGCTAGCTGCGACGCGAGCTCTTAATATCATTGTCCCGGACTTGGTATGCTGCTGTGAGTCCTTACTTAATGAGATTGCACATGTATTTTGCCTACTCTCCGAGAGGTTGTTGAGATGTTGTTCATGGCATATGCTTATTTATAATATGTATTATAGTTCGTCTTCATGCGAACTCTTACGGTGTCTTGGTTATCGTTGTTCCGCTCTGGGCGCGTAGTCTTTTTGCCTAGGTTAGCCTTGCTGGCGCCTCAACTCTGTGCACCAGATACCAAATTCAGTTTGTGAATTTTGTGAATTTCCCGGACGCATAACTTCTTCGTTATAAGTCCGAATTGGCTCGTTCAAAAGCCTACGGTTCACAAATTACATAATCTACATGATCATTCAAGAATTTTATCTATTCAACTTCATTTGCTAAAAATTCACCTATTGGATCATTTTTAACGAAAACGATAAACGTTTGTGAACGTTCAACGCTCGTTTCCCGGACGCATAACTTCTTCGTTATATGTCCGAATTGGCTCGTTCAAAAGCCTACGGTTCACAAATTACACAATCTACATGATTTGACTTCCATTCCGTGAATTTTACGAATTCAACGATTATCGTCCAATCGTGCAAATTCTGGCAATTCTTCCTTCTTATGATTTGTTCAACATTACAAATGAACTTCATTCATCATGTGAACATCTCAACAAACGTAATACAACAACTTATATTCATTGTTTTATTTTAGACTTATTCTTCATGAGCTTATAAGTTGTCATTTATAAACTACTTAAGATTTGATTATTCATGACTTCTGACAATTAAGGTTTCTTAATCATCATACTTATATGTTCTTAACATATAACTTAATTTAGGTATACATGATACATATGATCATATAAATTCTTTTACATTCATATCGATTCTCTTACTAAACTCCTTACAAGTTCATATTATTTTCACATAAGTTTATAACTTATACTAGCTTAAGTGACTTATTACCAACTTAATTGGCTTAAGTTCATTACTTACTCATTCATGTTTCTTAATCCCACTTTTCTTATCATCCTATCATGGTAGAGATAGAAGATAATTGAGAAGAAGTCTTACTCTTTTGAAATCTTGGTAAGGTAGCTTTTTCTTCTTCTTGCTTATGGAATGACTTATGTGTAGCTTATTCTCTGTAACACTTAAGCACTTTAGAAGTGTTGGATTATTTGATCAACCAACAAATGACTTGTAAGCTTCCTCTATTTATAGACTTTCCAAGGTTAGGGTAGATTGGTCATTAAATCATCCCACCTCCTTACTCTTCATTACTTGTTAACCACTCTCTTATCTCATACTTCGCCATTACTTCAAAGTCTTGGTCAATACTCCGAAGTCTTGGTCATTACACTTACTTCATCACCACATTACTTGGTCACCACAATAACCATATCAATATGGTTTGCCCCATGGGTCATACAACCCATGGATTCTAGCTTGGGCTTACTTTAATTCACTGTTTGGGCTTTACATTAATAACCACTAGTTGGTTCATTAATTAATAGTTGGGCTTCTCTCTTTAATTCACTTGGACTTGTATATAATTGTTAACCAATCATCCAAGTCCATTAACATTTCTTAATACATATTGTTGATGTATTATTTTCGTATTCTAATTCATATAGAATTTATATACGGTATTTCATCCTTCATACAAACTCGTATAATACTTCGTATTATACTTGTTTTCATTACTCGTGTACAATACCAAGTATAATACAATTATTAATTATTCTTTAACACTTCACTTTACTTAATGTTTATAAACTAAGTCCACAAGCGAATTATTACATTTTCCATAACTAGATTTTTATTACATAATCTATCTTACCTTGTTATTCCATCATTGCATATTTCTCGGAAACTCAAAATTATATCCCGAGTAAATACCGATGAATAGTGTTTTTTGGAAAATTTCTCGAAAAACTTTTATTTTCATCTTGGAAATTCAAACACTTTAATTCATCCACGTAGCTCAAATACTATGACATTCTAACATCAATAGGTTATACAATGACAACCATCTTGATAACACATGGAATATGATTTTATTTTTATTTAATTTAATAAAATCATTTTACAATAAGATTTGAATTTCTCGGTCGTTACATTCTTCCCCCCTTATAAATATCCTATCCCCAGAATCTCGTCTTACTTTAATTGTAAGACCCCAACTTTTATAAATAAAGATGAATTATCTATAAATATTATTTTTGAATATTATGGAGTAAAATTGATATAATAGTTGTGGGTAATATTTATAAATTTTGCAAAGTAAGCAAGTTGTTATAAAATATTCGTTTGTTTGGGAATATTCTTTTTTGTGGGGAATATTCATACTTACGGCTCAATCATTAGTGGACCCCTAGCGGAAGTATTGTCGTAGTTAGAAAGCGACAAAATTATCTTTTATAAAAATAACGACGGAGGTGTTACCGTTAAAGCTGTTGAACTACCATTAGTAAAAGTACAAGAATGTCGTGTGGTGGTTGCATAGTAGTAGCACACAGATTGATTATTGATGCTTACGTGAGAGGTCACTCAATTTATACTCAATTATTGCTACAAAGAATTAACGCATCATATCTCTTATATTATTGATTCAATTATTGTCACAAAGATCATCTCAGTATAATATGTTATATTATTAAATCAATAATTGAGACGACAAGTTATAAATGATTAATAATTGTTGAAATATTAAATATGTGTTGATTAAAAATAAAATGATTTGTGGTAATATTTATTCAATCCTTGATGTATATAAAGAGTCTTTTATGAGATGTTTGTGGTAAGTTTGGTTATTTTATGGGGGGCCTATATGTCATCATCTAAGAGTCTCTTCGTCAATAGTAATTACCTTTACCAGACGTCAAACCAATTGCCATTTCATATTACAGGCGTCGAACCAATTGTCATTTCACATTACAGGCGTCAAACCACTTTTCTTTTCACATCACCAGTCGTCAAGCCACTTGCCTTTTCACATGGCAAGTGCTAAGCTAGAAATCTTCTATAAATAGAGGCCTAGTGCTTCATTATTTTTCACGAATTCATTCAAGCTATAGAGAGAGAAAGTATAGAGAGAATAAGAGAGAAAAAAAGAGTATTTTGTTACTACACTCTCTGCGTAGATTCAATCTCCTACTAAAGTAAGAGGTGTTATTCTTTCTTATTCATGAAGAAGAAAACGGTTGTTATTCCATTGCTTATTATTACATTGGAATAAACTTTGATCTCGTAGATTTACCCTATACTTGGTGACATTCTTCTATTATTACATTGGAACATCCTGTTTGTGTGTTTTTACAGGACACGGTTCCGTCTTTATTATTATTACATTGGAACATCCTGTTTATGTGTTTTTATGGGACTGGTTCCATTCTTTATTATTACATTGGAATATCACATCTGTGTGTTTTTCTGTGGGACCTAGTTCTATTCTTTATTATTCTATTGGAATATCCGATGCATGCTTTTTCTGGGACTGGTTTCGTTATTTTATTACATTGGAATAACTCATGCATGCGGTCTATCGCATGCATGATGATTTCTTTTGTTATTCCATTCTTTATTATACTCAGTTGGTTAAAACATTGACTTCTATACTCCATGAAATTAGTGGAATATCCTTGATATTTGCGCTTCATCCAGTATCCTTTCATGGAAATATTCTTCTAAGTATTCTTGAATTTTACTCTATAAAGCAGTATCATGTTGACAATTTGGACGTTAATAATTCCTGGATAAAATAATTCTTGAACTTGTTTTATTGAATTCTTATATCATTGTCATCATCCTCATGTTTATATTTTGTTGAAAGTTATCTCGTGGCACAGTAGTGCATAAATGGACTTGGTATGATTATGACCGAGGATTATTGATTGTAATCATGGAGTAGTAATGTTACAAATGATGTGGTAAAAGTTCTCATTGGCCCGTAGTGCATTGATGGACAGTTGTTGGCATGATCATGACCATTAATGAATACACAAATATTCTTGGCCCGTAGTGCATGGATAATTGTGGTCGTGATACTAAAGAATATCCTTGGCTGTAGTGCAGGGGGGATTCGATGATGTGGAATATTTATTAAGCTGAGTCTCAGCTATAACAGTGATGAAAAACCTTTTAAATCATAAAAGATAGTAGATTTTATTTTCTACTTGACTCTTTTAATGGATTGTTGGTTCCACTGCAGTTAAACTTGATGTTTATTATATTTTATAAGTTTAACATTGTTGAAGGCTAATGATAATTTATTCTGCATTATCTTAGTCATAATATTTCTTACTGGGCTAGTTGAGCTCACCCTTTCTTTCACTTTGTTCTCTCAGGAAATGAGAATATATTTGGGATGAGTCGGGAAGCGAGTCTTGGTCTAGAGGATAGCATTAGTAGTCCTCACTATTCTGTGAAATAGTGTGATAATAATTGTAATGAGGACTCCTTTTGAGTTTGTATAATCTCTAGTAGACAATATTTGTATTCAAACTCACATTTTATGTTTTGTCGTATTGTACACGATAGTTATATTAGTAAGTTGTATTTGAATTCTGTACCATGTATCTGGCGACCTAGGATGGGTGATGTATACCTAATTTTGGGGGCGTCACAGTTGGTATCAGAGCTTAGGGATATGATCCCTAGCTAAGATGTGAGAATAATCAGGATAATGTGATGACCATTGAATAATCAGAGCTTAGGGATATGATCACAGGCGACCGTTGATTCACTTGATATCAATAATCAGGATAATGTGCATCAGGAAGGCGACAATCCTCATGCAAATAACAACACTGACCAAATGATGAATGATCAAATGTTCAGAGGCTTTATACAATTCATGCAACAGCAGGCGAGAGCGGCTCCTGTCCAAAACGTAGGTAGAAACACGAAAAACTCTCGGGCGGTCACCGCTAAAGCAGATTCAAGGCTGGGACCACCGGGAGTTTAAGGGAGAGCCAAAACCACTAATGGCGGAAGCATGGATAAAGCAAATCAAACAAGATATTTGATGTCTTGGGATGCTCAGGAGCAAAAGGTTCCCTTTTACGCCTTTATGTTGCGGAGAGGCAAATTCATCGGTGGGAATCGGTAAAATGTTCTCAACTCTTTGATCAAGATATCTTGGGAGAAGTTCGAGGAGGCGTTTCAACGACAAATACTTTCCCGAAAGTATTCGCCACATGAAGGAGGTGGAGTTTATCAAGTTGGAACAAAACAATATGGACCGTGTCGCATGATACACGGGGGCAAAATTTATGAGTTATCACGGTTTCGTCCCACTTGGTGGATAATGAAGAGAGAATGGCGCGAATGTTTTTAAGAGGTTTAAAGCGGAGAATCGTCAACATCTTATTTCTCATAAAGCGTGTTTGTATTCAGATGTTGTAAATAGGGCTCGATTAGTGGAGCCTTAATAACGAGTCAATAACTAAAAAAAAGAGAAAATGACAAAATTATAATACCAGCTAGATTAGTCATCGAAGCGGTGACAACAAGCGTGGAGGGAATCAACAGGCCAGAAATGGTAACCACTTTGGTGGTAATCAGGGCCAAAATAATAAGAATGGACATTTCAAGAAGAGGAGATTCAACAATAATGGAAAGACGTCAGCACCAGCACCCGTTGTTAAGGAAGGAGAAAGACCACCTATCATATGCTTCAAATGCGAAGGGGAGGGACACATCAGTCCAAATTGCGCGATGCCATCCAAAGCATGTTATAATTGTGGAAGAGAAGGTCACTTAGCCCGATTTTGTCGTTCACCGAAGACAAATTCAGCTAGGATGGAGGCACCAAAGGCCATCCCAGAAAGGTCAAAGCCGGTATTACAAGGGAGAGCATTTGTTGTGACCTCCCAAAAAGCAAGGAACCCGAATGACGTCATCACTGGTAAGCTTATCATAAATTCTAACGAAGTCTATACTTTATTTGATACCGGTTCTACCCATTCTTTTATTTCTCCTACTTGCACTCATCGATTAAATTTGACTCCGGAGAAATTAGACTTTGACTTATATGTGGAAACTCCCTTGGGAGAAACCTTCATTACATCCACTGTTTATAAGTCTTGTTTGGTTCAAATCGGTACCCTCACATTACCTGTCGATCTTATTTCATTAAAAATACTTGCATTTGACGTGATTCTAGGGATTGATTGGTTAACTACTCATCATGCAAAAATTGATTGTTTTCGTAAGGTTGTTAGCTTTCATATTCCTAATAAACCTATTATGCAAATTCAACCGACCAAACCATTAAAATCAATCACGGTCATCTCAAGCCATAAAGCTATTCGTTTATTGAAAAATGGATGTCAAGATTTCTTAGCTCATGTCACAGATTTAAACAAAAATACGTCAGTTTTGAATGATATTTCTATTGTTAATAAATTTCCTGACGTATTCCCCGAAGAACTTCCTGGCCTACCCCCAGAGCGTGAAATTGAATTTTTTGTATCGACCTTGAACCCCAAGACAAAACCCATTTTCAAAGCCCCATATCGAATGGCTCCTATTGAACTTCAGGAGTTAAAGGCCCAACTGCAGGAATTGTTAGACATTGGCTTTATTCGTCCTAGTACTTCTCCTTGGGGTGCTCCTATTCTATTCGTGAAGAAGAAAGATTGGAGTATGCGACTTTGTATTAATTATCGGTAGTTGAATCATGTCACCATCAAAAATAGGTATCCATTGCCACATATTGATGACCTGTTTGACCAGTTGTAAGGAGCCAAAATTCTTTTCAAAGATTGATCTTCATTTCAGATATCACCAATTGAAGATTAGAACCGATGACATTCCAAAGACGGCTTTTAGAACTCGGTACGGGCATTATGAATTCCTAGTCATGTCCTTTGGATTGACTAATGCTCCTGCTGCCTTCATGGATATGATGAACTGAGTATTCAAGGAATATTTGGATCACTTTGTGGTTGTCTTTATTGATGACATCCTTATTTATTCCAAAAGCCGTGAAGATCATGAGCAACACTTGAGGCTGACACTCCAAAAGCTTCGTTAATATAAGCTTTATGCCAAGTTGAAGAAATACGAGTTCTGGCTTGAGGAAGTAGCATTCCTTGGGCACGTGGTATCAAGTCATGGAATATTTGTTGACCCAGCAAAGATTGAAGCTATTCAAAGTTGGGAGCAACCTAAATCAGTGACCGAAGTACGTAGCTTTCTCGGTTTAGCTGGTTATTATCGGAGATTCGTGGAAACATTTTCTCGAATCACTACTCCATTGACTCAGCTGACTCGGAAAGATACAAAGTTCGGTTGGAGCGAAGAATGTGAGAAGAGTTTTCAAGAACTCAAGAGGAGACTCATTTCAGCACTTGTTCTGATAATACCATATGGCTAGGAGGGATTTGTCAGCTATAGTGATGCTTCGGGCAAAGGGTTGGGATGTGTTCTCATGCAACATGGAAAAGTCATAGCCTATGCCTCGCGACAACTCAAAGAATATGAGAGGAATTATCCTACTCATGATCTAGAGTTGTCAGCTGTTGTCTTTGCACTTAAAATTTGGAGGCATTACTTGTATGGGGAGAAAGTGGAGATCTTTACGGATCATAAAAGCCTCAAATATTTCTTCATTCAAAAGGAACTCAACATGCGACAACGATGTTGGCTTAAACTGTTGAAAGATTATGATCATACCATCCAATACCATCTTGGAAAAGTGAACGTGGTAGCTGACGCATTGAGTAGAAGATCATATGCAAGTACAAGTGCGATATTGTCAACGCAAAGGCCCATTTTGTGTGACTTGAAAAGGATGGAGATAGAGTTAAAGACTCCAGGGACGCATGTGATGATAGCGAATATACGAGTAGAACTGACTTTAATCAATAAAGTTAAAGTTGCTCAAGCTACAGACCTGGAGCTGATGCGTATGAGGAAGAAAGTGCAAGAAGGTGCTATGCCGGAAGCAAAAATTGATGAAGAAGGAATAATTTGAGTCAACTCCAGACTTTGTGTTCCTAACGACCCTGATTTAAAGTATAAAATCATGATAGAGGCGCACAACACACCGTTTGCAATCCATCTTGGGAGTACCAAAATGTATCATGATATTCGTCATACATTTTGGTGAAAGCAATATGAAGAGAGAGAATATTTGTTTATCTCAAGGTGTCTAACTTGTCAACGAGTTAAAGCGGAGCATCAAGTACCAAAAGGCCCATTGCAACCACTTGAAATTCCAGAATGGAAGTGGGAGCACATTACCATGGATTTCGTTACCGGTCTTCCTAAGGTTTCTCAAGGCATAGATGCGATTTAGGTCATTGTTGATAGATTGACCAAGTCTGCTCATTTCTTACCGATACGAGAAACTTATACACTTGAACGTCTTGCTCGTATGTACATAAATGAGATTGTAAGACTGCATGGTATGCCGGTATCCATAGTTTTTGATCGAGACCCAAGATTCACTTCACGATTTTGGGTTAGTTTGCAAAAAGCTACGGGCACAGACTTACGATTTAGCTCGGTATATCATCCTCAGACGGACGGACAGTCGGAGAGGACTATTCAAACTCTTGAAGATCTATTAAGACTTTGTGTCCTTGATTTCAAGGGAAGTTGGGACAAGTTCTTACCATTGGTGGAGTTTTCCTACAACAATAGTTATCAAGCAAGTATTGGCATGGCTCCATTCGAAGCGTTGTATGGAAGAAAGTGTCGTTCTCGATTATCTTTGGGATGAGGTGGGTGAAGCAACGTTGTTGGGGATTTGGAGTTGTATGCATGATGACTACGGAAAAGATTCAAACGATCTGACAACGTATAAAAACCTCACAAAATCGATAAAAGAGTTATGCTGATCTTCATCGAAAGGACGTGGAATTCGATATAGGAGATCATGTGTTGTTACGTGTTACTCCATGGAAAGGAGTTACAAGATTTGGAAAGAGAGAAAAAATCAATCCTCAATTCATTGGTCCATTTTTATTCCTCGATCGAGTAGGAACTCTGGCCTATAGACTCGCTTTACCGCCAAGTATGTCTCGTGTTCATAACATTTTTCACATATCCATGTTACGTAAATATGTGAAAGATCCAAACCACATTATTGAGTTAGAACCGAACGAAATAGCGGAAGATTTGACGTATAAAGAGGTTCCTGTTCAAATCATGAATAAGAAGGAACATATTCTACGCTCCAAGGTTATGCCTCGAGTCAATGTTTTGTGGAGAAACCACGATGTTGAGGAAATGACTTGGGAGTTAGAATCTAAAATGAAATCAAGGTATCCTTACCTCTTCGACATACCAGGTACGTACCCTAATTTCGAGGGCAAAATTTCATAAGAAGGGGAGGTTGTAAGACCCCAACTTTTATAAATAAAGATGAATTTTCTATAAATATTATTTTTGAATATTATGGAGTAAAATTGATATAATAGTTGTGGGTAATATTTATAAATTTTTCAAAGTAAGCAAGTTGTTATAAAATATTCGTTTGGTCGGGGAATATTCTTTTTGTCGGGGAATATTCGTACGACGGCTCAATCATTGGTGGACCCCACAACGGAAGTATTGTCGTAGTTAGAAAACGACAAAATTATCTTTCTATAAAAATAACGGCGGAGGTGTTACCGTTAAAACTGTTGAACTACCCGGTAGTAAAAGTACAGTAATACGCATGGTTGCATAGTAGCACACGGTATTGATTATTGATGCTTACGTGAGAGGTCACTCAGCTATACTCAATTATTTCTATAGTAATTGCTGCATCATATCTCTTATATTATTGATTCAATTATTGTCATAGTATCATCTGTATAATATGTTATATTATTAAATTAATAATTGAGACAACAAGTTATAAATGATTAATAATTGTTAAAAGATTAAATATGTGTTGATTAAAAATAAAATGATTTGTGGTAATATTTATTCAATCCTTGATGTATATAAAGAGTCTGTTATGAGACGTTTATGGTCATTTTTGTTATTTTATGGGGGGCCCATATGTCATCATCTAAGAGTCTCTTCGTCGTTAGTAATTACCTTTACCAGACGTCAAACCACTTGTCGTTTCATATTACAAGCGTCGAACCAATTATCGTTTCACATTACAGGCGTCAAACCACTTTTCTTTTCACATCACCAGTCAACAAGCCACTTGCCTTTTCACATGGCAAGTGCTAAGCTAGAAATCTTCTATAAATAGAGGCCTAGTGCTTCATTATTTTTCACGAATTCATTCAAGTTATAGAGAGAGAAAGTATAGAGAGAATAAGAGAGAAAGAAGAAGAGTATTTTGTTACTACACTACTGCAGTATTCAATCTCCAACTAAAGTAAGGGGTGTTATTCTTTCTTATTCATGAAGAGAACTGTTGTTATTCCATTGCTTATTATTCTGTTGGAATAACCTGTATACGCGGTTTACCCTATACTTGGTGAAATTCTTCTATTATTCTGTTGGAACATCATGTCTGTGTGTTTTACACCGAACTCGGTTAAAATCTATATTATTATCTCATTGGAACATCCCACTGTGTGTTTTACTGTGGGACTGGTTCCATTCTTTATTATTCGTTGGAATATCATGTCTGCTTGTTTTACGTGGGACTGGTTCCATTCTTTATTATTACGTTGGAATATCTCGCTCATGACGTTTTTAGTAGGACTGGTTCCGTTATTTATTATTCTGTTGGAATAACCTGCCTGTCCAGTCTATCGCATACATGGTGATTTCTTTTGTTATTCCATTCTTTATTAAACTCAGTTGGTTAAAACTTTGACTTCTATACTCCATGAAATTAGTGGAATATCCTTGATATTTACGCTTCATCCAATATCCTTTCATGGAAATATTCTTCTAAGTATTCTTGAATTTTATTCTACAAAGCAGTATCATGTTGACAATTTGGACGTTAATAATTCCTGGATAAAATAATTCTTGAACTTATTTTATTGAATTCTTATATCATTGTCATCATCCTCATGTTTATATTTTGTTGAAAGTCATCGTGGCTTTGTAGTGCATAGATGGACTTGGTATGATTATGACGAGGGATTATTGATTGTAATCATGGTAGTAATGTTACAACCGATATGGTAAAAGTTCTCATTGGTAGTAGTGCATTGATGGACGATTGTTGGCATGACCATGACCATTAATGAATACACAAATATTCTTGGCCCGTAGTGCATGGATAATTGTGGTCGTGATACTAAAGAATATTCTTGGCCAGTAGTAGTGGGGTGATTCGATGATGTGGTATATTTATTAATGTGAGTCTCAAATATATACTTGATGATGAAAACCTTTGAAATCATAAAAGATAGTAGATTTTATTTTCTACTTGACTCTTTTAATGGATTGCTGGTTCCGCTACAGTTAAACTTGATGTTTATTATATGTTATCAGTTTAACACTGTTGAAGTCTAATGATAATTTATTCTGCATTATCTTAGTCATAATATTTCTTACTGGGCTAGTTGAGCTCACCCTTTCTTTCACTGTTCTCTTCAGGAAATGAGAATATAGTTGGGACGAGTCAGGGAATGGAGTAATGGTCCAGAGGATAGCATTAGTAGTCCTCATTATTCTGTGAAATAGTGTGATAATAATTGTAATGAGGACTCCTTTTGAGTTTGTATATTCTCTAGTAGACAATATTTGTATTCAAACTCACAGTGTATGTTTTGTCATATTGTACACGATAGTTGTATTAGTAAGTTGTAGTTGAATTTTGTACCATGTATCTGGCGACCTAAGATGGGTGATGTATACCTAATTTTGGGGGCGTCACATTAATCAAATAGATGAGGAAAATTTTTCTTCATCTTTTCTTCTAGTTCCCACGTTGCTTCTTCAGCATCGTGGTTCTTCCATAATACCTTCACTGATGGTATTACCTTGTTCCTTAGAATTTGTTCCTTTCTATCAATGATCTGCATCGGCGACTCTTCATAAGATAAGTCTTTCTCGATATGAATTGGCTCATACTCGATTACATGCTTATAGTCCGTCTTATATGGACGTAATACAGATACGTGAAACACGTTATGTATTCGTTCTAGGTCTGGAGGTAATGCTATCATATACGTTACCTCTCCCACCCGTTTTAATACTTCAAAAGGTCCTATAAATCTTGGACTTAACTTTCCTTTCTTTCCAAAGCGTATCTTTCCTCTCCAGGGAGATACCTTCTGAAACACATACGAGCCCACCTCAAACTCTCGATTTAGTCTATATGAGTCCGCATACTTCTTTCATGCATCACCTGAACATGAAGCAGACGCATCCGATTAACTTTACCACATCCGCGTCCGCTGCACCAATTCTCGGTCCTAGCATCCCGCTGCGTTCTCCCACCTCATCCCAACACAAAGGTGTTCTGCACTTCCTTCCATACAAAGCTTCGTACGGCGGCATGCCTATGCTTGCATGATAACTGTTGTTATATGCAAACTCTACTAGTGGTAGGTGATCATCCCAACTACCCTTGAAATCCATGACGTAAGACCTTAACATGTCTTCAAACATCTGAATTGTCCTTTCGCTCTGCCCATCGGTTTGTGGATGATAAGCCGTGCTTAACCTCAACTGTGTTCGCAACTGCTCTTGCAAACTCCTCTAAAAGTTCGATGTGAATCGTGGATCACGATCTGACACAATTGATACCGGTACTCCATGTCTGGAAATGATTTCCTTAACATAAAGTTTAGCAAACTGGTCTAAGTTATACTTGACCCTAATTGGAAAAGATTGAGCCGACTTCATCAACCGGTCCACTATTACCCAAATTGAATCGTACCCTTTTTGTGTCGTCGGAAGTCCCACCACGAAATCCATCGTGATATGCTCCCATTTCCATTCTGGAATCTCCAATGACTGTAATAAACCACTAGGTCGTTGATGTTCGGCCTTAACCCTTTGACAAGTTAAGCACCTACTCACATACTCTGCTATTTCTCTCTTCATATTTGGCCACCAAAAACTCTGTCGAAGGTCTTGATACATCTTAGTGCTACCAGGATGTATCGAGTACCTCGAACTATGAGCTTCTTGTAACACTTGCTCCTTTAATTCCGTATCATTCGGAAGCCAAATTCTTCCCTCAAATCTTAATAATCCCTCATTATCAAGACTATACTTAACATCTTTCTTCTCGGATAACCGCTTCTTCATTTGATTACACTCATCCGTCTTGAGTTATACCTCCTTAACCCTTTCTACGGTGGTAGATTGCATCTCCGTCGCAAAGAGTAATTGCCCCGAATCACTCGGCACCATCATTTCTATTTCCAACCTAGCCATCTCTGTTATTAACTCATTTTGAGCCGTTAACATAGATAACTTTTCCCGACCCTTCCTACTTAAGGCGTCGGCAACTACATTGGCCTTTCCAGGGTGATACAGGATTTCACAATCATAATTCTTTATCAACTCCAGCCATCTTCTCTATCACATATTCAACTCCTTCTAAGTGAAGATATACTTTAGACTTTTATGGTCCGTATATATCTCACATTTTTCCCCATAAAGATAATGTCTCCATATCCTTAGGGCAAACACTACCGCGGCCAGTTCCAGATCATGAGTAGGGTAAACTTTCTCATAATCCTTCAACTGTCGAGATGCATATGCAATGACTTTGCCATGCTGCATAAGCACACAACCAAGTCCTCTATGTGAAGCATCACTATACACTATAAAATTTCCTGTGTCATCTGGCAATGACAAAACAGGAGCTTCACTTAATCTCTTCTTCAGTTCTTGAAAACTGTCTTCACATTTATCCATCCATACGTATTTCACCGTCTTCCTTGTTAAATTAGTCAACGAGGTAGCTATCTTCAAAAAATCTTGGTTAAATCTTTGATAGTACCCTGCTAACCCTAGGAAACTCAGCACCTCAGTCGGCGTTTTCGGTTGTTCCCAATTCATTACTGCTTCTACCTTCATTGGATCCATCGAATTCCCTCTTGGTCAATGACATGACCTAAAAACTGCACCTTTTCTAACCAAAATTCACATTTGGTGAATTTCGCATATAACTTCTCCTTCCTTAGTGTCTCTAACACTAATCTTAAGTGTTCGGCATGATCTTCTGGCGTCTTAGAATAGACTAGAATATCATCGATAAACACCACAACGAACTTGTCCAAATATAGTTTGAACACTCTGTTCATCATATCCATAAATGCAGCAGGTGCATTCGTCAATCCAAATAACATCACCAGAAACTCGTAATGACCATAACGAGTCCTGAATGCAGTCTTTGGTACAACTTCCTTCCTAACCTTCAACTGATGATACCCCATCCGCAAATCTATTTTAGAAAAATACTTTGCCCCTTTCAATTGATCAAAGAGATCATCGATCCTCGGCAATGGGTATTTATTCTTTATCGTTAACTTGTTCAACTCCCGGTAGTCGATACAAAGCCTTAACGATCCGTCTTTCTTCTTGACAAACAACACCGGTGCTCCACACGGAGAAACACTTGGTTGAATGTACTTCTTGTCCAATAGTTCCTGTAGCTGAACCATTAGTTCTTTCATTTCCACAGGCACCATACGGTACAGTGCCCTTGAGATCGGTGCCGTTCACGCACAAATGTTCATCACATATTCGATCTCCTATCCCGTGATAAACCCCAGAACTCACTTGGAAATATATCCATGAATTCGTTTACTATAGGTATTTGTTCCATGGTTGCTCCCCTCTCACGGGTATCAACAACATGGCATAGGTAACCTACACAACCCTTCCTTAAAAGTTTTTTAGTTTGTGTCATCGTAAGGAAACACGGACGTCTCCAAATTAATTTACTAGTAAAATACTACAGGAGGTTGCTTCAACGTCCTGATGCTCACACATTTCTTTTGGCAATCTATAATTGCTCCATGATTAATCAACCAATCCATTCCGAGAATTACGTTGAATTCTCCTAACTTTATCGATATTAAATCTACTGATAATTTACAACCACGCATATCTACGCAACAACTCCTATAAATATCTTCAATAGGAATTATCTCTTCGTTTGCTACCTTAATGTTCAAAGGTACAGGCAATTTTTCGGGAAATAATTCTAGTCTTCTAGAAAAATAACATGCTATAAACGAACAAGTAGCACCGAATCAAATAAAGACGATGCATTTATATTGTTGATCGGAATAATACCGCAACTACATCCCCGATGCCCACCGCATCTTGGACCATCATATTAAAAGTGCGGGCCATTGATTTCCCCGATCGAATTTGGACCACTAATAGCTAACTTCCGCTATTAGTTCCCTTATTTCCTCCTATCCCCTTCTTCGGGCAGTTCTTTGCTATGTGGTCAGTTAATCCACATACAAAGCATCTGTGATTCTTCTTCGGATTGCGACAGTTAGGCGAAATGTGCCCTTCTTGTCCACAATTATAACATACCCCTTGGTTCCTCCATCAACCTTGCCTTTGGTCTTCTTATCTTTGTGGTACTAGCTAAGAGCCTCATTCCCACCTTCGGCAATTATTGCCTTTTCTGGTATGGTTCCAAAGGAAGTACTTTGGAACACGAGATTCATTTATAGAGCCCGGGGTTTCAAGCCCCCTTTCGAACCTTCTAGCCTTTCTCACTTGGTGTCCACTTGATGTGGAGCAAATCGTGCGATTCATTAAACTTGGCGACATCTTTGGGAACTATCATATCCCTTATCTCAATTCCGTAAACCTCATCTCCATCCTCCTCAGATACTGTGGGAAAATAGTTCTAGAAGAAAATCTCCTTGAACCTCTCCCACGTTAGATTTCCTATATCGGCCCTAGCCTGGTTTGCCTCCCACCAGAAGTTGGCCTCTCCCTTCATCAAATAGGTTGCAAAGGCAACCTTTTGTCCCTCCTCAACATTTGCTATAACAAATGCTTTCTCAATTTCTTTTACCCATGTCTGGGCTTCTATTGGATCCGTAGTTCCTTTGAACTCCGGCGGACCTACACTTTTGAAATCCTTAAAAGTAGTAGCTCAGATTACTCCAGAATTACGAATACGTTAGCCCCGTTCTATTAAATGCAATCGTTAAAAGATTAACGAACTCTTGGATTGGATTGCTTAGGACCACCCTTTGGTTGGTTAACATTAAGCATACCGATTTCGTTGTCTCCTTCTTGGCGGCATTTTGCTGTTAAGAAAACAACTCATCATTATTACTTTATTCTTGTTGGTTTGTTATTATTTGCAATAACACAACAACTCATACTCATTACTCAACATATTCCATATAAAGATTTATATTGATTCATAACTTGTAGTATAACACTACATTGTTTACATTACTCAGCCTTAGCTGATTACATTTCCATCCCATAATTACTTTCCAAAAATTGGGATTTACAAAAGACTACCCTTTGTTATACAAAAGAGGGTTTTACATCACTACTAGATACATAATACTTATATATCTATTCTACTCTAGCTATTGCTAGACTACATCTATCGTAGGGCATTCTCGAAATCCTTCTTTGGCTGCCAAGCAATTACATCTCTCGATAAGTGTGTGCCGTGCCCGCCTCGCTTCTATCTCGATATCTAGCTACTGTCATTGGAAATCTACGTGAGAACTCCTATGTATATAGGACATCCTCTCCAACTTCCTCTTTTTAGTCTTTAGCTCCTGCTTGAGCTCAAAGACTTCACATTTCAGCTCTCGGACCTTGTCCTTAGCTAAAATTCTATCATCATGCTCCTCTTCCCACATTCCCTCCATGCTAGCCTTATCCTCACGGACAGCTTGGAGTTCCTCTTTCAACTCCTTAACCTCTTGGAAGTAATGGAAATTCTTATCCAATACCGACATAACAATGCTTTCATTGATTCCCCCGTAGACATTTCCTCTGTAGGTGGAACCTGGTCCTCTGTAGGTGGAACCTGGTCAAAGGACTTCACGTCCACCTCCTCCTCTAGCATGCCATCAAATATAGACATGTAGTCGAAATCGTCTGAGTCTCCCGACTCGATGGTCACCAACTCTGGTTCTACGGCTACGAGATTTGGTAGTATCTCTACCCGATTAACTGAATCCTCGCTCACTACATGTATATCTCTATACATATCATTTTCTCCTGACATCTACAATAAACAATATAGTTTGATTAGTACACGTCAGTAAAATAAATAGAAATACATAACATAGTATAATGCATTTTTATAAGGTTACTTTCCATCTTTTACTTCTTTATTCTTTCGTAAGGTTATGACTTAAGGTTCTACTTTCCCCCTTAAGTTTTATAACCTAGGATTTGATACCAACTTGTAGCGCCCCCAAATCCGGGTATCTTCCAACCCGACAGATGGTGCTATACTGTACAACATTCATACATTCATTCAATTGAAAAGTCTCAAAGAACGAACATATCTTCTATATATTTAAAGTAATATTTATATTTCCCAAGTTCTATACCCGTTACAAAGGTTCTTTGTCATAATATCAGTTAAATTACAACAATAGACCTATACTATTACAAGACAGCTTAGTAATCTGCCTTAGCTTTTCCCTTATCCTTTTTTAATCCTTCGGGACGTTTAGTCTTAGCTGCATTCATATGGTTCAAGCAATAGTGAGCATAACTAGCTCAGTAAGTATAACAATTTAATAACAACATGCTTGATACATACAAATCGTATATCTTCAATAACTGAACAATAGTTATGAAGTACTATTGATAATTCAAAATAGCACTTCATCTTTTCTTTCAAAATATTTTACAATAACAACAGTATTTAGTAAAACATTCACTCCGGTCAGAGACCTCGAGTATTCATTCTTTATTGGAAAAGGACAACCTGGAAGCAAGTCCGTAAGCCCGATATTACTAACGAGCACTTCTAGGTGATCAGCCTATTGTACTCTATGTTGATCAACACTACATCCATTAAACGTATGCACGTTTAAGCATTTGGCAACCTCACGTGCTTGTCGTTTTACCGACAAAACATTTGTTTAACATTTCAGTCTTCATTTAAAAACCATAACCAGTAGTTGACAAAAGATAGCAACATTTGATAATACATGAATAGATTATCAATAAATCAAGTCTAGCCAAAGGAATTGGCTTCAACTTTATCATAACTTAATTCATGCGAAAGAATACATGAACCTCAAAAACTTGTTCAGATTGAACTGAGACAAGAGTTAGAATACTTGCCTTTAGCGTCTGCTATGGTATTTTAACTTTATGTTCAAGTCGGTCTCTACAATACATGATCACATAATGCCTTACATTAGGTCACATATAATCAAGTATGTATATATGACTATATCATACCCTTTATTTCAATCTAATTGTGTATTAGATTCAATTACTATTCGTTCCCGTTTATCATTACTCTTCCATTTATATTCGACTAGGTTATCTCAACCTTTACATTACAATCCTTAAGGTTTAACAAAGTTTAAACAATGTTACGTTACATTCCTTAAGTTGTGTTTACTTACTTTTCTTTTCTTTGTACTTAGAAACATTCATTACTATTTTTGTTCTGAGACTGGCGCTGCGGTGCCATATTTATACCTACATCTCGTCATTTGGCCTTGAGCTCTTAATATCATTGTCCCGGACTTGGCCGCAGTCATGAGTCCTTACTTAATAAATTTGTCAACTAAGGCTTACTCTCTAGAGGTTGTTGAGTATCGTTTCATGGTATTTGTATTTCATTAATATGTATTATAGTTCACGTCATGCGGTGAACTCTTACAGTGTGCTTTCGATTACTAGGTTATTATTCCGTGGCCATGGGCTGCTGGTCTTTTGTTTAGGGTGAAGCCATGGCCAACTCTGTGCACTAGATACCAAATTCAGTTTGTGAATTTTGTGAATTTCCCGGACGCATAACTTCTTCGTTATAAGTCCGAATTGGCTCGTTCAAAAGCCTACGGTTCACAAATTACATAATCTACATGATCATTCAAGAATTTTATCTATTCAACTTTGTTTGCTAAAAATTCACCTATTGGCTCATTTTTAACGAAAATGATAAAAGTTTGTGAAAGTTCAACACTCGTTTCCCAGACGCATAACTTCTTCGTTATAAGTCCAAATTGGCTCGTTCAAAAGCCTACGGTTCACAAATTACATAATCTACATGATTTGACTTCCATTCCGTGAATTTTACGAATTCAACGATTATCGTCCAATCGTGAAAATTCTGGCAATTCTTCCTTCTTATGATTTGTTCAACATTACAAATGAACTTCATTCATCATGTGAACATCTCAACAAACGTAATACAACAACTTATATTCATTGTTGTATTTTAGACTTATTCTTCATGAGCTTATAAGTTGTCATTTATAAACTACTTAAGATTTGATTATTCGTGACTTCTGACAATTAAGGTTTCTTAATCATCATGATACATATCAATTTAGGTATACATGATACATATGATCATATAAATTCTTTTACATTCATATCATTTCTCTTAATAAACTTCTTATAAGTTCATATTATTTTCACATAAAAGGGCCCTATAGCGACAGAACTATCGCTATCGGTGTTCTTCAGCTCTTCCTGAGCCTTCATGTCAGACACTAAGGTGCCTACTTTGACAAGTGATAGATTCTTGTTCTTTATGTTTCTGGTCTGGCTAAAGTGTTACTATGGTAGTATAAATGTAATACTACAACTAAAAACTGATTACATGACCAAACAATAACACCACTGAGAGATCTAAGCTCTCAAACTACATGTTAGAGGCTGCTGGGTTCTTTCTGGGTTTCCCAGATTCCCAGTCAGTTTCGAGCGACCATCTTGTGGCTTAATTTTATACATGTTCTAGTCATGTTTCATGTGATGTTAAGGTTAAAATCTATAGTTGTTATGTCAAGGTACAACAAACAATCACCAGATCAACTTAACAACATCAAAACAGTACGATCTAGGTCGGTCAAACTAGGCCACAACAACTGTTCTTGAACATTTTTGGAAAACCCAGAAATGTTCTTGAGCAGTTTGGTCAACGGTTGTTTGGCCACCAATAAATTTGATTCAGAGCAAGATCTGAGTGATCTAATGGTTTGGATGTGTAGTTCTTATACCATTCTACAAGGTTAAAACAATAACATGACCTGTCTATCTAAACACAGCAAGATCTGAGCCCACGAAAACCGTTGTCAGGCGTTCTGGAAATCTGCGAATTTTTTTGGGTTGCCCAGAAACAGAAATTGTTTTCGATTAACGTACTTTAACCAATCATATCTTTCAATCTAAACATGATCTGAGGTTGATTGAAGTCTCAGATCAAAGCCCTAACATCAAAGAACAGATCTATAACATAACATATACCAAACATCAAACACACACAGATCTAAGGCCTCTAACATATGACTGTTAGACCATTTTTTTTCCAGATTTCTAGATTTTAAAAAATGCTAGATTCGAGGACTTTGATGTCATGGATATGGGATTTTATAACCCAGATCACTAAATAACATCCTATTACATATATCTAGCCAACAAATTACAACATATAACATTAGATCACATGATTTCAAAAATTAGGGTTTATACCTCATTCATGCTTGATTTTTGATTTCTGACTTGTGATTCTGATGTTGTCTTGCTATGAACTGATTAAGGCTTAGCTTCTCTCTCTCTCTCTCTCTAAATCTCAAAATTCTAGAGGGAGAAAGGGTTGGACAAGAATGAGAAACAATTGAGCATTATATATCTCTTTAATCTATAAAATGACTTGATGCAATGCTATGATTTGATAATTTCGGCTGAGATATATGATATATTGCACATGGAGTTGGTAGAGTGGTTCAACAACTCAATTATTGCAAGATTTACCAATTATTTCCAATAATGCAACAAAGGGCATTATGGTCATTTCTCTAAAATTTTAATTCTAGAATTGTCATTTGATGCAAACCCTTAGGGTTTAGGGTTTGAACCCTTAGGGATTAGGGTTTAACCCTTAACTTTGCAATTTAATTTCTAAGATTTCTGAATTTCGGTTTTAAAAATAGAAAATTAATATTTCTAAATTATAATTAGAATTTTCTAATTATATTAAAATTTCTTAATCATAATTTAAATTTTGCTAATTAGGATAAGTATTTCCTAATTAAGATTATTAATTTAGCAATTAGGGTTTACAACCCAAAAATTAGGGTTTCTAATAGAAAAAATAATTTTCTAATTTAGAAATTAGATTTCGTAATTAGATTAGAGTTTTCTATTTACTATAACTTTAAAAATTAGGATTAATGTTTCTTAATTAAGAATTAAAATTACCTAATTACAAATTAGGGTTTCAAATTTACAAATTAGGATTCCTAATAATTAGGGTTTCTAATTATTAGAATTTGTAATTAATAAATTAGGGTTATCCCTAATTAAGTTTGTGATTAATACAAAAACCATATACGTTGTACTTAAATCCCCAATTTAGGGTTCTCATATACTGAATTAGGGTTTTAAAATTCTCGGAACTGAACTTAGGGTTTCAGAATCGGTTTTTAGGGTTTCTTATCCGTTGCTAGGGTTTTCTAACAGAACGTTGACGTTCTTAATCATATTAGGGTTTGACACTGATAAAATTTATCTGGTCAACCCTTGGCCCTTAACCACATACTGAACACAAAAACACAAAACATATTCAATTATTCCTTAATCCTGAATAATTCACCTAAATCCTTCACAGAATTTTGAAATCCTCGAAATTGCTTCTCAAAAATATCAAACGCATACACTTATTTTATGTCTGGGTTCAAATATTGAACCTTAAATCCATTAATAAAATTTTTAAAAATATTCTAAATTCTCGGGTTATCACATTCACCCATTCTTCTAAAAATTTCGTCCCCGAAATTTACCTTACACCTTCATACACCATTCACCATTCCTTCTCATCATCACATGCTACCCAATACATTCTTCACAAGAATAAAAATTTTGAAATTTTGCTGAGGGGTTTTACAGACTATTGTCTGTCATTTTCTCAAAGGTTATATGGAAATTCATCCGCAAACCGTCTTAACTTTACGTATATAGTGGGTAATTAGCCGGTATGCCTCAGACTTATAAAGTACTTCTAGCTTTCGATCTCATTTTCAGATCCGCCAAGCATAAACTTTACCTCGGTCTTATGGAGTTCATCACCAAAATAATTTGGTTTGGAAAATTTCTTTCAATGAACACTTAGAGTGTTCATAACATTAGTCTAGCTGAATCAAATAGCATAGACTCATATCAATAATTCAATTCAATCAAATTATTTATGTGTAGCCAAACCCCGTTGGCAAATTAAAATTTTTGAGGATGATGTCATGATGTCGTACTGTATTAACAGTCCGTTTGAGGATGTCGTCATTATATGACGTTGTTATAACACATCATACAATAGTGGAACAGTGATTTTCAGATCGAATTCACACTAAGTATTCCTGCATTTACAACTCTATCAACTTTTATCATCTCTGTACCAGGTTACATGGTACATGAGTGATAAATAAAAGATATTTTGATATTTCAAATCATTTGCGTCTAGCTGAAATAAGTAGCATAGACTATACTTTAAACCGTTTCAAAAATGATTACGAGTCTACATTTTTTTTTAAAGCACATGGTGCATATTTAGCTTGATGTCAAAATTCCAAAGTCTAGCATAGCTAGGAGTATTGGAAAACTTATGTCTCCTCTAATAATCAGTTGCTTAAAAATATATATGTTCCTATAATCCTCAATTCTCCATTCACACACAACTATACCCAGTTTGTCAAACCACAATTATGAGTTCATTTATTTGCCACAATCATATGAGTTTAAGAACTTGTCCTAGTCAGACCTTTGGCGTCCATTCGCTGAGGGGTTCATAAACATTTCATATAACTATAAATCAAGAATATCACATAAGTGTGAGTTTTAAGAACTCGTACTTAACCTTATATTCTCTACTTATAACCTATCTATCTGTTCTACACATGAGAAAGGAATCACCCTCTTAACATGCATATAGCAAATATCGCGACAAAAACATTTCAATGATTATCATTGCCAGAACTAAGTAGTTTTTTTTACACCAAGTACAATTCCCCGCCCACACAAGGAATCATACAACTCAGCTGCTGACACGAGTCCTCAATTGAAATCCCCACCTACTGTTAACTGCCTTCTCAATACGAATTTTATTCAACTCGTATTCATAATCCTTTCCTGAATCTATACCAATTCATAGTACAACTGATATTCAGCAATCTTGCTGTAAACTGTTCAATCATACGCTTGATCCTTCTCCATACTATATCCTTATCTGATCACGGGGTGATCTCATCGTATATAATATGATATCGTTTTGTTTTATGATCTTCTATTACTGTACTTTTAGTCTTTTAGACTCTATCTATTCATCACTAGTGTTCAACTTTATTATCAGAGTTAGGGAACTCCGTATCTTTTATAACCCGCCGAGATTCGTCTTTGAATCTTACCGACCAACTAACTCTATTTGAGTTAGTACTTATCCTAATTATTGCGGTTATTAGTCTCAGGTATTCCTACCTAAGGTTCATAACCTAAAGCTTTGATACTAACTCTGAGGGCCCCAAATCCGAGGTCCCGAATCACTGTGGATTCGGTTCGATAATTCTATACAACTATTACTTATTTGCGGAAGATATAAATATAAATTGTTTATACATTAAACATTACACACTATTCCCCAAGGTCGAGTAACCTTAACTTATACACAATACATAACTTACAATAACATTAATATCATACAATACTATTACAAATCTAACCGCACACATTAACTTTAAGCTGGAACTATGTTTAACCTTTCCTTGTATCCGACGTATTCGCCTTAATCTGCAATGTTTATCATGATATAGCTAGGGTGAGCATAAAATTGTCTAGCAAGTTTAAGTTCAATAATTTAACGACATATCATGATTGAAAGAATCTGAATAATAAGCTGGCTATAATTCAACAGTATAGTTGTGAATTAGCACGAACAAGCTTTTGACTGAAAAAGTATTATACATGAACAAATATATCTGGACCGAATGGTAATGAAGGTGATCAGCCTTTCATAGCTGACTTATACATGTAATATGTACATAGTACAATTCTACAATGGCAATCGGCAATGATTATCCATAAGCATATCTGAATGAAACAATTCTTAGTAAAGTTAAGTAAAAACAAACTTGCCTGAACCGTTAATTTATTTTATAATATCACAAAGTATTTTTAATACTTTAAAATCATATTTATATGATTTTTAAACACTTGAATCCATTATCCGATTATTGCATTTAATATTAAAATATTAATATTTTTATGACAAAATATCAAAAGTTATATTTTATAACTTAAATATTTTTATAACCCTTAAATCATTTTCATATGATTTTTAAATTATTTATTCTATTTTTCCATAATTTATTTAATGTATTTATTAAATAAACTAATTATCATTAATATTAATTAATTAATAAAATTCATCCTAAAATATTAAAAGTCACTAAAAATAACTAAAAATATTTTATTATACCATAATATGATTTTTCATGTATTAAAATCATTTTTAAATAATTTATTTAATATTATAATTTAATAAATTAAATAACATTTATATTCCAAAAATATTAAATATTTATGAAATATACTCAAAATAATTAAAAACTATTTTTTAGACTTTAAAATAATTTTTCATAATTTATTATGTATTTTTAATAATTAAAAACTATTTATTTCTATATATTTATTTAATTAATTATTTTATAGAATTAATAATTAATAAAAGGGCCCTATAGCGACAAAACCGTCGCTATAGGTGTTCTTCAGCTGTTCTTGAGCCTTCATGTCAGACAGTAAGGTGCCTATTTTGACCAGTGATAGATTCTTGTTCTTTATGTTTCTTGGTTGGCTAAAGTGTTATTGTGGTAGTATAAATGTAATACTAAAACTAAAAACTGATTACATGACCAAACAATAACACCATTGAGAGATCTAAGCTCTCAAACTACATGTCAGATGTGACACCCCCAAAATAGGTATACATCACTCATCTTGAGTCGCCAAATACATGGTACAAAATACAAATACAAACTTAATAATACAACAGTCGTGTAAAATACGACTAAACATATGCTGTGAGTTTTAATACAAATATTGTCATCTAGAAAATTTACAAACTCAATGGGGTCGTCATTACATTTATTATCACACTATTTCACAGATTAGTGAGGACTACTAATGCACCATCTAGGACCATCACTCTGTTCCCCGACTAGTCCCTTCTACGTTCTCATTTCCTGAAGAGAACAATGAAAGCAAAAGGGTGAGCTCAAGCCCAGTAAGAAATATTATGACTAAGATAAATGAGAATAATTTATCTTTAGCCTTTAACGTTGTTAAACTGATAAAATATAATAAACATCAAGTTTAACTGCAGCAGAACACACAATCCATTAGAAGAGTCAAGTAGAGAATAAAATCTACTATCTTCTATGATTTAAAAGGTTTTTCATCACTTTTATCGCTAAGACTCAGCTTAATAAATAATCCACATCATCAAATCATCCCTGCACTACAGGCTAATGATATTCTTTAGTATCACGACCACGAATTATTCATGCACTACGGGCCAAAGATAATCGTGTTTTCATTAACGGTCCTGATCATGTCATAAAAAAATTCATCTTTGCACCCTTGACCAAAGAGAATCCATAGCCATAATCATACCAAAAACTATCCATCAATGCACTACGAGCCAATGAGGATTTTTTTCACATCATTTGTAACATTACGTTCATGATTATATCGAATAATCCCTAGTCATAATCATACCAAATTGTCAACATGATACTTGTAATACCCGGTAAAAATTAATAAATAAATATTAAATAATAATAGATTATTTTGTTTTACAAACATATTAATTGGACTTTGTCATTTATTTGGGTCAAACTAGTTATTTAATTTATGTGGGCTAATAAATATTAGTAAGTGATGGATAAATTAAATTGGTAAAATTGGACTTTAAACTAAGTGGATCTAATTTATAATTGTGTAATTTTAAAATCCTATTAAAATTTGGAGAGTTAATAAATATATTAATAAAATATGTTTTAAGTGAATAAATACTAAAACCTAATCCTCTTAACATATCGATAAATCGAGAGAGAGAAGAAGAGGGATGGCATGACGAAGAAGATCCAAAATCAAAACCAGTCTTTTTTTTTATTTATTTTTTTCCTTCCGATTTGGTACTTTAACTTCAAATATACATGTTTTGTTTGTTTTGTATGGTTATATATATATTTACATAAAGTTAGCAGATTTCTTTTTGAAGGATATTAGACTAAATGTATATATATATATATATATATATATATATATATATATATATATATATATATATATATATATATATATATATATATATATATATATATATATATATGATATCTTGATTGAACACTCATGAATTCATATATATATATAGTATTAGAAAAGTGATTTTAAAATGCAAGTGTTTGATTTCTTGGTATATATATATATGTATAAAACAAAGAATATTGATTATCGGGAGATTAAAATATTATGTTAAGGAATTGTTAAAATATAATAATAATAAAATAAAATAAAATATGATTAAAAGATAATTATAATTTAATTTGGGTTAAATTGTAAAATTGATGTAATTGGAGGAATTAGTTTTATATTAATATAAAAATTTTAATTATTAGGTAACTTATTAATGTATTATTTCAGTGATTAGTTCGAACGAAGAGAGTCTAAACGAGTTAAATTTGGAGTATAAATTTTGGGTATTACATTGCTTAATCCAGGTACGGATTCCGTACTCTTTCAGCGAGATTCTTTTGTTTTTAATTAGTTCATTTCGTTATGCGTTTTGAAAATTAGTATTGCCTCTCATGATTATATCTTGTCAAATTCATTGTGATAGTTTCGTTTGGCGTTCATAGTTGGAACTCATATTTATACTCTGTAGACTAGTACAATATATCTAAATTTATTTTGATATTGTAGTAATGTGCATGTTAATATTTTTGGAGACTTTGTGTTGATATCTCGTTTCAGTTTAACATGTACATGTTAGAACCCCTTCGTTGTGTCGTATGTGTTCTGACATTATATTTTGTTAGAATACCGTAGGGTATACCTGAGCTATAACCACCTGTGGGGGTACCACAAGCATGTCCTCTTGGCACCGAGGCATGACACCTTCCGTGGCGGTGTGATCAGTCCACGGCGTCTCCATTTTGTGCTCCGGTGGGAGTTGGCCATTTGGTGTTTTGTTGTGGGAGGCGTATGGGTCGACCCTAGTTTTCTGTTATGTTATGTTCTGTTCTGCGGAGTGGTGATGTTTGTGCCAAATACGCCTTCCGATTTTACATGCATTGGATTCGCGGTCCAATGTGTGTAACTTGCCTGTGTGGCATTATTTGACTTGTCTATGTGGCATTATTTGACTTGCCTGTGTGGCAAGGTATATTTCTGTTTTATTCTGAGCTCGGTATGAAATAACATCCAGCCATTTGATCCAGCCTATTTTTTTCATTGTGTTAGATTTGTTCGTTAAGTTTCAGTTCATTTCGCCTCTTTTCATTTAATTGAGTTAGTTATTTCGGTTTATTATTTGTATTATATATCCTTACTGGGCATTTGGCTCATGCTGCGTTTTTCTTCCGGCAAGTAATCAGTGGAATCAAGGGCAAGTGTGATGAGAGCTCCATTCGTTCTAATGATTTAGAAATATTATGTTTAGACTTGATGTGTCAGTTTATTTGGAGTTGTAATAGTTATTTCAGATTGTGGTTTGAGCCAGTGTGGCATTTATTATGGTTTGTCTTAAGACATTTAATTATTTTAAGACTATTCTTTTGTGGATTAGAGCCTTACTATTAAATTTATCGGCTTTTGTTATGTTTTGAGTAACTCTCTTTCTATTTTTAGGAAGGGGGGTGTTCTGAGTTAGTATCAGAGCTTAGGTTCTTTCTTGTAGAAAACCTATTTAGGTTTGACCTGTGAGTTATGGGTAGACTTCTGGGTTAATTTTTTGTTCTGTTTGATTTTCTATTCAGCTATCATATCAGCTATATTCGAATTTGTCTCTAATCTGCTTTGTCTATGTTCGTGATCTCTTTCTTAGATGGCTCGTAGATCCGCTAGAGTTGCTGGGAGGCGAGGTAATAATAGGGGAAGAGGTGAAGGTCAGCCCAATGAGCAACCTAATGATCAGTTTAATGCTCAATTGGCTACCTTGGTTAATCAGGCGGTGAACCAGGCTTTACCTCAGTTGGTTGCACAGGTTGTACAGGCAATGCAGCAGCCGCCACCAGAAATTCCAGAACAGGAGAATCCGAGAAATAATGGTCCACAGGCAAATGAAGTGGAAGGGAATGCGGATGGTCATGATCAGCAGGGGGTTGCGATGTATGTATGGTTGGAGAGGTTCCAGAAGCAGAAACCATAAGCATTCAGTTCAGCTCCAACTCCAATTGACGCAGAGAATTGGATTGCCCATCTGGTGAAGATTTTTGATGTGTTGGGGTGTTCAGATAATCAGAAAGTATTACTTGCTGCTTACAAGCTAGAAGGGGATGCACAGAGGTGGTGGAAAGCGATGAAAACAACAAAGGGTGATGGGTATGTTGAAACACTTAGCTGGGCAGAGTTTTGTGAGGTCTTTTATCAGTAGTATTTTCCTGCTGCTGATAAAGAGGCCTATGCTAGAGAGTATATGTCGATTCGGCAGAAAGATGATGAGTCCATCACAGACTTCATGACGAGGTTTACTAGGTTGGCAGGCTTTGCGGGAACCTCAGCAGGGACTGCAGCAGAACATGCAGAGAAGTTTAAGTGGAGGATCCATTACAGGTATCAGCAACATCTCATTAATAACAAGTTCTGAGACGTGTCGGCGTGAGTGGGCCAATGACAAAAAATATTGAGATGGAGCGACAGGATTTTCAGTCTTCTAAACCGGAGGGGAGCCGAAAGAGGGACATAGATTACCAGCAGGGTCAAACTTCGGGTCAACATAGGAAGAATCAAGGTGGTCAGTGGAATAGGAACCGTGGTGGCCAGCAGGGGCAGTGGCGT
Organism: Panax ginseng; assembly: GCA_020205605.1. NCBI lineage: Eukaryota > Viridiplantae > Streptophyta > Magnoliopsida > Apiales > Araliaceae > Panax > Panax ginseng. Next base: position 55,264,769 of record CM035140.1, read on the forward strand.
GGCCAGAATCAAAATAGGGGTTATCAGCAGGTGCCTCAGCAAGGGCAGAATCGTCAGGTTCAACTACCTTGGTATGGACAGAATCGTCAGCAGGGGCAAAATCAGGGTCGTTATCCAGGACCAGCTGGTGGGGGTAACCCGAATCTTATTCCGATAGCTCCTTGTGTTACTTGTGGGGCTAATCATCCGGGGAGACAGTGCCACAGACTCACAGGTGTATGCTTCTTATGTGGACAGATGGGTCATATTGCTAGGGATTGTACCGGTCCACGCAAAAATAGTGGAGGTAGTGATAATGGTGGCAATGGAGGACAGCGTCAGGGTGGTCGAGTTTTTGCTTTGACGTATAACTAGGCGGCAGGTGCTCCAGGTACTGTTTCTGGTACTCTTTTAGTTGGCAATCGTGAGGCGTCTATTTTTTTTTATACGGGTTCTACTCATTTCGTTGTGGCTCAGTCTTTTGTTCGGCACCTGGGTGTGCCATCTCAGTCTTTAGATTCTGTTATGTCTATTGCTACCCCGATGGGGACTTCTATTGTTATTTCTGATTTATATCGAGGGTGTCCGATCAGTTTTGGGGATAAGATTTGTAGCGTTAATCTTCTTCCGATGAGTATGCACGATTTTGATGTCATTCATGGGATGGACTGGTTAGATAAGCATCAGGCCACTATCGATTTTTAGGCGAAGAAGGTTATATTTGGAGATGTGAAGTCTCTAGAGTTCGTGTTTCAGGGCTCACAGTCGAGTAGGGTGGTGAAATTAATTTCTGCTTTGAAGGCGGGAAAGTTGGTGGCAAAGGGATGTGAGGGGTATTTGGCGTTTATGAAAGATACTTCTAAGGGTGAGTCTCGTATTGAAGATGTTCCAATTGTTCGTGACTTTCCCGATGTGTTTCCTGAGGAGTTGTCAGGGTTGCCACCACAGCGGGAAGTGGAGTTTTCTATTGAGCTTGTTCCTGGTGCGGAGCCTATCTCTAAGGCACCGTATCGGATGGCACCATTGGAGTTTCAGGAGTTGAAGGAGAAGTTGCAGGAATTGTTAGATCGTGGTGTGATTCAGCCGAGTGTTTCACCGTGGGGTGCTCCGGTCTTGTTTGTAAAGAAGAAGGATGGGTCTATGAGGCTGTGTATAGACTACAGGGAGTTGAACAAGATTACCATCAGGAATCAGTATCCATTGCCGAGGATTGATGACTTGTTTAACCAACTTCAGGGGGCAAATTATTTTTCAAAGATAGACTTGAGATCATGCTATCATCAGTTGAGGGTGAGGGATGAGGATATCCCTAAGACGGCTTTTCGTACTCGATATGGGCATTACGAGTTTCTAGTGATGCCATTCGGGTTGACTAATGCTCCGGCGGTGTTTATGGATTTAATGAATCGGGTGTTCAGGGAGTACTTAGACAAATTTGTTATTGTCTTTATTGATGACATTTTGGTTTACTCCAACTCTAAGGAAGAACATGAGGAGCATCTTCGCACAGTGTTGGGAATTTTGAAAAAAGAGAAGCTATATGCTAAATTCTCTAAATGCGAGTTTTGGTTGGAGCAGGTTGCATTTTTGGGCCACGTTGTTTCTGCAGAAGGCATTAAGGTGGATCCTGCAAAGGTTGAGGCTATCACTAAATGGCCAAGACCTACTACAGTGACAGAGATTAGGAGTTTCTTGGGTTTGGCAGGGTATTATAGGAGGTTTGTGGAAGGATTTTCCTTGCTTGCCTTGCCATTGACTCAGTTGATGAGAAATGGGACAAAATTTGTGTGGAATGAGGAATGTGAGAAGAGTTTTGAGGAGTTGAAGAAACCGCTTGTGACAGCTCCTACACTTGCATTGCCGTCGGGGACAGGAGGTTATCAGATTTATAGTGATGCTTCTAAGAAGGGCTTGGGGTGTGTTTTGATTCAACACGGTAAGGTGATTGCTTATGCTTCTAGGAAGCTTAAACCTTACGAGGTGAATTACCCCACACATGATTTGGAGTTGGCAGTGGTGATCTTTGCCCTAAAGATTTGGAGACATTATTTGTATGGAGAGACTTGTGATATCTTCACTGATCACAAAAGTCTTAAATACATTTTCACTCAGAATGAGCTCAATATGAGGAAAAGGCGTTGGTTGGAGCTTCTAAAAGATTATGATGCTAGAATTCAGTATCACCCAGGGAAGGCAAATGTGGTTGCAGATGCTCTTAGCAGAAAGAGTTCAGGAAGTGTAGCAGCCCTTATTACACAACCTCAGCTTATTTCGTATATGGAGCGGATCGAGTTGGAGTTGTATGTACGAGATTCAGATGGGCATTTGGTGGGTATGAGAGTGGAGCCCTCTCTTATCTCGCGGGTCAAAGAAGCTCAAAAAGAAGATGGGGAGTTGTGGAGTATGACGGAGAATTTAGAGGAGGGCAAGCAGCCCGAGTTTCGTATTGATGAACATGGTGTGATTTGGTTGGGTGAGCGGTTGTGTGTACCATCCGATCCAATCATTCGGGAGGCGGTGTTGGCGGAGGCTCATAGTTCGCCATTTTCTATTCATCCAAGTTCTACGAAGATGTATAGGGATTTGAAGAAGAATTTTTGGTGGAATGGGATGAAACGAGATGTGGCTGAATATGTTAGGAAGTGCCTCACTTGTCAACAAGTGAAGATACAACATCAACGAGCTAGTGGTTTGCTGCAACAGTTAGACATTCCAGTGTGGAAGTGGGAGGATATCACGATGGATTTTGTGACTGGTTTGCCGAAGACTTTCAGGAAGAATGATGCCATATGGGTAGTGGTGGACCGGTTGACCAAATCGACACACTTTTTGGCGATCCATGAGGGTTACTCAGTGGATAGGTTAGCACAAATCTTTCAGCAGGAGATTATTAGACTTCATGGTACTCCGGTGTCTATTGTTTCAGATTGGGACCCACGGTTTTGGAAAGGGTTTCGACGAGCCTGGGGCACTCGGCTCAACTTTAGTACTTCTTTCCATCCGCAGACTGATGGGCAATCCGAACGGACTATTCAAACGCTAGAGGACATGTTGAGGTCTTGTGCTCTTGAGTGGTTGGGTAATTGGGATGATTACTTGAGCCTAGTTGAGTTTGCTTATAACAAAAGTTGGCATGCCAGTATTGGAATGGCTCCGTTTGAGGCATTGTATGGTGGACGAGGTTGGCGAAAGGGGCATAGAAGGGCCTGAGTTAGTTCAAATCACTACAGATAAGGTAGCGGTGGCTAAAGAGAAATTGAAGTCGGCTCGATCACTACAGAAGTGTTATGCTGATAAGCATAGGAGGACTTTAGAGTTTGAACCTGGTGATCATGTTTTTCTAAAAGTTTCTCCTTGGAAGGGCATTCGGAGATTTGGGTTGAAAGGAAAGCTTAGTCCGCGATATATCGGTCCATTTGAGATTTTGGAGAGAGTTGGTGAGGTTGCATATCGGTTAGCTTTGCCTCCACAGCTAGCTCATATGCACAATGTATTTCATGTGTCGGTGTTGAGGAATTATCATTATCATCCGTTGCACGTGGTGCAATATCCATTCGATAAGATTCGGGAGGATCTTACTTGTGAGGAGAAAGCTGAGGCGATTTTGGATCGTCAAGAAATGATTATGAGGAGGAAGACTATTCCGTTTGTTAAGGTTCTGTGGAGGAACCATTCTGAGTGGGAAGCCACTTGGGAGCTTGAGGAGTCTATTCGAGCGGAATATCCGCATCTCTTTGATAATTAGGTACGTTTTATTCTTTTGATTCCGGGGACTAAATTCTTTTAAGGGGTAGGTGATGTAATACCCGGTAAAAATTAATAAATAAATATTAAATAATAATAGATTATTTTGTTTTACAAACATATTAATTGGACTTTGTCATTTATTTGGGTCAAACTAGTTATTTAATTTATGTGGGCTAATAAATATTAGTAAGTGATGGATAAATTAAATTGGTAAAATTGGACTTTAAACTAAGTGGATCTAATTTATAATTGTGTAATTTTAAAATCCTATTAAAATTTGGAGAGTTAATAAATATATTAATAAAAATATGTTTTAAGTGAATAAATACTAAAACCTAATCCTCTTAACATATCTGATAAATCGAGAGAGAAGAAGAGGAGGCGGCGATAGTAAGATCCAAAATCAAACCAGTCTTTGTTTTTTTTATTTATTTATTTTCCTTAGATTTGGTACTTTAACTCAAAGATACATGTTTTGTTTGTTTTGTATGGTTATATATATATTTACATAAAGTTATATGTATTGCTTTTTGAAGGATATTAGACTATATGTATATATATATATATATATATATATATATATTTATATCTTGATTGGAACCTACTAATTCATATATATATATATATATATATATATATATATATATATAGTATTAGAAAAGTGATTTTAAGGCAAGCAATGAAATTTGATTTCTTGGTATATATATATATATATATATATATATATATATATATATATATATATATATATATATAAAAAAAGATAATATTGATTGTCGAGATTAAAATATTAAGTTACGGAATTGTTAAAATATAATAATAATAAAATAAAATAAAATATGATTAGAAGATAATTATAATTTGATTTGGGTTAAATTGTAAAATTGATGTAATTGGAGGAATTAGTTTTATATTAATATAAAATTTTTAATTATTAGGTAACTTATGAATGTATTATTTCAGTGATTAGTTCGAACAAAGAGAGTCTAAACGAGTTAAATTTGGAGTATAAATTTTTGGTATTACATTGCTTAATCAAGGTACGGATTCCGTACTCTTTCAGCGAGATTCTTTTGTTTTTAATTAATTCGTTTCGTTATGCGTTTTGAAAATTAGTGTTGCCTCTCATGATTATATCTTGTCAAATTCATTGTGATAGTTTCATTTGGCGTTCATAGGTGGAACTCATATTTGTACTCTGTAGACTAGTACACCATATCTAAATTTATTTTGATATTGTAGTAATGTGCATGTTAATATTTTTGGAGACTTTGTGTTGATATCTCGTTTCAGTTTAACATGTACATGTTAGAACCCCTTTGTTGTGTCGCATGTGTTGTGACATTATATTTTGTTAGAATACCGTAGGGTATACCTGAGCTATAACCACATGTGGGGGTACCACAGGCATGTCCTCTTGGCACCGAGGTATGACACCTTCCGTGGCGGTGTGATCAATCCACGGCGTCTCCGTTTTGTGCTCTGGTGGGAGTTGGCCATTTGGTGTTTTGTTGTGGGAGGCGTATGGGTCGACCTTAGTTTTCTATTTTGTTCTGTTCTGCAGAGTGGTGATGTTTGTGCCAAACACGCCTTCCGATTTTACATGCATTGTATTCGCGGTCCAATGTGTGTAACTTGCCTGTTTGGAATTATTTGACTTGCCTATGTGGCATTATTTGACTTGCCTGTGTGGCAAGGTATATTTCTGTTTTATTCTGAGCTCGGTATGAAATAACATCCAGCCATTTGATCCAGCCTATTTTTTTCGTTGTGTTAGATTTGTTCGTTTTGTTTCAGTTCGTTTCGCCTCTTTTCATTTAATTGAGTTAGTTATTTCGGTTCATTATTTGTATTATATATCCGTACTGGGCATTTGGCTCATCTTTGTTTTTTCTTAGCAGTGTCTGGGGAATCAAGGGCAAGTGTGATGAGAGCTCCATTCGTTCCAATGATTTAGAAATATTATGTTTAGACTTGATGTGTTAGTTTATTTGGAGTTGTAATAGTTATTTCAGATTGTGGTTTGAGCCAGTGTGGCATTTATTATTGTTTGTCTTAAGACATTTAATTATTTTAAGACTATTCTTTTGTGGATTAGAGCCTTACTATTAAATTCATCAGTTTTGTTATGTTTTGAGTAACTTCTCTTTCTATTTCGGAAAGGGGGTGTTACAATACTGCTTTGTGGAGTAAAAATTCAAGAATGCTCAGAAGAATATTTCCATGAAAAGATACTGGATGAAGCGCAAATATCAAGGATATTCCACTAATTTTATGGAGTATAGAAGCCAAAACTTTAACCAAAAGAGTATCATAGAATATATGAAACTGCAATGGATTTTCACCCGCCATGTGGTAATCCACGTAGACAGCTCATTTTCACAATTTAATAAGAAATGAATACGAAGGGTCATTCACCATGCATGTGGCAATCAACATAGACATGTTATTCCAACAGAATAATAAAGAATGGAATAACATAAGAATTCACCATGCATGCGATAAACTGCACAGACAGGTTATTCCAACAGAATAATAAAGAATGGAACCAGGTCATGCATAAACGCACAGACAGGATGTTCCTACAGAATAATAAAGAACGGAACCAGGTCATGCGTAAACTGCACAGATAGGATGTTCCAACAGAATAATAAAGAACGGAACCAGGTCATGCATAAACGCATAGACAGGATGTTCCAACAGAATAATAAAGAATGGAATAACAAAAGTTTTCTTCATGAAGACGAAATAAATAATACCCCTTACGAGGACAACAAATAATATCCCTTACCTTATAAAGAAGAGTACTCCGACGGGTAGGGCGGGGATATACTTGAAGAAAACTTGCACTACACTCAAAGCTTTCTTAAACTCTAAAGAAATACACTCAAGATTATAGAAGAAGAATTCTCTCTCTAGAGTTTCAGTGAATTCATAAGAAATAATGAAGGAATGAGCTTCTATTTATAGGAGAATGGACTGAATAGTAATTAATTAATGAACGGTCCAGATTAATTTACTTTTAAACGGACGGTCCATATTGATTTACTATGCAGAACACTATGCAGGCACTATGCAACACTATGCATAATAAAATATAATATATTCTAATTATTGTCTAATAAAACAAATAACTTTATAAAAGTTTTTTGTTTTATATAAAAAGATTTTACTATGCATAATAGAATATAATATATTCTATTTATAGTCTAATAGAACAAATAACTTTATAAAAGTATTCTGTTTTATATAAAAAGATTTTACTATGCAAAACACTATGCATAATAGAATATAATATATTCTAATTATTGTCTAATAAATATACACATGAGAGAAGAATCACATTTTTGCCACACATACATTGATAGCGCGACACCAACATTCCAATGATTATCAATGTGATAAACTGAGCGCAAGCACAAAACCCTCGCCCATACAAAGGTTTGTACAACTCAGCCATCACATGAGTCCTCAATTGAAATCCCTCCTAACTCTTTCTTGCTTATAACTTGCTCTTTGCTCGATACGAATTCCTCGTATCACATCATCTATAACTCCTCGTGAGTTTATCTCGTACTATATCATAGTACATTAACTTCATAGCATCAAGCTATAATTATTCAAACATTACATACCATATTTCTTTTATAGCTTAAACAGATCACGTCGTGATCTTATTCTATAATTATCTCCCTTAAAATTCTTTTCTTAACTCGTGATCGTTTTGTTTTACGATCCTCTTTCTTTCCTTTTTCATCATTTATGATTTGATTTATGATATTCATCATTATTCGTTATCTTGGCTATTGAAGTTAGGTAACTCCAATTTCTTATCTTTATATCTCTTCAAGATTCTTCTTTGAATCTTCTTGTTTATATAACAATTCCTGCGTTAAGAATTTCCAACTTCATTTATATCGTTCAACATTTCATTCAAGTTCTACATTTACATCATACGTAACCATTTTCTAGACTTGGTACACCTCGAGTCTCTACCAGTTTCAATATGGTACACTGAGTGGTTTCCCACAAACGACCAACAAACTAGGTTCCGAGTTGCTAGTTCGTATATACCTCCGCTCTATGAAGGAATCGTTTAGACCAGATACCATACCTCAACTACTAAAGAGTACAACTGTGCCATACTCAACTATAACTTTTCATTCGTAACTTCATTACCAATCTCTTCTTATAGACATTGTCTATTTATTATCACCTTATATTCTTATTATTGGAGTTGGATAACCCCACATTCATATTCCTTATAACTCTGTGAGAATATTCTTTGAATCCTTTTACGCATGTTTTAATTCCTTATATATAAATTTCTTAAATTACTTCTTATTGATCAAACTCTATTTGAGCTTATTCGTTCATTATCTTCACCTTCCTTCTCTAAGGTTATAGCCTATGGTACTCCTACCTAAGGTTTATAACCTACAGCTTTGATACCAACTGTAACGACCCCAAAATTCATACAATTTAATTCTCGACTTTCGTCGTTAGCAATACATTCAACCTCTAATTTTACACCATTAAATGATAATACAACCATTGAAATTTTTGGAATAATTAAAATTTTCTATTACAAACTATTCTCATTCCCCAAACCTTCAACCTTTACATCTAAACATCTCAGAATCAATTTAATACTACCATAGTTTACATTGCGAAATGATATTACAATTCAACATTAATACATCATTCAGAACCTTAAACATGGTTCAAATAATAATAACACAACCAAAGTGTATAAATCCTCGAGTACCACATCAGATTCATGTCTTTTAGGTAACACATAACTTTACCTTGAAATCTTGACCTACAAAAATGGTTATTTACAAGGTTGAGCTCAACAACCCTGCAAAATCTAACAGTTTTCATGCATCACGTAGCACATAATAGCATGCTCAACCTATATCTCATAAATATTGGACTAACATAACATACATGTTACAGTTCATATAACAAGTATAAAGATGTATAAAGATTGAGTTCCTTACTCAATCAGCATGCTTTACTCAATCAACGTAATCATAAGTTGACTTTAACATTTCATACATTCAACACATCATGTTATTTGCAATAAAGATTTTAAACAGTTAATCATTAAATTTACGTAGCAAATAGGAACTGAAAGACTTGCCATGATCGTTGTTTACTAATAACAGTTTAACAGCTTATAGTTATCTGCACTTCATGTGCCCTACACAATTATATAATCATGCACATCAACTATTAGTCACATAGCAATGCATAATAGTTATAATGTAAACTTTACTGTATCTCCCATAACCCTTCTTATTAATTAATACACAATGTTCAATTTGATTGTGTTAACTTTCAACTTATATCTCACTGTATTTCATATACGAAGTTCATTCAAGTGTTTAAGTCTTGCTAGGACTACTTATTGGTTTTATATTAACACTATTCAATATCTTATAATATTCATTTCATTTGATTTAAAACACTTTTTACGCTCATTATCACTTATCACGGTGTTTCGACGTTTATTCGTCACACGCCCGATTTGTCTCTCTTGTGTGTGCTTAGTATGCGTATACAACTTATCTAATATATCATTTATTAATGTTAAGCATCATTATACTTCATAAATATTCATTTTATATAACTTAGAACAACATCTATTATCGTCGACATCACTATACTTGTGTATGTGCATGTCTGACGCCCTCTGATTGCCTCAGAATACGCATCAGTCACAAAGATGACCATTTTGACTACTGGTCCGGACATAAAATTGAAAAACTTAAAGCACAAAAGTTGTAGGTCTATTCGTCTTCGTTCCGGATCATCTTGAATCGCCTTAATCGGAGTTCGTATGAAAACGTTATGCCTATTTTACTAAAATAGGTCAAAACAGTCACACCTGATATAGTTTGGGTGCAAATTGCTAATTAATTAAGCCTTGGGCACCACGCAATTTTGTGTTTTACTGAGCAAATTGTGCCCTAAATGACTTAGGGCACATAGCAGCTGTGCCTGTTAGCAGAAATGGGACCTAAAGCTACTGTTCTCGCGATTTTTGTCCCTTTTTCTCCTACTAATCTTCATAACTTGAGTTATATACATCCAAATAAGTCCGTTTTTGATTCTATGGATTCGTAATTCATAGAACTACAACATACTAGAATTTTAACAATTTATAAAAACATTAAAAAATCTAAAATTTGACCCAAAACACATGTTCATACTTTATTTTCATGTTTTAAACACATTTAGCGAATTCAATCGCCACGACTTCGTTTCCTAACCAAATTGATTCATTCAAATTGCGTTCTTTTCATTTCTTATCTTATTAACACAATCAATCACCAATTTTACAATTATAACATAAACTCCTAACCAATTTTAGTCTCAAAACAGACCCAAAATACATATATTAAACAAAACTCATATTATTCATCTTTAACATGTTCTCATGAGTTTGATTACTCTAAACCACTTTTATATGACATAGAATGGATTATACAAACCCATTAAAATCTACAACCAATTCCTTAAGAAATCCAATTTATCAATAAAGAACTCAAGAAATAAAACTTAAGGGTTTAGAATTGATTCTTACCTCGTGATTCTTCCTAATCTTCGTTTGGTGATGAAGAACAATTGCTTAATCTCCTCCTTACTTCTCCTTGACTCTTCATCCTTCTTCTCCAATTCTCTCTAAACTCTCTCTTTCCCTCTGTATTTTCACTGATATCTAACCTTAGGGAAAGAAATAATATGTGTAGAAATAAACTGATATGGCTTTTACGTCAGCATCAGCTACAATAAGCCAAAGGCCTTGTTTAACTACAAACAATTATCCTCATTCCAATTTATTTTGATAAGATTATATTATATAGTTTTTATTTGTCACACCTGTAACTATTTTACATAACTTACAATAATAATTATAATTTTTATTATAATTCTTTTGATGATTAATAAATAATCATATATATAATTTAATTAATAAATTAGATTTAAACAACGCTTTATTTAATTTACTTATTTTCTTTAATATTAAACAACTCATTTAATTTAATTAATTCATTAAATTAAATCTTCAAAGATTAAATTTACATTTGCTTTAATTTAATTATCAAACACATGTAACTAAATTATTATACCACAATTTCATAAATTATTTATTTTTTTCTCAATAAATACATTATTTAAAATATTTATTTACTTCAATAAATATTTAAAATTAATTACCAAATTCATTTAATTTCTTCAATAGTTAACTTAACTATTGAACCTCACTTTCCAATATATGAATATATATATTTCTCTTCACACCAGATCACATATTTCAAAATATAGCATGTATATATATACTCAAACTCAAAACATCTCATAATAAGAATTTTAATTATTAAATTCTTATTTTAATAACTTATAAAAATTCGGGTTGTCACAGCCACCATATCCTGACTTATGGTATGACGGGTCTGTCCTTGCTCGGATGGGTAGTGATTTACCCTATCGATCAACCTCTCCATGGCCGTGCGTAGAGCATAGCCCATCTTGTTCATCTTCCTCCTCTTGCACCACACCTCATCTTCTATATCATCTTTCATCACTTCCATCTCTAACTGAGTTCGGAGAGCCTCCTTCTCCGTCCTCTCACTCAAAATATTATGCTCCATTTCTTCTAACTTTCCTGGCAACTCGACGTTCCTTGCCACCGATCGGTGAAACAAGGCACCCATCTGGATCCCTGCCTCCTTACGGTGAGCAATTTCTACCTCCATCTCTTGCATCACTAGTTGCCTCTTAAGAGTCTCAGTTTCTAACTCCTCGACTCTACATCCTAATTCCAAAATCTGTTCTTCATACTCTCCTAACATTTGATCCTCAAGAGTAGACTCGTCGGAGTCCTCCATGGGCTCGGGTTCCTCCTCCATAGGCTCTTCCTCCGGATCTGACTCCTTAGGTAGAGGCTACATCTCCTCCTCCTCATCATCACCATCAGTAGGGGCAACTACCGATATAGGCTCCGCTATCAAGGGTGCCTCATAGACTACGTGGATATCACGCGGCTCCTCCTCTACTACTCGGCTAGGTCCTCCTATATCAGTCATCCTACAATCACCAACATAAGATAAGAAAAATAATAACTCCATCAGAATGTTAAATAAACATAAGTTCATTGTATAGAATGAAGTTACATTTATAACATGCTAAGTCTCTCAAGGAAAACTCTACATGAGTTTTATCCCTTTCGTAACTTCTATGTTTTCCTAAGTTATAATCTAAGGACCCTCGTTCCTAAGGTTTATAACTATAACTTTGATACCAACCTATGACGCCCCTAAATTTTGACCGCCACTTGGTCACCCGAATTCGGTTCATCACGTGCTCAAAGTATTACCATAATAACTAAAATTATATATTTACAACGAAAGATCTAATTTAGAATAATATACAATGTTTTATTATAATTATAACCCCAAGTCTCGCAACCTACAGTGCTTAATAGATTACATAATAATATCGAATAAAGACTTATTACATAATCCTACATAAGCTTAAACATAGTCTGGAAATAGTCTTAATACAACATAATTAATTTAAACATAAAAAGGACAAGCTAGTCGGTAGCCTTTGTAATAACCGTAAAATTTAAGTCACTATATATGTATGTACATTATGGATTTTTTTATTTTTTTTAACCTTGTGTTACATAAGGATTTAATATGTGACAACACATGTGAAGTGGTGCATGGGTCAATTAACATATATATTATAGTTATGGATACATACATTTATAGACTTCATTAAAAGTGAAAGCCTTGTGACCTAATTATATATTAGGTAAGACTATTAAATAACCTAAGGGTTATGGTAATACGAAAAAGTTAGTATTTTATATGTATACTAACTTAAGTGGGGAAACTTTGTATTTTAAGTGACTAATAATTCTAAACCTAATTCTTGTAAATCTAATTAGGTTATGAGATAAAAATCATATGTGTAAGTAATTAAACTTCATATGATTGGAAATGAAAGCCCTAAATTATCAAATTGGGTAACATTATTAAAATTGCTAGACTATGTTTATTATTTAGCCCAAATCAATTAAAAGAAAAGCCCAAAGGAAATAAAATACAATCCAATACTTAGCTCACTTGATTAGGGGTATTCTAGACATTTGATTAATCAAAATTGGGCATTTAAAATAAAAGCTAAATGGAGGATATTATGAGGATCCTAAGTGGAATAATTAAGCTAACGTGTCCATTAGTAGACATTATTAAACATAAGGACAATGTTGTTAAGCTCTCATTGGTTGCCACTCCATTATGCACATTTAATCATGTTTAACCTAATGGAAGTAATAATACAAAGTTTTTTACCTAATGGGCAACAAAATAATTGTGGGAGGGTTATTAGTGAATCACCCACTTCATTTTGTTTTCATTCTTCCAACATCTCATTCTCTCTTCATCTTCTTCTTCTATCTTTTGCTCCCAAGCTAGCCAACTTCAAAGAGAGAAAAGAGAGAGAATTTCATCCATAGAAAGAAAAAAAATATTGGAGTGCTAGTTGTTTATGCCCCTAAGTTTATTAGTTACTTTGGAAAATCAAGAAGGGTAGCAACTAAGTCAAGGTATAATGTACCTTCATCTTCTTCTTCTTCTTTTACTTTGTTTTTCTAGCTTGAGTTTTGATGGGGTTGTGTACAACTACTCAAGATACACTAGTTCTACATATCATCATGCATGAAATTAAGTATCTTGAGTGTTAGATCAAATACTTAGAGGAAGAAAATGAGTATATGTTCTCCAAGGGTGAAAACTCTTGTTTTTCTTCCACTAAATCTTGTGTAACTCAAGTCGTACAACTTGGAATTGTGATCCGTCGAAGGGGGTGCTAGATACATGAGTTACCTAGTAAACCCAAGTGATAGGACACAAATCTAGCATGTTTTGGAACCTTTAAGATTATTTTTCCCAAAACAGTCCACTTTATATGCTAAAGCTTTGAAACTCTAAATCAGCTCTTGACTTGTGTTTTCATGAGGCTGTTTCGGTCAGTTCCTTATCTTGTAAAAATCTAGAAAAATACTACAGAGGTACCTTATGAAGTTATCTACGGCGTAGGAAAAAAAGAACGGACACGTTTCGAGTTATATATTGTGCGTAATGACTATTTCTGTAAAGGACTCCATAAATATTATCCTACGAATATCTCACTGTGTATACACTGGAAATTTCCAAAATTTTTACAGTAGCTTCATATATGTTTAGAGAGCATACCGTGAAAATATCAGATTTTTCTGAGTAAAACTCAATTTATGAAAAATAGAGCAAGATCCGAGTATTTTGGACACTTTAAAAATAGTAAATCATTTTCTAAAATTCTAGACAAATTAGAGGATCATTGTTGGTTCATATTCTGTCAAAATCCAGAAGCTGAGAATTTTTGGAATCAGTTTGCTATTTTTCCTAAAAATGATTAGGTTGTGAATAAAAGGAAATAAATAGTTAAATGATGTCTTTAATGAGAAAAATATGATTTTTATGCTTGGATGCTCATAATATATTATATCATGACTATCTTAGGGCATTTTGGTAATTTATAATAATAAATATTATTTATGACCTTTCATGGATATTAAATAAGAGGTTAATAAAGGATGAACAATTAGAATAAATTGTTTGTTAATTTAATAAATCATTGGAATATTATTATAATATTAATAATATTATAATATGATGTTGTTATGTAAATAAAAATATTAGATTAGAGTATTATTATTAAATAATAATATTCGAGATTAAATAAAATATTATTAAATGATTAATAATATTAGTAAAGGGATAAAATATTATTAAATGATTAATAATATTAGTAAGTGAATAAAATGTTAGTAAATGATTTAAAGTATTATTAGTGAACCAATAATACTAGAAGGTGAATTAATATTATCTAAGTTAATAATATTATGTGAATTAAAGGTAGTCGTTAATTAATAATAACACTATCTAGGCATGATAATGTTTATAAGAACTTATTGTAATGTATAATATCTATGTGGTTACATAATCGATGTTATGCATTGACTAATTGAAAGACTAATTATAGGTCTCTCAAAGGAAGATAATTTAAGCTGCATAGTGGATAGAAATTAATTTCGTAGTTTGTAACCCACGATCGAGGCAAGTTTCTAACTCAACTTGAGTTATTATTTTCAAAGCATGTTAGTGAATAATTATTGATGATTATTCACGTCTTTATTGATTATTGAAATTACGCACTTTGTGCAATCGAATTCCATTCTATCGCCATTGAGCTGTGAATTAAATTAAAGTTCTTCATTTATGAACTGTTTATGGGATAGATCTATGCTAATTGTATCGCCTAGATCAAGCATGTCTAAATTTGTTAAATCAAATGGGTTTTAAATAAGCTGTTCTTATTAATTGATATGGTAAGAACTCTGAATCGAGAAATGAACAAATTTGATTAAGGCATGATATCAATGTCGGATTATTAAGTGTTTATGCATAAATCACGGGGTATGAAAAGGTGATCCTTGAATACCAAAACTTATTAAAAGGTCCGATTTAAATCATCGGCAGCACCTTGGCAAATGTTCATGGTTATTCAAAACCACTCGATTCATGTTATTCAATTATCGAATATTCAATTGTTGATTATTAATTCATGTTCGTCCACAATCTTATATTATTGTTGAACATTGAAGGCAATATTTCTTTCTAAGTCATGATATATATCCTTTGTCTTTATAAACTTGTGAAGCAAATTAGTTGCTTACTCTTGCTATATCTTGACCTCTATTTTCAGCCTAAGCAGGAAGGATCTAACGTGAAGGACAAGGGCAAGGGCAAGATCCGGGGAGTAATTTTAGAATGAATGTTAAATTAGTTATTATCTAATGGAATTTCTTAAGTAAACTATTTGTATTATAAATGGTGTATTTAAAGTTAAGGTTATGGAGACCTTGGGACCATATTATGAGACCTTATTATAATGAACAATGTATGTTTATTATTTCAAAATAGTTATAGAATGCTTATGATGATGATAGGATCGTGAGCACTGAATCTGAGGTTAGAGAACCTGGATTTGGGGGCGTCACAGCCTTGCCCTTGCCCTTGTGTTTCCCAGATACACCTCCATGTTCCGCCTTAACTGAAAGGTTTTAAATAAGCAAGAATGAGCACAAATTGCCCAGCAAGTAATATACAACAAGAGTAAGAGTTTTTTAACACAAGTGTGAAATATCGAAGTATCATGTCTAAGATAGTTCAGAGTTTCAGAATAATATTATAAATAATGAATATCAACAATCCTTGGAATAAGATCAATAATTTAATATAATCAACTGATATATATGAATTCAAAGGTTATTAAGGTATCCGTCTGGATCATAATTTATACTGAGCAGTCATTAAGGACTATTGAACATCTACTAGAATTACCAATATTAAACTGATAACCCAAAAGAATCAAGTACTATAGATGATCAGTCTACAATACTCTAAGTTATGCATAACACCATAGTAATAATATACTCATGTGTTGGGGTTTCCAACAACATACATTCCCCTTACCTTAAGGGTTGTTCAACTCAGTTTTTAAGATTTTCGCACCAATCAATTGGTTTTGACAGTTTTATAAACATGCATATAATCTAGCCGAATCAAAGGGCATAGATACTTTCACAAAATTCAAGAATAATACTAAGTTCACATGAATAATAGTTTTTCTCAAGAATTTAACAAACGAGCTCAATTGAACGAATAAGTAGGACCATAAGCTTACGATATTTATTGAATAAGTAACGTAAGAGTTAGCATACTTGCACAATGTACTTTGAGTACGGTTAGGAAACTTGCTCAATAATAATTAGAGTAAGTTTAGGGAACTTGCCTTAAGCATAGTTTATCCACGTTAAGAAATCAACACTTTCAAATCCTATTTATAGCGAATTATATGTTTAAGATGTTCATTAGCTAACACAATCTTTAATCAAGCTTGACATGATTCAAGTATACACATATGGTACAAAATTTGTTTATACGTCATCACAAGTTCAACTCACGTATCTTTGTTTTGATATTATGTAAACACCCTTTTGGACTTATTAATCGAAAGCTATGAATAAACTTCATTTCTATCACATGGCATGTTCCTTATCACATTACGTACCATGTTGATCATATATTAGACGTTAAAGACATCATGTAGGCATGCTTCATAGATCAGTTCAAAAATAGAACTTATTTGATCGCCACTTGCAAGACAAATGTACACCTTGTGCAGGCCTAAGGATGGCCAAGAACTACGCTTATCCCTCGGTCGGACCAGATTTGAGTTGTTGCCTTGTAGTTTCTGTCCCACTTTAACATACCATTTATACATATAGTCTAACATACATGCATGCTAGAAGCTTTCACATACGACTTTACCATTTTTGAGTTTATTCTTATAAGTTAAACTTACATTTCTCATTGCATTCAAGAAAAACATTATCAAGCGGTTTTAAACCACCTCTATCTTTTTAGGTACCATACAGGTTAACTGGTCCAAGATCAGATTTTAAAACTGGCCAAATCATGATTATAAATCAAGGCGCAATTTGTGCCGTAGCTAAGCTTTAGGGCCAAGTAGCAGATTGTCTGTCAATCAATGGTATGCCAAGACTTAATTTCTTTGCCTTGTGGTTTTCATTCAAATTGACCAAAAAAATCATAAATGTTATATTTGTCATGTTAAGGGTCTTTCTATGCTTCTTAAGTTAACCTAGGTTCCTTCTTTAATAATAAAAATCAAAATTGATTATTTTGACAATTTAAGGTCATCCAAGGTCATTAAACCACAAAGGCTATAATGTTTGCTCTCTCAACATACAAGATAGTTATAACACTCATAATAGGCATCCTTGTGTGTATTCATAACACATATATGCAATTAGTACCGCTTTGGTTGAAAACATGCATCGTTTATACTTTTCTTGAAATGTGATACACAAGCACGATATATATACGTTTATACTACATGAGTGTGCCTAAGAGTGTCATCAAACATGATCACAAATGTCAGATTCTGGTCCTCAAGGTAGTTTAACAATATTCACATTCAAAGTTCACTAGTAAGTTCAACATGTTCATGCTTTCTTACTAACCTCATAATTACAATCTAATGGTTTATTCATGTATTTCTAAGTCATACTAACATGCTTTCAAAGTCAGAATGTAAACTATGTAGAGATCATGCATGTTAGCTCACTAGGCTAAGCTTTTTCTTGAAAATATCTCTAACACCAACCCTAACAAGGTGGTCATGAACAAAGGGACCATGTATACTATAACATGCTCATTCATGTGTAAAATCAGTCATGTGTATAGTTTATTAAGCCCATAATCTGTAAAATATGAATTTCGTGAAAGTTTATTTTCAAGACTTAGAGCTCTTGTTAAAGGTCTCCTACCAATTTATGTTGAACACTTCACACTATATACGAAAACCTTATACTTCATGTTATACCTCTTTTTAGGTACATAATTAAGTCATGACATCAAGTTCTCAACATGTAGCATGGACAAAACCAAGAATCGGTTCTCGAGGTGCAGCCAGAATTGCCACAAGACCCTCATATAACCAGTGGTGCAATTCGCCAGTCGAGTTCGAAGCAGTATGTTGGGAGAATGCATATTATGATTTGATGTTTTAATACATGTGTTCATGATTATTTGTAAGGTCCTTAAATGAATATGTGTACAAGGACTTAGTGATAGATCAAAACTGTTAGGTTGATCTAAGCTCTCAACGTGTATCATTCTGTTAAAGAATGATAGAAAGATCAAAACTGTTAGGTTGATCTTAAGATGTAATAGATTAGTCTTGAAGAAATCATAGTGCATCAACTTGATCAACATTGTAGAAGTCAAGGCAGAAAACGTAGAGCCTGAAGATCGTAGTGTGCCTGCCTTGAATGAAACTCTTCGAACTTCGTAGAGTGGTCCCAACGCGAGTCTTTGAGTTAACTCCACGATCGTAGTGTGCTGAAGGAAACATGAAGTTTATAAGTCAACGATCGTAGTGAGCTCTCGGGAATGTAGAGTCAACAACACGAGCAAGAGAAGATCGTAGGGTGCGAAGGATAAAGGGAAATCGTAGTGCTCTCGACTAATAGCATCATAGTGTGCAAGTCAAAGACACTACGATCTAAATCGTAGAACATCACGATCCAAATCGTAGAGCATCATCTGTCTAATGTCAGAAAATGTCGAGCCTCATAATCTGTGTTTTCACAATAATTGAGAAATGGATCTCAGATGCTGCAGTACTCATTAGTCCCAGATTGTATGAAATATCCTTAGTATACAACAAAGAAGCATATTAAAGAAGCTAAGGATAATACTATGGATAAGAGGGACAAAACACCTTTTCAGGTGGTAGGTGAGAAAGCAGCCTGCAATGTCAGGGGGCCTGAATGCAGAATTCAGAAGATGTGCAGAAATGTCTCCATCACACTACAGAAAATTTAGATGCATTTAATGCCACAACGGATGGATCCAACGGATAGTTTTCAACATCACATATATACAGATCAGACAGATGAGAGAGAAGCAGGCAAGCAATCAAACATTCAACGTGAAGAATTCTCTAAGGCTCAACTCTACGATCTGAGAAATATCAAAGCTTGCTCAGCTACTCAGTTCTTAACGAACCAGTGCTTACACAGCAACTGAGTAGCAATCTTCAAGAACGTAACAACAACCATCAATCAACTGAAGAAGAGTACCAAGTCTGCTGGACTTGAAGAGTTCGTAGTGAACTGTAAGAAAGCCAAGTCTGCTGGACTTGAAGAGTTCAAGAGTGAACTAGAAGAAGTTCCTAGACTGCTGGTCTAGAAGGAATCTGAGTGATTCAGAAGATTGTAAAAGACATCCTTAGTGGATATCCTACTTGTTGAGTAGAAGAGTGGACTAGAAGCTTTGAGTGCTTTGAACCACTTAAAAACAACTATGTCGTTTACAATCATGCTATAACTGCTATATCTGCTAATAACTTCCTTACTCACTCATAACTCCATTGCTTATTAAAGAAAATTAAAACAAATACTAATTCCGCAAAGTTTAAATCATTATCTAAGAACTAGATAAACGAAAAGATTTTCATATATCTATTCAACCCCCCCCCCCCCCCCTTCTAGATAACTTGTGCCTACTAGGAACTAATAATTGGTATCAGAGTAGGTTCTATTTTATAGCTTACACGCTTTAGTAGATCCAAATGGCTTTTCGTACCAAGCGAATCCAGGAATAGGGAGGCAAAGAAGCCACCAATGTGCAACAAAGATAAATTTGCTAAGCTGGAAAGTCGGGATGCAAGCTTACATGGACTCAATAGATGAAGATCTATTTGAGACTGTTCTTAATGGGCCCTATATACCAACAAAGCTTGCACCAACCATTGACGATCCAAACAGCAGTATAAATAAAAGTGAAAGAAGAATGGATGGAACCACAGAGAAAAAGAGTCATCAACTTGATAAAAAGGCAAAGAACATCCTGTTCCAATCCTTAGAGGACGATCTGTTTGAAAATGTTGTAAAAAACAAAACAGTTAAGGATGTTTGGGAAGCACTACTGATTATGCACGAAGGAACTGAAGAAGTCAGAGAGAACAAACAGTCTCTCCTGACACAGCAGTATGAAATGTTCGCTCATGTGTAGAGAGAAAATGTGACTGCAACTTATGAAAGATTCAACGTTCTGCTCAACTCTCTACGAGCATATGGGAAGATCTATCCTAACAAGGATCTAACCATAAAGTTCATGAGAGCCCTATTAAGCAGGTGGGATGCAAAGACCATAGCAATAAAAGAATCAAAGAATCTTAATGAGATGACAGTTCACCAACTGTATGGAAATCTCCTGACGTACGAACTGGAGTTGACCCAATGCGCTGAAACCTTATCAGAAGGAAGAAGAAAGGATAAGGGTGTTGCCCTAAAGGCAAATGAAAGAGCATCAAAATTCATCATCGAGATTGACTCTGATGATGATGAAGACGATGACGATGACTTTGCTATGCTGGTAAAGAGACTAAGAAGGTTCATGCGACAAGGCAAAACCGGCAAGCCAAAGAAAGTCAGCAACTACGTCAGCCAGGAACAAATGAATGATTTATGCTACAACTACAAGAAACCTGGTCATTTCATTGCCAACTGCAACAAGCCTATCAAAGAAGAGCTAAAGAAGAAATCTCATGCAAAGAAAGAATACAAAGGAACCAAGAGGCCTCAGAAAATAGACAAAGGTCTGGTTGCCGGAGGATCGTGGAGTGATTCAGATAATGACTCCAATGCAGACTCCAGAGATGAGGAAGAACCACATATGGCCAATTTGTGCTTAATGGCTAAACATGCAAAGGTCAAACAAAAACTAGACATACATGATGTGAGTATCGATGAGGTATTTGATTTTAATTCTCCTGATGTAGATATAAGTGACTTAAAAACTACTTTGCATGGCATAACCACTGACCTACATCAATACATGAAGTGGTTTAGAGTCTTGTCTAAAGATCATGCACTTCTTCAAGAGGAGAAGAAGAAAGTTCAAGAAGAGCTTGAAACAGCCCTTATAAGTACTAATCTTCTCTCCCAGCTTGAAGTTGAGAATGAAACTTTAAAACAGACAAACACACATCATGCACAAAGAGAGTTTAAGCTAACCTCTAAAATTGAGGATCTAGAGAAGACTATCTCTGCATGGAACAGATCCTCATCATCCATGGACTGCCTGCTCTCTAGTCAGAGGAGCACATTCGACAGAACAGGCTTAAGCTTTGGGGAATCCATCTCAGAGTTAAGTGTGGAAGAGACAATGGAAACTAGCACTAGTAATGTCTCAAGTTTTGGTAGAGGCATTGCTTTTGTGAAATCCTCACAGTTGGAAGAACGAGTTCAACCTTATTCTACTGTCTCTAGTTATACTCAAAGAAGTAAAGGATCTCACGCTGGTCTGGTTAAGGAAAAGAGTAACCCATTCTCTACTTACCAACCTCGAAGAATCGTAGAGTCAAATAAAATCAACTCTACGAATCAACTGGGAAGGTACAGTAGAGGTAAGGCACACTCATCACTATTTATGAAACCTAAGGACACGTGGAAGAAAGAGAATCAGTTTAACAGAAGGTTAACAAAGGAACCACACAAGTCTAAATGGAAGATGAATCATCACACACACACAGGCATGCATTATAATAGATGCTTCATATATAATAAAAATGGTCATAGGGCTACAAAGTGTTATTATAATTCCATGCATGTAAGACCCAAGATTAGACAAATTTGGGTCCCCAAAGGCACTAACAAAGAAGGACCCATGCAAATATTGGTACCAAAATGAAGGTTCAAATGTTTTGACAGGAAAAGAGCTCCACGACCTCAACATGGTATCTGGACAGTGGTTGCTCGAGGCATATGACATGGAACAAAGCTCTACTATCCAACTATGTAGAAAAGGAAGGTCCCTTTGTCATATTTGAAGATAACGGCTCGGGCAAAACAAGAGGATATGGCTCTGCTGGCAATGGTGCAGTATCTTTTAGCAAAGTAGCTTATGTGGAAGGACTCCAACATAATCTTCTAAGCATTAGCCAACTTTGCGACAAGGGTCACCAAGTAACATTTCTCAACAATCAATGTCAAGTCAGAGATTTGAAGACATCAGCCATAAAGTTGACCGAAACAAGAGAAGGAAATGTCTACACTATAGATCTTCGTCAACTAAGCTCTGATGAAACAATATGTTTTCTGGCAAAAGCATCCAAGGAAATGAGCTGGCCATGGCATAGAAGGCTGTCTCACTTAAACTTCGAAAGCATGTCCAAACTGGCATCAAAAGACCTCGTAGCTGGTCTACCCAAGTTCAACTTTGTGAAGGAAAGACCATGCAATGCTTGCCAGCTTGGAAAGAAAACCAGAAGGTCATTCAAGAGCAAGACTGCAAATTCCATTGACAAGCCCTTGCAGTTGCTCCAAATGGATCTATTTGGGCCAATCCCAACAACCAGTCTTGGAGGAAAAAGATACTCACTAGTTCTAGTCGACGACTACACCAGATTCACTTGGGTATTCTTCCTAACTTCAAAGGATGAAACGAGCTCCGAATTAATCAAAATGTTCAGACTGGTGATGAACGAGAAAGGAGAGAAAATCAAGGCAATAAGGAGTGATCATGGAAGAGAATTCGATTTCTCAGAAATAGACAAGTTCTGCTCATACAATGGCATCAGTCATAACTTCTCAGCTCCATGAACTCCTCAACAAAATGGAGTTGTTGAAAGAAAGAACCGAACTCTGATAGAGGCTAGAAGGACCCTACTAGCAGCAGCTCGTCTGCCTAAATACTTCTGGGTAGAAACTGTCAACACGGCATGCTACACTCAGAATAGATCATTAATTCACTCTACGATCAAGAGGACACCCTATGAACTGTGGAAAGGAAGGAAGCCAAGTGTCAGCTATTTCCATGTCTTTGGTTGTGCATGTTGTATTCTCAACAATGGAAAGCAGTATCTGACAAAATTCCAGCCCAAGTCAGACGAAGGGATCTTTCTTGGATATGCCACAGACAGCAAAGCTTACAGAGTGTTCAACAAGAAGATACTGAGTGTCGAAGTCTCAATACACACCATCTTTGATGAAACTGACTTAGATAAAACAGTGCCCCAAGACACTATGACCGATAGTGCAGACACTACGAATGAAGTCGTTGAGCTCAACACTACGATCGTAGTACCAGATAGTGAAATCGTAGAGCATGATAATGAAGTCGTAGAGAGGTCCATCCAAGACAACGAGCCTCCACTCCAAGAAGAAGAGATAGACCTTGAAGACTTAAGACAGGAAGGCATCAGGACAGATGTCCCAACCGGGAACAGATGGGAAAGAGATCAGACTCAGGATCTAATCATTGGAGATCCAAGTGCAAGAGTCAAAACAAGAGCTGCTACTCAGAATGAATGCTTCTATCTAAGCTTCTTATCATAGATAGAGCCAAAGAAGATAGAGGATGCTATGGAAGACTCCAGTTGGATAGAAGCCATGCGGGAAGAACTCAACCAATTTGAACGAACCAAAGTGTGGAGATTGGTACCAAGACCAAAGGGTCATCCTGTCATAGGAACCAAGTGGGTCTTCAGGAACAAAATGGATGAAGATGGGGTCATTACCAGAAACAAGGCAAGACTAGTGGCAAAGGGCTATTCTCAAGAAGAAGGCATTGACTATGATGAGACATTTGCACCTGTTTCCAGATTAGAATCCATCAGAATCTTTCTTGCCTTTGCTGCCCACATGAAATTTAAAGTCTTTCAGATGGATGTCAAAAGTGCATTCCTAAATGGAGAGCTTCAAGAAGAAGTCTACGTAGAACAACCTCCAGGTTTCATCAATCCATCTCTTTCCAATTATGTCTATAGATTAGACAAAGCTTTATATGGTCTTAAACAAGCACCTAGAGCATGGTATGAAACACTGACTAACTTCTTAATAGAAAATGGGTTCACTAGAGGTAGGGTAGATACCACACTATTTCTTAGAAAGCATAAAGACAAAGTCTTACTAGTTCAAATATATGTTGATGATATCATTTTGGTTCTCACCGACGAAAAGTTATGTAAGAGATTCTTCTAAGCTAATGCAGAGAGCAAGTTTGAAATGAGCATGATGGGTGAAATTTGAATTTCTTCCTTGGATCGCAAGTGAAGTGATCGATGAAGGAATATTCATTAACCAAGCCAAATACATCAAAGACTTACTAAAGAAGTATGGCATGGAATCAGCCTCTCCCGTGAAAACACTAATTGCTCCCGCAACCAATCTTGACAAGGATGAGAATGGTAAATGTATTGATATAACTCAATACAGAGTTATGATAGGTTCTCTTTTATACCTAACTGCCAGTAGACCAGATATAATGTTTGCAACATGCATATCTTCTAGATTTCAGGCTAACCCTAAAAAGTCACATCTGTCTGTTGTAAAGAGGATCTTCAGGTATCTAAAGGGTACACCCTACTTGGGGTTGTGGTATCCCAAGGAATCCCCTTTTGAACTAATAGGATACACAGATGCTGACTTTGCAGGATGCAGAATAGATAGAAAAAGTACTAGTGGCACTTGTCAACTACTAGGGAACAGACTTGTGTCTTGGTTAAGTAAAAAGCAAAACTCGATTGTCAACTTCTGCGGAGCAGGTTGAATACATTGTTTCTTTGGCATTCTTTGTGCTTTCAGATCCTTTGGATGAGAAATCAGCTAGCTGACTATGGGTTTGATTTCAAGTCTATACCTATACACTGTGATAATACAAGTGCCATAGCAATAACTCATAATCCAGTTATGCATTCTAGAACCAAGCATATAGAAATAAGGTATCACTTCATTAGGGATCATGTGCAAAATGGAACTATATCTTTACAATATATCCCTACCGAAAATCAACTTGCTGATGTTTTTACTAAACCACTAGATGAATCCAGATTTAATAAGTTAATAAGTGAGCTAGGCATGATAAATCTATCACCATGAATGTATGCTCTAGACTGTGCTAACAATGACAGATATAAAGGCTGAACTCAAATCATAAACATGATCAAGGAAGCACCATGATCGTAGAGCTGAATAGAAATCTACCTCAACGATCGTAGCAAAGACTCAACTATTATAGAGGACAGACTCAACGAATGCTGATCAGAATCAACGAATGCCGGACAGACTCGACGATCGTAGGACAGACTCTACGAATACTGATTAGACTCAATGACTACCGGATAGACTCGACGATCGCAGGACAGACTCAACGAATAGAAGACCAACTCTACGATCGTAATTATACTAAGGACACCTTAGCTCTGAAGACTCAAAAGGCAAATCATTACATTCCTAATCAGTCAAAATCGTAGAGCCAAGCAAGAGGCGACACCTATCCCACTAAGATAAAAAGAGAGAGGGAATTTACAAGTACAAATTGAAACCATGTTTTTAAAATCTGAAGTTCAAAAGATTATCTCTCATTCTCTCTCTCTCTCTCTCTCTCTCTCTCAGCAAAACCCTAACTCAGACAAAAGCTCAGTAGTATCCCTCTGCTCAACTACAGAATCGATGGCTGCTTCTAATGTGATTTCGGGCTACAGACTCTGTTTTAACGAGTTCAAAACCGCTCCACCTAAGTTTCACAAGATCTTAGCTTTACTGAAGAAGGCAGGTCTAGAAGAGGAGCTCAGCACCGATACGCTCATCTATCCTAAACTGGTGAAGGAGTTCTATAAAAATTGAGTATACAAAAACAACACCATCACCACACGAGTTAAAGGAGTTGAAATAAAACTAGGGGAAGAAGACGTCAATCTGGCCCTAGGTTTCAAAAGTGTAGGGCACCCATTTCTAGATAGCATAAGATTTCAAGAGGGACTAAAGAAGATGCATCACAAGAAGAACCCCTCTTTGAAAGGCTACAAAAAGAAGGAGTTCCCTCAGAGGTATGAATATTTGGCTGACATTATTAGGAAATGCATCTGCTGCAAGAGCTTAGGTCATGACTCGATAAATGAGGCTCAACTTAAGCTCATGATGGCTATGGTGTATGGTACTCAACTCAACTATGGGGCTGTATTGCTCGAGTGGATCGGCAAGTGGATCGTAAGCTCAAAGAAATCAAAGATTACCAGGAAGATGCTGTATGGGAGGTTCATTAGCATCATTCTGCAATCTGAATTGGGTGACAAAATCGAGGATGATGAAGGAGAAGCCATCAACCTAAACCGAAAAATGACACAGCAGTTGTTTAAAAACTGGGAAAGGAACCCTGCTGAGTATATGAGAATGATGACAGAGTCCAGTGGGAGAACTGGGGAACAAAAGGAAGTAGGCTTTCAAGGAGCATACACCAGCTGAGGGGGAGAAGCCTACTGCTCAACAAGAGGTTCCAGCTGAAAGGGACTTTCTGAACTTAGAAGAAGATTTACCAGCTGAAGGGATGTTTCTAAACCTCCAAGAAGATGATCATATTGAGGGGGAGCCTCATAATATCCCAATGGCTGAAGAAGAGGTCCTTGCTCAAGATGAAGATGAACTAATGTCAAACCTCCCAAAGGCCATTGAGATAATGGATTCTTCAGAAGAAAATAAAGAAGAGAAAGAGGATGATGATGATGAGCTCGAAATAACGGGTGTAGGAAATGATGGATATAGAAGCTATTTGTACAACTAGATGTTTTCTTACCTACCCATGATGGCATACCATCAAGCTCAAATTCTGAAATCATGGGATCACATGTTTTGGAGCTTCAACGAATATCCAGCAATCACAGTTCTGGCTCATGGATTTCCAGGGGAACTCATCTTCTCCAAAAAGCTGATTACCAACCATTCCTCATCAAAAGCCAAACCTGAGGTATTGACTATCCCTACAAGCTTTAGAGTTAATCACCTGTCATCATCTTCATTTAGCCATTTCTATGAATTTCCTAAATGGTCGGAAGTGACTCTCAACCCATTAAATGGGTTTCGATTGTTAGAATCCCAAAATTCTATAATCAAGAAACGAAGAAATCAACCGCACTTACTACTCCCTCAAATAACCAACTCTACAATTCCAGACTCTAGCCACATCGTAGAGTCAAACATTGAAATCGTAGAGTCACATATCTCAGATGTCCAAACCCAAACCCCTCCAGCTGATATACCATCCTCCTCATCAAATGACTATTTCAGTCTTGATCTAGCGTTGTACAATTTGCAAGATCAATCTCCACCAAGAACCCCTCAAATGGACAATCCCCAATCAAATAATGCTCTCCCAAGCCTATCCACAAAGGATGACTTAAAAGAAACCTCTGAGCAGATGATCAAGTTTATCGAAGCAAGTCTGGAATCCCACTTTGATCTCCTTAACATCCGCCTGAATCAAATGATAAAAGCTGCTAACAAATTCCCTAGTACAATGAATACTGAGCTCATTACGAAGCTAAGGGAAATTATCAAAGAGATTCTGAAGAGCATATCAGATAGAGATGAGATCCATTTCCAGGTTGCTGCCAAACAACGTGAGGCTATGCTTGAAATTCAGAAAAACCAAGATCGTCAACATTAAATTATGCTGGACAATATTCTCAACTTGAAAGCTTTTGTTTATGACTTCCAAAAATCTTATGCCAATCAGGAGAAGCATAATGATATGATTCTGATAGTCCTCCAAAATAAAGAAGCTAGAGCTGACAAACAGATCAAGGAGAATAGGGAAGACATTTCTCAAACTCAAAGCCAACTAAATGAGCTTGTCCAAGGGGTTAACAGGTTGTTTGTATTTATTCGAACCCTTGATGCTGACATAATGGGGGAGAAAAATAAAGGGAAAGGAGATCAAGACGATCAAGGAAGCCAAGGAAGAGGCAGAGGAAAAGGAGGTCATGCAACTCAAGAAAGGGGGAGAAGTCAATTTCATGCTCAGACATCACGAAGTCCTGCAAGATATCATCAGACTCAACGATCTGGTCAGCAGGAAATTATCACAGCTATTCCTCTAAGTCATAAGGGGCCAACTCCTAGCTCACAAGACGTGTCTACGATACACATAAGAATGCCAATTAGAGATCCTACATTCATGTGCAGACATGAAGAGATTCCAGTTCTAAGTCTAAGCGAGCTGGAAGAGTTAGCAAGGAATGAAAAAGCTCAAAGGAAAAAAAGGGCTGAGGAATATGCCAATCCTCCTCCACATAAGAGACCAAGAAAACAGAGATAAGTTGAGAGTTTAATGTTTTATTGATGTAATGCTATATTGTAATATCTTCTGATCATCAATAAATTCATGCTTATTCTCTAGAAATTTCAGTTGCTCACTAAAATACTAAGTCATGTTTAAATTAACTGGAAATACATCTAATCACTAATAATCATGACAACAAATCTCATTGGTTATGTCAACATCAAATAGGGGGAGATTGTTGGGAGAATGCATATTATGATTTGATGTTTTAATGCATGTGTTCATGATTATTTGTAAGGTCCTTAAATGAATATGTGTACAAGGACTTAGTGATAGATCAAAACTGTTAGGTTGATCTAAGATCTCAATGTGTATCATTTTGTTAAAGAATGTATAGATAGAAAGATCAAACCTGTTAGGTTGATCTTAAGATGTAATAGATTAGTCTTGAAAAAATCATAGTGCATCAACTTAATCAACATTGCAGAAGTCAAGGTAGAAAATGTAGAGCCTGAAGATCGTAGTGTGCCTGCCTTGAATGAAACTCTTTGGACTTCGTAGAGTGGTCCCAACGAGTGCTGAGTTAACTCAACGATCGTAGTGTGGTGAAGGAAATATGAAGTTTACAAGTCAACGATCGTAGAGAGCTCTCGGGAACGTAGAGTCAACAACACGAGCAAGAGAAGATCGTAGGGTGCGAAGGATAAAGGGAAATCGTAGTGCTCTCGACTAATAGCATCGTAGTGGGCAAGTCAAAGACACTACGATCTAAATCGTAGAACATCACGATCCAAATTATAGAGCATCGTCTGTCTAATGTCAGAAAATGTCGAGCCTCATAATTTGTGTTTTCCCAACAATTGAGAAATGGATCTCAGATGCTGCAGTACTCATTAGTCCTAGATTGTATGAAATATCCTTAGTATACAACAAAGAAGTGTATTAAAGAAGCTAAGGATAATACTATGGATAAGAGGGACAAAACACCTTTTCAGGTGGTAGGTGAGAAAGCGACATGCAATGTCGGGGCTGAATGCGTAATTGAAGATGATGCGCGAAATGTCTCCATCACACTACAGAAAATTTAGATGCATTTAATGCCACAACGGATGGATCCAACGGATAGTTTTCAACATCACATATATACAGATCAGACATATGAGAGAGAAGCAAGCAAGCAATCAAACATTCAACGTGAAGAATTCTCTAAGGCTCAACTCAACGATCTGAGAAATATCAAAGCTTGCTCAGCTACTCAGTTCTTAACGAACCAGTGCTTACACAGCAACTGAGTAGCAATCTTCAAGAATGTAACAACAACCATCAATCAACTGAAGAAGAGTACCAAGTCTGCTGGACTTGAAGAGTTTGTAGTGAACTGTAAGAAAGCCAAGCCTGCTGGACTTGAGGAGTTCAAGAGTGAACTATAAGAAGTTCCTAGACTGCTGGTCTAGAAGGAATCTGAGTGATTCAGAAGATTGTAAAAGACATCCTTAGTGGATATCCTACTCGTTGAGTAGAAGAGTGGACTAGGAGCTTTGAGTGCTCTGAACCACTTAAAAACAACTGTGTCGTTTACATTCATGCTAAAACTGCTATATCTGCTAATAACTGCCTTACTCGCTCATAACTCCATTGCTTGTTAAAGAAGATTAAAATAAATACTAATTCCGCAAAGTTTAAATCATTATCTAAGAACTAGTTAAAACGAAAAGATTTTCATATATATATTCAACCCCCCTTCTAGATAACTTGTGCCTACTAGGAACTAACACAGTATGTCTGTTCTGTTCTGCAGAGTGATTTTTAACTTGGTTTCCAATTATTCAAGAATGTTTCAAACCTTTACTAAAGTGTTTATACATGCTAGTAAACTTCCTAAACACCTTATAACATGATTATTCATATCAATTAACAAGTGAATTCAAGAAATTTCAAGAATCAAACAAGACCCCTCTCAAGAACATAATTAGAAATTATACCTTCGTAAGCTTAAATTGGACTTCTTACTCACTGAATATGCTCCCACAATGCTCATCAACTTACACTCTCTAATTTAGACTATCAAGTAACTTACAGCAATCTAAAAAATCTGCATTTGGGCTTGTATTTATAGAGGAAATATGAACTGGACATTGCTATTGCACTAAAGTTGATTTCATGGTGTAATGGGAAGAAACAAGGGTTATTAAAGAGTTGTTTAACAACTCCAAATCAGCCACAATGCTAGCAATAAACACCTATTCCATAGCCTTTTTGGAGAATTCGTGATTTAGCTTTAAGTTACTGTTCATTGTACTTGGTGAAACTAAATTTAGGACAAGAAGAAACTCTCAGCATTCTTGTATACTCCTACACCTTCTCACTCTTATGTTATATTCTTAATACACATATCAACCATATATTATAACCTAATGTCACACTATCACTTAACATTTCAAGGTAGTAGGTGTTATGTAATATACATATAACCCATGTATATTTTATGTTAATGTCTACCCACATGCATATTGTTACATACACATTTCATGATATATTTACACTATATAGTTTTAATATGCATAATCACATTGCTTTATTCATAAAACTTAATATATAGTCACGTATTGTGATACTACACTATATAGTATAGTTGTATTATTGCTTATATTCACATAACTGTCAACATAATATTATTATATTAATCACTTACTTATTTATGTCAATCAAATAATTTATTCACTTCCTTGATTAATTATCACCAATATTATTTAATCCATTTCTCATTGATGAATTTATGGATTTTCATAACTATTGATTATCGATATAATTCTTATTATATTTGTAGATATATTGCAAATAATAATAATCGTATATTACGAATTAATTACCAAGTAATCCATATTCCACCATAATTAATTAATATTAATTAATGTATTAACAATTCCGTTATCGGACATAACATACTTTAATTCATGGTTTATCAATGTCACACATATCACATAATTGTTCCATTTAATTTCCAAAGTGAAAAATTACTTTTCTCCAACTGACTAATGTAAATGGTATTTGTGCGATTTGTTATCATTGACTTTGAGACCAATATGACTCTGTTCTCGACAAGCATTCAAGAATGGTTTAGCTTCGGCACGTGCCAATCTTAATCGTTAACTCGTTTTATACGACATGAATTAATGTTCACAAGAGTATTACTACAAGTCTACGAGCGTATTAATTAATTATACGAAATCACATGATCAACACGATTAATCTTCTTAATTCTAGTTTTAATTTGCTTAAAGGATTTCCTCGTTTCACAATAGGCCACACAAGGCATTTCACCATCCTCATTGTCAATTCACACTTCTTAATACGCATTGATCTAATACGAATCAATTGTATTAACCAACTCATAAAACAATAACACTTATATTCATATAAATAGTATTTCCATTAATATATTCATTTTATAATACGTGGAAATTCTCGGGTATTACAAAAGCTAACAGAATAAATGTTATGGTATCTTAAGTAATAGTTAGTTTATATTAAGATGATAATATTTATTATCTATCATGTAATGTAATGTATTAAAGGTTGTGAACTTGGGATTTAGACAACTCTGATATGTAAATTAAGTTTATTATTTATATTATTATTATTATTCCACTTAAAGAAATGGTATCGTGAAGCACTAAGTTTGGGTTTCAAGTACCTGAATTTGGGGGCGTCACAGGTGGGACAAAACTAAAAGTGTGAAAAGTTTTATCCCTGGTGGGATAAAACTGAAAGTGTGAAAGGTTTTGAAAAATCTGAGTTAAGTGATGGATCCGATGATCCAAAACCGGGCTGCTGGTTGGAAGGTGTGTTTATCCCTGATGGGGAAAACGGATGTGAAGAAAAGGTTGCATGAGAAAGGTTTTGAAAACCTGAATTTACTAGGGATCTGGTGATCCAAACCGGAGATTTGAGTTTCTTTGGTAACCCGCAGACATAATACCGTTTCACGGTGTCTGAGTGTGACGCCCCCAAATCCTGGTATCTTCCAACCCGACAGATGGTGCTCCACGATACTACAATTCATACAGTCATTCCATTCAGATAAAAACAAAATGAGTGTACTTACTATATTCTTATTATATTAGTAGTAAATCCTTTCCCAGTTTCATAAACCGAATACATTCATTGTTATTCATAAGTATATTACATACAAATACTCTAGTCTGTTACAAGATAATCAATTATCCATCTTAGCCTTGCCTTTATCTCTCTTAGAACTCTTAGTTCATTCGGCTTTAGCTGCAATCATATGGTTCAAGTAAGAGTGAGCATAACTAGCTCAACAAGTCTAACACAGGATCATATAAATAACACATTAAGAAATATATGCTGAACTTCCATAACTGAACAATTAACTACTAAGAACTATGAAACATTTGACTAGCACTTCTCATTTCATAACAATGATTCCAAAGAATATATATAATAACTTAGGAATTCTGAACCGGTCAAAAGACCATGAACATGCTCTTTTCATTTTCATACTTGAAAAGGATATCCAGCACAAAGGCCATCCATCTGTCTTTACTTACAAGCACTTCTAGGTGATCAGTCTATTGTACTCTATGTTGATAAACACTCTTCTGTTAAATGTATTTACGTTTAATATTTGGGAACCTCGCGTGCCTATCGAATAATCGATGAAAATACATTTGTTTTTGCATAGACAAACTTACCTTTACATCCATACCAAATACTTGGCACATGATAGCATTAACAGTTCTATATCGAAAGACTTGTACACAAATCAATCAATTCTTCAAGACTTGTCTAGCCGAGTTAAAACAGGCATCGACTCTTTCTTTAAAACCATTCATGCATCTTATAACATGAATCATAAAAAACTTGCTTGGCCTTTGTCCAGACATCTGAGGAGACCTAATCCTGCATCTCTTTTGTAGAGTGCATTTCTGCTCAGGTAGAATTTTATAGCAAGTCGATGGATCTGCCTTTTCTCAATAGGGCTCGCTTCAGCGGGTGTAGATCCATCTTGTAGGTACTCCTTGATATGCTGATACCAAGGATGTTGGATGGGAGGTAGCTTATCCGATACTTCTCTAACATAGTTCCCATAGGTTGATGCCTTGTGCAAGGCAAATGTGAAGCTTAGGATGTGTTCCTTGTCTGGCATTTGAATCAAGGAGGCCAAAGTTGCTAACACGTCTGTAAAATCATTCATATTACGAGGAATTTACAGAAAGGTGATTTCTTCGAACTCCAAAGCCATCTGTAAAACTTCTCGATGGTAAGGCAGTAAATGTAGCTCTTTGGTTTGATAGATTCATATGGATTATCTGATTACCAACTCTGAATCCCCAAAGACAGTTAACCGCCGGATGCCCATTGAACGGACAAGTTTTAGCCCAATGAGACAGCCTTCATACTCAGCTATATTATTGGTATGTGACGATAAACTTCAATTTAATAAATGACGAGATACTACTCCCTCGTCTGAGGATACGTAAGCGCTCCACTTTCTAGAACCTTCCATATTAACAGATCCATCGAAATACATTTTCCATGTATGGTGTAATAACCAAGAATTTCTGTGGTACATTGTAAATAAATATATTAAATAATCTGTAAAATATTATGGATGATTAAGTGATTATGTGAATAATATGCTATAATATTTAAAGGAAGTC
The DNA here is from genome assembly GCA_020205605.1 of Panax ginseng. Lineage (NCBI taxonomy): Eukaryota > Viridiplantae > Streptophyta > Magnoliopsida > Apiales > Araliaceae > Panax > Panax ginseng. Next base: position 55,298,952 of record CM035140.1, read on the forward strand.
TCACTAATAAGTTAAATAAGTTAGTGAACTAACCAAAGTATTTTAATAATCTAGAAAATAAATTTAAGGTGTTAAACCCTAATTAAATACTTAATAAACTTGAATAAGACAAGTCTAATTGGGTTATATGAGTGAATTAATATTATTAATGAATAATAATATGGGAATATTAATAATAATGAGCATAAACTCAAGAGATAATAATGAAAGAAAAATATGTAATTAAACAAGCCCAATTATATTTTTAGTGTGGGACTTGTAGATAAAAATTAATTCAATGGCAATTAGTTTATTAAATTAGTTCAAGTGGTCATGTATAAAATATGTATAATAATGGCCCAATTAAATTAATGGGGAAGCCCAAGTTCAATTTTGTAAGTAAGCATGATAATAAAAGTGCAAGCCCATTAAATATTTAATTGCAAACCCAATTGTTAAGCCCACTTAGAGAGGTAATTATAGTCATTAATTAAGATATCTAATAAAAAAAAATTAATGAATAAAGAGAGGATGTGGCCGAATGAGAGGAGTATGAAAGGGAGTGGAATGTAATGATAAGGTAACTTTAGTAGGTAAACAACTTCTTTAGTTGTCAACTTCTTATTTGGCCAACACAAGTGTTTCTAGCAAGTTATCTTTGGTATGCTGAGAGAGTAAGTAAGATATGGATGATATGCAAACTAATCATTTGGATTATGCTAGAAAATTTAGGACATCCATTTTACTCTCATTTTATCTGCTAAAAAATAGAGAAAGAGAGACGTACGAAAATAGAGAGAAAAAGAAGTACTAGAAAGAGAGATGGATGAACTCGTGGGGAAGAAGAGGAAGAAAGGAAGAGGGCCTAAGCTCATCCACCCAAGATTTATAACCTACTACGGGTAAAGAAGGAAGAAGGCTAAGAAGTCAAGGTACAAAATTAATTTCTAGACTTTATTTTCCTTTCTTTTTATGGATTTGATGGGGAAAAGGGTTTTGTGATTTGGAAATTAGGACCCTTTTTTTATGTGTTTTATGTAGATTCATGTATGAATCTAAATGTTCAAGTATTTAAAAGTGAATCAAAAGGAGAGAAATGAAACTAGGTTTCTAGAAATCTAGAAAACCCTAGCTTTCGTTTCCTTTGAACAAATGGTATGTTATATCTAGACCTTCTTTTCGTGATCTGTTGAAGAGTGGTGCTAGATATATGTGTTAACTAATAAACCCAAGTGGTAGAACATGAAAATCACGTGTTTAGCAGTCGTGGTATGATTTTTTTATCAAAACAGTCCACGTAGTGGACAAAAAGCTTTAAAAAGCTCTCTGGCCAGTCTGCCATGAGGGCAATTTTGTCCCCTTATTTTGCTTTAAAAATTAAAGGAAACTTTATGGAGGTAATATCAGAGGTTAGGTAGCTACTGTACAAATTTGAGATTATTTGGCCATACGGTTTGAGAGTTATGAATTTTATGGTCGGGGACTACTTTTACAACTTTAACCGAATAATTCGCTTTGTATTGTTCCAACAATTATGCAATGTTTACTGGAAGTACATGTATATAATAGGAGCCTACCCTGAAAATTTCAGAATTGTTGGAGTTAATTTCAATTTATTAAAAATCGGGCAATATTTGGCCATTATGAACTATTTAAATATAGTAAATGAATTTTAAAAATTACCAGAAAAATAAATTTTCATGAGGGGATTATATGTAGCTACTGTCCAAAAAAGAAATGGTTTTTGAGTTGTTTTACTATTTTTTATAGAAATGATGTTATATGGTTAAATGAATTTAATTAAATATATGATGTCAAAAATGTGAAAAATATGATTTCATGACTTGAGGTCCTTATGTATGGTTCATGTAGATTTTTGGTGAGGATTTCGATCAGTGGTGAAGAGTGACTTTGTGTATGGTGTTTTAAAAATGTTTAAATGAATTAATTAGTGAAAGAAAAAAGTAATTAAATAAACTGTTTATTAATTCAATAAATGATTTAAAATATCTTTATATGACTAATAATATTAGATTAAAATATTATTGGTAATATTTGACTTAAATGTTATTAAAAGTTAATAACATTAGTTTGAAATATTATTATTTAATTAATAATATTAAATGGGAGATTAAAATAAGAGAAATTACTTTATTTTAATCGTAGTTGTTGAATTTGGTAGGGAATGAACTATATTATGTTTGTAGTAGATTGAAATGAGAAATCATGGTATTGGAATGGATTCAGGGTAACTGAAATGATTTCAGTTTACTCACATATTTTTTAGCTTATTAAGATGACATATAAAAGGGATAACTTATAAGTACAAGTTATGATGTGATTAAAAGACTATCAAAGTATAACAATAACAGTAAGACTTAAACGTAATGTCTAATACTTAACTATATGTTTAAATGTTAGACACTTTAATATAAGATGATAAGATTATAAGTGAGTTATGTTATGACTAATCGAAAGATCAATTATAGGTCTTTTCTCTAAAGAAGTTAAAGTAAATTACTTAGCAATAGACCGCGATTGAGGCATGTTCGCTGACTCAAACTTGAGTTACATTCCAAAGCATGTTAGTGAATAGTTATTGATAATTATTCACATCCTTACTTATTGTTGTTAAATCGCACTTTGTGAAATTGAATTCATGTTCTATTATTATTGAATTATGAATTAGTTAAAGTTCTTTCATTCATGAACTATTTATGATATGGATCTATGCTAATTGTATCAGCTAGATCAAGCATGTTTAAATTTGTTAAATCAAATATGTTTTTAAAGCGGTGTCTTACCAATTGAAATGGTAAGGACCCTTGACTGAGAATAAGAATAGTTTTACTAAAGCATTATTAGAAAACAATTGTTGCTAGTATATTGAGTGATTATGCTTATTTCACAGGGTATGAAAGGATGATCTCCGTGATTACCAAACTTTATTAAAAGGACCAGTTTAAATACTGACAACCTTAGTATATGTTCATGGTTATTTCAAACCACTCAGCATCTGTTATTCAATTATTCGAATATTCAGTTATAGAGATTAATTCATGTACTTTCACTATCAATCTATCTGATTGAACTTTGAAAGTTAAAATCTTTGTTAATCATGATATATCTCATTCATATTTAAACTTGCTAAGAAAATTAGTTACTTACTCTTGCTATATCATGACAATTATTTCAGCTAAGCCAGAGAGTTCAAGTAAGACGGACAAGGTCAAGGGAAAGGTCCAAGAATAGTTAATATAAATGTTTAAGTATCATGAGATACTATGTTTGATGTTTATGTAAACTTTTTGTGTTACTTTATGTAACTTAAGTAAGGTATGTTTATGTTAAGGTAATAGACCTTGGGATATTGTATAAGACTTTATTATAATGAACATTGTATGTTTATTATTCAATAATAATATATAGAATGCTTATGAAGATGATGTACCGTGAGCACTGAATCTGAGGTTAGAGAACCCATATTTGGGGGCGTCACAGGTTGGTATCAAAGCTATAGGTTATAAACATTAGGATGTGAAACCTATATTATAACCTTAGTAGAAAAATCGTATAGAGTATGCTAAAAGGTGGATTATGGAGATTCATCTAATATAGATTGTACATAATAAAATATTGTTTCATTTTATCAATGAATATATTTTATTGTGATACTGATGTTATGTTTGTTTGGTTATAGGATGCCTGAGGAAGGACAATGTAGCCATACAGTTAAGCAAGAGCCGATAGATCCAGTAGAGGATCATACTGATAGTGACGAGCGTGACGAGGATGTAATGGAGGATTTGTTCGAAGAGAACATAGCGCTGGGGAATAGAGTGACAGAGTTAGAGCAGGAGAATGCCACTCATCAGTTTACTGAAACTCAATACAATGAACTGGCATATCAAGCTCAAAACGAGCTTGCTGAGATGAAGTTACAATTGCAGGAGCAGATGACCTTGGCTACGCATATGGTTGCCAAGAATGCTAAGCTGGGGGAGATACTAGAACAAGAGAAGAATAAGTTTGCGGTATTGAGTATTGAGCATCAAGCATTGTACCTGAGGATTGACTTAGAGATCACTTATAGGATCCAAGTTGAGGATGCCTGGGTACGAGTAGCGAGAAGAGTGGATCAGTTAGAGGTTGAGACGAAGGCTGGACGAGTTAGGATGGAGTCCTTGGGACAAGCTTTAGATGCAACATATACTGGTCCCCAAGTATGAGAAAGGAGGTCATACCTCGAGATAGGCGAGTCGAGTCAATCTGTTAGACGTCAACTTTTGGATGGACTCTTTCCACCAGAGCAGGAGCATGCAGGCGCACCATCTCCAGACGCGCATTGATAGTTTAATAGCTTTCTATTGTAAATAGATGCAATAGAAACCCTTTTGTTTATTAGGGTTTTATGCTTGATGTAAACCTCAGACTGTGCGAGGTATTATATAAATATGATGTATCCACATATTAGGTGTGTAGGGGAGTATGTCTTTTGGTAGATCCCATCTTTTGATGTTTAAAAATGGGATAGTTAATGTTTATAAAAATATGCCAAGTATGTAAGTGTAAGACCCCAACTTTTTGAATAAAGAGTTATTTTTCTCGAAATATATTTTTGAATATTATGGTGTGGATTTGATATAGTGTTATAGTTGTGGATAATATTTACAAATTTTACAAAGTACGCAAGTTGTTATATAATATTCGATTGGTCGGAGAATATTCGTTTTAACAAGGAATATTCGTACAACGACACAATCATTGGTGGACCCCACAGCGGAATTATTATCGGATTGAGAAAGCGACAAAAATATTTTTTATGAAAATACTATGGAAGTTTTACCGTTAACTGTTGAACTACCCGGTAGTAAAAAGTACGATGTCTGGCGTGGTTGTATAGTAGCCGCGGTATTGATTATTGATGCTTACGTGAGAAGTCACTCAGTTATACTCAATTATTGCTACAGTAATTGCTGCATCATATCTCTCATATTATTGATTCGATTATTGTCACAATATCATCTGTATAATATGTTATTTTATTAAAACAATAATTGAGATGACAAAGTTATTCATATTATTAAATAGCAATATTTACAATGTCTAGAAGTTCTGTCAAGGAGAGGTTTGGTCACCTAATTGCGCGCCAATAGGGAGAAATCCTTATTGGAAAGCTCCCTCTTTCCTGGGAACGACCTGGTTGATAAATATTGTGAGTTATAATATTAACGATGAATGTTATTAAAATTGAAGTTGTGTTCGGAGTTGAATTTGGAGATGCGGACGTGATATTTGAGTCCGGAACGATGAAATTAGTAAAAATAGTCTATAAACACAAAATTTTTCGGAATTCACTATTTGGTCAAAAAGTCAACAGTTGACTTTTTTGGGAAAAGTCAAACTTCGAAATTTCAAAATTTATATTTTTGATAAAAATGGTTTCATTGTGTGGAATTATTTGTGTTAGTGAAAATCGACAATTATTTCGATAATAATTGATGTCTGGAGGTTATATTGACCAATCGGGTATTTAACCGGATAAATGAGCAATTGATTGTTATTATTTCACATGATTATAACTATTTGTTCACATGTGTATACTATTGTTTCACATTCTTGTTACTATTAGGGGAGTTGGTGCAAGATTGATAATACTTGTATGACTATGTTAAAAATGGAGGTATAGATGGAGTCTTATAATTGTAATTCGTATTTTTACATGTCAGAACTATTGATTCACATAATTTACTATTGAATCACATTATTGACTATTAGGGGAGGTGGTGCAAGTTTGATAATACTTCCATGACTAAATTAAAAATGAAAGAAAAGTTGGAGGTATTGTACTGTAATTTTTTGAGCCCCAAAACGTGCAATTATCGAAACTATATTTTTCTATAAATAGAAGCTCATTCTTCCTTCATTTCTCAATTCACAAAAGCTTTAGAGCGATTATTATAGAGAGAAATTATAGAAAGAAGAAGAGAAGTCTGCTACCTCACTATTCTAGTATCCAGTTTTTCTAAGGTAGGGAGTATTATTTCTTTCTTATCCATGAAGAGAACTATTGTTATTCCATTCTTTATTATTCTATTGGAATAACCTGTATACGCGGGCTACCCTATACTTGGTGAAATTCTTCTGTTATTCCATTCTTTATCATTATGTTGGAACATCACATGCATGCGTTTACGGGACTTGGTTCCATTATTTATCATTCTATTGGAACATCCTATATCACATGCGTTCTACTTGGGACTGGTTAAAAATCTTTATTATTCTCGTTGGAATATCATGTATGCATGCGTTTTCTGTGGGACTGATTAAAATCTTTATTATTCTGTTGGAATATCCTGTCTCATGCATTTTACGTCGGACTGATTACATTATTTATTATTACATTGGAATAACCTGCTGTCTTGATCTATCGCATACGCATGGTGATTTCTTTTGTTATTCCATTCCTTGTTATACTCGGTTGGTTAAAGTTTTGACTTTATACTCCATGAAATTAGTGTAATATCCTTGATATTTGCGCTTCATCCGATATCTTTTCATTGAAATATTCTCCCGAGCATTCTTGAATTTTACTCCACAAAGCAAATATCATGTTGACAATTTGGACGTTATTAATTCTGGATAAAATAATTCTTGAACTTGTTTTATTGATTTCTTATATCATTGTCATCATCCTCATGTTTATATTTTGTTGAAAGTCATCTACGTGTGGCACATGGTGCATAGATGGACTTGGTATGATTATGACCAGAGATTTATTCGGTGTAATCATAACCGTAATGTTACAAATGATGTGGTAAAAGTCCTCATTGGCCCGTAGTGCATTGATGGACAGTTGTTGGCATGATCATGACCATTAATGAATATACAAATATTCTTGGCCCGTAGTGCATGGATAATTGTGGTCGTGAGAGAATATCCTTGGCCGTAGTGCAGGGGTGATTCGGTGATGTGGATTATTTTTTAAGCTGAGACCCAGCGATAAAAGTGATGAAAAACCTTTTAAATCATAAAAGATAGTAGATTTTATTCTCTACTTGACTCTTTTAATGGATTGCTTGTTCCGCTGCAGTTAAACTTGATGGTTGTTATATTATATCAGTTTAACACTGTTGAAAGCTAACGATAATATATTTTGCATTATCTTAGTCATAATATTTCCTAGTGAGCTCACCCTTTTACTTTCATTCTTCTCTTTAGGAAATGAGAACGTAGCAGGGACTAGTCGGGGAACGGAGTGACGGACCAGATGATAGCATTAGTAGTCCTCACTATTCAGTGAAATAGTAGGAAAATAAATGTAATAATATTGAATTTGAGTTGTATATTGTCTAGACGACAATATTTGTATTATAACTCACAGCTTATGTTTTGTCGTACTTTGCACGACAGTTGTATAATTAAGTTGTATTTGTATTATGTACCATGTATTTGACGACTTAGAATAGGTGATGTATACCTATTTTGGGGGCATCACAATTGGTATCAAAGCTTAGGGATATGATCCCTGGCTAAGATGTGAGACTAGAACTAGGAGGGGAGAGACGGGGATTTCCTTCGCTAGTATGACCTACCTAAGTTTATTTGATATTTAATTGGTTGGTCAGAGTATGTGGATAATATGTTGCATGTCAATTAACCCTTGTTTTGTGGTAGTATTTGAAAATGGCATCCGAGAAAATTGAGAATAGCAATGGAGCACAAGAGACCGTTGAGTCTCCACAGATCAACAATCAGAATAATGTGCATCAGGAACGCGACAATCCTCATGCAAACAACAACACTGACCAAATGATGAACGATGGAATGTTCAGAGGCTTTATGCAATTCATGCAACATCAAGCGAGAGCAGCTCCTATCCAAAATGTAGGTGGAAACTCTCGGACGGTTACCGCTAAACAGTTCAAGGAGTTGGGACCACCAGAGTTTATTGGAGAGCCAAAACCACTTACGGCTGAAGCATGGATAAAGCAGATTACCAAGATATTTGATGTCTTGCGATGCTCCGAGGAGCAAAAGGTTCCCTTCTCCACCTTCATGTTGCGTGAAGAGGCAGATTACTGGTGGGAATCTGTAAAACGTACCCAGCCTGAGGCACTCAAGATGTCCTGGGAGAAGTTCCAAGAGCTATTCAACGACAAGTACTTTCCCGAAAGTATTCATCACATGAAGGAGGTGGAGTTTATCAAGTTGGAACAAAATAAAATGACCGTGTCGCAATACGAGGCTAAATTTGCGGAGTTATCCCGGTTTTCATCCCATTTGGTCGATAATGAGGAGTGAATGACGCGAATGTTTTTAAGAGGTTTGAAACAGGAGATACGTCAATGTCTTATTTCTCATAAAGCGTGTTTGTACTGGACCAGATGTAAATAGGGCTCGATTATTAGCGCAGAACGAGTCAGTCAACCAAGGGAAAGCAAAATGGCAAAGATGAAAATAATACCGGTGGTACGATCATCAAAAGCGGTGACAACAAACGTGGAGGAATCAACATGCGAAATGGTAACCACTTGGTGGTAATCATAGCCAAGACAATAAGAATGGACATTTCAAGAAGAGGAGATTCAACAATGATGGAAAGATGTCAGCACCAACACCCGTTGTCAAGGAAGGAGAATGACCACCTATCATATGCTTCAAATGCGGAGGGGAGGGACACATCAGTCCAAACTGCGCGATTCCGTCCAAAGCGTGTTATAATTGTGGAAGGGAAGGTCGCTTAGCTCGATTTTGTCATTCACCGAAGACAATTTCAGCTAGGACGGTGGCACCAAAGGCCGTCCCAGAAAAGTCAAAGCCGGTAGTGCAACGGAGGGCGTTTGTTGTGACCTCCCAGAAAGCAAGGAACCCGAACGAGGTTATCATGTGTAAGCTTATCATAAACTCTAGTGAAGTCTATACCTTATTTGATACCGGTTCTACCCATTCTTTTATTTCTACTACTTGCGCTCAACGTTTAAATTTGACTCCGGAGAAATTAGACTTTGACGTATCTATTGAAACTCCATTAAGAGAAACCTTTATTACATCCACTGTTTATAAGTCTTGTTTGATTCAAATCGGTAACCGCACGTTACCTGTCGATCTTATCTCCTTAAAAATACTTGCATTTGACGTGATTTTAGGGATTGATTGGTTAACTACTCATCATGTAAAAATTGATTGTTTTCGTACGGTTGTTAGCTTTCATATTCCTAACCAACCTATTATGCGAATTCAAACAACTAAACCATTAAAATCAATCACGGTCATGTCAAGCCATAAAGCTATTCGTTTATTGAAAAATCGATGTCAAGCTTTCTTAGCTCATGTCACGGATTTAAACAAAAATACGCAAAATTTGAAGGATATTTCTATTGTTAATAAATTTCCTGACGTATTCCCTGAAGAACTTCCTGGCCTACCCCCAGAGCGTGAAATTGAATTTTGTATCGACCTTGAACCCGGTACAAAACTCATTTCCAAAGCCCCATATTCAATGGCTCCTATTGAACTTCAGGAGTTAAAGACCCGATTCTGCAGGAATTGTTAGACATTGGTTTCATTCGTCTAAGACGTCTCCTTGGGGTGCTCTGTGCTCTATTCGTCGTGAAAAGAAAGATTGGAGTATGCGACTTTGTATTGATTATCGGGAGTTAAATCATGTCACCATCAAAAATAGGTACCCATTACCACATATTGATGACCTGTTTGACCAGTTGCAAGGCGCCAAATTCTTTTCAAAGATTGATCTTCGTTCAGGATATCATCAATTGAAGATTAGAACCGATGACATTCCAAAGGCGGCTTCGAGAATCTTCGAGACGGGCATTATGAATTCCTAGTCATGTCCTTTGGATTGACTAATGCTCCTGCTGCCTTCATGGATATGATGAACCGAGTATTCAAGGAATATTTGGATCATTTTGTGGTCTTCTTTATTGATGACATCCTCATATATTCCAAAAGCCGTGAAGATCATGAGCAACACTTGACGCTAATACTCCAAAAGCTTCGTGAAAACAAGCTATATGCCAATTTGAAGAAATGCGAGTTCTGGCTTGAGGAAGTTTCATTCCTTGGGCACGTGATATCAAATCATGGGATATCTGTTGACCCGAAAAAGATTGAAGCAATTCAAAGTTGGGAGCAACCTAAATCAGTGACCGAAGTACGTAGCTTTCTCGGCTTAGCTGGTTATTCTCGGAGATTTGTAGAAGGGTTTTCTCGAATCGCTACTCCATTAACTCAGCTGACTCGAAAAGATACAAAATTCAGTTGGAGCATGGAATGTGAGAAGAGTTTTCAAGAACTCAAGAGGAGACTCATTTCAAAGACTTGTCGACAATACCATCCGGCTCGGAGGATTTGTCATGTGAGTGATGCTTAGGACAAAGGGTTAGGATGTGTTCTCATGCAACATGGGAAAGTCATAGCCTATGCCTCACGACAACTCAAAGAATATGAGAGGAATTATCCTACTCATGATCTAGAGTTGGCAGCTATCGTTTTTGCACTTAAAATTTGGAGGCATTACCTCTATAGAGAGAAAGTGGAGATCTATACGGATCATAAAAGCCTCAAATATTTCTTCACTCAAAAGGAACTCAACATGCGACAACGACGTTGGCTCAAACTATTGAAAGATTATGATCATACTATTCAATACCATCACGGAAAAGTTTAACGTAGTAGGCGATCTTGTTGATAGAAGATCATATGCGAACGAGTGTAATATTGTCAACGCAAAGGCCCATTTTGTATAAAGACTCCAGGGACCCATGTGATAATGGCGAATATACGAGTAGAACCGACTTTAATTGATAAAGTTAAAAGTCGCTCAAGCTCTGAGACCTAGAGGCGATGCGCGCACGAGGAAGAAAGTACAAGAAGGTGCTATGCCGAAAGCAAGAATCGATGAAGAAGGAATACTTCGAGTCAACTCCAGACTTTGTGTTCCTAACAACCATAATCTAAAGTATAAAATCATGATGGAGGCGCACAACACACCGTTTGCAATCCATCATGGGAGTACCAAAATGTATCATGATCTTTGACATACATTTTGGTGGAGCAATATGAAGAGAGAGATAGCAGAATTTATCTCAAGGTGTTTAACTTGTCAACGAGTCAAGGCAGAGAATCAAGTACCAAAAGGACCATTACAACCACTTGAAATTCCAGAATGGAAGTGGGAACACATTACCATGGATTTCGTTACTGGTGTTCCCAAGGTTTCTCAAGGCATAGATGCAATTTGGGTCATTGTTGATAGATTGACCAAGTTTGCTCATTTCTTACCTATACGAGAAACTTATACACTTGAACGTCTATCTCGTATGTACATAAACAAGATTGTAAGATTGCATGGTATGCCAGTATCCATAGTTTCTGATCGAGACCCAAGATTCACTTCAAGATTTTGGGTTAGTTTAAAAAAAGCTATGGGCATGGATTTACGATTTAGCTTGACATATCATCCTCAGACGGACGGGCAGTTGGAGAGGACCATTCAAACTCTTGAAGATCTATTAAGACTCTGTGTCCTTGACTTCAAGGGAAGTTGGGATAATTTCCTACCATTGGTGGAGTTTTCCTACAACAACAGTTATCAAGCAAGTATTGGCATGGCTCCATTTGAGGCGTTGTATGGAAGAAAGTGTCATTCTCCAGTATGCTGGGATGAGATGGGTAAAGCAACGTTGTTGGGACCAGAGTTGGTACGTATGACTATGGAAAAGATACAAATAATCCAACAACGTATAAAAACCTCACAAGATCGACAAAAGAGTTATGATGATCTTCATCGAAAGGACGTAGAATTCGATATTGGAGATCATGTGTTGTTACGTGTTGCTCCATGGAAAGAAGTTACAAGATTTGGAAAGAGAGGAAAGCTCAACCCTTGATTCATTGGCCCATTTTTAATCCTCGATTGAGTATGAACTGTGGTGTATAGACTCGCTTTACCGCCAAGTATGTCTCGTGTTCATTTATCTATGTTACGTAAATATGTGAAAGACCTGAACCACATTATTGAATTAGAACCAGAAGAGATAAAGGAAGATTTAACGTATGAAGAGTTACCTGTTAAAATCTTGGATAAAAAGGATCATATTCTACGCTCCAAGGTTATACCTCAAGTCAAAGTTGTGTGGAGAAACCACGATGTGGAAGAAATGACCTAGGAGTTAGAATCTGAAATGAAATCAAAGTATCCTCACCTCTTCGACATACCAGGTACGCACCCTAATTTCGAGGACGAAATTTCATAAGAAGGGGAGGTTGTAAGACCCCAACTTTTTGAATAAAGAGTTATTTTTCTAGAAATATATTTTTGAATATTATGGTGTGGATTTGATATAATGTTATAGTTGTGGATAATATTTACAAATTTTGCAAAGTACGCAAGTTGTTATATAATATTCGATTGGTCGAGGAATATTCGTTTTAACAAGGAATATTCGTACAATGGCACAATCATTGGTGGACCCCCACAACGGAATTATTATCGGATTGAGAAAACGACAAAAATACTTTATGAAAATAACGGCGGAAGTTTTACCGTTAACTGTTAAACTACCCGGTAGTAAAAGTACAGTAATACGCGTGGTTGCATAGTAGCACACGGTATTGATTATTGATGCTTACGTGAGAAGTCACTCAATTATACTCAATTATTGCTACAGTAATTGCTGCATCATATCTATCATATTATTGATTCGATTATTGTCACAGTATCATCTGCATAATATGTTATTTTATTAAATAAATAATTGAGACGACAAAGTTATTCATATTATTAAATTGCAATATTTACAATGTCTAGAAGTTATGTCAAGGAGAGGTTTGGTCACCTAATTGTGCGTGATAGGAGAAATCATTATTGGAAAGCCCCTTCAGGAATGACCTGGTTGATAAATATTGTGAGTTATAATATTAATGATGAATGTTATTAAAATTGAAGTTGTGTTCAGAGTTGAATTTGGAGACGCGGATATGATATTTGAGTCCGGAATGATGAAATTAGTAAAAATAGTTTATAAACACAAAATTTTTTGAATTCACTATTTGGTGAAAAATCAATGATTGACTTTTTAGGAAAAATCAAACTTCAAAATTTCAAAATTTATATTTTTGATAAAAATGGTTTCATTGTGTGGAATTATTTGTGTTAGTGAAAATCGATAATTATTTCAATAATAATTGATGTTTGGAGGTTATATTGACCAATCGGGTATTTAACCGGATAAATGAGCAATTGATTTCTATTATTTCACATGATTATAACTATTTGTTCACATGTGTATACTATTGTTTCACATTCTTGTTACTATTAGGGGAGTTGGTGCATGATTGATAATACTTGCATGACTAAGTCAAAAATGGAGGTATAGATGGAGGTACTATACTGTAATTCGTATTTTTACATGTCTAGAACTATTGATTCACATAATTTACTATTGAATCACATTATTGACTATTAGGGGAGGTGGTGCAAGTTTGATAATACTTCCATGACTAAATTAAAAATGAAAGAAAAGTTGGAGGTATTGTACTGTAATTTTTTGAGCCCCAAAACGTGCAATTATCGAAACTATATTTTTCTATAAATAGAAGCTCATTCTTCCTTCATTTCTCAATTCACAAAAGCTTTAGAAGCGATTATTATAGAGAGAAATTATAGAAAGAAGAAGAGAAGTCGCTACCTCACTATTCCGATTATCCGTTTTTTTCTAAGGTAGCAGTATTATTTCTTTCTTATCCATAAAGAGAACTTCATTATTCCATTCTTTATTATTCTATTGGAATAACTTTGTATCATGAGCTACCCTATACTTGGTGAAATTCTTACATTATTCCATTCTTTATCATTCATTTGGAACATCACATACTGCTCGCTTTCTACATGGGACCTAGTTCCATTATTTATCATTCCATTGGAACATCACATGCATGCGTTCTACTGCTGGACTGGTTGAAACTTCATTATTCTGTTGGAATATCATATTCATGCGCGTTTCTGTGGGACTGATTCCGTCTTTATTATTACTTGGAATATCACATGCATGCGTTTCTGTGGGACCGATTCTCGTTATTATTATTACATTGGAATAACACTGCTGCATGCGATCTATTGCACGACTAGTGATTTCTTTTGTTATTCCATTCCTTGTTATACTCAGTTGGTTAAAGTTTTAACTTCTATACTCCATGAAATTAGTGGAATATCCTTGATATTTGCGCTTCATCCAGTATCTTTTCATTGAAATATTCTCCTAAGCATTCTTGAATTTTACTCTACAAAGCAGTATCATGTTGACAATTTGGACGTTATTAATTCCTCGATAAAATTATTCTTGAACTTGTTTTATTGATTTCTTATATCATTGTCATCATCCTCATGTTTATATTTTGTTGAAAGTCATCTGTGGCCTGCAGTGCATAGATGGACTTGGTATGATTATGACCAGAGATTTATTCGGTGTAATCATAACCGTAATGTTACAAATGATGTGGTAAAAGTCCTCATTGGCCCGTAGTGCATTGATGAACAGTTGTTGGCAAGATCATGACCATTAATGAATACACAAATATTCTTGGCCCGTAGTGCATGGATAATTGTGGTCGTGAGAGAATATCATTGGCCGTAGTGCAGGGGTGATTCGGTGATGTGGATTATTTATTAAGCTGAGTCTCAGCGATAAAAGTGATGAAAAACCTTTTAAATCATAAAAGATAGTAGATTTTATTCTCTACTTGACTCTTTTAATGGATTGCTTGTTCCGCTGCAGTTAAACTTGATGGTTGTTATATTATATAAGTTTAACACTGTTGAAAGCTAATGATAATATATTCTGCATTATCTTAGTCATAATATTTCCTACTGGGCTAGTTGAGCTCACACTTTTACTTTCATTCTTCTCTTTAGGAAATGAGAACGTAGCAGGGACTAGTCGGGGAACGGAGTGACAGACCAGATGATAGCATTAGTAGTCCTCACAATTCAGTGAAATAGTGGGAAAATAAATGTAATAATATTGAATTTGAGTTGTATATTTTCTAGACGACAATATTTGTATTAAAACTCACAACTTATATTTTGTCGTACTTTGCACGACAGTTGTATAATTAAGTTGTATTTGTATTCTGTACCATGTATTTGGCGACTCAGAATAGGTGATGTATACCTATTGGGGGCGTCACAGTAAGTGTATAACGCTAAAAATTTGGTATATGAATATAAATGTGGTATTATGACTAAATGTTTGATTAAGTAGATAAATCTTGAGAATGAAGATAATAAGTTATCTCTGAGATAATTGAAAGTTGTATTAAACTAAGAAGGTCATTTCGGCAAGCTGAAAAGAATATTTCAGTAAACTGAAATGGATAGTTCAGTAAGTTGAACCTGAAGATATTGTGATTAGTAGAGTTTAAATTACATGTTGTATTGTAAATACTTATAACATATAATGATACTCAAAGTTATAATAGAAGATTTTGGTTAACCAGATAATGCCGCCAAGATGTCAAAATCGTAACCAGAGGGAGGAACGTTCTGTGAACAATGAAAGGAATAAAGATGACCCAATGCAGAACTTCGCTAATATGATAGCTCAAGTTATGCGAACTTATACACCTGTAGCAAGGGGGCAAACGAATAATAGATGGGAAATTTTGAAATATTTTAAAGTTGTAGGACCACAAGAATTCAGCGGAACTACGGACCCCATAGAAGCTCAGACATGGGTGAAAGAGATGGAAAAGGCCTTTATCATTACTAGGGTAGCCGAAGAACAAAAGAAGGCTTTTGCTACCTACTTGATGAAAGGTGAGGCTAATTACTGGTGGGAGACGAACCAAGATAGAGCCGGAACAGAGGTAGTGACATGGACCAGGTTTAAGGAGTTGTTCTTAGAAAGTTATTTCTCGGAGGCCATGCAAGCCAGAATGGAAGTGCAGTTTCTTGAATTAAAGCACGAAAACATGTCAGTTGCTGAATATGCAGCAAAATTAAATGAGCTAGCCAGATTCGCACCTCATCAGGTGGATACAGAACTACGAAAGGCGCATAGGTTTAAAAAATGGAAATTTGGTAGTGGATTCACAAACAAAGTTTCTGGTGTTGCAAATTGCTACGTTCTCAGCACTTTTAGAAAAAACCATCATTGCAGAAGGTAGTAGTGAGGCAGTTTCTAAATTCAACCGAGAGAAGAATAAGAAGAAGATTGAAGGTGGACATCAAGGTGCCAGCAGTGGTGGCAGTAATAGCAAGAAACACAAGTGGAACAACAGTGGCAATGAATCAGGAACACAACAAGGTAATACTCAGCAGAAGAAGCCAGCGTGTTCAAAGTGTGGAAAGAATCACTCAGGAGAGTGTATGAAAGGGAAAAACGTCTGTTATAATTGTGGTCAGGAAGGACATATTTCACCAAATTGTCCTAAGCCGAAAAAAGGTGGTTGTTTTTCTTGTGGAGGAATGGGGTATCGATTCAAGGATTGTCCATTGAAGAAGAATACAGATGGAGGAAGTGGAAACAAAAGTAGTTCTACAAAGTTAATTATTAGAGGGCCAACACAGCAGAGCAAGCCAACAGCCTGAACATTCAACATGACTATGCAAGACGCAGTTGCATCAAAGGAGGTGGTGTCAGGTATTATTCCTATCAATAATATAAATGCCTATGTATTATTTAATTCGGGAGCTACCTGTTCATTTGTGTCTGATGAATTTGCTAGAAGATTAAACTTACAATGTGAAAAGTTAAAGAACCGAATGAATATAGAAGTTGCAAACAAAGAAGTGATTCCTGTAGAGTTTATCAATAACAAATGTGGTGTGGAAATAATGGGACATAAGTTAAGCGTGAATTTGATTTTGATACGTTTAGAAGAATTTGATGTTATCTTACGGATGGATTGGTTGTTTAACCATGAGGCAGTTATAGATTGCCAAAAAAAGAGCATATGACTTAAGACACCAGATAAGTCTAAGGTTGTATTTTATGGTAGCAAGTCGCCAAGGCAAACAAGTTGTCTAACGATGGTGCAGGCCAGGAGGATGTGATGGTTATTTGTCTCATGTAGTGGATACACGGGTTGTGAATTCGGACATGGGGCAGATACCAATAGTTAATGAGTTTGGCGATGTCTTTCCAAAAGAACTTCCAGGACTTCCTCCAGACAGAGAAATAGAGTTTGTGATTGATTTAGTACCGGGGACAACACCGATGTCGAAAGAGCCATATCAAATGGCTCCGGTAGAAATGAAAGAGTTGATGATCCAGCTACAAGAGTTGTTGGATAAGAAGTACATCCAACCTAGTGTATATCCGTGGGGAGCACCAGTGTTGTTTGTAAAGAAGAATAATGGTTCAATGAGGTTGTGTATGGATTATAGAGAGTTGAATAAGGTGACAATCAAGAACAAATATCCGTTATCGAGAATAGATGATCTATTTGATCAACTTAAAGGAGCGAGATGTTTTTTGAAGATTGACTTAAGGACTTGTTACCATCAGCTGAAAGTGAGGACGGAGGATGTAGCAAAGGTAACATTTGGAACTCATTACGGCCATTATGAGTTCCTAGTGATGTCGTTTAGACTGACAAGCGCACCAGCTGCTTTTATGGACTTGATGAACAGAGTATTTAAACCATATTTGGATAAATTTGTGGTTGTGTTCATTGATGACATTTTGGTGTATTCGAAGACTGAAGAGGAGCATGCCGAACATCTACGAATTGTATTGGAAACCTTAGGAGAAGAGAAGTTTTGTGCTAAATTTTCAAAGTATGAGTTCTGGTTGAAGAGAGTTCAATTTCTGGGACATGTCATCTACAACGAGGGAATTTTTGTTGATCCAGCGAAAGTAGAAGCGGTGAAAAATTGGGGACAACCAAAGACACTGACAGAGATTAGAAGTTTCTTGGGATTAGCAGGATATTGCCGAAGGTTTATTCAGGATTTCTCAAAGATAGCGACACCATTAACTAATCCGATAAGGAAGAATGTGAAATATGTGTGGACAGAGAAGTGTTAACAGAGTTTTCAAGAATTGAAGAAAAGATTAAGTGAAGCACCTGCGTTATCTTTACCAGATAGTACAGGGGGTTTTACAGTGTATAGTGATGCGTCACACAAGGGACTTGGTTGCGTGTTAATGCAGAATGGTATAGTCATTGCATACGTGTCACGACAGTTAAAGTACTATGAGAAGGGATACCCTACCCATGACCTTGAATTGGTTGCTGTAGTATTTGCCCTTAAGATTTGGAGACATTATCTGTACGGAGAAAAGTGTGAGATATACACAGGCCATAAAAGTCTGAAGTATATCTTTACACAAACGGAGTTAAACATGAGGCATAGGATATGGTTAGAATTGATCAAGGACTATGATTGTGATATTCTATATCATCTCGGGAAGGCCAGTGTAGTAGCAGATGCTTTAAGCATGAAAAGCAGAGAAAAGTTATTTGTATTGACAGACCAGGAAGAATTAGTAAGAGAAATGGAGAAAATGGAGTTGGAGGTGAAAAATCTGAAGGATTCGGATAAAGTAATAGAAATGGAAGTAAGTCCAACTTTATTAGATAAGGTGAAAGAATCACAAGGGAATGATGAAGAATACGGTAACATAAAGAAGCAGTTGGCTGAAGGCGAAGAGCTGAATTATAAGATCGACGACACTGGATTATTGAGATTTGAAGGAAGAATTTGGGTACCTGCAGTACCAGAGTTAAGAGAAGAGATTCTTCAAGAAGTGCACAATACGAGATACTCAATACACCCAGGAAGCACGAAGATGTATCAAGATTTTCGTCAACATTATTGGTAGCCATAAATAAAGATAGAGATTGCTGAATGCTTCAGCCGCTGTTTAACTTGTCAAAGAGTCAAGGTAGAGCATCAACGACCAAGTGGACTATTTCAGCTGTTGGAAATTCTGGAATGGAAATGGGAGCACGTCACGATGGATTTTGTGGTATGACTTCTAGTAACACAAAAGGGTTATGAAGCTATATGGGTGATTGTCGACTGTCTTACAATCTTAGCACACTTTTTACCGATCAAGATCAGGTATACTTTGGATCAGTTAGCCAAGTTGTATATAAAGGATATAATTTTGAGACATGTAGTGCTAGTATCAATCGTGTCTGATAGAGATCCGCAATTCACGTCAAACTTTTGGAGGAGTCTTCAAGAAAGAATGGGGACACAATTAAGGTTGAGTACTGCATATCATCCATAGACTGATGGGCAAAGCAAGAGAACGATTCAAACACTAGAAGACATGCTCAGAGCCTATGTGATGGATTTCAAGGGAAGCTGGGAAGATCATCATTTATTGGTGGAGTTTGCGTATAACAATAGTTATCATGCAAGCATTGGAATGCCGCCGTATGAAGCCCTGTATAGAAGAAAGTGCAGAACGCCCTTATATTGGCACGAGGTAGGTGAAAGAAGGTTGTTGGGGCCAGAATTGGTGCAGCAGACTGCAGAGATCATCAAAGTGATAAGAGCTCGACTGGTAGCAGCTCAGGATCGACAAAAGAAGTACGCAGATATTCATTGCAAGAAAAGAGATTTTGAAGTGGGAAGCTACGCATTTCTGAAGTTATGTCCTTGGAAGGGGAAGATAAGATTTGGGGAGAAAGGTAAACTGAGTCCAAGGTTTATTGGACCGTTCGAAATACTGAAGAAGATAGAGGAAGTGGCGTACGAGGTAGCTCTACCTCCTGAACTGGAACATATTCACAATGTGTTTCATGTGTCAGTAGTGTTGCGTCAGTACAAGCCAGATTACAAGCATGTGATATCCTACGAGCCGATTCAAGTCAAGAAGGACTTATCGTACGAGGAGGTTCCTATAGAAATTTTGGATAGAAAAGAGAAGAAATTGAGAAATAAGTTTATACATTCTGTCAAAAACTATGGAGAAACCACAATGCTGAAGAAGCTACGTGGGAGCTTGAAGAAAAGATGATGAACAATTATCCGAATCTTTTTGAGTAACCTTAATGAAATTCAGTGGACATAATTCTTATAAGGAGGGGAGAATGTAATAACTAAGAATTTATGTGGTACATTGTAAATAAATATATTAAATAATATTTAATATATTATGGATGATTAATTGATTATGTGAATAATATGCTATAATATTTAAAGGACGTCTCACTAATAAGTTAAATAAGTTAGTGAACTAACCTAAGTATTTTAATAATCTAGAAAATAAATTTAAGGTGTTAAACCCTAAATAAATACTCAATAAACTTGAATAAGACAAGTCTAATTGGGTTATGTGAGTGAATTAATATTATTAATAAATAATAATATGGAATATTAATAATAATGAGCATAAGCTCAAGAGATAATGAAAAAAAAAATAATAATTAAACAAGCCCAATTATATTTTTAATGTGTGAGCTTGTAGATAAAAATTAATTCAAGGGCAATTAGTTTATTAAATTAGCCCAAGAGGTCATGTATAAAATATGTATAATAATGGCCCAATTGAATTAATGGGGAAGCCCAAGTTCAATTTTGTAAGTAAGCATAATAATAAAAGTGCAAACCCATTAAATATTTAATTGCAAGCCCAGTTGTTAAGCCCACTTAGAGAGGTTATTATAGTCATTAATTAAACTAGCTAATAAAAACAAAATTGATGAATAAAGAGAGCATGTGGCCGAATGAGAGGAGTGGGAAAGGGAGTGGAATGTAATGATGAGGTAACTTTAGTTGGTAAACCACTTCTTTAGTTGTCAACTTCTTATTTGGCAAACACACTAAGTATTTATTGCGAGTTATCTTTGGTATGATGAGAGAGTAAGTAAGATATGGATGATATGCAATCTAATCATTTGGATTATGCTATCAAATTTAGGACATCCATTTTACTTTCATTTTATTTGCTAAAAAATAGAGGGAGAGACGTAAGAAAATAGAGAGAGAAAAGGAAGTACTAGAAAGAGAGATGGATGAACTCGTGGGGAAGAAGAAGAAGAAAGGAAAAGGGCCTAAGCTCATGCACTCAAGATTTATAACCTACTACAGGTAAAGAAGGAAGAAGGCGAAGAAGTCAACGTACAAAATTAATTTCTAGACTTTTTTTTCTTTTTTTATATGGATTTGATGGGGAAAAGGGATTTGGAAATTAGAACCCTTTTTTTATGTGTTTTATGTAGATTCATGTATGAATCTAACTATTTCAAGTATTTAAAAGTGAATCAAAAGGAGAGAAATGAAACTAGGTTTCTAGAAATCTAGAAAACCCTAGCTTTCGCTTCCTTTGAACAAATGGTATGTTAAATCTAGACCTTCTTTTCATGATCCGTTGAAGAATGGTGCCAGATATATGTGTTAACTAGTTAACCCAAGTGGTAGAACATGAAAATCACGTGTTTAGCAGTCGTGGTATGAGTTTTGATCAAAACAGTCCACGTAATGGACAAATTTTTTTAAAAAAGCTCTGCCGGCGATGATTATGCCATGAGGAAGTTTCATCCCCTTAATGTGCTTTTTAAAATTCAAGGAAAATTTATGGAGGTAATATCAGAGGTTAGGTAGCTCCTTTACAAATTTGAGAATTTTTGGCCATATGGTCGGGGACTACTTTTACAACTTTAACCGAATAACTCTTTGTGTATTATTTCAACAATTATGCAATTTTTACTGGAAGTACATGTATATAACCGGAGCCTGCCCTGAAAATTTCAGAATTGGTGGAGTTAATTTCGATTTATGAAAAACCGGGCAATATTTGGCCATTATAGACTATTTAAATATAGTAAACGAATTTTTAAAATTACCAGAAAAATATATTTTCATGAGGGGATTATATGTAGCTACTGTCCAGAAAAGAAATGGTTTTTGAGTTGTTTTGCTATTTTTCATATAAATGATGTTAGATGGTTAAATTAATTTAATTAAATATATGATGTCAAAAATGTGAAAAATATGATTTCATGACTTGAGGTCCTTAAGTATGGTTGATGCAAATTTATGGTGAGGATTTTGGTTAGGGGTGAAGAGTGACTTTGTGTATGGTGTTTTAAAAATGTTTAAATGAATTAATTAGTGAAAGAAAAAAGTAATTAAATAAATTGTTTATTAATTCAATAAATGATTTAAAATATCTTTATATGACTAATGATACTAGATTAAAATATTATTGGTAATATTAAACTTAAATGTCATTAAAAGTTAATAACATTAGTTTGAAATATTATTATTTAATTAATAATATTAAACGGGAGATTAAAATAAGAGAAATTACTTTATTTTAATCGTAGTTGTTGAATTTGGTAGGGAATGAACTATAATATGTTTGTAGTAGATTGAAATGAGAAGTCGAGAGTCTTGAAATGGATTGGGGTTCTTGAAATGATTTGAGCCATCAGTAAATGATTTTTGGTCTCTTTGAAATGATGATTTCATGATAGTGAAATATATTTTGGTTTACTAAAATGAAATTTTAGTTTACTGACATGTTATCTACCTTATTAAGCTGACATATAAAAGGGATAACTTATAAGTACAAGTTATGATGTGATTAAAAGACTATCAAAGTATAACAATAACAGTAAGACTTAAACGTAATGTATAATACTTAACTATATTTTTAAATGTTAGACACTTTAATATAAGATGATAAGATTATAAGTGAGTTATGTTATGACTAATCAAAAGATCAATTATAGGTCTTTTCTCTAAAGAAGTTAAAGTAAATTGTTTAGCAGTAGACCGCGATTGAGGCAAGTTCTCTGACTCAAACTTGAGTTACATTCCAAAGCATGTTAGTGGATAGTTATTGATAATTATTCACATCCTTACTGATTGTTGTTAAATCGCACTTTGTGAAATTGAGTTCCTGTTCTATTATTATTGATCTATGAATTAGTTAAAGTTCTTTCATTCATGAACTATTTATGATATGGATCTATGCTAATTGTATCAGCTAGATCAAGCATGTTTAAATTTGTTAAATCAAATATGTTTTTAAAATGGTGTCTTACCAATTGAAATGGTAAGGACTCTTGACTGAGAACAAGAATAATTTTACTAAAGCATTATTAGAAAAAAATTGTTGCTAGTATATTGAGTGATTATGCATTTTTCATAGGGTATGAAAGGCGGATCTCCTTGATTACCAAACTTTATTAAAATGACCAGTTTAAATATTGACAACCTTAGTATATGTTCATGGTTATTTCAAACCACTCAGCATTTCGAATATTCAGTTATAGAGATTAATTCATGTACTTTCATTATCCATCTATCTGATTGAACTTTGAAAGATAAAATCTTTTCTAATCATGATATATCTCATTCATATTTAAACTTGCTAAGTAAATTAGTTGCTTACTCTTGCTATATCATGACAATTATTTTAGCTAAGCCAGAGAGTTCAAGTAAGAAGGACAAGGGCAAGGGAAGGGTCCAAGAATAGTAAATATAAATGTTTAAGTATCATGAGATACTATGTTTGATGTTTATGTAACCCTTTTGTGTTACTTTATATAACTTAAGTAAGGTATGTTTATGTTAAGGTAATAGACCTTGGAATATTGTATAAGACTTTATTATAATGAACGATGTATGTTTATTATTCAGCAATTGTATATAGAATGCTTATGAAGATGATGTACCGTGAGCACTGAATTTGAGGATAGAGAACCCAGATTTGGGGGCGACACATATGGCATGTATCGTACTTGATGGTGTTGCTGAATTTCCATTACCCCTTCATCGGGGAAGTAAGTTTCCAAGGTTTTAAAATCCCCTGAAGATGCGGCGGCTAGTTGATCCGTAATTCCTTGACCTTTAATAGACTTTTTCGTCACATAGAAGATATCAAATTGTGGTAGGATCAACTGCCATCTGGACAGCCTGCAATTTAACATGGGTTTATTAAACATGTACTTGAGAGGATCCACGTGGGATATGAGATGGGTTGTGTGACCATGGAGGAAATGATGTAACCTCATGGAAGCCCGTGCTAAAGCACAACAAGTCTTCTTAATCATAGTGTACTTGTGTTCACTGCTGTTGAATCTTTTGCTGAGGTAATAGATAGCTCGTTCTTGACCTATATCGTCTTTCTGTCCCAGCATGCAGCCCATGGCATTGTCACTTATGGACAGGTATATGAACATGGGAACATCATCCCTGGGTGGTACCAAAACAAGAGCTTTGACTAGTTGTTCTTTGATTGTGAGGAAGGCCTTCTGACACTCATCGTTCCATTTCATGGAGGAGTTCTTCCTTAACAACTTGAAGATTGGCTCAGAGGTTGCTGTGAGTTGAGAAATAAACCTGTTAATGAAGTTGATTCTTCCCAAAAATCCTCGTATTTCCTTCTCTATCTGAGGAATGGACATTTTCGTGATGGACTAGATTTTAGTGTGGTCCAGCTCAATCCCTTTGTGGCTGACTAGGAATCCTAGTAACTTGCCTGATTTAATGCCAAAGGCGCACTTGGCTGGATTCAACTTCAAGTTGTACTTACGCAACCTATTGAATAGCTTTATGAGATGGTCTAAATGGTCTTCTTCCCTTTGGGACTTGACAATGATGTCATTCACGTAAATCTCTTTCTCTTTGTGCATTAAGTCATGGAAAAGAGCCATCATAGCTCGTTGATATTTGCTCCAGCATTGATGAGGCCGAATGATTGTCGTCTATAGCAAAAAGTTCCCCAAGGCGTGATGAAAGTAGTTTTCTCACAATCTTCCTCATCAACCATAATCTAGTGGTATACAGCGAAACAATCCGCAAAGGAATACATGTCGTATTGAGCAGTATTGTCAATGAGAATGTGGATAAATTGAACGGGAAAGTTATCTTTAAGTCAAACTTTGATCAGATCCCGGTTATCCATGCAAACTCTCACCTTTCCTCCAGGTTTAGGCACGAGAACTATGTTGGATATCCATTCAGGATATGTGGACACCATGATAATACCAGCTTGAAATTGTTTCACAATTTCTTTTTTCACCTTTAAACTCGATTAAGGATTCAATCGCCTGAGCTTCTACTTGACTGGATTGAATCCCTCTTTAATGGGAAGGCGATAAAGAACAATGTTAGTGGAAAAACCCACCATGTCTTCATGAGACCATGCAAACACATCCTGGAATTAGGTTAGTAGTGTAACCATGACATTCCTTTGGTTTGGGGTAAGGTCTGAACCAATCTGGATTAACTTAGGGCTTTCTAAGGTTTCGAGATTAAAAGAAGTGGTTTGATCAAGGTCTGGTTTAGGTTTATCTTTAACCCATTCTATAATCTCCAGAGGCACCTTAATGTCGTCATGTATATCCATCAAGGCTGAATTCATCTCTACATAAAAGTTACAATCTTTGTAGAGAAGAGGCACTTTATAGCAAGTACAGGCACATCTAAATTCAGAGTCCTGAAACAAAATATTCTTTCACTTAGTATATATGAAATGGTTTGATCATACAAAGTTTTAGCATGTACTGTACAAAAAAGTAAGTAGTTATAATATCTACAGGGCAGAAAGAGTTATTGCTCGCTTTACCCTCTTCGACCAATGCAAGGAGTGCTGCTCCAATTGTCCAGGGTAAAGTCCTGATGGACTACAGTGATGGAGGGGCTGTCATAGTCCTCCTTTTCCCGAATGATGACCATTATGTCTGGGCAATCATCGTCTGAGGTGTATCTGTTTGTATGTTCATCATGGACAATGATGTGTACGCCCGACATCATCCTGACGATGTCTTGTTTAATTCTTCGTTCCTCCTCTTCCACTATGGGGTCTGGAACAAAGACTTCTTTCTCCTTTACCGGCATCGGCTTGGGAAATAACATAGCCATTACGCTGGCTGAAACATTTATAAGAGGTTGTGCGGACTCAGAATTTGCAGGTGGAGACAGTCATTGTATAACTGAAGCTAAAGGAATCTGATGATGTTTATGTGGATTCCTGTGACTAGAACTGGCAGAATAGCCCAGTCCAACTGTCCCAATTTGAATGACAACTTAAATTGGGTGCTTAATACCCTGATGACTTTTACCCAGCCCTTGTCCTGGCTAATGACCCAAAGATAACATTTCTTGAGTAGCCGACATTATTTTGGCAGAAATCTTGGGTGTGAGAGGTGGTGCCCCAATAGGGTGGTAGTGAGTGTTGCTCACCTCCAGGGCATGAAAACTGACCGGCTCAACTTCTGAGTTAAAGCTGATGAGAGGTATGTTTTGGGTTTCGGCACATAAAATGCAGTGAAAATAAACCAATTTAAAGGCAATTCCAAAACCCTAAAACAAGATTAATGCTAGAAAAAAATTAATTCAGAGGTTTAGAATTTATACCGATTATAGAATACTCTGAAACTACTTTGAATCTCCAACGTAATCCAACGGAACAACGTCTTTATGGTATCCACACGAACGCTCGTGAATCATCGCACGATTCTGCAATTCAAGGGAGCTGCGGTACTAGCCACCAAAGGAATGGATTTTTGAAATTTCTCTCTAGTCTCTCTCTAAGAGCGGCTAGGGTTTTTTAGGTTATGATTCGTTACCTAAAATGGTTTCTATATATTATATATATAGTAGTTATTAGGAATTAATCAAAAACCCTAATATAATAAAATTCGAATTTATATATGTATATATCTTAATTATGTCTTACTTAATTAATATACATATATATAAATTATCCTATTAATTTAAATTCGTAATTTCAATTCTATCAATTATATTGACATATTTAAATCTTTACAATTTAAATTAATACCCTTTTAATTACGTTCTTTGTGTGTGACCCTATTGGTTATTATTACGTTGGCAATAATTTTAAAATCATATTATAAAATTATAAACAGTGAGCGGCATCTAGTAATGCATCACTGCTACCCAAGTAATAATAAGATCGATGATTCGATGCAACCTTTTCGTGACCAATGTTTCAATGCAATTTAATCCTTTTAACCTTAATATCTTAGATTAAACTCGAGTCATGGAATGTGTCATACTCTTCATAATTTAATCTGAGTTTTTCTTGATCAATGAGTAGACTATATGAAACAAATCACTATTTGAGCATGACCATGCATTTCATAGTCCTACTCAATCAAGAGACCTATGGATATCACCCCTAATAAATAGGAGGGTTAAATTACATCTAGATCACTCATATTCCTCACACGATTCATAATGTACCCAATAATCACCGTTATAGTCCACCCTATTAAAGGTGATCTTTGATGATATCAAAGTACATAAATTCTTGTGTAGTAATATAGTGATTTCAGGTCGGAGGACCATTACATCATTGTCACTATGAGAATCGCTAATGACACTTCACATAATGCTCCATAGAAAATTCTAATGGTGGGTCTGTCCAGTACATCGTTCTCTAACACGTACATATACATTGACTTAATATCTCATATATTT
Source organism: Panax ginseng (assembly GCA_020205605.1). Taxonomy (NCBI): domain Eukaryota; kingdom Viridiplantae; phylum Streptophyta; class Magnoliopsida; order Apiales; family Araliaceae; genus Panax; species Panax ginseng. The sequence goes on from CM035140.1 coordinate 55,326,373, forward strand.
ATGACCAATGAGATTTGGTCATCAGTCAATCCACATACTAGTCTCAATGCATCATTATTATCCCATCAACAATGATACTCGACTAGTGACATTTAATAGCAATGATACTAATTGTAATTATATAATCGCATGTTCAAGTCACATACTTGAAACTATATAATTTGTATCACTATTCTAAGGAGTTTTATTATGTTAACATTTATATAATGCAGTAAATATAACCATAATAAAATCATTCATTTATTCAATCAATTATAATATCAAAATGTTTAGCAATTATCCATGGAATTATTATCTGTTGCACTAGAGCCAATCACTCATGTATCTAATATCCATGGAACTAGTGTGACCATCGTGCTTCTGCTGCGACAAAGCCTTTGTCAGTGGATCTGCAACATTATCATCTGTTGGCACTCTTTCTATATGTACATCTCCTCTATCAATGATTTAACGGATGAGATGGTACCGCCTAAGTATATGCTTGGATCGTTGGCCTGTGCAATGGCTCCATTATTATCACAATATAGCTTAACCAGATCAACAATGGTTGGAACAACACCAAGTTCAGTGTCAAACTTTTTAATCCATACAGCCTCCTTGGCTGCACTATAAGCAACAATATACTCAGCCTCTACTGTAGAATCGGTTACTATCTCTTGCTTCGAACTCTTCCAGCTAACAGCACCACCATTAAGGGAAAACACAAAACCTGACTGAGACTTAGTCATCATTGTCAGTCTGGAAACTAGCACCTGTGTAACCCTTTACTACCAGTTCGTCTTCACCTCTATATACCAAGAATGAATCCTTAGTCCTTTTTAGGTACTTGAGGATATTCTTGACTGTTGTCCAGTGACCTTCACCTGGATTTGACTGGTATCTGCTCGTCATGCTCAAAGCATACGAGACATCCGGACGAGTACATATCATTGCATACATGATAAATCCAATTGCCAAAGCATAAGGGATCTTTCTCCCACTCTCCTCATCATCTTATGATTTAGGACATTGGGCCTTAGAGATCTTTACACCATGAGTCATGGGTAAGTTTCCTCTTTTTGCCTCTTGCATGCTGAACTGTTTTAGCACTTTATCAATATATGTACTTTGACTTAAGCCGATCATTTTTCTCGATCTATCTCTATAGATCCTGATACCTAAAATGTAGGCAGCATCACCCAAATCTTTCATGGAGAAACATTTTCCTAACCATGTTTTTACAGCCTGTAAGGAAGGAATGTCATTCCCAATAATTAATATGTCGTTAACATATAATACTAGGAATACAATGTGACTCCCACTAACCTTCTTTTATACACAAGGTTCATCTTCATTTTTTATAAAGCCAAACTCTTTGACTGCTTCATCAAATCGAAGATTCCAACTACGAGAGGCTTGCTTTAATCCATAAATGGATTGCTGCAGTTTACATACCTTTTCAGCATCCTTTGGAGTGACAAAACCCCCAGGTTATGTCATGTACACATCCTCAAGGAGATTTTCATTAAGGAAAGCAGTTTTGACATCCATCTACCAGATTTCATAATCATAAAAGGCTACAATAGCAAGTAATATCCTGATGGATTTAACCATTGCCACTGGAGAGAAGGTTTCATCATAGTCAACACCTTGAACCTATTTAAAACCTTTTGCTACCAGTCGGCCTTTATAGGTTTGTACGTTACCATCCATGTCGGTTTTCTTCTTGAAAATCCACTTACACCCGATTGGTTTTACCCCTTCGAGTGGATCAACCAGAGTCCATACTTGGTTAGAATACATGGAGTCCATCTCAGATTTTATGGCTTCAAGCCATTTCTCAGAATCTGGTCCATTCATAGCTTCTTGGTAGGAAGCAGGCTCATCTTGGTCTATGAGCATCACATCGCCGTTTTGAGTAACAAGATATCCATAATATCTCTCGGGCTCTTGGCGTGTCCTACCAGATTTACCAATGCCTTGTGTAATTTGAGCAGGTTCACTTTCCACAATATCTTGTGGTTCCTGCTCACATTCCAACTCAGGTTCAATGATATTTTGTGTTTCTCGAATTTCTTCGAGTTCTACTTTCCTCCCACTGTTTCCTTTAGAGACAAATTCTCTTTCTAGAAAAATACCAGTTCGAGCAACAAACACTTTGTTCTCAGAAGGTTTGTAGAAATAATACCCTTTTGTTTCCTTTGGGTATCCCACAAAATTACATTTGTCAGATTTGGGTCCGATCTTGCTAGAATCCAGATGTTTACAAACGCCTCGCTACCCCAAATCTTCATGAACGACATACTAGGACGTTTCCCAGTCCACATCTCATATGGTGTCTTCTGAACTGTCTTTGTAGGAACACGATTAAGTGTGAATGTAGCTGTCTCTAGGGCATGACCCCAGAAGCTTATTAGAAGATCTGCATGACTCATCATTAATCGTACCATGTCCAACAAGGTTCGATTCCTCCTCTCAGATACACCATTCCATTGTGGTGTTCCAGGTGGAGTGACCTGTGATATAATACCACACTCCTTTAGAAGGTCATCAAAGTCTTGGCTTAAGTATTCACCTCCTCGATCGGATCGAAGGCCTTTTATGCTTTTGCTAAATTGGGTTTAAACTTCATTCTTGAATTCCCTGAACTTTTCAAAGGATTCGGATTTGTGTCTCATAAGATACACATATCCATATCTACTGAAGTCGTCAGTAAATGTAATGAAGTAATAAAACCTACCTCTTGCTAACGAACTTAAGGGTCCACATACATCACTATGTATAAGTTCCAATACATCGCTAACCCGTTCACTGTGTCCAGTGAAAGGGGCTTTAGTCATCTTGCCTAATAAACAAAACTCGTATTTCTCATATGATTCAAAATCAAATGAATCCAAAAACCCATCTTTATGGAGTTTGGATATACGTTTCTCAATTATATAGCCTAAATGACAATGCCAGAGATATGTGTTGCCTCTTTTTTAGTTTTAACAAAAGAGCTCTAACTCATGCAAGCATACATGTGTCAACAAACAATAAAGAGTAAGTCGAGTATCGACCCACGGAGAAAGGATTCTAAATTAAATTATTATGCATCAACTAAATCACTATTTTTATATGCTCAAACTAATGCTTATGATTGGAAATTACTCTAAACTCAAATAATAACTAAAAGATGAATATAAATGTAATAATTCAAATTTGGAAATAATGGGATCCTAACTTTATTTAATAGTTCATCTAATTACCACCATCATGCAAGACTATTCACGTATCACAGGAAATTAGCCAAGAACACATATGTAGACATAACCATTTTTCAATGTATCATGACCTACTCACATAACATCCACATACAATAGACATCATGTAATCATCAATAAAACCAATCTCACTATATTTCTATGTGAAATTGCAGCAATATTTAATTTAAGCACAAGCCCTAATATAACTCATACGGTGAAACAGTATATGTCTATCTAGTTCACGAAATACAAAGCTAAGCAAAACAGCCCCCATATACGCATGCTATCATGATTACAACCATACTCTCATGGAATTTTTCAACTCCATACAAATACATAAAACGAATGGTGATCAATCATTCATGCATTTAAATCAACCATGATAGAAATTCCTCACGATACACAAACAGTCTAGCAATCAAGCCATAAGTTAGGCTATGTAATAAAATCCGTTAGAATCCCATAATGGAGTTTAGTTCATGACTGAAGCAAAAGCCATTATGGGATCAAATCAATACATGGAAAATAAACAATTAATTAAAAGAGAAAAAGATAGAATCTATCAAACCCAATTGCTGATTATAATCCAAACGTAAGGTTCAAATCCTCACTACTATCCAGCAACATAAAAGTAGTTCATCCACAATGATTGAAATCCAAAGAAGAAGTAGAAAATAATAAGTTTATGCTTGGCTTCACGTTGGAATTCTCTCAAAGTGTAAACCCTAGTTCTCTATTATGAAAAACACGTAAAAACTGAAGATAGATGCGTCTGGTGCCAACCATCATCGTTTATATCAACTCCAACACTTTAATTTTAAAAATTAAAATAAAGTCGCATGACTTGATCAACTCTGTGCGGTCCTTAAATTATCATGGCATGGCAAGAATTGGCTTTTTTGGCTCATGGGTGTGTGGTATATGTAGCGCACTTCATAGCTCTTATAGCCCATGTGCTGCTGCCCTCTGAATCTGCAATTTGATCTCTCATTCTTCGCTTTATCTTTGCTCCACTGCTTGTCACTTGTTTCTTCCTCATAGTTCCGTTCCCGATCTCCACTTGTTCCTTGTGCCATGCCTCCATTAGCCTCATTGCCACCTACCATCGTCGAGTTATGCCATTTCTGCACTTTCACAACATAAGAGTTATCAGTATATGCAATGCAAAATAACACTAAATTCAACTAAAAACATACTAAAATGTACTTGAGATGTGCATAGTTCTCGTTAAATTGATATCCAATAAGTAGGTATAAAACCCACTTTTCAAATACCCCCAAACTTGAACTGTTGCTTGCCCTCAAGTAATGCATACTACATAAACACTGAAAATGCAACTACATGCTATACAGCTATATCATGATGCAAACGAGTCTCACATTCTTCCAGCTATAACAGAATTTCAGTCCAACATGCCTCAGTGAATTATTCAGATTCGAGAATACAAATTCAAACCAAACTATAGGCTTAATATCATACACTCAAATAATTCATATATGCTATAAAGATGTTGTGTGTGTGTGTTGTGTTGTGTTCACCAAAACTTGACTAAAGCAACAATACACATGTTAAACTACTCAAAACAAAAAATTACAGTCTAAATCAAGATTCATATATACTTATTCAACAAAAACTGTTCCAACACATCAAATCAAACTGAGGTTCAACAATGGGTTTAACTCCTTTATTTTTACTCACGAGGGCGATTTTCGATCTTTCCCGCGATGTTTATTGCTATTTTTCTTTTCTTTTTTTATACAGCGAGTGCATTTTACGCTCCATCTCGCCCCTTCCAAAAAGTCAACAATTCAGCTCAAGAAGGTTTCAAGATAGCTTTTTCATTTTTTTTATATATAGCATACCCATGTGTCCCCAAAGTTTGATTATCACTGTTTTTCATAGTTTAAATCCATTTTCCACATAATTCTCTTTTTACAATCACATTTTCTATCGAGCAATTCAACACATAATTCTTATGCCTACAAGCAATTATGAACATGGCAGTACAAACCGAAAGCATCTAAATAGCATTATGAATTACACCATGTCAAACATTATATCTAAGCTCATGTTATCCAAAATACTCAATAATCTTTCTTTCACAATTCACTTTCATCATAGGCTAGACAAAATTTCCATAAAGCTAGGACTGCGAGACATGCAACTAACAACAAATGCAACTGAACATATACTAACACACAATATAATGACTAAAAATAGAAAAATTATATGCAACTATTATCTAACACATAAAACATACAAATTTTGAAACTAAACATGAAACTGTAAACTAAACATGCAAATACTATATGCACTACCCTACTACCCCAATACCCCCAAACTTATAATATTCATTGCCTCAATGAATGAAGGTATAGGGTTTGAGAAACTACCCTACTGCTTAGCCGCACCACCCTCTTCGGGTGGTGAATCCGGTGGTGGATATGGCACGGTTGTCCCGAACTGTGGCCACTCAAGCGTTGTCCCTTGATGGGAAAATGCCTCTGCTAGTGACCTCGTCAAACCCATTGCAAATGCTGCGAAATTGTCATATATATCATCGAATTTTTGCTCCAACCTTCGGAGCTGTCGATCCCCATGAACAACGGTTACTTGGGTTGACGGGCCTGCTTCATCTGTCTGAGAGGGCTGTAGTGGGGGTTGGATGATAAAGCCTTTTCCTCGCAGGTGCGGTGCACCTCCTGCCTAATCCTCGAATTTTACAATGGTTGAATGTGTGATATCATGACTCGGGTTATGCATTTGTTCATTATCGCAATGGACTCTTTTCTGGGCACACAGGCTAGCTACAACAGATGCATGTGTGATACTCCCAATCGTGCTCCCCCGTATATACCATAACATATTCTGATGGATCAGGTGGTTGACATCAATGTACTTGCCTGTGATTATTCCCCACAGAATGATTGCCCGCTCCGCTGTGATTTCATGCTGATGAGACGATGGAACGAGCTTGGCACAAATAAATAAATTCCACGTCTTGGCATACCGATTCAAGGCTGAGGCTGGGAATATTAGAGGTTGATTCGTGCCGGCCTTATAAGTCTACTTTGTGCCTGGAACGCACAACTCGATAATAACTACTTCTAAATCTGTTTCCAAATGAGCCCCTTCTACCCAATTAGCAGACCCAGTCGGGGGGGGGGGGTGTCAAGTAACCTAAAAACTGCCCTGATTGCAGGAGGTCTGAAATCCACTTGAACTCCGTGAACAACGGATGACCCACTCATCGTCACTTTTGCGTTTGCATAGAATTCTCGGACAATACCCATGGGGGCAGGCATAGGCGTGGTAATCAATCCAAACCATCCCCTCTCTTGAATCATATTCCATAATTGACCATCTTGTTGCTCAGGCTTGAATCCTATCTCCTTCAAAAATGTTTTTGCCAAGATTATGTAATACTCCGTTTGGGCTGCCAGACTCAAAACTTTGGTATGATCCACAACATCTTCCCATTGACTACTAGAGGAAGACGATGATGAAGAAGATGAAGAGTGAGCTCTCTTAGGACCCATTTAAAATTGATTGAGAAAGATGAACACTTGTTGATGAACTGATGACTCCCAACTTGATTTGCACGCCAAATCTGAAACCCTAGGTTTTATAGTGTAGCAATCAATCGTGGGTTTGAGATTTGAAGCTACAATCGTGTAATGGAGGAGAGATGTATGGCTTCAAGTTATAACTGCCTAGAGATGAAGTGACGTGTTTGTGGAGGAGAGCAAGAGCATACGCCTTCTGTTATGTCAATTGATATGAGTAATAAGTCATAACACATGTTTTAAACTTAAACAATTTTTTTTTCAAACCGGTGACGTGCGTGGCCGCGCGAGTTTTCAATGTACATGGGGCACGGGCACGCAAGTGGAATGTTTGGTCTGGCAGGCATGCGCATGGGCGCCACGGTTTTTATCTTTGCAATCAAGCAAGGCGGTAGCGCACAATTCGCTTTCTTCGTGACCGCCAACTTTTATTTCCAGTACTTCAAATCAGTGATGAATTCAGTCCAAGATACCTACATAGACATCAATAAACACTGTCAAGGCATGAATTACTGATTAAACATGAATGTCTAACTTAATACCATAATTTCGATACTATGCACAGATATACTCATATCCAAATTTAGCCGCTAAGATATTCATGCAAAGCTAATCTACTATCACAATATAAAAATGCAAATGAACTAACAAAAGCAACCTAAATTGAATAAGTAAAAAGTAGAGATAGAAATAATGGGTTGCCGCCCATCAAGCGCTAAGTTATAGTCAATTAGCTTGACTGTCTCTGAATCTCATGTCGAAGAAAGAATTGAGGTGACTTTCTGTCGGTCCACCATGCCACCAAAGTAAACTCTCAACTTCATCATTTAATACATGGTCCACCAAATCAATTCTGAAACATTCCTCTTCATCTGTTGGGAACTTCATTGCCTTGAAGATGTTAAAGGTAACCTCCTGATCATAAACACGCATAGTGAGTTCCCCTTTTCGAACGTCAATCAAGATCCTTCTTGTAGCTAGGAATGGTCTCCCCAGTATAATTGGTATACTTTTATCTTCCTCGTAATCCAAGATGATGAAGTCAGCCAAAAAGATAAATTTGTCCACTTTCACCAATAAATCTTTAACAATTCCTCGTGGATACGTGATGGACCTATCAGCTAGCTGCAAAGAAATATTTGTTGGCCTTGGAGCCGGTAATCCCAACTGGTTGAATACTGACAAGGGCATCAAATTGATACTTGCCCCAAGATGACATAGACACTTACTGAAGCTCATCTTTCTGATCGTACAAGGAATTGTGAAACTTCCCGGATCTTTCAGCTTTGGAGGTAGTTTACGCTGAAGCACTGCACTGCATTCCTCTGTCAAGGCCTCTTCTAATCTCCTCTTCCTTAACAATATACCCTTCATGAACTTTGTATAACTTGGAATCTGTTCTAATGCCTCCGAGAAAAGTATATTGATCTGCAACTTTTTAAAGACCTCCAAAAACTTGCTGAACTGTTTATCTTCCCTCTGCTTGTTCAATCTCTATGGATACGGAACCGGAGGGTGAACTAGTGGTACTATACTCATGGGCTTCTCATCTGAACCTGCTTTATCTTTCTCTACTCGATGCAACTCAGAATCTTCCTTAATCAATTTCTCAGCAGACACAATTTCCTCCTGGCGCGGCCGCGACATGCTCAGTTTCTGAAGTCTTTTTCCCAAACCTTAATGTGATCGCTTGACACTGTTCCTTCCCTTCTCTTCGTGGATTTTCCTCTGTATTACTTGGCAATGAACCCTGGGGCCTGTTGTTAAGCATGCTCGCCATTTGCCCCATTTGAGTTTCTAGATTTTTAATAGCCGTTGCTTGGCTTTTGATCATAACCTCCGTGTTTGCCATGTACTTCATCATCATCTCCTCCATTTCTGATTTCTTTTCTTGCTGAAGTGCAGTTGGAGTGTGATGTTGTTGTTGAGAAAATCCCGGCAGAAAAAGGTGGTCTTGGAGTAAACTGTTGTTGCGCTGGCTGTGACTGAAACTGATTATTCGGTTGAAAATGATTTTGTTGATTTCCTTGATTATTTGACCAACTGAAATTATGATGATTGTGGTTGTTGGAGTTATACGTGTTCTGAAACTGTCCTTGGTCTTTCCTGTAATTGCTCACATACTGTACCGACTCCGAGCTAATAGCACATTGATCCGTCGAGTGTGACCCTGCACAAATTTCACACACAAAGGCAATTGTCTTCGCCTTACTCTCTGTCAATGTATCTATTTTCTTCTCCATGGCTGCCATCTGTGCTGACAACTACGTGATAGCATCCACTTCCAACAAACCTGCAACTTTGGGTTGTGGCATCCTAGATATAGGGTTTTGAAAGTCATTCGCTGCCATTGTCTCTACAAGGTTATAAGCTTCCTCATAACTCTTTTCCCATAACGCTCCTCCTACAGCTGCATCTACAATAGGTCTAGACTACCATCCCAATCTATTATAGAATGTGTTGATCACCATCCAATCTGGCATACCATGGTGTGGACACTTCCTTAACATCTCTTTGTATCTCTCCCAGGCCTCATATAAGGATTCACCCTGTTGTTTCTCAAATTGAGAGATAGTTGTCCTCATTTTCGCAGTCTTAGCCATTGGGAAAAACTTGGCTAAGAACTTATGTGCTAGGTCCTCCCATGTAGTTATAGATTCTGCAGGCAAAGAGTGAAGCCAACTTCTCGCTTTATCCCTTAATGAAAACGGAAATAGTCTAAGTCTGATAGCATCCTCCGTCACCCCGTTATATCTGGAAGTATCACATATCTCAATAAAGCTCAATAGGTGCTCATTAGGATCATCTGTAACAGCACCCCCAAACTGTACCGAATTTTACACCATCTGAATAGTGCCCAGTTTTATTTCAAAAATATTAGCTGCTGTTGTCGGTCTGACTATGCTAGATTGCAATCCATTAATGTTTGGCATAGAATAGTCCCTCAAAGCTCTATACTCCTCTCTTTGCTCTTCTCCTTGTCCCTCGGCTGCCATATTAGCTGTAGTTACCTCTAACTCTGCTTGAAAATTTCTACGCACTCTCGTTTCCCAACCTCTCCCGTTTATGTTATCCTGAGTAGGTGTTAATTCAGGATTGGATGATCGCGTGCGCATAAAAATTTATCCAAGTACTTGAAACAAAAACAAAAACAAAAATAGAAATGAGATTAGATTAGATTTGTCTAAGTCATACAATATAGCTTAAAACTGATGATAATTATTTAAATTTATACGCCTTTCCCCTGCAACGACACCAAAAACTTTTTGCCTCTTTTTTAGTTCTAACAAAAGAGCTCTAACTCATTCAAGCATACACGTGTCAACAAGCAATACAAAGTAAGTCGAGTATCAATCCATGGAGAAAGGATTCTAAATTAAATTATTATGCATCCACTAAATCACTATTTTTATACGCTCAAACTAATGCTTATGATTGGAAATTACTCTAAACTCAAATAATAACTAAAAGATAAATATAAATGTAATAGTTCAAATCTAGAAATAATGGGATCTTAACTTCATTTAATAGTTCATCTAATTACCACCATCATGCAAGACTATTCACGTGTCATAGGAAATTAGCCAATAACACATATGTAGACAACCATTTTTCAATGTATCATGACCTACTCACATAACATCCACATACAATAGACATCATGTAATCATCAATAAAACCAATCTCACTATATTCCTATATGAAATTGCAGCAATATTGAATTTAAGCACAAGCCCTAATATGTCTATCTGGTTCACGAAATACAAAGCTAAGAAAAATACCCCCCATATACGCATGCTGTCATGATTACAACCATACTCGCATGTAATTTTTCAACTCCATACAAGTACATAAAACAAATGGTGATCAATCATTCATGTATTCAAATCAACCATGATAGAAATTCCTCACGATACACAAACAGTCCAGCAATCAAGCCATAAGATAGACTACGTAATAAAATCTGTTAGAATCCCATAATGGAGTTTAGTTCATGACTGAACCAAAAGCCATTATGGGATCAAAACAATACATGGAAAATAAACAATCAATTGAAAGAGAAAAGATAAAATCGATAAACCCAATTGCTGATTATAATCCAAACGTAACGTTCAAATCCTCACTAATATCCAACAACATAAAAGTAGTTCATCCACAATGATTGAAATCCAAAGAAGAAGTAGAAAATAATAAGTGTATGCTTGGATTCACGTTGGAATTCTCGCATAGTGTAAACCCTAGTTCTCTATTTCAAAAAACATGTAAAAACTGAAGATAGATGCGTCCGGTGCCAACCATCATAGTTTATATCAGCTCCAACACTTCAATTTTAAAAATTAAAATAAAGTCAGTAGCTTTTCATTCTGGTAGCGGTCACCCGTTGTCATGGTATGGGTGTGATTGGCTTTCAAGCTCATGGTGGTGTATGCATGCCAAGCGCTTTATAGCTCTTATAGCATAGCGTCGCGGCTCCTATAGTCTGCAATTTCTACTTTGCTGCTGCTTCATGCTGATCCACTGCTTGTCACTTGTTTTTTCCTCACAGTTCCATTCCTGATCTCCACTTGTTCCTCGTGCCATGCCTCCATTAGCCTCATTGCCACCAACCATCGCCGAGCTATGCCATTTCTGTACATTCACAACATAGGAGTTCTTAGTATATGCAATGCAAAATAACACTAAATGCAACTAAAAACATACTAAAATGTACTTGAGATGGGCATAATTCTCGTTAATTGATATCCAATAAGTAGGTATAAAACCCACTTATCAATATGTCGGATTTGAATCATTTGATTTAAATTGTTTTGTATTTATGTTATAAATAGGCATTTCTAAATTAAGAATATAAAGACTATTAAACAATTGTGCAACACTATAGCATATATCATTTAAGTAAAACGAACAACGATTGTTCTTTATTATAAATGAAAAACCTTTCTTGTCCAAACAAGAAACAAAAATAATGTTTTTGCTTATAGCAGGCACAAAATAACAATCTTCTAATTCTAAAACTAGCCCTGTGGGCAAAGATAAATGATAAGTTCCTACGGCCAGTGCAACAACTTTTGCTACATTCCCAACTCGTACGTCAACCTCTCCTTTCGCCAAAGTCCTACTCCTTCGGAGTTCCTGCACATTAACATAAATGTGAGAATCACATCCAGTATCCAATACCCATGATGTAGAAGTAGACAAGTTGACTTCTATAACATATATACCTAAATCAGAAGTCGCACTTCCTTTCCTTCTCTTCACATCTTCCAAATAAGCATAACAGTTCATCTTCTAGTGTCCAATTTTTCCACAAAAGTGACACTCACCTTCTTTAGCCACCCCACCTTTAGGTTTTAAAGCCTGTTTAGTTTTGGAATTAGGTTTGGCAAAAGATTTAGATCCTATCTTCTTCTTGCCTTTCTAGTTTCCCTTAGCATTCCCCTTTTGCACCATCATTATGGGACCACGTCCTGCCTTTTTGCATGTTGTTCTCTGCAGTTCTTAACATGCTCAATAACTCAGTAAGGGGTTTCTTAATTTCATTCATAAGATAATTCATAAGAAATTGAGAGTAGTTGTTGTTCAAGGATTGCAAAACAAGATCAGTTTGGGCTTCCAGAGTGATTGGAAAACCCAACCTATCAAGGTACTAAATATACCCAATCATTTTCAGCACGTGTGGACCAACTGGATCACATTCACCCATCTTGCAGTGATACAACGCCTTGCTTGTATCATACCTCTCCTATCGAGCATGCCCTTCAAAGAATTTCTTGAGATGCTCCATCATCTCATAATCATCCATCAACTCATGTGGCTTCTGAAGCTCAGCGTTCATGGTTGCTAGCATGAGATAACTCACGTCCAGAGCATCATCTTGATGCTTCATGTAAGCATTATGCTCCGTGCGTAGTGCGATGACATTGATAGTCTTTGCCGCAGAAAGGGCCCATCAAGGACATATAGCTTGCGCTCTTGTTTGAGGACAATCCTCAAGTTCTTATGCCAGTCAAGAAAATTAATTCCAAACAGCTTGTCCTTCTCAAGGACTGATCGTAGTGAAATACTACTTGTGTTGCTGTTGTTTGCCATTGATATCTATAATTTATAAGTCCAAAAAATAATAAGTCAAATTGCAGAGTTGATATTATGTAATTGATAATAGTACATTCAAAATATACCTCCCACTATTCTATTCAAATTAATACCCCTCACCATTAATTCGGAAAGCATTTTCTATTAAATATTTCTAGTGAGGCAAGATCCATATTTCATTATGCCTTAAGTTAGCTTTGGTTAATCTCTTAAAATACAATTATTTAGGTAGACATCATTTGTCAATTATATCACATATAACTCTTGGATAGTTTGGTAAACACCATTTGTTTCTTGTCCATCTAATGGTATCCACCAAACTCTATGCCTCTAAGTCCACAATCCTATTGAGATAACTTAGTTAAGTCGGGCCCAATGATTTTAACAGATTGGATATCACAATTATCCTATCGCATCTTACCTAGATAAATAGGGTACTTTGTTTTGGCAAACCTACATCCATATATTGATCAAGGTCTTGATGAGTGTTATTCATTGGAAGGCATCTGATTTAGACTTAATAATTTATTGAGGGATTTTATAAATTAATTTAGATATCACCAATTTTAATCTTATTAAGCATGCACATTATTTATTAATATCACATACAAGCATAAATAAAGTGCAAAAAATAAGTGTGTTATAGTTATGGCCCAATCCATTGTCAATCTTTTCAAGCTAATGAAAGATTGAAGTTCAATCTAAGGTGGTAAAAGATCTTCAAAATAGTAGCTCCCTTGTATCTTCCTCAGGCATGTGCCTCCTCTCCATCATCATCTTACCATCGTGTTCTCCATCTCGTCATCTTCATCAATTACAGATTATTTCATGACATAAAGAAACCTTGAGTTACATTCGAGTGGATTTAGATGAGAAGAAAATATTACATTAGAATTTATAGAAAGGCACGACATTCAAGACGTATTTCAAAACAAAAAACCACTAACCTATGGGTCAAAAGGCCATAACTATGCACCATGCATATCACAATAAGCACATAACATTTTATATATAATTAACGAAAACTATATATAACATATTGGGGTTACGACCATCGTAAGCGCCACTGACGGGGGTCCAAGGGGGTCTCCCCATGGCGATCAACCAACTGGCTAGTCTCATTGGCCGAAGGTTGCTAATGAAGTGGGGGTTAGAAGCGACACCACGGAAAAAATTCGAACTACAATCTGTATTGTAAAATTTTTTTCCATACGAATCTCTGAAACAGTTTCAGAATCATATATTTTAATCCACCAAAACACCCATAATAACTATACACCCAGTATATATCATATATGTCCAGTTTCAATTAATCATATTAAACCGAATTAACATGTTTCTAATCCAATTAGAACAGAAGTTGTATACTGTTATTACGCCATTGAAGATACAAATAACAGAACATAATATACATGAATATCTATTACTTATATTCATAATACCAGAATATGCCTACATACAGAATATCGTATACTAAATTTTAGATCGGTAAAATTGTATCATCGTATATCTCATATATCGAAAATAATATAATCAATTTCAGATCGATAAAATTGTATCATCACATATCATATATATCGAAAACAATAAAACACGTAATCTGAATTAATGGTTTCGCAAGTAGCTTTGATACCACTGTTGGGTTTCGGAACATAAAACGCAACAGAAATAAACCAATTTAAAGGCAATTCTGAAACCCTAAAACAAGATACATGCGAAAAAAAATTAATTTAGAGGTTTAGAAATTATATCGATTATAGAATACTTTTAAACCGCTTCGAATCTCCAACGCAATCCAATGGAACAACGTCTCTACGGTATCCACACGAACGCTCGTGAATCGTCGCACGATTATGCAATTGAAGGGAGCTGCAGTACTAGCCACCAAAGGAATGGATTTTCTAAATTTCTCTCTAGTCTCTCTCTAAAGAGCGACTATGGTTTTTTAGGTTATGATTCGTTACCTAATATGGCTACTATATATCATATATATAGTAGTTAATAGGAATTAATCAAAAACCCTAATCTAATAAAATCTGAATTTATATATGTATATATCTTAATTAAGTCTTACTTAATTAATATACCTATATATAAATTATCCTATTAATTTAAATTCTATCAATTATATTGACATATTTAAATCTTTATAATTTAAATTAATTCCCTTTTAATTATGTTCTTTGTGTGTGACCCTATTGGTTATTATTACGTTGGCAATAATTTTAAAATCATATTATAAAATTATAAATAGTAAGCGCCATCAAGTAATGCATCACTGCTACCCAGGTAATAATAAGATCGATGATTTGATGCAACCTTTTCGTGACCAATGTTTCAATGCAATTTAATCATTTTAACCTTAATATCTTAGATTAAACTCGAGTCATGGAATTTGTCATACTCTTCATAATTTAATCTGAGTTTTTCTTGATCAATGAGTAGACTATATGAAACAAATCACTATTTGAGCATGGCCATGCATTTCATAGCCCTACTCAATCAAGAGGCCTATGGATATCACCCCTAATAAATAGGAGGGTTAAATTACATCTAGATCACTCATATTCCTCACACGATTAATAATGTACCCAATAATCACCTTTATAGTCCACCCTATTAAAGGTGACATTTGATGATATCAAAGTACATAAATTCTCGTGTAGTAATATAGTGATTTTAGGTTGGAGGACCATTACATCATTGTCACTATGAGAATCGCTAATGACACTTCGCATAATGCTCCATAGAAAATTCTAATGGTGGGTCTGTCCAGTACATCGTTCTCTAACACGTATATATGCATTGACTTAATATCTCATATATTTATGACCAATGAGATTTGGTCATCAGTCAATGCACATACTAGTCTCAATGCATCATTATTGTCCCATCAACAATGATACTCGACTAGGGACATTTAAGAGCAATGATACTAATTGTAATTATATAATCTCATGTTCAAGTCACATACTTGAAACTATATAATTTGTATCACTATTCTAAGGAATTTTATTATGTTAACATTTATATAACGTAGTAAAAAGAACCATAATAAAATTATTCATCTATTCAATCAAATATAATATCAAAATGTTAAGCAAATATATCAAATAATTAGCCTCTATGTAAACTCTAACAGTATGTCACTCTGTTTAGAACATTTCGGCTCAGCGTTAACTGTGACTAAGCTGCCATTCATGATATATTTCATTTGCTGATGAAGAGTGGAGGGGATTTCCCCAGCCATATGAATCCACGATCTTCCCAATAGCAGGTTGTATCCCGAATCTATTTTGAGCATGTGAAAAGATACGCAGAAGGTATGGGGACCAATCTCGATTGGTAGCTCAATCTCTCCGACTGAATTTCCGCGAGCTCCGTCGAAAGCTTTAATAACTATGTGGCTACTTCGGATCCGTTTGAGATTGACATTCATCATTAGCAACGTAGCGTAAGGTATATCAAAACTCCAGCTAGCATGTATCCGGAGGACAAAACTGCAATATGCAACAACTTGCAATGACCGGTCCCTTCGGGCGGTATGTCGTCATCAGTGAAAGATATCACATTGTTGTTAAAAATGTGATCAACAAGATGTTGAAATTTTTCTACATCCACTGATGTCGGTAAGCAGGCTTCTTCAAAAACCTTTAGTAAGATCTTCATGTGATCCTCAGAAGTTAAAACCAAGTCCGGGATTAAAATTTGTTGTGTAGCTTCTCTAAAGCTTAAAACCACCTTGGCTTCATTATGACCCATAGTGCAGAGAAATTTTCAATCTTCTCCATGGTTATTTTCCCCTTTGACTTGATGGTGGACTTTATCACCCGTTAGGGAAGATACAGTGGATTCTTCTTCGACACTGCAGTAGTTGTATGAGAGGTGGATCCTTCAGCTTCTCCATAATTCCATGGAACTTTTTGTAAGCTGATAACATGATATTGTGGTCCAAATGGCAAGTTGATTGGCTCTGGAGCAGCCACTTTCAAAGGATTGTCAATTCCTTTGAGTTGAATTGTTTGTATTGTGAGAGGTTTGGCAGTCCCATCAGCCTTAGCAGATATAACTGTTACCAACCCGTTCCATTTAATAGGACAAATACTCGCACTCTCAAATAGCACAGTATCGTCGTCTGCTAGCTGCAGGACACTGATATCAATTAGATTTTGAATGAGGTTGTGGAGTGCCTAACATTATTCTGTGCTGTGACTGCGAGAATGGGAGTGATATTTGCAGACTCTATCAGAATTAAATTGTCCCGAACGGGGATTGATTGGAGGTAGAAGGGAAGTGATCTTTCTTTCATTGATCAGCATCTGAAGTATTTTCTCCATAGGTTGGCCTAGGTATATAAATTCCCTTCTATTGGAAAAATCCATACGGGCTTTGGCACTTGCTCTCTTCATCACTTTGTCTTCCAGTGTTTCTTTCTGTGAAGGTGATGAGGGAGTATTCACAACCAAAGGGAGCAGACTAGCATGCTTATGGCTAACTAATTGGTGTGTGACTTGATGCTGATAGGTCACCAGTTCTGCCAATTGCTTTATCTGCTTACACAGAGCTTTCATCTTTCATTCCACTGCGAACTGGAACTTTAAATAATCTCATTTGTCAGCACCGTCTTTGATGATCTGAGATGATTGATCGTTAAATTGGAACTCTGTCCACTACTCCAATTAATCATGTTGACAACTTCTTCTTTGTGTTGGGGAAGAGGGTTGTCTTGTACGTGAGGTTGATCTGGTTTGGTGACCACGATCTCACCGTTGTCTATTAAATCTCGGATCTTGTGTTTCAAGGCCCAACAATCTTGAGTATCATGTCCAGTGCCTACGGCATGATAAGCACATTCGAAAGCTGACATTGAAACCCCTCCCATTAGGGTTGGCTGGTGGAAGAAGACGCATGATTTTCTTCTGAGTTGTCAGAAGAGTGAGAATGTTCTCGAGCGAGTCCCCTAAGGGTGTGAACACTCGAGGGCGTTTGATTTCTCCATATTTTTGCAATGTAGGGTTTGAAGACTGTGCTTGAAAGGGAGTGTAATTTTTCTTCTGGATAGGCATGCTTTGATTGCCTTTTTGACCTTGTAGTATCAAGGAAACATCCTCCTCTTTCTTTTTATGGACCCTCCGGGGGTTGTTTCCATAATTTCCAGATTGGATGTGCTCAGCAACAGCTTTAAGGGAAGCTAGGTCTTGAATCTTTCCTGACTTCAATCCCATCTCAGCCATCTCCCCATGTTTAATCATTTCAGTAAATGGTTTACCAATGCCAGCTAAGACTCTTTCATAGAAATGAGCTTCCTGTTTATCTATGAAGGTCATGACCATTTCTGATTCTGTCATGGAAGGAATAACTTGAGCAGTAAGGCACCTTCACCTTTGAGCATACTCTCTAAAAAACTCGTTAAACTGTTTCTTAACCTTGGTAATCTGATACCGGTCATGAGCCATCTGAGACTAGAAGCTGTATTGAGTGTGGAAGGCGTGAGCTAGATCCTCCCAACTATGGATCTTTGAGTTGTCTAATCTGGTATACCATGAACGGGCTTCTTTAGTCAGACTCTTCTGGAATAGCTGCATCCTAAGATTTTTGTCCTCTGCATAAGATCCAAGTTCTCCAATGAACACCTTCAAATGTGTGTAATGATCTCCTAACCCATCATGTTTTTTGAAGTTAAGAGCTTTAAATTTTTCTGGATAATGAACACCAGGGAATATACAAAGGTCGGCATATGAGACACTCTCGTGTGCTCTAATTCCCTTGATCGCACGAAGGGTTTCTTCCATTTTAAGGACTTTCTTACTGATGCCACCGGTGTCCGGATCTCCTTTGGGAAGGGTGATATCACGACTTTTGTTGGTCGTATCCAACTGAAGTTCAGGTTCTGTAATGACTTTATCAAGACCTTGGGTTCTTCCTTATGTAGAGGATTCAACATGTATGGGTATCCTTGTACCCTTAGTAGACTGGTGTAGTTCTTTAAGCAGATCAGCCAAATCTGTGACTTGTTTACTTAATCCGTCAAATTCTTTGCGCGAAACTGGATTAAGTTCAGTCTGGTCTGATGACGACATAATTAACTGTAGGCTCGTGGCCTTTTTGGATTTTGATCGGGTAATATGTCCCATTGCTTCCCTGCAAAAGACTTACGTAATTTAGTCTTTAGGGAGTGTGAAAAATGTTTAATGATATGTATCCATTTTAGGAATATTATCCTGCAAGGCAGATGTTAGCTGTTTGTAATCCAGGATAGCATGTTATAATTAAAATATGTATGTACACATGTTTCTTCATATTTCTCATTACATGGAGATGAATATGGCAAGAAATTACAAGTAATTGACTTTACAAGTAATTTGAAATGAGAAAGCATGAAGAGACTTTCCTCCGCATTTGGTTTATCAGAGGCTGACCTATCTTAGGTTACTCTCACGGCTTTTTTGGCATGAAGGTTCCCAAATCATCTCAATTTACTTGACAGGAAGTTAATCCGGCCTTTCAACTGGAGCGAATTGGGTGGTGCCTTTCCTGAGCCTCGTTGGAATTAGTCTTTGTGACACCCCCAAATCTTGGTACTTCATTACCTCAAGATTTGGTGTTCACGTAATCAAAACATTCATATCTAACTACCCAATCATAATAAATTGAATAATAAAAAAAACTGCCCATATAGGATTACTTTAATAAAAACATTATCTCCCAGGTTCTCTAACCTTTAATACAATCATTCAAGTGCGGAAATAAAATTATTACATCACATCATTATTAAAAGTCTATCATCATAACGATTTAAGCAAAATTACAAGTCTTCATCACTTGTACATTTTTTCCTTTCCTTTGCTAGTTGTAGGTTTATCTACCTTCTCAACCATAGCTGCAATAAATGTATAAATATGCAAGAGTGAGCAAACAAAGCTCATTTGAAATAAGAATAAATATATTTACATCATTTGCTAAATAATAGGCTCAATAAAACTAAATGATATGTTCTATTATCATTTCAACATTTGCCAATTCATAGGCTCAATAGAACTGAATGATTTGTTCTATTAACATTCTTAAATATACTACTGAGGGTCAAATGACCACGAACCATGTCCACAGTTATAAGTAATCTTTCAACTTTAACTTTAATAGTCGTATGACTATAAGGACTCCACGTACTTAGGGGGATCAATACTTCGTACAATGTATTATGCACAACCATTTCAATGTTAAGCGTAAACCCCTAAACATAGGGTTGTTCATCTCAGTATTTAGAGTAGAAGTCCGCACCAAAGAAAGTTTGGTTTGGATAAGCTTTCAAGGGTAATTGAAGTTTAATGATCATCAACTAGGGAACTAGTTGAATCAACAATGCTTGATAATACAATAGTTGTTTAATAACAACATAACTTAGAACATTTGAGAATCATAAATGAACTGATTCTACATATCAAACTAATGCTTGAAATAACTATAGAGCATAAGTATTCAATAGAATGAATAAAATGGTTAACCTTTGCTTGAACAGTAAAATAAGCTAAGGTTCGAGCCTTATAACATTAGAATGATATTCCTGAACATACATTTAACTGATAGCAAGCTGGAAACTAAACACTTGCCCAACAATGTATTAACTCATGTAAGGAATTAAAACAGTTCAATAATAGAGACGAGAGTTCAAAAACTACGCTCATTATACAGTAATAGAACTTAAGAAACTTGCTTAATTGTAAACAAGTTAAAATGAATCAATATAAGAACTAACTCAACGAAAATGTAGAGTTAGAAAACTTGCACAATGTAACAAATAAACTAGCTCAACGAAAGTGTAGAGTTAGAAAACTTGCCTTGAGGGTAAGCTATAAAGTTAAACTCACGATCACCTACACATAATTTTAGAACCACAATACCTATTAGACATGCTAACATATCATAACATGTTCATTACCATCCACATTTCAGAAACTCTAAGTGTTTTACTTCGCAACCCTTGTCTAACGTTCATTATGTATACCAAATTATCACATAACGCATTCTTGATTTACTAATCACTTTTAACAATTTGAATTCATAATTCACATAACATGACTCTATTTAACCTTGTTGTTACGTGATTCTCACATTTCATAACCTTAAGCTAAGCTACAAAGAACAACCAAAGTTTGCAGAACAAGTTAACTTCAGTGTCTGAAAATGGGTACTTGAGCTTATTGCCATGAAGTTTTATATGGGGATGTGCAGCATACATGCAGTAAATACCAAGGCTACCAAGACCCGCCTTAAGGGTTGTTGTGCGTGACTTGCAAAACCCGGTTTTTCAAAATAGAGCTTCGGTACATTTTATTAAGCCAAGTAACACGAATTTAACCCATCAAACAGTGATAATAACACGTAAAATAAATATACAACTATCATAAACATGATTGCTAACATATACAATCACTTAACACAATTTAACACCTACTAACACTATTTTAATTTCTCAATTTTCATGTTTTTCAAATAAAACTCTAATTTTTGATATTCATCCCAAAAATCATCACTGTGAATTCATTATTTGGCCAAATCACTCCATTCCAATTACATTATGCTCGTATCTCATTGAACTAACATAAACTGTAATAACCCGATATTTTCTATATAAATAAATCAGAAATTTTGCGTATAATTTTTTTTTTTTAAAGATGAGGATTTGTGCAAGATAATGTGTATATGTATTTATGTGGTAAATAAAAATATATTTATTACATGACTATTTACAAATAATTTTATTTTAGAATTATTGATTTTTATAAAGTATATTCTTATAATAATTAATTTATAGTAGAAATGTTTTATTAATTATTTTTCATGAAAATATAATCATATATTATTTAAATAATATAAGGAGTGATTTTTAGAATAACTATAATAATTATTCTATTATATCAATTTTAGTACAGATTATTAAGTTAATTATATTACCTTAATTATTAAGGTTAAATATGGAAGAATAAATCAGATATGGAATCCAAACCCTAATTTTGGGTTTTAATCAAGGAATGAGAATAATAATATAATATTAATTATATTTTGATTTTTCAGTGCTATAAATATGTACAGTATGTACGTATTGATAATGGTTGGTCAATTATGGTGTAAAATTTCCACACCCTAATATTAATTGGTTAAACCCTGGTTTTACTAGGGGAAACCCTAATTTGAAAATCAATTGTGAGTTTAAGACTGTTATATAACTGTGTTTTATGATTTGTGTTGTGTATTATATAATGATTTGATTAATTAGGTAAACCCTAATTAAAATCTTAAAACCCTAATTAATCTGTAGAAAAACCCTAATTATAAAACCCTAATTTTTGAAATGAGAAACCCTAATTTGAAACCTAACACTACAAAAAAATGGGGCTTCAGCAACAACCAATTTTCGTTGCTAAAAGTGCCAAATTTCATTGCAAACTAGAGTATGTGATCAGTCAGAAATTGTGTTAGCGTGATTAATATCGTGTAGAGTAGATTTTATTGCTAATTATGGAAAACCTAATTAGTAATTTAAAACCCTAATTTGGTAATTAGAAACCCTAAATATAATTTAGTAACCCTAATTATCAAAATTGTAAAACCTAATAGATAAATAGCAAATTTAATTATAATTAGAGATGTTAAACCCTAATGTTCCTATATAAAGTAATTAGAAAATTAAATATAATTAGGAAACCCTAATTTCAAATTTTTAGAAACTAAAATTTATTTATTTTTTATTTTTTGTGCAAACCCTAAATTGGAAATCCTACATTTGATTTGTGCTAAACCTCATGGTTAAACCCTAAGGGACAAACCCTAAGAGCTTGCAAGGATGACAAGAATGCCATTAAATTGGAAATACAAAACACCATTATACCCTTTTGTGCATATTTGAAGTCTAACAAGTAGGTTTTGACAATAGGAGGGGTTCGTGACCTAATGTAACAACTCTCTTGCCTTTAAATGACAGCAATCAGCCACTCAATCAGCCCATACATGTATCTATCACTTCTATATATAGATTGAGAGAGAAAATATTGCATTTGTTAGCCATTTTAGCACAAACACTCAACTAAGACCCTATCTCTCTCTAACCTCCGAAATATACTAGTATATCAGTCCCAAATTAAAGCCCCACGAACAACATAATCAAATTAGAAGCCATAAATCAAGATTTTTCAAAAAAGGTATAAACCCTAGCCATGAAATCTGACCTTCGATCTATTGTTAGATGTTAATTTTTGTGTATTAAACATGTTAAATATGATGTATAATGATGATCTGGGTTGATAGATGTTAGATCCATAACATCTATAGGCTCGGATTTGATGTTCTTCAAAATCTGGAAAACTAAAAAATATGGTCTGACAAGCTAATGTCAGGTCCTATAGATCTCGGTATGATATGAGTTTTTGTTGTTTTATTGTTTGATCATGTAGTATGCCATAAGATCTTTATTCTAGAACTTGAATCAAAGTTGGAACATGAACCGATTGTAAGTTATTCAAGGTCAAAGTGCGTTGACCGGCCATGACCGTCTGTTTCTAGGTTACCCATAAAGTTTCCAGGTCTGTCTGACAGTAGGTTCATGACCTTGGATCTTGCAGGTGTTAGTTTATCTATTGTTGTTGTTGTAATAGCTTTGTACTATGGTATATGGACTTTAATATTAAGCTTGTAGATCGCCTAAATATCTAATGGATCGAATTCAGTGGAAGGTCAAACCAGGTCAGAAGATCACGAACTTAGTTTTCTGGGTAACCCAGAAAACTTAAGAGCATGAACTCTGACAAGGTTTGACCAGCTTATATCTTTTGATTTTGTTGTTGGTTAATCCGTTTTATGTAATGTATCTCTAAACGTACATGTTGTCTACATACTGCAAAGTGTAGATCATAAAAACATTACGTGGACTACAAGTTGTAGAAGCCCAAAATTGGGCAGTCAAACTATTCTTCATTTTTGGGTAACCCAGAAATGAAGAACATGTCTGACAGTCCCTTTGAAGGCTCAGATTTCGTTTGATATGCATGTTATGATCATGTTTGTTGTTGGATCGTATAGTTCTACATTAGATTTACACGATCTGACCAAAACCGTGTCCAGACACATCATGATCAGATCCAAAATCTTGGTCAAAGTAGGTCACTCGATCACTGCACTTGAAGTTCTGGGTTTGGCAAAGAACACGAAGAACACCTATAATGACAGTTACATTCTTTATAAGCGATCTTCTTGACAGACTTAATTAAAATTGATTAAATTAATTTCTAAAAATCATTTAAAAATAGTAATTAATTTCAAAAAATTACAAAAATAATTTTAAGTTATGAGAATTAAATATTAATAATTTGAATTTTTTTTCAAAATATTAGTATTTATTTAAATATTATTAATAATTAATTTATTTATTAAGTGCACTAAATAAATTAATTAAAAATGTTTTTATTATATTAAAAATAATTTTAAATGATAATAAGTTATTTAGAAATATTTTAAGTTATAAAATATAACTTTTAATATTTTAAAGCAAATTTCATTAATTATTTAATATTAATGATCATTAAGTTATTTACTAAATAAATTAATTAATTAATCAAAAATTATTTTATTATATTAAAAATCATTTTAAATAATAATAAGGTATTTAAAAATATTTTATGTTATAAAATATAACTTTCAATATTTAAAGGTAAATTTCATTAATTAATTTTATTAATGATATTAAAGTTATTTAATAATTATATTAAATAAATTAGTTTAAAATGATTTTAATATTATAATAATCATTTTAAATGAAAATAAAGTGTTTAAAGATATTTTAAGTTATAAAATATAACTTTTAATATTTAAAGGATAATTTCATTAATAATTTAATATTAATGATTATTAATTTATTATTAATGATATTAAATTTATTTAATAATTATATTAAATAAATAGTTTAAAATGGTTTTCTTCATTTAAAAATCATTTAAAAGGATATAAATGAATTAAAAATATTTTAAGTTATAAATAATAACTTTTAATATTTTGATAAATAATACATTAATACTTTATTTTAATGGTAATTATTTAAAATAATTTTAAATATTTTAAAAATCATTTAAGGGTAATATTAATACTCTAAAAGTATTTTGAGTTATTATAAATAACTTTAACATTTTGTAAATGATTTCATTAATAGTTTAATATTAATTAAATATTAATGATAATAGAATTGATTAATATTTAAACCATTTAATAATGATTCAGATGTTTGAAAATTCATGATAAATTATAATAAATGTTTTAAAATTATAATAAGTCATTTAAAAATAATATGAATGATACTTACAGATATTAAGTTACAGGATAGAGTCTTAGACTCGATAATTACCCGATAAAAGTATCGAGACTTCGACATGTTTGTAAATTGATCTAGACTTAGATAATTTAATTACATATGTGATTATTTGTGATTCAATGGTTGTTAAACATGGGTAATAATTTGATTAGGTTATGTCTTGATCATAAATGCGATCTTATGTGTTATAGTATATTGTTCTAATCGAAGCGAATGATCCGATTAATGATAGGTCGTGATATAAACGATAAAACTAAGTTATGAATAGAAGCGGTAAGATCGTGCAAGTATCTTACCTTTGCATTTTCTTTATGCAATGGACATAAGAAAGAATATTTATGAATTATATTATTACTGTACAGATTATTAACCTTATATTATATACGCTCATTGATTATCAACATGTTAGTATATGGTAATTCAGATATATATTCTGTTCGTTAATTTCTATAAATGGTTATATAAGTGTCCCCACTTGGATAATCATTGTATTTAATCACATATTGATACACCTTTGTCAATTACTCGTATATATATATATATATATATATATATATATGTTGAATTATAGATTACTATTGAACAAGATAAAACCTTTGATTTGGAACCCAGATAAGTATGAACATCCCTTACACGGGAAAACTTTTATGCGCCCAAGGCGGACAAAGTGAACGATACCCTCGTTCTTGTATATAGTATTGATCAATGCAGGGCATAACGGGCTGATCACCCCCCGTGCCCGTAAGTTATAACGGTTTGCAGATGAAGTTCTATTTAAACCTATTCGAAAATTAAAAACAATGTTCATCGCATGTCACCTAAACCATAGTTATAGTCAATACGTAGTTTCAAAAATTTGAAAGAGGGTTGTTATGTTATTATTATCGGTTCAGATTACTTCACAACAATTGACTTGTTGTAGAAGGGTAGTACAAAGAAAACATTTAAATTCTTTAAGCTTATATATATAATTGTTATTACTTGATGGGCACTCAAATGCTCATCCTTGCTTAATTTAAATGTTTTCAACTAAGTGTGAAGAACCAGAAAGCTCATGTAGAAACAAAGGAAAAGAAAAGCTAACCAAATAAGATTTGTGGTATTCTATGTAATAGTTTGAGACTTAAGACAATGATATATATATATATATATTATCTATCATGATATGTAATGAATGTAATAAATGTTACGTATTTGGGAGCTAGACTCTGATAATTATGTAAATTAAGTATTATTCCACTCATAGAAATGGTATCGTGAAGCACCGAGTTCGGGTTTCAAGTACCCGGATTTGGGGGCTTTACAGGTTGGTATCAGAGCTTAGGGTTAAAAACCTTAGGTGGGCTAGACCTTAGGCTATAACCTTAGAACAGAGGGAAACATTGAAAATATAAATAACTCATATAAAGTTTAAAAAGAGATAAATTGGATAATTCATCGTCAAACAAAATAAAAGATAACTTATATAAAACTTATATTTGTTGTGTGTGTATATACTATATGCTAATCAAGATAATTTGTCTGTGTAAATGTCTGGTGGAAAAGGCTTGTTATATGCTTATAGCATGAAGAAGAGTCAAACCCATACACTCGAGCTGATATCGAAGCCAATAGCTGAAATAGAGGCTCACAATGAAAACAACTCGGACGAGGTGGTTATTATAGAAAACGTAGTACCAGATCCGGAGATGGTGGAACTGACAGATAGTGATTCGGACACTAAAGTTGAAGCTGATCAAGCATCAACGGAGGTGCAGGATCTGATGAACAAGGTTTCTTCTCTAGAAAGGCTGTGGGAGATAGAAAAATTTGTTGAATGAATAGTCGATTAAATCGATCGTTAATAGAAATAATGGAAGAACAAGATAAGCTTAAAATCCAAATTGATCAAATGGGAGCCACAAGTAACACATAGTGTGCAGCTCCGAGCAAGAAGGGGAAAAGAAAGATAGAATACCATGACTTAGGAAAATCCGATAAGGAAAAAGGGAAAAGAATATGTTATCTTTGCGGTTATGAAGGACATACTACACTGTATTGTCCCAACTACAAACCAGGAGCATGTTTTATCTGTGGGATAGAAGGTCTTCAGCCGAAACGTTGTCCAAGGAAAAAGGTGTAGCAAATTGGTAGTATAGGTTCTGTAGTGTAGGTGTGTTTAATGTAATATTTAGGATATGTATGTCTATATAAGTTTATGTTCACAACTTTTGTAATGATCAAGCCTGTAAATCCCGACTTTTGTGGTCAAAAAGGGATAGCTGATGTTCAAAGCATTATGTGCTATGCTATGTAAAATATTCGTTAAATGAATATGAATCTATATTTGAGAAATAAAACAAGTTTAATATATTAAACTTATATGATAAGGTTTAGAATGTAAGTTAAAATTTATGATTTTATTTAATCAGATAATGCCGCCAAGATGTCGAACTCGAAATCAAAGGGCATAAGAATATGTCAACAACCTTGAAGGACAACAACAAGCCGACCCAATGCAGCACTTGGCCAACATGGTAGCACAAGCTATGTAACAGGAAATACTAGTCGCTGGAAATCAGCTGGATAATCGCTTAGCGAACTTCAAAGACTTTAAGGCTATAGGACCGCCAGAATTTAAAGGTACAACTGACCCTGTAGAAGCCCAAACTTGGGTTAAGGAGACTGAGAAGGCGTTAAATAATAGCTCTGATGGTGAGGGCAAAGACCGCTTTTGCCACCTACATAATGAAGGGTGAGGCAAATTTTTGGTGGGAAGCGAATCAGGCAAGGGCAGGAGAAGGTGAGTTACATGGGATAGATTTAAGACAATGTTCTTCCAGAACTATTTCTCATCCAGTATGCAGGCTAGGATGGAGGTAAAATTTTTAGAATTGAAGCAGGAGAATATGACGGTGTCAGAATACGCCGCAAAATTTAATGAGTTAGCTAGGTTTGCTCCGCATCAAGTTGATACGGAGGCTAAGAAAGGTAGAAGGTTTGAGCTGGGATTAAAACCATGGCTCTATAACAAGGTGGCAGTGTTGCAGATCCCTACATTTGCAGCACTCATGGAGAAGGCGATAATTACTGAGGAGGGGAGTGAGGCTATGAGCCTCTACAACAAGGAGAGGAAGAATAAGGGTAAGACCGAAGGAGCTGGGAAGGTAGGAATTAATAGTGGGAGCAGGAGTGGAGATAGCAAGAGGAAGGGGAACAACTTTGGAATTGTGTAGGTGAAACAAGGTGTTAAGAAGCCAGCGGTACAGTGCAAGACTTGTGGAAAGAACCACCCTGGGAAGTGTCTGAAAGGAAAATTCATTTGTTATAAGTGCGGGCAGGAGGGCCATATCTCTCCCAACTGCCGTAATCCTAGGATGAATAGTGGGTGTTTTCTGTGCGGATCGACTTAGCACAAGGTGAAGGATTGTCCGAAGAGGAGGGCGGAGGCAGGCAGTGTGAATACTGGTGCTGGCAGCAGAACTTTAGCAATCACGGGACCTACGTCATCGAGCAAGCCAACAAAATCTACTACAAGGGTCTACAACATGACAGTCCAGGATACAGCGACAGCTGGCAATAGAACTCAAGGTATTATTCGTATAACTTTTATTTTCTTATATACATAACTTTCATATTTATAGTAAATTATTTCTAAAGAAATTTTGAGGGAGGAATTTGAGTTCTTTTAGAAATCAAATTTTCGTTTAATCAGAAAGACAAGCTCTATATGAATAGTTAAAGATCAGTTCGATCAAATTATGATCGAGATCTACTTGCAATGATTGTGTATGCTATGTACCCTGGTATGTATAGGTTTAAAACGGTTATTCCGGGGACGGAATCTTTATAAGGGATGGTGAATGTAACAACCCGATATTTTCTATATAAATAAATTAGAAATTTGCGTATAATTTTTTTTTTTATTTTAAAGATGAGGATTTGTACAAGATAATGTGTATATGTATTTATGTGGTAAATAAAAATATATTTATTACATGAATATTTACAAATAATTTTATTTTAGAATTATTGATTTTTATAAAGTATATTCTTATAATAATTATTTTATAGTAGAAATGTTTTATTAATTATTTTCCATGAAAATATAATCATATATTATTTAAATAATATATGGAGTGATTTTTAGAATAACTATAATAATTATTCTAATATATGAATTTTAGTACATATTATTAAGTTAATTATTTTACCTTCATTATTAAGTTTAAATATGGAAGAATAAATCGGATATGGAATCCAAACCCTAATTTTGGGTATTGATCAAGGAATGAGAATAATAATATAATATTAATTATATTTTGATTTTTTAGTGCTATAAATATGTACAGTATGTACGTATTGATAATGGTTGGTCAACTATGGTGTAAAATTTCAACACCGTAATATTAATTGGATAAACCCTAGTTTTACTGGGGGGAAACCCTAATTTGAAAACCAATTGTGAGTTTCAGACTGCTATATAACTGTGTTATATGATTTATGTTGTGTATTATATAATGATTTGATTAATTAGGTAAAGCCTAATTAAAATCTTAAAACCCTAATTAATCTTTAGAAAAACCCTAATTATAAAACCCTAATTTTTGAATTGAGAAACCCTAATTAGAAACCTAAACTGGAGTATGTGATCCGTTAGAAATTGTGTTAGTGTGATTAATATCATGTACATTAGATTTTATTGCTAATTATGGAAAACCTAATTAGTAATTTAAAACCCTAATATCTAGAACCCTAATTTGGTAATTAGAACCCCTAATAATAATATAGTAACCCTAATTATCAAAATCTTAAACCCTAATTGCTAAATTAGCAAAGTTAATTATAATTAGAGATGTTAAACCCTAATGTTCCTGTATAAAGTAATTAGAAAATTAATCATAATTAGGAAACCCTAATTTTAAATTTTTAGAAACTAAAATTTATTTTTTATTTTTTTGTGCAAACCCTAAATTAGAAATTCTACATTTGATTTGTGCTAAATCTTAGGGTTAAACCCTAAGGGTTAAACCCTAAGAGTTTACAAGGATGACAAGAATGCCATTAAATTAGAAATATAAAAGACCATTATACCCTTTTGTGCATACTTGAAGTCTAACAAGTAGGTTTTGACAATAGGAGGGGTTGGTGACCTAATGTAACAACTCTCTTGACTTTAAATGACAGCAATCAGCCACTAAATCAGCCCATACTAAGACCCTCTCTCTCTAACCTTCGAAATATACTAGTATATCAATCACAAATCAAAGCCCCACGAACATCATAACCAAATCAAAAGCCAAAAATCAAGATTTTTCAAAGAAGGTATAAACCCTAGCCATGAAATCTGACCATCGATCTGTTGTTAGATGTTAATTTTTTTGTGTTAAACATGTTAAATATGATGTATAATGATGATCTAGGTTGATAGATGTTAGATTCATAACATCTATAGGCTCGGATTTGATGTTCTTCAAAATCTGGAATACTGAAAAATATGGTTTGACAAGCTAATGTCAGGTCCCATAGATCTCGGTATGATATGTGTTTTTGTTGTTTTAATGTTTGATCATGTAGTATGCCATGAGATCTTTATTTTAGAACTTGAATCAAAGTCAGAACATGAACCGATTGTAAGTTATTTAAGGTCAAAGTGCGTTGACCGGCCATGACCGTCTGTTTCTAGGTTACCAAGAAAGTTTCTAGGTCGGTCTGATAGTAGGTTCATGGCCTTGGATCTTACAGGTGTTAGCTTATGTGTTGTTGTTGTTGTAATAGCTTTGTACTATGGTATATGGACTTCAATATTAAGCTTGTAAATCGCCTAAATATCTAATGGATCGAAGTCAGTGGAAGGTCAAACCAGGCCAGAAGATCACAAACTTAGTTTTCTGGGTAACCTAGAAAACTTAAGAGCATGATCTCTGACAAGGTTTGACCAGCTTATATCTTTTGATTTTGTTGTTGGTTAATCAATTTTATGTAATGTATCTCTAGATGTACATGTTGTCTACATACTGCAAAGCGTATATCATAAAAATATTACGTGGATTACAAGTTGTAGAAGCCCAAAAATGGATAGTCAAACTATTCTTCATTTCTGGGTAACCCAGAAATGAAGAACATGTTTGACAGTCCATTTGAAGGCTCAGATTTCGTTTGATATGCATGTTATGATTATGTTTGTTGCTGGATCATATAGTTCTACATTAGAACTACACGATCTGACCAAAACCGAGTCCAGACACATCATGATCAGATCCAAAATCTTGGTCAAAGTAGGCCACTCGATCACTGCACTTGAAGTTCTGGGTTTGGCCAAGATCACGAAGAACACCTATAGTGACTGTTCTGTCTCTATAAGCTGTCTTTAGCGACAAACATAATTAAAATTAATTAAATTAATTTCTAAAAATAATTTAAAAATAGTAATTAATTT
The DNA here is from genome assembly GCA_020205605.1 of Panax ginseng. Classification (NCBI taxonomy): domain Eukaryota; kingdom Viridiplantae; phylum Streptophyta; class Magnoliopsida; order Apiales; family Araliaceae; genus Panax; species Panax ginseng. The sequence goes on from CM035140.1 coordinate 55,358,032, forward strand.
ACGAAAATTATAAAAATTATTTTAAGTTATAAGAATTAAATATTAATAATTTGAAATATTTTTAATAAATATTAGTATTTATTTAAATATTATTGATAATTAATTTTTTTTATTAAATGCATTAAATAAATTAATTAAAAATGTTTTTATTATATTGAAAATCATTTTAAATGATAATAAAAGTTTGTCGTAATACTCATGAACATATATATATAATATCCAAGTTGTAGAACATACCTTCAATTAGCAACAAAATTGCTTTCAATTACTGAAATTGCTATGCAAATTCTTAAGACTCTCTCTCTCTCTCAATTCTCTTTGAATCTCTCACAACTCGGTACTCCCAAACTTGGAAAATAGAATGCGTAATAACAAGGAAATCAACTGATATGCGTAGTAAGAAAAACTGATATAACCTTAATAATACTACTAATTGTATTATCAGTTACTAACGTATATAACATAAATATATTTTATTATTTTAATTTATTTTATTTATCTTATTTATTTTCAAAAACTAGAAATTCCAAAAGCCATAAGGCTTGTTTGGCAAAAACTCTTTAAATATTAAAGAATTAATATATTAAGCCTTGTTTGACAAAACTAAATTAAAACTACTTTAATTTATTTTAATAACTCCTTATAATATAGTTATTTGTCACACTATATTTAATCAAACTTTCATATTTATTTTAATTAATACAAATCACAATTAATTAAATAAATCCTTTAATCACATAACACAATACAAATAAGTAATCATTTAAATTGAAATATCAATATAATAATCATTTCCTTAATTCATCAAGTATTTATTTAATAAATAATTAACTAAACAAAATTAAATCAATTGAACAAATATTTATTCAATGATAATCACATCCATTAAATATTTATATAAATCAATAAATATTTAATATTACATTAAAAATTCTGGAATGTTACATCATTCCATCCTTAAAAGGATTTTGTCCTCAGAATCACAATTCAAACAATCAAATCGTCACATTCTTCCCTACTTATAAAGATTATGTCCCCAGAATTGAAGGCATAGATTAAACAAATAACTCAGGGTAACTGTAACGACCTGGAAATTCAGATCCTTTGTAAAATATTTGAAAGAATTAAATAATGAATAAAATAATATGATTTGTTATTATATGTGTTAATAAGATGTATGTCGTTCTATAACCTAGAAACGTCCGAACATCGTAGTATTTGAACCACGTGAATGAATTAAAGTGTTTGAATCTCCAAGACGAAAATAAAAGTTTTTCGAGAAAGTTTACGAAAAACACTATTCATAGATTTAACATTTCGGGAATTATTTTGAACTTCCGAGAAATACGTAACGTTATAATATCAAGGTGAGATGGATTATGTAATAATAATTGAAGTATGGAAAATGTAATATTTCGCATGCGGACCTAAATTGGGAACGTTAGGTTTATTAAGCGTTAAGGAAAGAAAGTTATAATCGTATGATGCGTATGCATTATACGAGGTAATGAGTAAGTATAATCTGACGTATTATATATTATTGTATATGGAGAATGAAATAACGTATATTACGAATAAATATACGAGCTAGCATCTGAAAATTATCGTGATGTATGTATGTTAAGTTGTTTAATTAAAGGTAATGGACTTGTAGGATTATTAGCTTAATGGTAGAAGTCCAATTAGTAAGTGATACTCAAGCCCAAGTGTTTGATATGTCATGAGTCCAAACTATTGTAATGCAAGCCCAACAAGGAATTAGCTAGATTAATTAGCAAGCCCAATGAATTAGCTATGATCCATGGAGCAAACCATGTTAATGTGGGTAGTCTTGATGGGCAAACATTGTAAGTGGTAATCAAGTGTTGTGATGACCAAGTATTAGAAGTAGCTAGCAAGTAGACTTGGTTGTTAAGTAATGTAACAACCCAAAAATTCATACAATTTAATTCTCAGCTCCGGTCGTTAACAATACATTCAACCTCTAATTTTACATCATTAAACGATAATACAACCATTGAAATTTGCGGAATAATTAAAACTTTCTATTACAAACTAATCTCGTTCCCAAAACCTTCAACCTTTACATCTATCTATCTCATAATCATTTTAATACTGCAAGAGTTTACATCGCAAAACAATATAACAATTCAACATTAATACATTATTCGGAACCTTAAACATGGTTCAAATATTAATAACTCAACATAAGTATATAAATCTTCAAGTATCACATTTGATTCATATCTTTCAAGTAGCACATAACTTTACCTTAAATCTTTAACCTGCAAAAGTGGTTATTTGCAAAGTTGAGCTCGATAGCCCAACAAAATCTAACAGTTTTCATGCGTCACGTAGCACATAATAACATGCTCAACATACAAGAATAATCATAAAACAAACATAGCATACATGTTGTAGTTCACAGAACAACTATAAAGATTGAGTTCGTTACTCAATCAACATTCATAGCTCAATCTTCATAGTCATAGATTGACTTTCATATTTCATACTTTTGGCATATATAATACATCATACACTAAAATTTTAAAGCAGTTCATCATCAAGTTCAAATAGCAAAAAGGAACTGAAAGACTTACCTTTATCGGCGTTTTACCAACACGCTAATACATCGCGTCCTTGCACAACCTACACTGTATATGGGATTGATAATAAACAAAATCAATACTCGATCTCATGGTCAAATTTATTCCAAGACCTTACTTTATCTTATTATCCTTTATAATATCTTTATAGACATCTAACTGTATTTTATATGCAACTCGATTTTATTTTCATTTTCATCACCACACATGCTAGACTATCGCACTTGTAGTTTAATGTGCGTATATCACACAATTTTATTATACCACTTTGGTTTCAAAAATGCATATTCAACACATTGTTTACATGTTTAATTTTCCTTCAAAAATCCAAAATCTCCCTTTTCGATTTCTTTTCATTATTATTCTTGTATTATAATCTTTTCATACTCAGATGCACATAACATCCAATATTAGCCATTAGTTAGACACTTTGTATACCAAAGATTAGAAACACTATTACTCTTAGGCATTTTATCGAGCACGTTATGTGCACAAATGAACTTATCTCAACTCTTGATCTTAAATGATTAATTATTCATAGAATGTGATAACACATATCTATACTCATTACATATGTCAAAACATATTTTTAATCATCAAAATATACCATCACCCAAAATCTTAATTCAAACATAATTATAAAACTTATCTTCACAATTTTTTTAACAAAACGTTGTTTTTCGTTTTTAACGTAACTCCTTTGTTCCTTCTTATATAGAATTAACACTTACTCAGTGTACTACAACCTCATCTAGGCCTTAAAGTTAGACCCTTGTCCATCTAAAACAGTTTCTGTAATTCATCAACTAGTCTAGAAAATTTCATTTTCTGGATAGCCTTACTAAACAATTTATTTCGGACATGCTCTGATCCATAAAATAGCTCAATCTTGCGAATCTAGCTAGTAAACTTTCATATCTACAACTTTGTAGTTTAAAGTTTCTTCAGATTCAAAACACACGAATTTATATGAATTTTTCAAAGTCAGAAACCGTATTCAGGATTTTTTAAAGATAGCTACTCCGTTGACTAACTTGACAAGGAAGACGGTGAAGTAAGTATGGACTGAGAAATGCGAAGACAGTTTTCAAGAACTGAAGAAGAGGTTGAGTTAAGTGCCTGTGTTGTCATTACCTGATGACACAGGAAATTTCATAGTTTATAGCGATGCTTCGCATAAAGGATTTGGGTTTAAGTCTTTCATGCGGCATGGCAAGGTCATTCGTATGCATCTAGGCGATTGAAGGATTATGAGAAAGTTTACCCTACTCATGATCCGGAACTAGCCGCATGATAGTTTTGCCTGCCTTAAAGATATGGCGACATTATCTTTTACGGGGAAAAGTGTGAGATATACACGGACCATAAGAGTCTAAAATTTATCTTCACACAGAAGGAGTTGAACATGAGACAGAGGAGATGGCTGGAGTTGATAAAGGATTACGACTGTGAAATCCTGTATCACCTTAGAAAAGCCAATGTTGTGGCCGACGCCTTAAGTATAAAGGGTCGGGAGAAGTTGTCTATGTTAACAGCTCAAACTTAGTTAATAACAGAAATGGCTAGGATGGAGATAAAGGTGAAGTTGCCAAGTGAGGTGAATCAAAGATTGTTTGCGACGGAGATTCAAAATACCATTGTAGAGAGAGTCAAGGAGGTGCAGCTCAAAACTGATGAATGTGACTGTAACGCCCCGAAATCCGGTCTATCTTCACACCCAGATTCTGTACGTCATGAGTACATCATTCATTCTGCATACATTATTATATACTGAAATATAACAACATACACTCTCAAATCCCAGGTTCTAAAAACCTTATAACCTTTCTCATTACAAAAATGATAATTACATTATTCTTTTCATCTTATAAGAATGACTTTTATCCGCCACCAAGGATACATCATAGTTCATTAAACTAGTCTATAGTTTACTTCTCATCTTTCTACATTACAAGTCTTCACTTGCTCTTCACGCACATTCATATTCTGAATGGCACTTCATCTAGATACCGTCAGCTTGATTTTTACGGGATCCTTAAGTTCTTCTAACATCATTCGCTAAAAATGTTTTTCATTTAAAGCAAGTGTGAGCATTCAATTGCCCAACAAGTCATAACAGTTGAACAAACAACTTCAATAATTTAAACATTTTTTTCAAACTTCAATAACCGAACAAAGGTTACGAAGCAGCTTGAATAATAGGAATAGTCTTGATTCATATCATCTTAAAACATTAGTTACATGCACTTTGAAATACTTTCATTCTCTACTCTCTTTCATACACATCCTGTCTGGCTAGAATCAATAACACAGACTTAACAATAACTGCTCATGTATAAACAGAACATTCTTTTATTGAATAGTTCAAACATAGAATAATTCATCTCATAGAAAAACTGAAGTGTTCATATTGTGGCACAAGGCCTCATACGTTCTACCACCTTGTACAAATATCACACATTCGCACATAGACAGAACTTCTCAAGTTCAACATCTGAGAAGTTTTAGAAACTAGCATTCATTTAAAAATATGAATGAAGTTAGGAAACTTACTCGACGCTTTATGACTCTGACTTATGTTGAAGTGCTCATTCTAATCCCTATAACACATAAGGAACAACACATACACCAATTAGTCATATACTTGACTTACACATTGGTTTACTTAACTTTACTTCTTAAGGTTCGCGTTCTTACAATATAATTTTCTGCGACTAACTTTTATTACCGGTTTACGGTTTCATGACATACGGAGATGTCTTACTCAACACGTTCATCATCTTTGATGATTCAGATTCTTATCTTCTTTGTATACTTCTCTAGGACTCAGTACACATTGCTTCTCTGCTAGTAGTCCATATGGTACTCTGAGTGGTTTCCCACAAACAACCAACAAACAAGTTCTCGTCTCATCTACACTGCCATCACGGTGAGTTAGATCGGTTGCCAGTTTTGTATATACCTTCACTCTCTGGAGGAATTGTTTAGCCCAGCTCCCATATGTCAACCATCAAAGGTTACGATTGTACCACAACCTAACTTTTTCTTAACTTATACGAACCATTAACTATAATGTTCGTTAAGTCAACTTCTTATTCCTTACAGCTTTTTGGCAACCAAATGCCATACCTCAGGATTCATTCTTTATCGTCTAAGTCATACAATCTTTTGAATACTCGGAACGATCATTGAATGTCAATACTATGAAAACATAGCGTTAAACATTTCATATTAACTTATTCATACCTTACAACATCCGGTTCATTCAACTCGGAACGTTGTCCAAGTTATACTTATTAACTCGGCTTCTTAACGTTATGCGTTATTATCTTTAACTTAGTTTCTTCACCGTTCACAGGTTTAATCAATAGTCTTCGCTATCTTACGGTCAAACCATACACAGGTTGTAGGTTCTACCCGTTTAATATTTGCGTACACTCAACCTTCACGTCGATTAAAGTGCTCAACGCTTATATTTCATTCTAACATTCTCATCCGACTCACAATCGGCTTTCATTAATCTTTTTACCGTTCGCTACGGCTTTTTTGATACCATTTGTATCTTACTTACTACCTTTGTCAATGTCTAAGTCATACAACCAGGGTATACTTAGAACGTTCGTCCGACGTGAATACGATTCACAAGGATCGTTTACGTATTCAACGTTCATGTTGCTCATCTCTTAATCTCTCATTCAACCTTTACTCAAGGTTTTAATTGCTTTTGATCGTTATCCATCCCATGAACCCCATGTTTATTATTCTTTCTTAATGTCAAAGCCATACGGTTCGCTGTATGCTAAGACCGATCGTTCATCGCAACAACGTTGCGTTCACAGCGTCTAAATGCTTTACATTCATCTCTCAATGCCATGTCATAACATCGGAATGTTATACATTAACATCATCAACCAACGTCTAAGGAATCACAACCATAGCAATCCCTCACGTTCGTTTATCGCGACTACGGTCACCGGACATCGGTTCCATAACCCGCATCTACATTCTTTATCTTTTATTCTCGTTTAATCTTGTCTTTTAAAGGTTTAAAACACTTGATTAAGTGTTACATTAGTTGAACATTATGTTCATATTTCTTTCTTGCACATCCTCCAGTAACTAAGAACTAAAAATCTCATTTCTGCGCATTACTCTGCACCGGCGCTATGGCGCCATTCCTCCCTCTCTCTCTCTCGCGCTGCGGCGCGACCTACTTCACCTTCTTCCTTGGTCTGGCACTGCGGTGCCAAACCCTCTGTTATCTCATCATGCTGGCTGATTATGACACCTCGGGTTCGAGCTCACGCTGCTGGCGCCACTTCTCGATCTTCTTGACACACAGAGCCTAAACCCTAGAAATTTTTTCTAAGTGTTAAGTCAAGTTTGAGATGCGTACTTTACGATCTCATAACTTCTTCGTTATAACTCGGAACGAGGTCGTTCCAAAGAAATTTTCTTCCTTATCTTACGTACTTCGATTACCCAGGGACAAAACTTCGTTCAGAATCCGTTAACATACCATTCAATTGGCTTAATCTTCACTCTTCATTCATTTTTACGTTATTAACGTTCTTCATTTGCTCGTCCGTAATTCGGTCATTCGAACTCAGAATTCATTCGTTCTTGAGTCCACGACTCACGTTTTCTACGTGTAGACACTCGAAATTTTCTTCTACTGTTACTAATATTGCAGGAGGACAGATTCGTCTTTTAAGAGGGAACCCTAAAAGACAATCAAAATCCATACCGGATACTACCAGAAGTTCATCATCAAACCCCGGATCGCAATCTGTGAGTAACCAAATCCAACCTCGGAAATAACCCCGAGGCATACAGATACAAAACTGGACCACACAACGGAGAAGACCGATTAATCTCGGAGATGACCCCGAGGTATCCAGTCTCAGTCCCAACCATGGGAATAGGTCAAGCCAACCTCAGAGATGACCCTGAGGATAGTCAAAGTCAACAGCCAGCCAACCTCAGAGATAACCCTGAGAAACGACTGCTATAACTGCGCGAAAATCGGAGATAACCCCGGGAGGGGAAAAATGGTCATTTTGCCAACTCAACTTCACTTCAAATCAAATACACTCAAAATACTTCAAAGGAAGTCCCACAAGAGCGATATCTTAACTTCGAAGCGCAAACTACACAAAACGGCTCACCGGATTGCCTGACGGAAACCCGAGAATGCCATTTCGGTCATGGACCCATCTTCCTGGAAACAAAAAAGGTTAAATCATATATCATTGTGTAGCTCTCGGAAAGAGCTTTCCGAAATGGTATGGCACGCTTCCATCGGACTCCTGGATTGAAAGTTATGAGCGAGAAGCAAGCAAACAACGTCGTACCGACACGGCGGGACCCACTGCGCCTGAGGGCACCCGGGCATTTGCAGCAGTACACTGCTACTTTGGTGCCATTGGTAGACCTATGGCTCCCCCCTCTATAAATATGGGGCTTGGGATGCTGATTTTCTAAGAGAAAAAGACGGGGAAACCCTACACAATTCGATCTGCCACTTCATTTCATACAATAATATTTTCCACTTTTAAACACATGTGAGCTCATATATAGCCCCTTTTGTACCCACAAAAGCCTGTGTTTATCCACTCTAAAGATATAGAAGCCTTCTTTATCAGTTAGTTGTAAGTCTTCTCGCACACTTTAGAATCTTTCTCTTCATCTTTGCACACACCCTTCTACACGTTGAGAGTCGTGTTGCTTGCTTTTGCCTGGACTTCGGTTTGTGGTTTCATTTCACACTGATATATATATATATATATATATATATATATATATATATATATATATAGATATATTTACATATATATTGATTAACATTATCGAGTTATGCCTCGATTGAGCTGAACTTGATGCAGTGCGTTTACTCGCTTTTATATATATATACTTATATATATCAACTGTGTGTCGGACTTTGTTCGATGAGCCTAGACTTCGGTCTGGTGCGTTTACTCGCTTTTATATATATACTTATATATATCAATTGTGTGTCAGACTTTGTTCAATGAGCCTAGACTTCGGTCTGGTGCGTTTACTCGCTTTTATATTTATATATACTTATATATATGAACTGTGGTCGAACTCTGTTCGATGAGCCTGAATTTTACATCCGGAGCGTTTATTGCTTTTATATATATATATATATATATATATATACATATTTTGTCCGACCTGGAGTTTACTTTGTGGTGGTTGATCGCTTTTACAGCTTTCTTTACATTCTGCCCCTCCTGGAGTTTCCTCTCCGTGGTGGTTGGTAAGTATTCTGACTTTATTTACATTTTTCGTCCACTTTGGAGTTTCCTCTGTGGTGGTTGATAGCTTTAATGACTTTATTTACATTTTTGATCCCCCATAGAGGTGCTTCGTGGTTGGTGATATATATATATATATATATATATATTTCTGACTTATATATATATATATACCGCCATCGCTTTCATATAAACTGCAGTATCTTGTGAGCCTAGAAATCATGTGATCACAGATTCATCCCATTGGATCTAGATTTGGTTCCCGTGATGGACATTTTCAGCTGTAAGCAGCTTGTAAATTATTCTGCGATGACTGAATTTCCTCAGATGGTTTCCATACCCACGAGGAAGTCGGCATTATTTTTGTATATTATTTGCGTACGGATGCCTCGCATCCGTTAAATAAAATCAATCAAACCGATCACTTAATAAAAATGGGAGTGTAAAAGGTCTCAATTCATATTGAGCATCAGGGTTTGAAAAACCTCTTTTATAAAACATCACTGCCATATCTTGCTAAAAATTGAATTTTTACATAAATTCAAACCCTGTGTATATAGGTTCGAACGAGGCCTTGCACAACTTCCATATAACAACACATTGACCCACACACACACACACTCAGATAATAGTTTATTGAAAAGAGGCGGTCACCGTGGTAACACGGATGTCGGAAGTGCCTAACACCTTCCCCCATAACCAAGTCCCTGGACCTAAGCGAATCTTTGTTTCACCGACCAGTATATCGATGTGTCACATCTGGGTCAATGTGCAAACCTTTTCTCGGTTGTGTTGGTACAACCATTTAAAAACCAATGGCGACTCTTAACAAATTCCATCGTCGACACATCATACATATCGGACCTTTTCACTTGTTTTTTCAAACAAATCTCACCTAAAATGAGAACACCAAAGAACAAATGTGAAAGGACATCCAAAAATCCGGCGTCGACGGTGGCGACTCTGCTGGGACTCGAGAAGAGGATATCGACGGTGGCGACTCTCTTTGGGGACTCGGTAAGAGGACTTAAGCCTCTATTACAATCTTTTCAAAACTGTTATCTGCTTGTGTGTGGATGTTGCATTTACATTTTTGATGAATGTGTACGAATGCATTTCCTTATTGAACTTAGTGCTTCACACCATAACTGCTAGTGATGTTAGTGCTTCGGACCATAACTGCCTGTGATATTAGTGCTTCGTACCATATCTGCTTGTGATATTAGTGCTTCGCACATGTCATCATTTTCATACGGTGAGACGCGATGTATGTGAATGTATGTTGTGTGGTCCCTCCACCAGGAGGCTATCCCGTTGGTGTTTGATTATTGGACTCGTGAGAAGACTAATTCTCCGAGGCTCAGGAAAGGCACCACCCAAATTCGCTCCAGTTGAAAGACCGGATTAACTTCCCGTCTAGTAGATTGCGATGATTTGGGAACCTTCATGCCAAAAAGCCACGAGAGTAACCTAAGATAGGTCAGCCTCTGATAAACCCAAAACGGAAGAAAGTCTCTTCATGCTCTCATTTCAAATTACTTGTAAACACAATTACTTGTAATTACATTCCATATCTATCTCCATGTAATGAGAAATATGAAGAAATGGGTACACATACATATTTAACATGCTACAAACGGCTGACATCAGTTTTGCAGGATAAAATTCCTAAAATGAACACGTCACATAGCAAGTTATTATATACATTCCCTAAAGACTAAACTATGTAAGTCTTTCGCATGGAAGCAATCGGTCCATTACCGTTTAAAGTCCGAGAAGGCATCGATCCCACCGTTAGGCATGGCTACTTTGGGCGACTGATCCTACTCTCATTTTCGAGAGGAGTTTGAAGGATTAAGGAATCGGATAGCGAATTGGTTATCTTTCTAAAAGAACAAAGTAAAAATCGTGAGGGCGGACAATGCCTACTCAACTAGAGTCCTTCACACTAGAGGCGATCGGGGCATTGGTAAAAAGATGGAAACCCATATACCTAAACCTCATTCCAATAAAGAAATCACAAATCTCGGGGATGATCGGCGGGGATATAAGAAAGAAAGTCCAACAAATGGAGGATACCATCCGGTCAATTAAAGGGACTGGAAATTATGGGAGTGTCACCTATTCAGATCTCTGTATATTCCCAAGGGCTCAATATCCTACCAAATTCAAAGTCCCAGAGTTTGAAAAGTACAATGGGGCAGGTGATCCCTATACGCACCTAAAAGTGTACATTGGCGAACTGGGGTGATTCCCTTGAACATGTGTTGGCGATATTAATGGATCACAAGAAAATTACCGAACTAGCTCCACCTCTGGAACCAGGGAGCAAAAGATACAATCCAAGCCAGAGATGTGCTTACCACTCCGGGTCTTCAGGACACGATACACAGGATTGTTGGTCCTTAAAACATAAGATTCAAAATTTGATCGAAAGTGGCAGTATTGTGGTCGAACAACCTGACCAACAAAATGTCAACACCAACCTTCTGTTGCGATATGATACGAAAGAAGTAAACATGATCGGGTCAGGAAGCGCTGAAATGTATCCAATTCGTAACTACATACGAAGGATGGAGGAATACCCCCAAAAGCACATAACAAATGTCCTAGGGTGGGAAAACTCGGAGGAGGGTATGCCAGTAATGCAAAAATTAGAGGCGATCCAGAATCAAGTAAATCTGCTGGCTAAGCTGATAGTGCGCCAACATCAGGAAACAAGGCAATTTTTCACTCAACTATCAGAAAGCCAAGAGAAAAAGGAGGTTAACCATAATATAAGCCCATATCTTTCCATGATGAGCCAGCTAAATGAAGAAGATCAAAGCAGGCTGAAAGTACAACAAAAGGGGAATGATAAAATTGTTAGAGGATCTCGTCAGCAGAAGAACCAATCGAGGGAATGCGAATTCTCAAAGATGAAAGATCAAACAACCTCCAAAAGAGTCCGAAAATTCACCCCTCTGAGCAAATCCAAAGAAGAAATGCTACACTTTCTGATAAACAAGGGAAGGATTCTTGAGTTCTTTGCCTCCTATAAAACCCAAGATAAAGAGTTATGACTCCACCAAGATATGTCTCTACCATTCTAACTCATTTGGGCATACGACTGAAGAATGATAGTCTTTGCAACATAAAATCCAGGATATCATTGAAAATGGAGAGCTGGATATAGAATTTCCCATGACCAAAAAAGGTAAAAAGGAAATAAAAAGCTTAAGATGTCCATTCGAGACAGGCAATTCAAATAAGGTGAAGGCTATGAGCGACAATTCTACCAGAGCACAAGGTGGACTGATCTTGATGCAAGAAGTGACAGAAGAGACAAAGGAATCCCCAATGTAGATTCCCCCGCCAACATCAAACGTCCCATGGTTCCAAGATATCAACCACGTTCCTGATCTTATCACCTTGGATGATGCGGAGGAAATACTAATCCTTTCCAAGGAAGAAAAAACCAAAAAGGAAAGTTCTTTGCAAGAAATGCGACAACAGTTCGAGGGAGATTTCATGGTTGAATCCTTTGAAACCCATGAAGAAGGAGAAGGAATAGATGAAGAAAAAGGTGGTGAGATTGTCGGGGAATCCAACCCATTAAAGAATCCAGAGTTCATCCCTTTTTCAATGCGTCCATATCAAGCGTCCCTGAGGAATGTACTGAATCAGGAAGCGATAAAGTTATGGCCACAAGTGAAGACATTCAGAATCAAGGGGTAACCTCTATCACGAGCCCTGAAGGCAATATAACCACTAACAACTGGACTATCAGGCCTCAACTAGCCGAGAAGATGTAGATCCAGGGGATGAAGGTGCGAGTTCCAGAAAGTGTTGGAACGGTATCACTTTCTTCGTAGTATGCCTTTTATTTTCCATACATGTAAATAAATAAAAAAGAAAAAAACATCTCTACCATCTTCTCACCACTTACCCCTTTGAACCTTTTTAAACCAAAGCCTAAACTACGAAAGACCTGATCTCCTCTTCAATAGGAGTACGTAGGCAGCCATCAATGGTGCGGTCAAACCAAATAAAAACCCAAACAAACACTTCTCAAACACTTACACCTCAGACGATGATTGCCCAGACGTAATGGTCATCATTCTGGAGAAGGAGGTTGATGATAGCCCCTCCATCACTGCAGTTCACCAAAACTTTGCCCTCGATAATTAAAGCAGCACTCCTTGCATTTGCCGACGAGGGTAAACAGGGAAGAAACTCTCTCTACCTTGTAGATAGTAATAATTGCTTACTTTTTTAAAACAAGTATTATGATTACTTTTTTTGTCATTCTGAGCTAACACTTTGTGTAATTGAACAGTGTTATATACTAAGTGAAAGCATATTTTGTTTTAGGACTGTGAATTTAAATGTGCCTGTACTTGCTGATGAGGTGCCTATTCTGCACAAGTATTGTAACTTTGATGTAAAGTTGGATTCAGACTTGATGGAAATACAAGAGGACTATGAGATACCTCAGGAGATCAAAGAATGGGTCGAAGACAAACCCAAGCCAAATCTTGATCAAACCACCTCTTTCAAACCTCGGATCCTTAGAAATCCCCAAATAAATCCAAATTCGTACAGACCTCACTCAAAACCAAAGGAATGACATGGTTACTCTATTGAACCTATTCCAGGATGTGTTTGCATGGTCTCATGAAGACATGGTCAGTTTATACACGGACATTATCATTCATCGCCTTCCCATCAAAGGGGGATTCAAGCCACTCAGGCATAAGCTCAAGCGATTAAAACCTGAGTGGGAGTTAAAAGTTAAAGAAGAAATTGTGAAACAATTTCAAGACGGCATCATCATGGTGTCAACTTAACACGAATGGCTATCCAACATAGTCCCGTCATCAAAGCTGGGAAGGGAGGTGCGAGTTTGTGTGGATTGCAGAGATTTGAATAAAGCTTGCCTCAAAGATAGCTTTCACGTGCCGTTCATCCACATACTCATTGACAATACAGCTCGATACGACATGTACTCCTTTGCTGATTGCTCCGTGGGGTACCATCAAATCATGGTTGCAGAAGATGATCATGCGAAAACTTCATTCATCATGCCTTGGGGAGCCCTTTGCTACAGACTATTGTCATTCGGCCTCATCAATGCCGGAGCTACCTATCAGTGAGCTGTGTGGCTCTTTTCCATGATCTAATAGAAAAAAAAAAGAAAAAAGAAAAAAAAAGAAAAAAAAGAAAAAAAAGAAAAAGAAAAGAAAAAGAAAAAACCTCTTCAACGGGTTCTACAGTTGCTGCCTTACCATCGGCAGGTTCTACAAATGGCTTCAGAGTTCAAAGAAAAATCCTTCCTCCACATTCCTCGTAATAGGAATGACTTTACGGACGCATTAGCAACTTTGGCCTCCTTGATTCGCATATCAGACAAGGAACACTTGCCGAGCGTCGCGATCTCCCTGCACAAGGCCCCAGCCTATGGGAATTATATTGGAAAAGTATCGGATGAGCTACCTCCTATCCAACACCCTTGAAATTCTATCTGAGCTGAGATGCACCCTATGAAAGAGATGCAGAATGATGTCTCATCAGATGTTTGGATGAAGACCAAGCTCAGAGACTATGGATGAAATCCATGGGAAAGTATGTGGCCCACAAATGAGCGGCCTTCTACTTATAAAGAAGATCCTACAATAGAAAAGTCCAACTACGACAGTTCAAACAACACGACTTGGTTTTGAAGAAGATCATTGACAACCAAGCTCAGTCTAAAGGAAAATTCACTCCAAATTGGGAAGGCCCGTTTATTGTCAAGGAGGTATTGATAGGAGGCGCTTTTAGATTATAGGAAATGGACGGCGATGAATTTCCACAGCTTATCATGTCGGACAACGTGAAACGGTACTATGTCTAAGGTTACCATCAAGCAAACATCCTGGTTTTGGATCATCAGATCACCAGTCATTCTGTTTCTTTAACCCTTTACCACATACAACTCCTTTCCACGCTTTGCCCCTCAGGGAAACATCCTTTCAAGCAAGCAGCCTAGCTTCACTACGATCATACCACTTAGGTCATCTCACCACGAATTGAACCTCTCACACTTGCAGTTTGGCTACCCATACTTGGGATCAAACTTCTCATACCTGCTGTTTATCCTCAACCTAGGATTAAACTTTCTCCTCCCCGCACTCTGACCTGCACAAGGGATTACGCTTTTCTACTCGCCCTAAGGGGCGAACTACGTCGACCAGATCTCCCCAATACACAGGAGTACGTAGGAAGCCATGTTATATGGTCCGGTCTCACCACAGAAAAAATAAAAAACAAACTCACTCCTATCCATAGCCACATATAGAAACAAGTCCCAAGACACCAAAGATGGTAGGGAATACACACAGATCGACGATCCATTCTAAAAATCCTGAGACATCTCACTGTCCATCCATCAAGGAGGAGTTCAGAATACATCCAGATCATAAAGTCCTGGAGAAATAAGCGAATATCAAGCAAGTAGCAAGGCACAACTAAAAGGGAAGTGAATCAACATATATTTCCCTGTCATATATAATGTTATTTGATATATACAATGTGTATTGTACATGACAAAATGGCTAAGCTAGTCTGTGTAGGAAAATACAAGCCCATCTATAAATCAATGTATATGCGGGCTATCAAGTACAACATGGATTCCCTCTCAGAAGAAGGAGGTAACACTGTGATCTCTACCCAATGGTTTCTACACGAGCCAGCGGATCCACCGCCAACTACATGCGATATCTCGGATGGATATAACGTCATCCCACTCTCAGAACAACGATATCCCTATGAGTTAGAGCATCATCTCTCTAACAAAGCGACATCTTTACCGTAAAAGAGTACATCAACATCAAAGCCCATATCCACTACCTGTTCACCAGATGATACAGATGTAAAAGCCTCTTGCGACCTCGACGTCTTATCAGCTCATAGATCGCGTCTTATCAGCTCATCTATCAAAGCAACTATCCCAGACAACAAGCGAGGCTGGGGCAATTTCAAAATTGGTGACAACCGGATAGTGGATCCCTTACAACAAGATTGGGGGCAATCTCGAAAGCAGCGACAACGCAACACTGGGGAATTTATCAATCATCCTAAAATGGAAAATGCACCAGTTAGCGCCATCAGCATGGTCCATCAGCATCTCAATGGCGATTCAAATATTATTCACTCGTGACTTCATCAACAAAGAGAGTTTATCATATGAACCCTCGGCATCAACATGCGAAAGGACTGGGGCATTTGTCCAATTCCAAGAAATGGAATGATCTTAAGGCGGGATCAAGTCTCTTAGAAAAAGCAGGAGCCAAATAACAAAAAGTCTAGCGAATGAAATCCTCATCATCAAATTTGTCAACTGGCACCAAATTATCACAAATCGAGACCTCTACACCGATGTTCAAATCTGGGCAGAGAAAGAATGAATTACACCCTCCAGGGATTTTAGCGACATTCAAGTCATCAGTTCAACCGGGTTACGTATTCAAACACTTAAGGAAATGGGGCACAAACACCCAACAACGAAATGAGACTCTAAATCACCTCAAAAAGGATGAGACATCTGGTGGTTGTCATCAATCTAACGTAACATCAGGCGAAGTATAGTGAAGTAATCCATGGAATATTACTTCAGCGAAGATTTTAGAAGATCTGGTATTCTAAACCATTGCCATCAATACAGCGTGACATCAACACAGTTCAGCGATGAAAACTTCGTATACCACCGTTCAAGTAGGAACTGGAAAAGTTTGGCGATCAGCAGGATAGTCACCATTGTAACTACCAGCGAATACATCGGAGGAGGTGCGGTGATTTGAGCGTCATCCCCATCAGAGATGTGGAAAACATCTCAACTTATCTTCATCAAACAAGCAGCAACGATTAAATGCCAAACCATTGGAGTCAACACCAGCATCTGCAGCAGCAATGATCGGTAAAAGGTAAAGCGATTTGTGAATACATTTTAACATTTATCATAATATTCATTACATTGCGATTTGCGATATGCGATATGCGGCTTGCGATATGCGATTTACGATGCGATATGCGATATACGATATGCGAAATGCGATGTGCGAGTTGCGAAGTACGATTTGGCCAAATGCGAAAAGCGATGTGCGAAATGTGATGTGCGATTTATGAACTGCGATTTGCGAAAACATTGTCACATTCATCATAAACATTCACTACATTGCGATTTACATCATTGAAAATATCTTGTCATGTTTCAAGTGTCTACTAATCTTTAGCATGTCCATTCCATTGCATTGCATAAACATGATAAAGAGGGGCATCTGTAGACACTCAAAATTTTCTCTTTATTCTTAACATTGCGGGGAGATGATTCGTCTTTTAAGAGGGAACCCTGAAAGATAATCCAAATCCATACCGGATACTACCAGAAGTTCATCATGAAACCCTGGATCGCAATCTGGGAGTAACCAAATCCAACCTCAGAAATAACCCCGAGGCCTGCAAATACAAAACCGGACCACACACCGGAGAAGATCGATTAATCTCGGAGATGACCCCGAGGTATCCAGTCTTAGTCCCAACCATGGGAATAGGTCAATACAACCTAAAATATGACCCTGAGGATAGTCAAAGTCAACAGGAAGCCAACCTCAGAGATAACCCTAAGAAACGACTGCTACAACTACGCGAAAACCGGAGATAACCCCGGGAGAGGAAAAATGGTAATTTTGCCAACTCAACTTCACTTCAAATCAAATACACTCAAAATACTTCAAAGGAAGTCCCACAAGAGTGATATCTTAACTTCGGAGCGCAAACTACACAAAACGGCTCACCGAATTGCCTGACGGAGACTCGAGAATGCCATTTCAGTCATGCAGCCATCTTCCTAGAATCAAAAAAGGTCAAATCATATATCATTGTGTAGCTCTCGGAAAGAGCTTTCCGGAATGGTATGGCACGCTTCCATCGGACTCCCAGATTGAAAGTTATGAGCGGCCAAAAGCAAATAAGCGACGTATGTCTTGACACGGTGGGACCCACACTTTGCCTGTGGCAACAAGGCGTGGCAGAGTACACTACTTGTTGTTCTTGCAGTAGACTGCGGCTCCCCCTCTATAAATATGGGGCTTGGGGTGCTGATTTTCTAAGAGAAAAAGGCGGAAACCTGCCTGATTAAGCTCTGCACTTCGCCCATCTGATTGTATTTTCCCACTTTTAAACACACATGAGAGCTCATATATAGCCCTTTTGTACCCACAAAGCTCATGTTTTACCCACTCTAAAGATATAGAAGCCTTCTTTATCAGTTAGCTGTAAGCCTTCTCACACACTTTAGAGTCTTTCTCTTCATCTTTGCACACACCCTTCTACACGTTGAGAGTCGTGTTGCTTGCTTTTACTGGACTTGGTTTGTGGTTTCATTTATTTGTATATATATATATATATATATATATATATATATATATATATATATATATATATATATATATATATATATATATATATATATATATATATATATATATATTCACATATATATTGACTAACATTATCGAGTTATGCCTCGATTGAGCCTGAACTTGATGCAATGCGTTTTACTCGCTTTTATATATATATACTTATATATATCAAGCGTGTAATCGGACTTTGTTCGATGAGCCTAGATTTTGGTGCAGTGCATTTACTCACTTATATATATATATATATATATATATATATATATATATATATATATATATATATCAATTGTGTATAGGACTTTATTGATGAGCCTAGACTTGATGCAGTGCGTTTACTCGCTTTTTATATATATATATATATATATATATATATATATATATATATATATATATATATATATGAACTATGGTCAAACTACATTCGATGAGCACGGATTTTACATCCAGAGTGTTTATTGCTTATATATATATATATATATATATATATATATATATATATATATATATATATATATGATAACGTGCTGAAAGGCACGGCGCAACAAAGAATTAAATTAAAATTTGAAAAATATTACATTATCTAAAGACACATACCACCACAAAAATGAATACATATCCAATCATCAATATATATCCAACCACCAAAACATCGAGCTAGCGATAACCCGTGCTTGAAGGCACTGTATAATTCTCAAAAAACTAAAAATAAATTATGAACACAAAAAATTGAAATGAGAGTTATTTTGCAGCAACATGTGATATCTGGGACTTGCAATGCTCTTTCTTAACAAACACATGCTACTAAGAGGAGAATTATCTCCTAGTGACACAAAATCTAGACGCATCATGTACATATAACAACCATCTTGAAATTAGATTAGATTAGATTAATACCAGTACATGATGTACATATAACAACATAAAGGCTAGACGTAATGAAAAATATTACATTATCTAAAGACATATACTAACACAACAATTAATACATACTCAATCATCAACACATCCAACCACCAAAATATCAAGCTAGTCAGTACTAATTTCAAGAAATTTCGATAGAGTTTCCTTTAAAAATAGATATCTAGAAAATTTTAAACCTGTCTACAAAACTTATAATCATCAATACATATACAAACCACAAAAAAAAACAATCATTCCATACCCAAAAATCATCATAACCATGTATAATTAGTTAACTTTACAAAAGATAGAACCACTAATATACAAACACGCAGAAAATAGATAAACAACATGTTGAGCATAAGACCCATTACTTTACAACTTACACCAAGTATTCTAGCAAGCTTACACCAAGTATCCTTCAATGCATACCTGAAAATATTTGAAATATAAAAATTATCGAAATATGTGAGTCAAAATAAAACAACTGTAAATCCGAAACATAAGAACCCTTACTTTACCCTGAATTATCTAAAAAATAAATGAGCACACACATATTTACTTTATGAACAACACAATGCTCTGAAAGACCTCCTCACCTAATATATTATTCCAGTACTCGGTCCTAATAAAAGTTTTGAGAAAAGATCACTACCTGATCCTCAACCTTCATATGCTTTGAGAAAAGATTGGCAACATGACATTCTTTAGTCAAAGGTCGCAAACCCCTGCAGTAGCAAAAGAAACATGATATACAAACTACTCAATTTGACTACTGTCATAAGTTTCTCTCTCCTATTTTCTCTACCTGAAGTAATTTTTTTAGAAACATGATATACATGAATTTTTGATATTTTCACATGGTCCCTGTCACATGAAGGTGGAACCTACTTTCTTCTCATGTGAGGGGATTATGTAGAAATATCAAAAACACATGCGAAAATATCAGTATTATTATAATTTTGATTGTATCAAAGAATAGGATGACATAGTGTTTCCTTCTATTGCATGCTAGTAATCTTATTGCATCACATTCGTAAAGGAAAGGTAGCTTAAAAGAAAAATGGGTTAGCATTATTATCAAGTTTTGAAACTAATACATTGATATGATCTTTTAAGTTTATCCATGGTAAAAAGTGCTTAAAGGTAACTTTTAATCAACATTAATATTCATTAGTTATTGTAAACAAGTATAATACAACACAACACAAAACAGCTAGTGTAATTTCATAGCTTAAAGATCATTAGTTATTGTAAACAAATAAAATATTATTAACAAAAAAAATGAGTTCATAATCCAAAATTTAAACTAAAAATTAATTTCACAAAAAGTTCAAATAAAAGTCTTCCACCTTCATTCCTATCCCACATCTTCTAGATTTTCAATTAATATTAACTCAATATTCAATCTTTCATAAAAGTCAAAAAATGCAAAGAAATTATCAAATGTAATTAAAACAAAAGTAACTTAAAGTGGAGTTCAGAAATTAAAGCAAATTAAGAAATGCTAATGTATTTTTCATAATATTAAGACCAAACAAAATGGAAACTTCCTTTTTCTTTATTCATTAAGATAAATCAAATATTAATGTTGTGAGTGATTACATGCTGCCGAATTAATGATCACTTGGTTCATCGATAACTCATTTTTACTGGCATAGAGGTCGAGAATTCGATTCTTTTTAAAATTACGTTACAAAGA
This sequence comes from Panax ginseng, assembly GCA_020205605.1. Taxonomy (NCBI): domain Eukaryota; kingdom Viridiplantae; phylum Streptophyta; class Magnoliopsida; order Apiales; family Araliaceae; genus Panax; species Panax ginseng. Next base: position 55,378,961 of record CM035140.1, read on the forward strand.
AAGGTTCAACATATGCATGTCCAGGAGGCAGTCGTGCACTTTAAAGATTGAAAACAGTAACTTATCCTTTCTTCCACCCTCATTACACCCATCATACAGGTTAAAAAAAAGATTAGCGTGAAAGTTACTAACGATAACCCGTAAGTGTTTATATACTAACGATAACCCGTGCCTGAAGGCACTGTATAATATAAAAAAAATAAAAATAAATCATGAAGCACTGAATATGGACACACACTAAACTAAAAGCCTAAATTAATGAAGTACTGATTGTAGTTGGGCCAATCAGTGTTTGCCTTATTCTAGCAGCTCTTTATCATATTGCTTCCTATTATGTTAGTTTTTACCTCGGTACCAATATCTCCAACGGAGGAGAACCTTCTCCCTGAGCCTCAAACACAAGATTTGAGTTAAACTGAGCACAATGTAAATGAGAAAACCTCAGAAATAGATTCACTGACCTGACCAGTATCCTTTAATCCTCATTCACCAGTATCCTTTAAGGTAGCTTTCAATGTATCTAAATCATGTAAGGATTAAAAAACAAACATGAGGGAGATGGAAGAACCTTTTGAAGAACAAATAGAAAAAAGATACAAAATGCACATGGTGAGTAAAGCTTAATAGAGATATTCCACTATGATTCTCATAAAAAGAGCAAAAGCAGAAGCATATATTTGATATATTTGATATGTTGGATAAGCTTAAATTTTTAGCTATTTATAATCATTTTTTTTTGGGCTTTCATTCAGTTTTTTCTTTCTTTGGAGGAATTGCTCCAAATATGTCATATGATAAAGTTTGGTGCGACCAAGGCGTAAAACGGGTTAGTAGTACGAGGGTCTCAATTCCATCCAGGAATTATCCCTGCACAATCTTTCTGAGGGAATGCAAGCAATGGGAATGATGGGATCTTTTAACTTAGGCTCACAAATCAAAGGAAATGGGTCACTCACATTATACAACAAACAGTATATGAACCAAGGACAAATGAGGCAAATGTTGTTGTCAACAAACTCCACTTTCTTGACCTGTAATTAATAGACGTATTACTTTCTTGACCAAAATGGGATGCTTATTTGTCTCTTTTCAATATCCAAGGCATCAAGGCCTCATTTTTGGTCAAACCAGACACTATAAAGTGTAGCTTATAACTTATGAGGGCATCCAAACATTTAAGCAAAGTTACTCGATTGTTGATGGTGAATGGTGAATTTCTAACTTTGAGTAATATCGAGCTCAATGGTGAATTTCACAATGAGGAATTTTGAGATTGGGTTTAATGGATGAAGGCACTATATGTCTGTGCAAAATGGTGAATTTCTGTGCAAAATAGAGTTACTCAATGTTAATTTTTTTTTAAATAAAATAAAATAGTCACACCCAATCTCTCCTACCCCCACCCTCTCTATTTTTTTTGTTTACCTAAAGTTTAAATTCAAGACAATGATGTTTTTACGCTTCAGTATTGTACTCCTTTAATGCCAAATATCTGATTATTTGTTCACTGTATTTGCATTTGTGATTGAGTTCTTGCCATTTTGGCTTTTAATCTAATCCATTTGCAGATCATGTGTACAATTCATAGAACTCACAAGAAAGAACCCACAAAAAAGTACACAAACTTCTCAAATATTCATTGCTAATTTCACACGCTAAAACCCATACCAAAGAGAAAGTGAGACGGATAAAACTAACAGGCACATCTGCTAAAACCCTTGAGTGGAAAATAAGAACACAGACTGCTTGAACATGAAAAATAAAACACAAGCCTAGTGGACACTTCAGAAAAAATAAGAATAATTCATAAACACAAATAAAAATGAAACAGGAAAAATAAGAACACTTATTACATTTATAAGAACACTTAAGAAGAAAAAAAACCCTAGAGTGGAAATTCCCAACAACAAAAAAAACTAAAACAAAATGAAACAGGAAAAATAAGAACACTTAAGAAAAAAAAGATATATATAAACATTTCTTACATTAGTTTCTCAACCCAAAATTGTAAACTAGTTAGATATATATAAACATTTCTTACATTATGTAATTTGGCACATCTTGTATTTTCATCTAAGAATGTATTAAAATGTTGGATGATTTTCTATATAGAAAAAATAAACAAAATGTAACCACAATATCCTCCTTTCATTATCCCACAAAAACCAAATTACTCATTGAGAACATGCAGAGTGCAAAAGGAATACCTCCCCAAGTAACAGAAATTACTCATAATTTGAATAGAAGTACAATAGAAGAATATACAAATTTATATTATCTGTTATTCGAAGAAGATAGAAACCAATAAAGATCAATCATGTGTTGTCCAAATTTTAACGGGTAATAAATAAAGGAACAAACTTTATGCAGTCCAATTCCAAAAGTAAACCAAGAAGCCCAAATGTGATCAATCGGCTAAAAAAGAAACTATGAACTATACCTCAAATGTGATCTTGAGTGGCTCATCAACTGCAATAAAAGAGGAAAACAAAAAACAAAAAGCAAATGTTAGCATTTCTTGTGTTATGAGCATTTCTCTCAAAATAAAAGTGACCCAGTTCAAAAAAACTAAAACCCAAATCCCAAATTTCTCTGATTCAACTCCATGTCTCTGAAAAAAGTTGAAAATTTGAGCAGATTGATTTGCTTTGGGTAAGTTGGGATTTAGCAAACTCTTACAGAAACAAAGCACTAATCAAATGTAAACCCACCAAAAAATAAAAAGAAGGAAGATGTCCGCCGGCTTGATCGCATCAATAATCCCCTGCGATGAAGATGTCCTCTGCGATGAAGAGAAAGGCAGAATGGGTAGAGTCTAGGGGGACTTTTGAATTGGGCTTATTTTTTTAGTGATTTTTGAATAAGGCGTGTAGCAATTTTTGAAATCAGAGCCGATCTATTTGAATTGTGCGTATATAAGGCATATTTTTTATAATCAGAGGCGGGCTGTTTGAAATAAGAGGTATAAGGAGTATTTTTTAAATATGAGCCAATCTGATTTTTGAAGAGCTTTAATCTGGACCGTTGTTTGTTGAAGCTTTAATCTAGATCGTTCTTTATTGAAGCCGCTCTATTTTATTATATAGATATACATATTTTGTCCCACCTGGAGTTTACTTCGTGGTGGTTGATCGCTTCTGACTTTCTTTACATTCATCACTTTGGAGTTTCCTCCATGGTGGTTGGCCGTATTCTGACTTTATTTACATTTCGTCCTTTGGAGTTTCTCTCTGTGGTGGTTGATAGCTTTCTTGACTTTATTTACATTTTGATCCCCCATGGAGGTGCTTCGTGGTTGGTGATCTTGCTCGTATATATATATATATATATATATATATATATATATATATATATATATATATATATTTCTGACTATATATATATATATACATATCGCTTTCATATAAGCTGCAGTATCATTTGAGCCTAGAAATCATGTGATCACAGATTCATCCTATTGGATCTAGATTCGATTCCCGTGATGGACATTTTCACCTGTAAGCAGCTTGTAAATTATTCTGCGATGTCTGAATTTCCTCAGATGGTTTCTATACCAACGAGGAAGTCGGCATTATTTTTGTATATTATTTTTAAATGCGGATGCCTCGCATCCAATCAAATAAAATCAATCAATAGATCACTTAATAAAAATGGGAGTGTAAAGGTCTCAATTCTATTGAGCATCGAGTTTGAAAAACTTCTTTTATAAAAGATCATTGCCATATTTTTGTATAAGGGGGGAAGAATGTAACGACCGAGAAATTCGAATCCTTTATAAAATATTTGAAAGAATTAATTAATGAATAAAATAATATGATTTATTATTATATGTGTTAATAAGATATATGTCGTTCTATAACCTAGAAACATCGGAACATCATAGTATTTGAACCACGTGAATGAATTAAAGTGTTTGAATTTTCAAGACAAAAATAAAAGTTTTTCGAGAAAGTTTACGAAAAATATTATTCACCATTTAACGCTCGGGAATTATTTTTGAACTTCCAAGAAATACGTAACGTTATAATATCAAGGTGAGATAGATTATGTAATAATAATTTAAGTATGGAAAATGTAATATTTCGAATGCGAACCTAAATTGGGAACGTTAGGTTTATTAAGCGTTAAGGAAAGAAAGTTATAATCGTATGATGCGTATGCATTATACGAGGTAATGAGCATAAGTATAATACGACGTATTATACTATTGTGTATGGAGAATGAAATAATGTATATTACGAATAAATATACGAGCTAGCATACGAAAATTATACGTGATGTATGTATGTTAAGTTGTTTAATTAAAGGTTATGGAGTTGTTGGATTATTAGCTTAATGGTAGAAGTCCAATTAGTAAGTGATACTCAAGCAAGTGTTTGATATTCCACGAGTCCAAACTATTGTAATGCAAGCATAACATGGAATTAGCTATGATCCATGGAGCAAACCATGTTAATGTGGGTAGTCTTGATGGGCAAACATTGTAAGTGGTAAGCAAGTGTTGTGATGACCAAGTATTAGAAGTAGCTAGCAAGTAGACTTGGTTGTTAAGTAATGAATAGTAAGGAGGTGGAATTAATGAGGTTAATTGAGGAGGTGCAATGCCTAATTGACCATTCTACCCCAACTTTGGGTTGCCTATAAATAAAGAGCTCTCAATTCATTTGATTTCTTGATTAAAATTCCTCTCAACTCCTCTCAAATTAAGTAACTTATTGGTTAGAGAGAATAAGGCACATAAGTCAAGAATAAGTCAAAAGTTCTTTGCTAGTTTCCAAAGAGAAGAGAAGTACAAGTGCTTCTAGGGTAAGACTCTTGTCTAATATATATTCATCTCTATCATTATAGGGTGATAAGGAATGTGTGATTGTATGCTAAGAATATATAAGAAGACATTGATGAATGAACTTAAACCGAATAAGATGAATAAGCAACTTGAACCTAAATAAGTTACTAAACTTGTACAAAACTTGTCATATGTTTGCCATATGATGTTAGCATGTTCAATATAGTTTGAGAACATTGATAGATGGACTTAAGTTCATAATAAGTCATAAGCATGAGAATTGGAGTTCATAAGTTAAATAAGTCACTGACTTATGAGAATAAGTCAAAACCTACTTTGATTATAAGTTGGTATAATAAGTAACTTGAAATGTTTATATGTTGATTAAAATCCATTTAGAATGATTAGTAATGAGGTTTCGCCGGAATTCACACGATTGGACGATAATCGTTGAATTCGTGAAATTCTCAAAATAAAAGTCGTATTTTGTGTTTGAAGTCTGAAACGTTGATTTTCGATGGAGACAAGTCATATTTGGCATTATAGAGTTGTGGACTCGAAAATGGCCGGATTCTGACTTAGAACGAAGAAACGAGAGTTGAGCGTTCACGAATGTTTATCGTTTTCATTAAAAATGGACTAATAGGTGAAATTTTAGCAAACAAAGTAGAATAGATAAAATTCTTGCATGCACGCATAGAGTACGTAATTTTTGAAATGTAGGCTCTTGAACGAGCCAATTCGGACTTATAACGAAGAAGTTACGAGTCCGAGAATCTCAACTTTTGAACAATCTATCAAAAATTTCTGAGGCACCGCACCTAATTAGCCAAACCGCTTGACGTAAAAGTGAGCCTCGGCCCGCAAACTCGCATGCCGTCGCGATAGATAACAAAGGGACTCATGGCATGTACAAGAGTCTAGTTTCTAGGCAATAATGGGTGACGCCGTAGCGCGACACCAAGTGTAATAGCCGACGCAGCATAGCCTTGACCTCATGACTGAATCGAAAATTGTTTGCATGTTGAGCATGAAGTATAATTAATGAAACATAGTTAAGACATAATTAAGCCTTAAGTATGATCACTTAGGGTTAAAGAAAGTCAATTATATGTGAACATAAGAATGATGTAACGGAAAGCCAGAACCAATAATAACAAATCCAATACGTAATTAGATTGAGAAGAAGGGTAAGATTCTTTAGGAACCATGTATGATCATTCATGACCTAATGTGCTATGTGATATTATCATTTACTGTAGAGACCTTAAAGATGTAAAGTGCATGTATTATAAACTGTAGCAGATGCTAAAGGCAAGTACTCTAACCCTTGTTCCAGTTCGATTTGGACAAGTCTTTGTGATTCATGTATTCTTCGATGAGTTAATGTTTGAGGAAGTCAAAGCCAATTTATTTGGCTAGATGTATGCTATGTTATTCTATCAAGTGTTGATAAGGATTTACCAAACTAATATTGTTGTGGTTTTCAAAAGTAGGTGAGCCCAAATCTCGGTACTTCATTACCTCAAGATTTGGTGTTCACGTAATCAAAACATTCATTTATAACTACCCGATCATAAATAAAATTGAATAATAAACACCTTATATATGACAAAGAGAATTACATAAAATAATATCTCGAGTTATATAACCTTTGACAAACAATCATGAATGCGGAAAATTTAAATAAACTTCATTACATTCTTTAAACCATAAATAAAATCGATAATAAAACTATCAAAACTATTACAAGTCTTGATAAACTTGTTCATCTTTCCCTTTCCTTTTCTTTGGTGCTAGGTACGTCACCCTTTCCATCTTTAGTTGTAAGGATTTTACTGAGGCAAGAGTGAGCAAACAAGGCTCACTTGAAATAACAATGAATAACTTTTACATTTTCTTTGCCCATTCGAGGGGGCTGAACAAAGTTATTAACATCGAACAATAGGTTCTATTAACATCTTAAACATTCCTTGCCCATTCGAGGGGCTCGATAGAACTGAACAATAAGTCCTATTAACATTTTTAACATTCTTTGAGGGTCTAATGACCACGAACCTTGTCCACGATTATAAGTAATCTTTCAACTTAAACTTTTACGGTCATACGACCATAATGACTTTAAGGTACTTAGGGGATCAACCCTTCGTACATGTATTGTATACAAAACATTTGGTATATAAAAGTACAAAAAAAACTAAGCGTAACCCCTATAAATAGGGTTGTTCATCTCAGTATTTTGAGTACAAGTCCGCCCCAAAGATAGTTTGGTTTGGATACACTTCAAGGTAATTTGGAGTTCAACGGACATCAACTAAGGATTAGTTGAATAAAGATAATAACACTATGTTATTGAATGATCATACTGAATAAACATTTCGTTCTAAGTTCATGCTTTAGGAATAATCTAATAGCATAACAATTGAATAATCTATCATACCTTGCTTTGAACAACATTAAGCTAAGGTTACAACTTAGAATTTAATATCAAGCATGCATAACAACAATAATTGGAGCGATAAAGCTGATTCAATGAGAATAAAGGTACTTGCATGCTAATATAACAAGTTTAGAGTTAGGAAAAACTTGCATAATCATAATAACTATCTCAACGAAAGTGTGGAGATGGGAAGCTTGTATCATCATGAATAACTGGATACCATTAAATTGCTTAATGGAAATACTTTACTCGATAAAGTATAGCATATGAAATTTGCATAATGAAGCTTTAGGATTAGAAAATTTGCTCGATGTAAAAAGATAGTATGGATTTAGAATCTTGCCTTGTGGCGTAGATTAAACCATTATAATCCAAACCACAATTATCCTATATACATATGTTAACATGACATAATCGATCGATAACAACATACTATATCTCTACATCACGTATGCTTTGATTATAAAATTGTATTATCAAATTCTATCCATTAAAACTAATAACAATATTTGTTAATTAGTAATTCCATGTTCACTCATAGTATTAATATATTATAATACTAGAAATACATAATCAACATTTATCATATATCATTCCTTTAAAATATCGGACTTTTGTGCAAGACAAAAGTCGTTTTACGAACTTTTCATTAAGTAGGCGGTGGCAACGCTTACGATTTAGCTTGTTGTGGGCGTATTTACTTGACATTGCTGGCGCTCGCGCTGATGCGAGATTTATATAGGGACTTCGGTATGACTGTTTGTCCAAGGTCTGGCGCTCAATGACTTTGACTTTGATATGCTGTGTGTGAAATCTGGCTGAAGTAGCGACTTTTTGGCGCTAAAGCTTGAAACTTAATATTTGGGCGTGAATTTTTTGTATTTGAGGTATGAAACTCAGAACCAAACCCGAAAAAAGAGCAAAACTATTGTCTAACTTTTTAATGACCATTGACATCCAATAACATGTATAATTTCACGAAAATTACACATAAAAGTTATGAAGCATTTGTGTACAAATTTTACACAACTAAACAATAATATAAGAGAACTAATTCTTTGAAAAACAACATTTTCCTTTAAAACCAAACTTTTAAAACTCCATTGTTGATATCTTGATATCTAAAATCGATGAACGTAATTCAAGAATTATAACCAACTTAATACTTTTGAAATACTATCATACAAACATATATTCCAATTTACATATATAAAGTTAAATTCGCGTATTAGTTCATAATTTATATAATCACATACCACTTTTGTTATTTTGCAAACATACGTTCATACATGTTTTTTCACTGTAAAACCAAGTTCCTCTTTCTTTAACATGCAATTAGAATGAAATCTTATACACATGTTAAATATACAATCACCTATCAATATATGCTAGTATAACAATTACCAAAACATATTTTACAAGAATTTTATAAAAACTTATACACAGTGAAGTAGAAGAACACAGACTTCACAGTAAATATATGGCGTAAAAGCATATATGGTTACATAAACATAATTTAAGGTTATAAACACCTACCTTTTTGTTGATAAGAATACTTGTTAAACCCTTAGAAAAGCTTGAAGAACTACGTATTTTTTTTCTATCTCAACTCTTTCTCTCTCGACTCTCTTTCTTTTTTTTTTTAGCAAACAACTCTAAGGTAAAATTGATAATAAGCCAAATGGCAATATCGTATACTAAAAAAAAAACCAAGCTCGCCTTTTCAATAAAATAAAAGCATTTCCAACTAATGATCGTATTAATTTAGCGATTTAATATAAATATATATATATATATATATATATTTTATTTATTTAATTAATAATTTAAATTCAAAAAGAAATCCAAAAGCCATAAGGCTTTGTTTGGCAAACCATTTAAAATTAAAGGATTAATACTTAAACCTTGTTTGGCAAAACTAAATTAAAAATTACTTTAATTTATTTTAATAACTCTTTATCACATAGTTATTTGTCACACTTTATTTAATAACAATTTATTAAATAAATCTTAATTAATAACATAATTTCAATCCACATAACACATTAATTATTTAACAAATAAATAATTAACTAAAACATCTCAATCAAATTGAACAATTACTTATTCAATAATAAACACATCAATAAATATTTATATAAATCAATAAATATTTATAACTTACATTTAAAAATACGGAATGTTACATCATTTCCCTCTTATAAGGATTACATCCCGAATCACAACTCAAACAACACATTCGTTACATTCTTCCCTACTTACAAAGATTACATCCCCGAGAATCGAAGACCTGAATTAAACAAATAACTCGAGGTACTCTTTCATCATTTTCTCTTGAGTTCCCACGTTGCTTCTTGACATTGTGGTTTCTCCATATCACCTTCACGAGAAGGTATCACTTTATTCTGAGCACTTGTTCTTTCACATCGACTATACGGATAGGAACCTCTTCATAAGACAAATCTTTCTCGAGCGCAGCGGTTTCGTACTCGATCACGTGATTGTAATCGGGGTTTATATGGTCGTAACATGAAATATGAAAAACATTGTGAATGTTTTCCAACTGGAGGTAGAGCTACCTCGTAAGCTACCTCTCCAACTTTTTTGACACTTCAAAGGGTCCAATAAACCTCGGGCTTAGTTTTCCCTTCTTATCGAAATGAATTTTCCCTTCGAGGAGAAACTTTTAGGAATACATAGCTTCCTACGTCAAATGCGATCTTGCTGTGTTGATCAAGCATACTTCTTACATCGGTCTTGAAGCTGCTACCAATCTTGTCTGATGAGTTTGATAACCTCGGGCGGTTTGTTGCACTGATTACGGTCCTAGCGGTTGGCGTTCACCAACTTCATCCCGCCACGGTGGGGTTACGCACTTTTCGTAGTATAAGCAACCCGTAAAGGCATCATGTCGATCTTTCGCGTGATAACTATTATTGTAGGCGAATTCCACCAGCGGTAATTGTTCTTCGACTTCCTTTGAAATCCATGACGCATGCTCTCGGCATATCTTCCAATGTACGGATCGTTCGTTCGCTTTGGCCATCTGTTTGTGGATGATAAGCCGTACTCATTCATAATTGAGTTCCCATGCATTCTTGTAGTCTCTTCGGAAGTTTGAAGTGAATCGCGGGTCTCTATCGGACAATTGACCTTTGGCACTCCATGTCTCAAAGCGATCTCTTTGATGTACAATCTTGCCAAGTGATCAAGATTGAACCTAATCTTTATTGGTAAAAAGTTATTTGATTTTCGTCGATCATCCACTATTACCCAAATTGCATCGCATCCTCTACGAGTAGTTGGAAGACCCACCACAAAATCCATCGTGATGTGTTCCCACTTCCATTCGGTATTTCCAGCGGTTGAAGTAATCATTTGGGTCTTTGATGTTGGCTTTTACTCTTTGACATGTCAAACATTTAGCCCGCATTCTACAACATCCCTTTTCATATTCGGCCACCAAAATGTTGGCGTAAATCTTGATACATCTTCGTGCTTCTGGATGAATCGAATATCTTGAGCTATGAGCTTGATCAAGATTTAAATCTTTCGATTCTGGTATTCTTTGGAACCAGATTCTTCCCTCGTCTAGTAGTAATCCTTGATTATCGACCTTGTATTTAAATATCGCTACCATCACCCATATTCTCTTTTATCTTTCCACATTCTTCATCTTGTATGTGGCGTTCTTCACCTTGTCCGATAAAGTTGGACCTGCTTCTAAGCGAAATAGTCGTTCATCCAGATTCTGTGGAAATTTGATTTCGATTCTAACTTTGTCATTCTTTGAAATGAGCTCCTCTGAGTTGTTATCAACATCAATTTCTCCGAACCTTTCTGCTTAAAGCATACGCAACCACATTCGCTTTGCACGGATGATAAAAGATCTCACAATCATAATCTTTTATCAATTCCATCCACCACCTTCTCTGACGCATGTTCAAGATCTTTACGAGTGAAAATATACTTGGACTTTTTGTAGTGCATGTAGATCTCACATTTCTCTCCATCTGAGATAGTGTCTCCATATCTTGAGAGCAAATACCACTATGACCAATTCTAAATCATGAGTCAGATAACCTTTCTCATAATCCTTCAGTTGTCTTGATGCATAGGCAATAACTTTGCCGTTTTGCATAAGAACACAACCCAATCCTTTGTGTGAGGCATCACTATACACCACAAAATTTCTGTATTATCCGGCAGGGTTAACACAGGTGCCATACTTAGCTTCTTCTTCAAATCTTGGAAGCTCTCTTCACACTTCTCCGTCAAAGCAATTTCCACGACTTTAAAAGTGTCAAATTTGTTATGAGTGGCTATCTTGGAAAAATCTTGTATAAATCTTCTATAATAAGCGGCCGGTCCCAAGAAACTCCTCACCTCAGAAGGTGTCCTTGGTTGTTCCCAATTGATTCTGACTTCCACTTTTGATGGATCTTTGAAATCCCATCTTTGTCAATCACATGACCCAAAAAATTGTACGATCGAGCCAAAATTCACACTTAGAGAATTTTGCGTACAACTTTTCCTTTCTTAGTGTCTCGATGTCATACGTAAATGTTCCACGTGTTCTTCTTGAGTTTTGGAATACACTAGAATGTCGTCGATAAACACCACTCTGAACTTGTCTAAGAATGGTTTAAATACCTGTTCATCAAATCCATGAGCAGCGGCGGGGCATTTGTTAAACCAAAAGACATCACCGAAACTTCGTAATGTAAAATGCAGGAGTTAGAATGTATATTAGGTATATCCTCCTTTCTTACCTTCAATTGGTGATACCCACTTCTCAAATCTATTTTGAGAAATATTTAGCACCCTTCAAGTTGATCAAACAAGTCATCTATTCTAGGTAGCGGATACCTATTCTTAATAGTGACCTTGTTTAACTCCTATAATCAATGCAAAGCGCATTGATCCATCCTTCTTCTTCACGAATAATACCGGCGCTCCCCACGGTGATCGCTTGGTTGAATATACTTCTTGTCCGGTGAGTTCTTGCGGTTGCACCATCGGTTCCTTCATTTCTCTCGGAGCCATTACATGCGGGGCCTTCGATATCGGTGCGAGTTCTGGCGCTAAAGTCGATTCTGAACTCAATCTCTCTCTCGTCGGTGAAGTCGGCAAATCTTCGGAAATACATCTATAAATTCTCTAACCTTTGGTATCTCCTCTAGTTTCACACCCTTCTTACGAGTATCGACTATGTAAGCCAAATAACCCCTGACCTTTACTTAACAACTTCTTGGCTGCATAATCGTCGGACATTTCATTTGTCTAGGCGATTTGCTACCATGGAAAACTACCTTTGGTGAGTCATAAGGTTTACACACTTCTTGTGACAATCAATTCTTTGCTCCATATTTGAACAACCAATCCATTCCCAAAATTACATCAAATTCCCCGAGTCTAATCGGAATTAAATCTACCATCGGGATATTCCTTTAATGTTCACTCTACGGTTCTTGTATCTGAACCTAATGAGGAATCACCTCCTATTTGCAATTTCTATGTTCAAAGGAAATTGGTTCTTCTCAAGGCAATTCTAACCTCTTAGCAAATTCATCGAGATATAAATGAGCAAGTAGCACCCGAATCAAATAATACATAAGCATTAATATCGTTGATTGGGATAATACCTGACACCACATCTTTTGATTGCACAGCATCTTGCACAGTCATGTTGAAAGTTCTGGTTGTGGGTTTGTTTGACGTTGTAGGTCCAGCAATGGCCCAAGTACCTCCACTGCTGCCTCCCTTACTTCTTACTGTTTCTCCGACCTTCTTCTGAGGGCATTCACGAGCAAAATGATCCTTGGATCCACATGTGAAACAGACATTCTTCTTGGGTTGGGTGCAATTTGAGGCGATGTGACCCTCCTGGCCACAGTTGAAACATGCACGTTTCCCCATCAAGCACACACCCTTATGAAACCTCCCGCATGTAGCACATGCTTCAAACTTCCTAAACTGTTGGTTACTCTGCTGGTTTCTAGTACCCCCATTTCCGTTCCATTTCCTCTTCAAGTTGTTGTTGTTGTTGTTGCCATTTCCATTGCCTCGCTACCATTCTTCACTTCCACCTCATTCTTCTTCTTCTTCTTCTTCTGCTCTTAATTGAATTTTGTCACTGCCTCGCCTCCACCTTCGGTGAGTACAACCTTCTCCATCACTGCTGCAAACGTCTTCAATTGGAGCAGGAAACCCTCTTTGTCTGAGCCGGGGCTTTAGTCCTGTTAGAACCTCTTTTGCCTGCCTTTCGTTATCTTGACTTGATATGGCGCAAACCTCGCCAATTCGTTGAATTTCACGGCATACTCAGACACCGTCATCGCTCCCTACTTCAGTTCCAAAAACTGAACCTCTAGCTGACTCTTCGAACTCTCTGGGAAGTAGGTCTCGAAGAATAACTCCTTAAACCTATCCCAAGTCATCACTCCTGGTCCTTCCCGGGTTTTATTGGCTTGCCACCAATAACTAGCTTCTGCTTTCAACATAAATGTTGCAAAAGCAGTCTTCTGTTCATCCCCTACCCTAGCGACTTCAAATATCTTCTCAATTTCCATAATCTAGGTATGTGCCTCGTAGGATTCGTTGACCCACGGAATTGGTGGTCGACCGCCTTAAACTCCTTAAGCGTTGTGCCTTGGTTTTGAGGTTGATTACGTAGCGCTCTCTGTTAGTAATGTCACTAGTTGTTGGATGAAATTATCCTCAACATCATTATTGTTAGTTCTCATTATTGGTTCTCGACGGGGTGGTTCACGTCGGGAGGCATTTTACATAAAAAAACATCTATTAGACTATTACCCAACTTCTTTAAGTATTTTCTAATTATCTTGCCTCCATAAAAGAATTAACCACATAACACTTTTGAATAAAATAATAGCTTTTATTTATTCATCATAACTTGAAAAATATAACAATAATAGCATCCTTTGCTATTTACATTCCTTTCTGAACTACAAAAGTTACTGAGGACAACATCATCATTCTCATATCCCATGGTTACTTAACACTAGGGATTTACACATTATTTAACACTTATTACTTGCAAAAGCAGACACATTTCTACGATGATCTATTAAGATACTCGGTAGCCTTTTTGACGCTCTTCTTCCATATAACACGGAACATGGTTGGCGATCTAACACGTATGATGGCAGAGTCTCGAACTGAATTGGATAACCCATGACCCGATCTTGAGCTCGATTGATCACGGTATTGAATACTTTATCCATCTCTTCCATCTTCATCCTCTTTGCTTGTGCATCCCTTACTGCTCTTCCAGTTCGTTGATAAGCTTCCTCGTATGCGTCTTCAGCTCTCGCCCTCTTGGTAGCTTCTTCATTCAGCTTTTTCTTCAGTTCCACGACCATCTCGATCTGTTGTTCCTTCTCTCCTTGATGCGCATCGACTTCTCTTCAACATTAGTTAGGCGTTCATCTCGATCACGGATGTAAATCGTCCTTACGTGTCATTGCGATCATTGTTCGACTACTATCTCTGCAACTCCTCAAGCTGTGTCACGAAGTTCCACGTTACGGTCGTAGACTTCATCATCATACATCTGAGCGACCATCGAGGTTAGTGGAGTCTCTCCTCCTCCTCGTCCTCGTTATCCTCATCCTCTGTGGCAACTCCACGGGATCCTCCTCATCCGTCTCCACATCATCATCCTCATCTTCAACCCTTTGTGACCAGCAGAGGTGACTCCGTGGCGATAGTTGTTCCCAAACAACTTTGAATATGTGTGAGGCTCCTCCTCTATAGGCATTTGAGGTCCCTCCTCCCTAACTTTGTTGGATTCTCAGGCATTAGTCATCTGACAACAAAATTTTAAAGTTTTAGTTATTAATCATTCTACTCGACACTCGTGAGCACATAAGTTATAAACACATAAGCACATAAGTGTTTTTTTACTTCTTCTTTAAAACTCGAAAAGAGTTATCTCCACTATCTTTTCAAAGGTTACTTCCTAAGGCTTTTTCCCCCACCTAAGGTTCATAACCTAAAGCTTTGATACCAACTTGTGACACCCCAAATCCGGTGCTTCATTACCTCAAGATTTGGTGTTCACGTAATCAAAACATTCATTTATAACTACCCGATCATAAATAAAATTGAATAATAAACACCCCCATACAGAATTACATAAAATAAAATCTCCCGAGGTTATCTAACCTTTACAAACAATCATTCATGCGGAAAATTTAAATAAACTTCATTACATTCTTTAAACCAAAGTCGATAATAAAACTATCAAAACTATTACAAGTCTTGATGCTTGTTCATCTTTCCTTTCCTTTTCTTTGGTGCTAGGTACGTCACCCTTTCCATCTTTAGTTTGTAAGGATTTTTACGAGGCAAGAGTGAGCAAACAAGGCTCACTTGAAATAACAATGAATAACTTTTACATTCTCTGCCCATTCGAGGGGCTCGATAGAAGCCCGAACAATAGGTTCTATTAACATCTTAAACATTCCTTGCCCATTTCGGGGCTCAATAGAACTAAATAATAAGTCTTATTAACATCTTAACATTGAGGGCTCGACGAGAGTTCTATTAACATTTTAACCACAAACCTTCTAATCCACGAACCTTTACGATTATAAGTAATCTTTCAACTTAAACTTTTACGGTCATACGACCATAATGACTTTAAGGTACTTAGGGGGATCAACCCTTCGTACATGTATTGTATACAAACATTTCAGCATGAAAGTACAAAACTAAGCGTAACCCCTATAAATAGGGTTGTTCATCTCAGTATTTTGAGTACAAGTCCGCCCCAAAGATAGTTTGGTTTGGATACACTTCAAGGTAATTTGGAGTTCAACGGACATCAACTAAGGATTAGTTGAATAAAGATAATAACACTATGTTATTGAATGATCATCTTGAATAAACCTTTTCGTTCTAAGTTCATGCTTTAGGAATAATCTAATAGCATAACAATTGAATAATCTATCATACCTTGCTTTGAACAACATTAAGCTAAGGTTACAACTTAGAATTTAATATCAAGCATGCATAACAACAATAATTGGAGCGATAAAGCTGAGTCAATGAGAATAAAGGTACTTGCATGCTAATATAACAAGTTTAGAGTTAGGAAAAACTTGCATAATCATAATAACTATCTCAGCGAAAGTGTGGAGATGGGAAGCTTGTATCATCATGAATAAGCTGGATACCATTAAATTGCTTAATGGAAATACTTTACTCGATAAAGTATAGCATATGAAATTTTCATAATGAAGCTTTAGGATTAGAAAATTTGCTCAATGTAAAAGATAGGTATTTAGAATCTTGCCTTGTGCGTAGATTAAACCGTTATAATCCAAACCACAATTATCCTATATACATATGTTAACATGACATAATCGATCGATAACACATATATATCTCTACATCACGTATGCTTTGATTATAAATTGCATTATTAAATTCTATCCATTAAAACTAATAACAATATTTGTTAATTAGTAATTCTATGTTCACTCATAGTATTAATATATTATAATACTAGAAATACATAATCAACATTTATCATATATCATTCCTTTAAAATATCTGACTTTTGTGCAAGACAAAAGTCATTTCTGAACTTTCTGTTAAGTGGTAAGTGGTAGTGCATAGCGTTTTTTGTGGTAGTATTTGCTTGTTGATGTGGCTCTCGGTTGGAGATTTATATAGGGACTCGGTCTTTATGCGAGGTCCGTGCTCTGATTTGATTCGATTGATTCTGGTGCTGAGAAGTCCGGTTAGTAGCGACTTTTTGGCGCTAAATGCTTGAAACTTGTATTTGGGCGTGAATTTTTGACTTTGAGGTGGCGAAACTCAAAACCAAACCAGAAGAACAGAGAAAAGCTACTGTCTAACTTTTTAACAGCCATTGACATCCAATAACATGTATAATTTCACGAAAATTACACATAAAAGTTATGAAGCATTTGTGTACAAATTTTACACAACTAAACAATAATATCAGAGAACTAATTCTTTGAAAACATTGTCTTCCTTTAAAACCAAACTTTTAAAACTCCATTGTTGATATCTTGATATCTAAAATGCAGTGAACGTAATTCAAGAATTATAACCAACTTAATACTTTTGAAATACTATCATACAAACATATATTCCAATTTACATATACAAAGTTAAATTCGCGTATTAGTTCACAATTTATATAATCACATACCACTTTTGTTATTTTGCAAACATACGTTCATACATGTTTTTCACTGTAAAACCAAGTTCCTCTTTCTTTAACATGCAATTAGAATGAAATCTTATATACATGTTAAACATACAATCACCTATCAATATATGCTAGTATAACAATTACCAAAACATAGTTTACAAGAATTTTGTAAAAACTTATACACAGTGAAGTAGAAGAACAGGACTATCAAATTCACGATAAATATATGGCGTAAAAGCATATATGGTTACATAAACATAATTTAAGGTTATAAACACCTACCTTTTTGTTGATAAGAATACTTGTTAAACCCTTAGAAAAGCTTGAAGAACTCTGTATTTTTTTCTATCTCAACTCTCTCGAGAACTCTCTCCTTTCTTTCTTTTTTTAGAGATAACTCTAAGGTAAGCCAAATGGCATATATCGTATACTTAAAAAAAACCAACGCTTCGCCTTTTCAATTCAATAAAAGCGGAAGCTCAACTAATGATCGTATTAATTTAGCGATTACCCAAAATAATATATATTATATATATTTTATTTATTTAATTAATAATTTAAATTCAAAAGAAATCCAAAAGCCATAAGGCTTTGTTTGCAAACCATTTAAAATTAAAGGATTAATACTTAAACCTTGTTTGGCAAAACTAAATTAAAATTACTTTTAATTATTTTAATAACTCTTTATCACATAGTTATTTGTCACACTTTATGTAATAACAATTTATTAAATAAATCACTTAATAACATAACTCGATCCATATAACACATTAATTATTTAACAATTAAATAATTAACTAAAACATCTCAATCAAATTGAACAATTATCAAATTAACAATTACTTATTCAATAATAAACACGTCAATAAATATTTATATAAATAAATAAATATTTATAACTTACATTTAAAAAATGGGGCGGAATGTTACACTTTGAAATCCATATGCATGCTCTCAACATATCTTCCAATGTTTGGATAGTTCGTTCGTTTTGCCCATCAGTTTGTGGATGGTATGTTGTACTCATTCGCAACTGTGTTCCTATGCATTCTTGTAGTCTCTTCTAGAAGTTTGATGTGAACCTTGGATCTCTATCTGACACGGGAACTCCATTTCTTGACACGATCTCTTTAACGTACAATTTCACTAGCTGATCAAGATTAAATCTAATCTTTATTGGGGAAAAGTGTGTAGATTTTTTTAGTCTGTCCACTATAACCCATATCGCATCGTATCCTTTCTAAGTCATTGGAAGTCCTACCACAAAATCCATTGTGATATGCTCCCACTTCCATTCTGGTATTTCCAACAGTTGAAGTAACCCGATTGGTCGTTGATGTTCAGCTTTCACCTTCTGACACGTCAAGCATTTTGCAACGTATTCTGCAACGTCTCTTTTCATATTCGGCCACCAAAAATGTCGCCGCAAATCTTGATACATTTTTGTACTTCCTGGATGAATCGAATATCTTGTGTTGTGTGCTTCGGTCATGATTTCGTCTTTAAGCTATGGCACTGCTGGAACCCAAATTCTTTCCTCAAACTGTAGTAGTCCTTCTGTATCGATCTTATATTTTACATCACTACCCTCAACCACTTTCTCTTTGATTGTTTTGCATTCTTTATCTTATAGTTGAGCATTCTTCACTTTGTCCACCAAAGTTGTACTGGCATCTATCTGAAATAGTCGTTCATCGTACTCCTTTGGAAATTTGATTTCCAATTCTAGCTTTGTCATTGCTGAAATAAGCTCCTCCTGAGTGGTTATCATCATCAACTTCTCCCGAACTTTCCTGCTCAAAGCATCTGTAACCACATTCACTTTGCCCGAATGATAAAAGATCTCACAATTATAATCCTTTATCAATTCCATCCACCTTTTTTGTCGCATATTCAAGTCCTTCTATGTGAAAATATACTTCAGACTTTTATGATCTGTATAGATTTCACATTTCTCTCCATAGAGAGTGTCTCCATATCTTGAGAACAAACACTACTGCAGCCATGTCCAAATCATGAGTCGAATAACCTTTCTCATAATCCTTCTGTTATCTTGATGCATACGCAATAACTTTGTCATTCTGCATAAGAACACATCCCAATCCCTTATGTGAGGCATCACTATACACCACAAAGTTACTTGTACTATCTGGGAATGACAACACATGTGCCATGCTTAATTTCTTCTTCAAATCCTGGAAACTTTCTTCACATTTCTCCGTCCAAACAAATTTCAGTTTTCCTGGTCAAATTTGTTAATGGAGTGGCTATCTTAAAAAAATCTTGAATAAATCGTCTGTAATAACCGGCCAGTCCCAAGAAACTCCTCACTTCTGACGGTGTTCTTGGTTGTTCCCAATTGATTACAGCTTCCACTTTTGATGGATCCACGGAAATCCAATCTTTTTCAATCACGTGCCCAAGAAATTGCTCACGATCTAGCCAAAATTCGCACTTAGAGAATTTCGCGTACAATTTTTCCTTTCTTAGTGTTTCCAATGTCAAACGTAAGTGTTCCACATGTTCTTCTTGAGTTTTGGAATACACCAGAATGTCGTCGATGAATACCACTACAAACTTGTCTAAGAATGGTTTAAACACCTTATTCATCAAATCCGTGAATGCAACAGGTGCATTGGTTAAACCAAAAGACGTCACCAGAAACTCGTAATGTCATACCGAGTTCTGAATGTCGTTCGTGGTATATCCTCCTTCCTCACTTTCAACTGGTGATACCCACTTCTCAATTCTATTTTTGAGAAGTATTTAGCACCCTTCAACTGGTCAAACAAGTCATCTATTCTTGGCAATGGATATTTTTTTTTAATAGTGACTTTGTTTAATTCTCT
Source organism: Panax ginseng (assembly GCA_020205605.1). Lineage (NCBI taxonomy): Eukaryota > Viridiplantae > Streptophyta > Magnoliopsida > Apiales > Araliaceae > Panax > Panax ginseng. The sequence goes on from CM035140.1 coordinate 55,399,249, forward strand.
ATAATCAATGCAAAGGCGCATTGACCCATCATTCTTCTTCACAAATAACACTAGCGCTCCCCACGGTGATACGCTTGGTTGAATATACTTCTTGTCTAACAATTCTTATAATTGTACCATCAGTTCCTTCATTTCTACTGGAGCCATTCTGTACGGGGCCTTCGATATCGGTGATGTCCCCGGCACTAAGTCGATCATGAACTCAATCTCTCTGTCAAGCGAAAGTCCTAGAAAATCCTCTGGAAACACATCCTCAAATCCCTCACCATTAGTATCTCTTCCAGTTTCACATTATTTGTCCGAGTATCGACTATGTAAGCTAAATAGCACACACAGCCTTAACTCAACAATATCTTGGTCTGCATAATTGTCATACATTTCATTTGTCTAGGCGACTTTCTACCAAAGAACACTACCTTTGACGGGGTCATAAGGTTTACACACTTCTTTTGGCAATCAATTACCGCCCCATATTTGAACAGTCAATCCATTCCCAAAATAACATCAAATTCTCCAAGTCTAATCGGAATCAAATCTACCATCAAGATATTCTCCTTAATGTTCACCCTACAGTTTTTGTGTACGAATCTAATAGGGATTATCTCTTTATTCGCAATTTCTATGTTCAAAGAGAAATTCAGTTCTTCTCTAGGCAATTCTAACCTCCTAGCAAATTCATCAGAGATAAACGAGCAAGTAGCACCCGAATCAAATAATACATAAGCATCAATATCATTGATTGGGATAATACCTGATATGACATCTTTTGATTGCAAAGTATCTTGTACAGTCATGTTGAAGGTTCTAGCTGTGGGTTTGTTTGATGTTGTACCTCCATTACTTCTGGTTGTCACTCCATCCTTCTTCTTAGGGCATTCACGAGCAAAGTGATCCTTGGATCCGCACGTGAAGCACATGTTCTTCTTAGGTTGAGTGAAATTTGGGGCGATATGACCCTCATGGACATAATTGAAGCATACTCGTTTCCCCATCAAGCACGCACCATTGTGAAACTTCTCGCATGTAGCACATGCTTTAAACTTCTTGTTTTGCTTGTTACCCTGTTAGTTTCCAACACCCACGTTTACATTCCACTTCCTCTTCAAGTTGTTGTTGTTATTGTTGTTGTTGTTGTTTCCACCACTACCACCTCCATTCTTAATTTCCACCTCATTCTCGTCTTCTTCTGTTCCTGATTGAACTTTGTCACTGCCTCGCCTCCACCTTCAGTGAATATTGCTTTTTCCATCATTGTTGCGAAATTCTCCAACTGGAACAGGGAAACCTTACTGTACAACCAGGGCTTCAGTCCCTGTTCAAACTTCTTCGCCTTGCGTTCATCCGTGCTGACTTGATAAGGCGCAAACCTCGCCAACTTGTTGAATTTAGCAGTATACTCGGATACCGTCATTGTTCCCTGCTTCAGTTCTAGAAACTGCACTTCCAGCTAACCCTTCGAACTCTCGGGAAAATAGGTCTCGAAGAATATCTCCTTAAACCTATCCCAGGTCATCATCCCTAGTCCTTCTCAAGTTTTATTGGCCTGCCACCAATAACTAGCTTCTGCTTTGAACATGAATGTTGCGATAGCAGTCTTCTGGTCATCTCCTACCCTAGAAACATCGAACACCTTTTCTAGCTCCATAATCCAAGTATGTGCCTCGACTGGATTCACTAACCCACAAAATTCAGGTGGTCCAACCGCCTTGAACTCCTTAAACGTTGTTCCTTGGTTCTGTGGTTGATTCTGCAATGCTCATGTCAGTAACGTCACTAATTGTTGAACGGGGTTAGCATCAATATTGTCGTTATTGTTGGTTCCTTCGGTGGTTCTCTGTCGTGGTGGTTGACGTCTGGGAGGCATTTTCTGTTTAAAAATACACTCATTAGGTTATTATTCAACTCTTTAAAGTAATTTCTACTTAACTTGCCTCCACAAAAGAAATAACCACATAATCACGTAACACTTTGAATAAAATAACAACTTTTATTTATTCATAACCTCTTTAAAAACATAAGACAATAGCATCACTGCTATTTACATTACTTTCTTGAACTACAAAAGTTTCAGGACAACATCATCGTCATATCCCATAGGTTACATAACACTTGGGATTTACAATTTATTTAACATTTATTAATCGCATAACAACTACGATGTTCTACTAAGATACTGTTTAGCCTTATTACGTTCTTCCTCCATAATCCGAAATATTGTTCTGCGATCTAATACGTACGATGGCAGTGTCTCGAACTGAATTGGATAACCCATGGCCTGATCTTAAGCTCGATTAACCACGGTGTTGAATACTCTATTCATCTCTTCCATCTTCATTCTCTTTGCCTGTGCGTCTTTCACTGCTATCCTGGCTCGTTTAAACATCTCCTCATATGCATCCTCGGCTCTTGCCCTCTTCGTAGCTTCTTCCCTTAGCTTATTCTTCAATTCAGCGACCTCCTTGATCAGTTGTTCTTTCTCTCCTGTAGTCTGTTCTAGCTTCTCCTTGACATTAGTCAGTCATTCCTCACGATCTTGGATCTCATCATCTTTCTGTGTCATTGAAGTCTGTTGTTCAACTACTATCTCTTACAATTCCTCGACTGTATCCTGAAGTTCCACGTTATGGTCGTAGACTTCATCGTACATTCGAGCAGCTATCGAGGTTAGTGGAGTCTCCTCCTCCTCGTCCTCATCATCCTCATCCTCCTGTGGCAACTCAACGTGATCCTCCTCATCCGTCTCCACATCATCATCCTCATCTTCAACCACTGTGACCAACAGGGCTGACTCCTGTGGCAGTAGTTGTTCCCAAATAACCTGAATGTCGTGCGACTCCTCCTCTATAGGCATCTGAGGTCTATCCTCCCTAGCCTGACTGGATTCTCCGACATTAGTCATCCTGACAACAAAATTTTAAGTTTCAGTTATTAATCTTTACTACTCGACACTCACGAGCACATAAGTATAAACAAATAATCACATAAGTGTTTTACTATTTCTTCCTTAAAACTCGTTAAGAGTTAATCACCACTATCTTTTCAAAGGTTACTTCCTAAGGCTTTTCGCCACCTAAGGTTCATAACCTAAAGCTTTGATACCAACTTGTGACACCCCCAAATCCCGGTACTTCATTACCTCAAGATTTGGAGTTCACATAATCAAAACATTCATATCTAACTACCCAATCATAATAAATTGAATAATAAAAAAAACTGCCCATACAGGATTACTTTAATAAAAACATTATCTCCCAGGTTCTCTAACCTTTAATACAATCATTCAAGTGCGGAAATAAAATTATTAAATCACATCATTATTAAAAGTCTATCATCATAACGATTTAAGGAAAATTAAAAGTCTTCATCACTTGTACATTTTTTCCTTTCCTTTGCTAGTTGTAGGTTTATCTACCTTCTCAACCATAGCTGCAATAAATGTATAAATATGCAAGAATGAGCAAACAAAGCTCACTTGAAATAAGAATAAATATCTTTACATCATTTGCCAAATAATAGGCTCAATAGAACTGAACGATATGTTCTATTATCATTTCAACATTTGCCAATTCATAGGCTCAATAGAACTGAATGATTTATTCTATTAACATTCTTAAATATACTACTGAGGGTCAAATGACCATGAACAATGTCCACAGTTATAAGTAATCTTTCAACTTTAACTTTAACAGTCGTATGACTATAAGGACTCCACGTACTTAGGGGATCAATCCTTTGTACAATGTATTATGCACAACTATTTCAACGCTAAGCGTAAACCCCTAAACATAGGGTTGTTCATCTCAGTATTTAGAGTACAAGTCCGCACCAAAGAAAGTTTGGTTTGGATAAGCTTTCAAGGGTAATTGAAGTTTAATGATCATCAACTACGGAACTAGTTGAATCAACAATGCTTGATAATACAATACTTGTTTAATAACAACATAACTTAGAACATTTGAGAATCATAAATGAACTGATTCTACATATCTAACTAATGCTTGAAATAACTATAGAGCATAAGTATTCAATAGAATGAATAAAATGGTTAACCTTTGCTTGAACAGTAAAATAAGCTAAGGTTCGAGTCTTATAACATTAGAATGATATTCCTAAACGTACATTTAACTGATAGCAAGATGGAAAATAAAAACTTGCCCAACAATGTATTAACTTATACAAGGAATTAAAATAGTTCAATAATAGAGACGAGAGTTCAAAAACTACGCTCATTATATGTGACAACCCAAAAATTCGTGTTGTCCAGAATTTAGGTTTAAAGAATTAGTTATTAATAAAACTAATTTTATTAATAATATTATGTGCTATGTGTTTGTTAATCGTTCTATAACCTATGATGATTATAAGTCGGGAGTAATGCAGCTACAAGCTAGTCTCGGCGTAGTAAAATTTTCAAGGCGAAAATAGAAGTTTTTAGGGAAGAACAAAATATTTTTTGGGGAAAAAGGCGAAATAGGCACTATTCATCCATTTACGCTTTCGGAGATTTATTTTGAATTTCCGAGAAGTTATAGATTACGTTTAATTTTGAGACGTGATGGAATATTCAATAATATTTCAGTTATGGCAAAAACGAAGTTTTCGCCTGCGGATTCAAAACCCAGGATTAGGAAAAGTGAGTTCCGAGAATTTATGATCACGTATAACCATTAGGGTTATTATGCATGAGAAATACGAGGATAATACTAGTTATTATATGAGTATAGTAAGAAGATTAGTACGGCGTATAATACGAATATCGTACGAACTATATACGAAGAAAATACGAGAATACGAGAATGAGATGCGTAGAATACGATTAGTCTTACTGGACTTTGAGTTCATGGACTTTGTAGAATCTAATTGGACTTGGATTAGGTCAAGCCCAACGCTTTGTGAAATCAAGCCCAAAATAGGCCCAATAAGAATTAGGGTTAAGGCCCAAACCAAGAAAAGAAACCGCGGATCGAACCGATGGGTAAACGGATGGGTAATAACCAATGGGGCAACCCATGGGGTGACCCATGGGCAAAGAGGGGCGACCACTTGGCCACCAAGTAAACTTGGTGGCTAAGTCTTGGAGGAGGTGGGAATAGGAAGGAGGTGGGGGCGAAATGACTAAAATGCCCTTAGCTTTGATTTTCTATAAATAGGAAGCTCATTTGTTTATTTTGAGGATTTTGAAAATCCCACACTCGAGAGAGAGAGAGAGAGGTCGGATGGGGAGGAGAAGGAAGAGTTTGAGCATGAATGATCGGATCGAAAGTGTTCGTGAAATAGAAAAGCTTGCAAATCGTCGGCTTTGTCTAGCGGGAGAAAAATAAGAAGAAGACGTAATTTAAAACCTAGTTTCTTCTAATATTTTCTTTAAGTTTAATATGTTTAAAACATAGCTTAATGAGAATAGAGAGAAGATGATGTTAGAAATGATTTCATATGGTTGAAATCATGAGAAAAAGAAGAAATTAGAACTTAGAAATTTAGTTTATAAATTTCTTAAAGAAGTATAAGATTCGTAGTGAATTTGAACGATCCGAGTGGATTATATGAATAAGTAGGTGAAATAAGTAAGGAATGGTGTTCTATAACATCAAATTCCAATAAAAAGTGAAATCATAACCAAAATATCGATTAAAACGAAGAACGAACGAAGAACACGCGAAGAACACGAAGAACGTTGATGATGGACAAATTTAAAACCATCGTAGGATAATTGTTGTTGATGGACAAGTTTAAAACCATCGCGTATAAGTTAGATGTGTATTGATTAGTTAGGAACGGTAGAAACGTTCATGAAGAATGGATTAAAACTTAGCTATAACGAAGTTATCGCGAAATTTCGTAAAAGACAAACAATATTTAGCAAGTTAGTAAATGAACCCGAATGGGTAGGGTTTCATAAGAGAATAAGAGAACATAGAAAACTTGAGTCGTGGACTCAAGAACGAACGAGTTTCGAGTTCGGATGACCGAATTACGGACGAACGAACGAAGAGCGTTAAAAACGTAAAATAAACAAAGGGTGAAAATCAAACCAATCGAATGGCACGCTAGCAGATTTAGAATGAATTTCTGGTCAATGGGTATTAAAGTACATAAGATAAGGAAGAGAATGGCTTTGGAACGACCTCGTTCCGAGTTATAACGAAGGAGTTATGAGATCGGGAAGTAAGCGTCTCAAAATTTATTTAACACTTACAGAAAATTTCTAGGGTTAGGGCTCGGCATCGCGGCGCCAGTCATGCCTTTATGAGTGGCGGCGGCATCAATGATGAGTCGAAAGAAGAATGCAAGCAGCGAGCATGCAGCTGCGATGAGCAAGGTCCAATAATGATATTTTAAATACTCAATTATTGGGGGATGTGCAAGAAAGAAAAATGAACATAGAGTTTACCTAAAATAAAATTAAGCAAATGACTTAAACCTTTATTAAAGGTTGAACGTAAAGATTAAGCAAGATTAAATGACAAAGAATATAAACGCGTGTTACGTAACCGATCCGGGAACCGTAGTCGCGATGAACGAACGTGAGGGATTGCTATGGTTGTGATTCCTTAGACGTTGAGCGTTTAGGGTAATGAACATGGGGTTCGTATAATGGATAACGAAAGTATCAATAAAATAGAAATTATCACGAAAGCCGTAACAAACGGTAATAAGAATAATGAAATAGAATGTAGTCGATAAGAAATGAATCCTAAGGTATGACATTTAGTCGCCCGAAAGCCGTGAAAAGAATAAAACATTGATTTAACGAACATTAAGTTTAATGGTTCGAATAAGATAAGAATATAAATCATCCAAGATGATGAACGTGAGTAAGACATCTCCGTATATCATAAAGCCGTAAATTGGTAAAGGAAGTTAGTCGTGTAAACTTATATTGCAAGAACGCAAACCCTAAGAAGTAAAGTTAACTAAACCAATGCGTAAGTTCAATATATGACTAATTGGTGTTTATGTTTTCTCCTTATGTGTTATATAGGAATTGAAATGAACAGTTCGGCGTAAGCTGTAGCTGGGCGTAAGACAAGTTTCCTAACTTCATTCGTATTACATGAATGTTGATTTCTTAAACTTCTCAGATGTTGTACTTGAGAAGTCTTGTCTATATGCATATGTGCGATGTATGCACAAGGTTGTAGAATGTATGAGGCCTTGAGCCACAATTTGAACACTTCGGTGTTTTTATGATATGCATTGTTCTGTAATTGAGCTGTCCAATACAAGTATATTCTGTTTATACATGAACCGTTATTGTTAAGGTTGTGCTAATGATTCTAGCCAGATAGGATGTGTATGAAAAAGGTAGAAGCATGAAAGTATTTCAAAGTGAAAATGACTGATGTTTTAAGATGATAGGAAGATGTTTTAAGATGATAGGAATCGAGACTATTCCTATTATTCAAGCTGCTTCATAACCTTTGTTCGGTTATAGAAGTTCTAAAGAAATGTTTTAATTCTGAAGTTATTTGTTCAACTGTTATGACTTGCTGGGCAATTGAATGCTCACACTTGCTTTAAATGAAAAACAATTTTCAGCAAACAAGGTTTGAAGAACTTATAGATCCCGTTAAGATTAAGCTGATGGTCTCCAGATGAATTGTCATTCAGAGTGTGAAGGTAGCGAGAAGATCAAGTGAAGACTTGTAATTTAGAAAGATGAGTTGAACTCTAGACTAGTTTAAGGAACTGTTATGTATCCTTGGTGGCGGATAAAAGTCACTCTTGTAAGATGAAATGAATAATGTATTTATTATTATTTGTAATGAAAAAGGTTATAAGGTTTGCAGAACCTGGGATTTGAGAGTGTATGTCGTTATATTTCAGTATATAATGATGTATGTTGGATAAATGATGTACTCGTGACGTACGAAATCCTGGTGTGAAAGATAGACCGGATTTCGGGGTGTTACAAGTTGGTATCAGAACTGATAGGTTATAAACCTTAGGTAGGAGTGCCTAAGACTATAATCGTAGAGAGAAGGATGAAAAGATCACCACGTGATCATAGTGACTCATAGTAACAGATGGGTTGTTAAACAATGTATGATTTATAGCGAGTGTTATGAATGAAAGGTACTATGAAGTAGTACGGGAAGAAGAACTTAGATTGAGTTATGAAGGATAGTATAAGAATTAATGAAAATTCGTATTAAGTAGAGAGAGATTTAGAAGTTATAAAATTTCAATTGAGGACTCATATCAGTAGCTGAGTAGTATGATTCCTTGTATGGGCGGGGAAATTGTACGTGGTTTTAGAACCACTTAGCTTCTGGTAGTGATAATCATTGGAATTGATCACGCTATCAAGATGTATATGGCGAGAAGGTGAATCTTTTCTCATGTATATACTTGGTGGGTAGAGAACGATAAAGTAGGTACGAGTTCTTGAAACTCATACTTATGGTAAGTTTATGACTCATAATAATATGGTATATTTTCTAACGTCTCAGCGAATGGACGCCTATGGTCTGTCTGGATGTTCTTAAACTCATATTATTGTGGAAAGTTCCTGAACTCATAATGTGTGGTGTTGACTTGGTCATATTCCAACCTTAGGTTCTGATGATGACTTTCCTATTGTACTAAAATGTTTACTCATGCATTTACAGGATATTAAAAGAATTCTTGAAGCTTTGATTTATTAAAGGATTGAAGACATGAAGGCTTGAAGAATTGCTTGAGTCATTAGGAAATAAATGTAAGATCCTAGCTTTAATTATTTCTCAATCAAGGCTCTAGGATTTGCATTGCATTGCATCATTAATTAATTGTGGAATAAATTAAAATGATTAATTAATTAAAGATTAATTATGAAAATATTTAATTAAGCTTTCAAAATTAATAAGGATCAAATATTAATTAAGTTATTCATTATGTTTTCCATGATTTATTAGTTGATTGAACTTTCCTTAAAATTGATTAAGCAAATCAAATTTTCATATCTTCATAATCAATTACCATGGATCAATAATTGGAGTAATTTTTGAAAAGCTAATTTTGAAACATTCTCATAATTAAAGGAATTAATTTAAAATAGATTTTGATTCTTTACATAAATCTATACCATATATCTTGGGATTGAGTTACTCAGGAATTGATTGAACTTTCCTTAAAATTTAGCAAATCAATATTCATATCTTTAGAATCAATTAATTGGAGTAACTTTTGGAAAGCTAATTAGTGAGGGCAAATCTACATTAATTGGGTTCCTAAAATTAATATGGAAATGTTTCTTAAATGATGAAAATTTGAAGTGTTCCTAAAAATGTGTACTCTAGGACATGTGCATTGCATAAATACTTGTAGTCAAATATTTGATGTCACATGGAAATTCACTAGTCCCTGATATGCATGACCAAAATTGCTCACCATAAATTAAGGAATCAAATATTGTTAACTAATATATATATATATATATATATGGAAATCTGGAGTAAATGGTTGATTAAATACCATACCATAAATTATTCATCAACTTGACTCACGGTAATAACAAATATGGCATATCATAACTCATGCATCATAAATCGTGCCTCATGATTCAAGGACTTTAATTCTGGGCAATCAACTAAGGTAACTAGCTAATATCATGCTTTATATAAAAGCTCAAATTAAGGAACATCACTAGATTGTTATGTTAAAGAAAATCTGCTTCGTGATGATAATTGATTATATCCGGTAATTGCCAAAAAGAAAGCTGACATATGACAAGATGGTTACTAATTGCAGAAATCATAAAAGATATACACTAAACGTGATGAACTCTCTTAAGCAAGATTCTCTCAGTCATCACTAAGATATGTCTATATTGTATACTAAATCATGACGTGTCATATACTAATATACATATATTAGATGTCTTGATCTTTGGCACAATCTCCGGATGACAGTCTATGTATTACGTGACTTGTGCATACTATCTCTAACGATCATATCACGCATAGAAAACAAGCAACGGTAATACTTTAGAAAAGCCTATAAATGAACTGATTTCTTTAACGAGAAAAGTACAAGAAAACACATACTGATATCACAAAGCATACAAGCTACTGGGCAATTCTACTAACTATATTTTCAGCTACTTCGTGAACATCTAATTGGTGATATCTCTTCTATTCTTTATTCACTGAGATTAATCTTTGCACTAATATACTTGAAAGATATTTTATTATTTTGAGTGCAAGCATACAAGCAGTTGGGTAATTAAATTGACTATATTTTCAGCTAAGTCTCATGAGCTTAAATCGGTGATATCTTTATCTTTCATATTGATCATTGCATTTTAGTTGAGCCCTAAATTGTTGATATAATTATTGCTTTGATCATAGTTTATTTTGTTGTCATATCTTTGATCAATTCTCTAAACATGTGGTAGACTAAGTTGTCTAATCCGGGTTGGATTAGAGGTTTTGCAAGCAAGTTCAAGGAAGCATAGTTGCTTAAGGGTGCATAGGTGCACGGGGAGCAAAGGTGCTAGGGGAGTATAAGTACTCAAAGGTTATGAAACTTGTCTTGTAAAGGGGTTTAATTGTAAACAAAGTTAATTAATAAAGAGAGTCTCCAATACTAGTTGGTATTAGACGTGGATTAGGCCACTAGAATAGAGGATAGGGGCTGAACCACGTAAAAATTCTGGTGTTTGTGTGATTGCATTCTATACTCGAATATTCTGTTATTTATCCAGCAACTTGCATTCTATCCATATCAGTAATCCAGCTTGCTGCATTAAACACTCAAGGAATTTTTGATAAGAAATAAAAATTGGACATAGTTTGTGCCTACACTTATTTAACCCCCCCCCCTTCTAAGTGTGCCTACTTAAATTTTATGTGGAAAGTTGATGGACTGTACTAGGGTATAAGGATGTTTAGACTGAAAAAATATTGTTTTCAGTAGGCTTAGTATTGAAGGTGCTAGAGAAGATTAAGTATTGTCGTAGTAAGACAATGAAGGAAGATGGAGAAATAGGATATTCCAAGTCATCTAGCTATGCTAGATTTCGAACTTTATTGAACTCGTGTTGATATGTATATTTTGAAAAGGAAAGAATTGGTTCAACTTTTGGAATCAATAGAATTTTTAAAAGAGCTATTCTTGGTATGTCTATGCTAATTGCTTTGGCTAGACAGAAATTGATTTAAAATATTCAAAATGAATTTTATATCATTTGTGCATTCGATGCAAGGGTGGTAAAACGATGGAGTTGTTAATACCATTGAACTTGGTGTTGGATGTGATCTTAGGATCAACAACTCGCTATGGTATGATGTACAATGACGAAGTCACAAACTGACGAAGTCCTCAACGTACTGTGAAAAGTACGGTATCATGACGTCATAAACCGTTTTGATGTCTTGCGAAAAGGATTTAAAGAAGTGGTCGACGTCAATTGAGTTGACTAGACGAATGTTTCACGTTAATATCCAATTTATTGGTATGGTCTAAGCTACTTAATTTGGCTAGACAAATGGTATGTCATCGAGCTTTCTTTGAGAACTTGGTCCAAACCAAATTGTTTTGGTGCGGAATCTAATGATTTAGTCTGAGGAGAACATGGAAGAGGTAGTTACTTTCTTTGTGATTGTAAACTTACCGTTAAAGAAGGGCTTACGGCGAAATTCTGGTTAACCCAGTAAGAGTTCATGGTTGATTTGACCCCTCAGCAAAAGTATGAAATGTTTTAAGAGGAAATTTTATATTCCTCGTTATTCCTTCTACTTCATGATTCTTGATAGGTTATGGGGGTTAGGAATGAGGGAAAGATAAGAACTTCGTTGAAGTGAAGTTGAGAAGAAAGGTAGGCTAAAATTTCGAGGACGAAATTCTTTAAAGAAGGGGTGAATGTGATGACCCGGGTAAGGGTGTGGTTTAAGAAATTCCAAGGACGGAATTTTTATATGGAGGGAAGAATGTGCTAACCCGGAAATTGGTGTTGTCCAGAATTTAGGTTTAAAGAATTAGTTATTAATAAAACTAATTTTTATTAATACTATTATATGCTATGTGTTTGTTAATCGTTCTATAACCTAGAATGATTATAAGTCGGGAGTATTCTGGCTACGAGCTAGTCTGAGCAAGTAAGAATTTTCAAGACGAAAATAGAAGTTTTCCGGGAACAAAATATTTTTGGGGAAAAAGACGAAATAGGCACTATTCATCCGTTTCTACTCGGAGATTTATTTTGAAATTCTGAGAATTTATAGATTACGTTTAATTTTGAGACGTGATGGAATATTCAATAATATTTCATTTATGGCAAAAACGAAGTTTTTGCCTGCAGACTCAAAACCTAAGATTAGGGAAAGTGAGTTCCGAGAATTTTATGATCACGTATAACCATTAGGGTTATTATGCATGAGAAATACAAGGACAATACTAGTTATTATATGACTATAGTAAGAAGATTAGTACGACGTATAATACGAATATCGTACGAACTATATACGAAGAAAATACGAGAATACGAGAATGAGATGCGTAGACTACGATTAGTCTTAATGTGCTTTGAGTTCATGGACATTGTAGAATCTAATTGGACTTGGATTAGGTCAAGCCCAACGCTTTGTGAAATCAAGCCCAAAATAGGCCCAATAATAATTAGGGTTAAGGCCCAAACCAAGAAAAGAAATCGCGGATCGAACCGATGGGTAAACGCATGGGTAATAACCAATGGGGCAACCCATGGGTTGACCCATGGGGCAAGAGGGGCGGCCACTTGGCCACCAAGTAAACTTGGTGGCTAAGTCTTGGAGGAGGTGGGAATAGTAAGGTGGTGGGGGCGAAATGACTAAAATGCCCTTAGCTTTGATTTTCTATAAATAGGAAGCTCATTTGTTTATTTTGAGGATTTTGAAAATCCCACACTCGAGAGAGAGAGCGAAGTCGGATGGGGAGGAGAAGGATGAGTTTGAGCATGAATGATCGGATCGAAAGTGTTCGTGAAATAGAAAAGCTTGCAAATCGCCGGATTTATCTAGCGGGAGAAAAATAAGAAGAAGACGTAATTTAAAACCTAGTTTCTTCTAATATTTTCTTTAAGTTTAATATGTTTAAAACATAGCTTAATGAGAATAGAGAGAAGATGATGTTAGAAATGATTTCATATGGTTGAAATCATGAGAAAAGAAGAATTAGAACTTAGAAATTTAGTTTATAAATTTCTTAAAGAAGTATAAGATTCGTAGCGAATTTGAACGATCCGAGTGGATTATATGAATAAGTAGGTGAAATAAGTAAGGAATGGTGTTCTATAACATCAAATTCCAATAAAAAGTGAAATCATAACCAAAATATCGATTAAAACGAAGAACGAACGAAGAACACGCGAAGAACACGAAGAACGTTGATGATGGACAAATTTAAAACCATCGTAAGATAATTGTTGTTGATGGAAAAGTTTAAAACCATCGCGTATAAGTTAGATGTGTATTGCTTAGTTAGGAACGGTAGAAACGTTCATGAAGAATAGATTAAAACTTAGCTATAACGAAGTTATCGCGAAATTTCGTAAAAGACAAATAATATTTAGCAAGTTAGTAAATGAACCCGAATGGGTAGGGTTTCATAAGAGAATAAGAGAACATAGAAAACGTGAGTCGTGGACTCAAGAACGAACGAGTTCCGAGTTCGGATGACCGAATTACGGACGAACAAACGAAGAGCGTTAAAAGCGTAAAATGAACAAAGGGTGAAGATCAAGCAAATCGAATGGCACGCTAGTGGATTTAGAATGAATTTCTGCTCAATGGGTATTAAAGTACATAAGATAAGGAAGAGAATGGCTTTGGAACGACCTCGTTCCGAGTTATAACAAAGGAGTTATGAGATCGCGAAGTAAGCATCTCAAAATTTATTTAACACTTAGGGAAAATTTCTAGCGTCGCAACGCCGGTGTAGGGCAAGGTCCAATAATGAGATTTTTAATGCTCAAATATTGGGGGATGTGCAAGAAATAAATATGAACATAGAGTTCACCTAAAATAAAATTAAGCAAATGACTTAAACCTTTATTAAAGGTTGAACGTAAAGATTAAGCAAGATTAAATGACAAAGAATATAAACGCGTGTTACGTAACCGATCCGGGGACCGTAGTCGCGATGAACGAACGTGAGGGATTGCTATGGTTGTGATTCCTTAGACGTTGAGCGTTGAGGGTAATGAACATGGGGTTCATATAATGGATAACGAAAGTATCAATAAAATAGAAATTATCACGAAAGCCGTAACAAACGGTAATAAGATTAATGAAAGCCGAATGTGAGTCGATAAGGAATGAATCCTAAGGTATGACATTTAGTCGCCAGAAAGCCGTAAAGAATAAAACATTGATTTAACGAACATTAAGTTTAATGGTTCGAATAAGATAAGAATATAAATCATCCACGATAATGAAGGTGAGTAAGACATCTCTGTATGTCATAAAGCCATAAATTGGTAAAGGAAGTTAGTCACGTAAACTTATATTGCAAGAACGCAAACCCTAAGAAGTAAAGTTAACGAAACCAATTCGTAAGTTCAATATATGACTAATTGGTGTTTATGTTTTCTCCTTATGTGTTATATAGGAATTGAAATGAAGCAGATTAGCAGAAGTCATAGTAGGCGTAAGCCATGTTTCCTAACTTCATTCATATTACATGAATGTTAGTTTCTTAAACTTCTCAGATGTTGTACTTGAGAAGTCTTGTCTATGTGCATATGTGCGATGTATGCACAAGGTGGTAGAATGTATGAGGCCTTGACCCACAATTTGAACACTTCGGTGTTTCTATGATATGCATTGTTCTGTAATTGAGTTGTTCAATACAAGTATGTTACATTTATACATGAACCATTATTGTTAAGCTTTGTCTGCTAATGATTCTAGCGAGATAGGATGTGTATGAAAAATGTAGAAGCATGAAAGTATTTCAAAGTGAAAATGACTGATGTTTTAAGATGATAGGAATCGAGACTATTCCTATTATTCAAGCTGCTTCATAACCTTTGTTCGGTTATAGAAGTTCTAAAGAAATGTTTTAATTCTGAAGTTATTTGTTCAACTGTTATGACTTGCTGGGTAATTGAATGCTCAAACTTTCTTTAAATGAAAAACAATTTTCAGCGAACAAGGTTTGAAGAACTTAAGGATCTCGTAAAGATCAAGCTGATGGTCTCCAGATGAATTATCATTCAGAGTGTGAAGGTAGCGAGAAGATCAAGTGAAGACTTGTAATTTAGAAAGATGAGTTGAACTCTAGACTAGTTTAAGGAACTGTTATGTATCCTTGGTGGCGGATAAAAGTCAATCTTGTAAGATGAAATGAATAATGTATTTATTATTATTTGTAATGAAAAAGGTTATAAGGTTTGCAGAACCTGGGATTTGAGAGTGTATGTCGTTATATTTCAGTATATAATGATGTATGTTGGATGAATGATGTACTCATGACGTACGAAATTCGGGTGTGAAAGATAGACCGGATTTCGGGGCATTACATTATACAAGAATAGAACTTAAGAAACTTGCTTAATTGTAAACAAGTTAGAATGAATCAATATAATAATAGAACTAACTCAACGAAAATGTAGAGTTAGAAAACTTGCACAATGTAACAAATGAACTAGCTCAACGAAAGTGTAGAGTTAGAAAACTTGCCTCGAGCGTAAGCTATAAAGTTAAACTCACGATCACCTACACATAATTTAAAACCACAATACCTATTAGACATTCTAACATATCATAACATGTTCATTACCATCCACATTTCAGAAACTCTAAGTGTTTTACTTCGCAACCCTTGTCTAACGTTCATTATGTATACTAAATTATCACATAACGCATTCTTGATTTACTAATCACTTTTAACATTTTGAATTCATAATTCACATAACATGACCCTATTTAACCTTGTTGTTACCTGATTCTCACATTCCATAACCTTAAGCTAAGCTACAAAGAACGACCAAAGTCTGCAGAACAAGCAAACTTCAGTGTCTAAAAATCGGTACTTTCATGGCACATGAAGTTTTATATCAGGGATGTTACGCATTGACAACACTTGCGCCGCTGTACTAAGGGTTTCGGCGCTTGCATGCGACTTGCAAAACCCAATTTTTCAAAATAGAGCTTCGACACATTTTATTAAGCCAACTAACACGAATTTAACCCATCAAACAGTGATAATAACACGTAAAATAAATATACAACTATCATAAACATGATTGCTAACATATATAATCACTTAACACAATTTAACACCTACTAACACTATTTTAATTTCTCAATTTTCATGTTTTTCACATAAAACTCCATTTTTTGATATTCATCCCAAAAATCATTGATGTGAATTCATTATTTGGCCAAATCACTCCATTCCAATTACGTTATGCTCGTATCTGATTGAACTAACATAAACAAAACTCAATTAACATTTTAGCATGCAATTTGACCCTCAAAATTGATACTTACATAGCTACACATGAAAACATATATACAATGACATTATTTCTACTACTGTCAAACGAATTTAGCATGCAATTATTGTTTATACATAATCTCTCTCATCATATACTCACATAATCACAATTAATCCCATTGTATAGCAATAATTCAACAATTTGAAATTCACAGATTATATAAAAGTTTGTCGTAATACTCATGAACATATATATAATATCCAAGTTGTAGAACATACCTTCAATTACTAACACAATTGCTGCCAATTACTGAAATTGTTGTGCAAATTCTTAAGACTCTCTCTTTCTCTTTCTCTCTCTCTCTCTCTTTCTCTCTCTCTCCCTCAATTCTCTCTGAATCTCTCACAACTCGGTACTCTCAAACTTGGAAAATAGAATGCGTAGTAAGAAAAACTGATATAATCTTAATAATACTACTAATTGTATTATCAGTTACTAACGTATATAACAAAAATATATTTTATTATTTTTATTTATATTATTTATTTTCAAAAACTAGAAATTCCAAAAGCCATAAGGCTTGTTTGACAAAAACTCTTTAAATATTAAAGAATTAATATATTAAGCCTTGTTTGACAAAACTAAATTAAAGCTACTTTAATTTATTTTAATAACTCCTTATAATATAGTTATTTGTCACACTATATTTAATCAAACTTTCATATTTATTTTAATTAATGCAAATCACAATTAATTAAATAAATCCTTTAATCACATAACACAATACAAATAATTAATCATTTAAATTGAAATATAAATATAATAATCATTTCCTTAATTCATCAATTATTTATTTAATAAATAATTAACTAAACAAAATTAAATCAATTGAACAAATATTTATTCAACGATAATCACATCCATTAAATATTTATATAAATCAATAAATATTTATTATTACATTTAAAATTCTGGAATGTTACATCATTCCCTCCTTAAAAGGATTCTGTCCTCAGAATCACAATTCAAACAATCAAATTGTCACAGTCTTACTACGAGTCCAGTAATCAAACATCAACAGGATAGCCTCCTGGTGGAGGAACCACACAACATACATTCACATACAACGTGTCTCATCGTTTATGAAAATGATGACATATGCGAAGCACTAATATCACAAGCAGATATAGTGTAAAGCATTAAGCGAAAAAAAAATATAAATGCAATATTCACACACAAACATATAATAAGTTTGAAACAATTTTAATAGCGGCTTAAATCCTCTTACTGGAGTCCCCAACAAAGTCGCCACCTGTCGATGTCGGGATTTTTATTTGTCCCTTTTCGTTATTTGTTCTTTGGTGTTCTCATGTTAGGTGAGATTTGTTTGAAAAAACAAGTGATAAAGGTCCGACATGTATCATGTCGACGATGGACTGTTAAGAGTCGTCAGTTAGTTTTTTATATGGTTGTACCAACACAACCGAGAAAAGGTTTGCACATTGACCCATTGATGTGACACTGCTAAACGGGTCAGTGAAATCGAGATTTATTAGGGTCCGGGGACTTGATTATGCGGATGGAAGGTGTTAGGCATCCCCCGACATCCGTGTTACCACGGTGACCGCCACTTTTCAAGAAACTGTTATATGGATTTGTGTGTGTGTGGATCAATGAGCAATTATTTGGAAGTAGTGCGAGGCCTCGTTCGCACCAATATACATAGGGTTTGAATTTGTGTAAATTTAGTTTTTCACAAGATATGGTAGTAATGTTTTATAAAAGAGGTTTTTCAAACCCTTGTGCTCAATAGTAATTGAGACCTTTTACACTCCCATTTTTATTAAGTGTTCGGCTTGATTGTTTTTAATTTTTGAGATGCCGATCATGTTCAAGAAAATAATATTCAAAATAGTGCCGAACTCATCGTGGGTATGATAACCATCTGAGGAAATCTGAACACCGTGAATAAATTTACAAGCTGCTTACAACTGAAAATGTCCATCACGGGAACCGAATCTAGATCTAGTAAACTGAATATGTGATCAAATGATTCCTAGGCTCGCATGATGCCGCAAGTGATAATAAAGCAGTAAACATGTATATATATAAAAGCTTTAAATATATATATATACAGACATGATTAGCCACCATGAAGCACCTCCATGGGGGATCAAAAATGTAAATAAAGATGTAAAAGCAATCAACCGCCACGGAGTAAACTCCAGGCGGGACGAAAAGTAAATAAAGTTGTAAAGACGGTCAACCGCCATGAAGTAAACTCCAGGCGGGACTGAATGTAAATATATATATATATATAAACGGTAAACGCACTGGATGTAAAATCTGGGCTCATCGAACAAAGTTAGACACACACGATTTATATATATATATATATATATATATATATATATATATATATATATATATGAAAGCAAATAAGCGCTCAGCATCAAAAAGTCAGGATCAATCGAGGCATAACTCGATAATGTTAGTCCATATATATATATATATATATATATATATATATATATATATATATATATATATGTGTGTATGTGTGTGTGTGTGTGTGTGTGTGTGTGTGTGTGTGTGTGTGTGTGTGTGTGTACAAACTAAAATAAAACCACGGACCAAAGTAGGGCAAACACACGCAACACGACTCTCAACGTGAAGAAAAGTGTGTGCAAAGATGAAGAAAAAGGCTTTAAAGTGTGTGAGAAGGCTTATAGTGGGCTGCCAAAGAAGACTTCTATATCTTTAAAGGGATGAACACTCAGATCTTGCCGGTACAAAAAGTAGCTATATGTGAGCTCACACGTGTTTAAAATGAGAGAGCACTCAATGCAGGGAGAGTGTAGAGCAAATTTGACAAGGCTTCCTCGCCTTTTTCTCTTAAAAAATGGCAACCCCAAGCCCTCTATTTATAGAGGGGGAGCCGCAGGCCACAGTTGTACCTGCGGCTGGCCGGGTTGCCCCTGGGCTTTGTGGGCCCTGCTGTCTCAAAGTTCGTGCATGCATGCACTGTAATGTCCGCTCTAACTTTTAGAATTGCAATCCGGGGATCCGACTGAGGTATATAAGACCTATTTCGTATCGCCGTTGTCGAGAGTTACGCAATGACATGGGATTAGAGGTTGTACGAAGTCAGGAAGATGGGACTACGACCTCCGGTCTTCAAGCTTTAAATTCTATCTGTTATCCTGCGTAATAGTTACTCGAGATTGGACATCCTTGGTTCTTATGGGACATTGTTTTATAGAAATGTATGTATGAAATAATGAGACTTTGCTATTGTAGCGCCCCCAAATCCGGGTATCTTCCAACCCGACAGATGGTGCTATACTGTACAACATTCATACATTCATTCAATTGAAAAGTCTCAAAGAACGAATATAACCTCTATATATTTAAAGTAATATTTGTATTTCCAAAGTTCTAAACCCATTACAAAGGTTCTTTGTCAGAATATCAGTTACATTACAACAATAGACCTATACTATTACAAGACAGCTTAGAAATCTGCCTTAGCTTTTCCTTTATCTTTTCCTGATCCTTCGGGACGTTCAGTCTTAGCTGTATTCATATGGTTCAAGCAAGAGTGAGCATAACTAGCTCAGCAAGTATAACAATTTAATAACAACATGCTTGACACATACAAATCGTATATCTTCGATAACTAAACAATAGTTATGAAGTACTATTGATAATTCAAAATAGCACTTCATCTTTTCTTTCAAAATGTTTTACAATAACAACAGTATTAGTAAAACATTCCCTCTGGTCAGAGACCTCGAGTATTCATTCTTTATTGGAAAAGGACAATCTAGAAGCAAATTCGTAAGCCCGATATTACTTACGAGCACTTCTAGGTGATCAGCCTATTGTACTCTATGTTGATCAACACTACATCCGTTAAACGTATGTACGTTTAAGCATTTGGCAACCTCACGTGCCTGTCGTTTTACCGACAAAACATTTGTTTAACATTTCAATCTTCTGTTGAAAGCCATAACAAGTCGTTGACAAAAGATAGCAACCATTGATAATACATGAATAGATTATCAATATTTCAAGTCTAGCCAAAGGAACTGGCTTTAACTTCAAGATATCTCAATTCATGTGAAAGAATACATGAACATCAAAAACTTGTTCAGATTGAACTGAAACAATAGTTAGAATACTTGCCTTTAGCGTCTGCTACGGTACTTTAACTTTATGTTCAAGTCATTCAAGTCTCTACAATACATGATCACATAATGCCTCACATTAGGTCACATATAATCAAGTATGTATATGACTATATCATACCCTTCATTTCAATCTAATTGAGTACTAGATTCAATTACTATTCGTTCCGGTTTGTCATTTACCATTGCATTTATATTTGACTAGGCTATCTTAACCTTTACATTACATTCCTTAAGGTTTTAACAAAGTTTAACAATGTTACATTACCTCCCTTAAGTTATGTTTACTTCTATTTCTTTTCTTTGCACTTAGAAAATTTCCTTACTATCTTTGTTACGAGGGAGGTATGCTGCGGCCTGATTTATATTACATCTCGCCATTGCTGGCATGAGCCTTATTGCATCTCTGACCCGGACTTGGCGCTGCGGCGCCACTTATTGAACTAAGGTTCGCGCTGCGGTGAACTCTTGTAGTATGCTCGGTTACTGTTCCGTGCCGCAACGTGGGTCTTTTGCCTAGGGTTGGCGCCGCGGCGCCAACTCTGTGCACCAGATAATAATTTCAGTTTTGAAATTTGGTGAACTTCCCGGACACATAACTTCTTCGTTATAAGTCCGAACTGGCTTGTTCAAAAGCCTACGGTTCAAAAATTACGTACTCTACATGACCATTCAAGAATTTTATCCATTTGACTTTGTTTGCTAGAAATTCACCTATTGGTTCATTTTTAACGTAAACGATAAATGTTCGTGAACGTTGAACGCTCGTTTCTTCGTTCTAAGTCAGAATCTGGTCATTTTCAAGTCCGCAACTCTTAAATGCCAATTATGACTTGTCTCTATTGGAAAACAAAGGTTTCGTGATCCAACACAAAATTTGACTTTCATTAGAGAATTTTACGTATTCAAGCGTTTATCGTCAATCGTGCAAATTAAGCAATTCTTCATTCTTATGATTTGTTCAACATTACAAATGACTTCCATTCATCATGTGAACATTTTAACATCCTTAATACAACAACTTATATTCATGGTTGGATTTTTGGACTTATTCTTCAAGAGCTCATAACTTGTCAAATTATAAACTACTTAAGATTTAATTATTCATGACTTATGATATATAAAATTTCTTAACCATCACTTCTCATATGCTCTCAACATATAACTTAACTTAGGTATACATTATACATATAATCATATAAGTTCTTTTACATTCATTTCATTTTTCTTAATAAACTTCTTACAAGTTCATATTATTTTCACATATGTTTATAACTCATGCTAGCTTAAATGACTTATTACCAACTTAATTGGCTTAAGTTCATTACTTACTCATTCATGTTTCTTAATTCCACTTTTCTTATCATCCTATCATGATAGAGATAGAAGATATTTGGAGAAGAAGTCTTACTTTAGAAGTCTTTGATAAGTAGCTTCTTCTTTTCTTGGCTTATGGAAGTGACTTATTTGCAACTTAATCTCTCTAACACTTAAGCACTTTGTGATGTCTAGATTATTTGAG
The DNA here is from genome assembly GCA_020205605.1 of Panax ginseng. Classification (NCBI taxonomy): domain Eukaryota; kingdom Viridiplantae; phylum Streptophyta; class Magnoliopsida; order Apiales; family Araliaceae; genus Panax; species Panax ginseng. Next base: position 55,421,363 of record CM035140.1, read on the forward strand.
CAACCAACAAATGGCTTGCAAGCTTCTTCTATTTATAGAATTTCCAAGGTTAGGGTAGTTTAGTCTTTAAAACATCCCACCTCCTTAAACCACCTCCTTACTATTCATTACTTGCAAGGCACAACTTAAATCCTACACTTGGTCATTACTCTTTAGTCTTGGTCAATACTCCTACTTGATCATCACACTTACTTGATCACCACATCTCTTGGTCACCACATATTCAACCATATTAATATGGTTTGCCCCATGGGTCAACCAATTTATTGAACTTTAGTTTTGGGCTTGGATTAATAAATCCTTTGGGCTTTGCATTAATAAACACTTATTGGTTCATTAATAATAGCTAGGCCTCTCCCTTTAATTCATTTGGACTTGTCCCTAATTATTAATCAATCATCCAAGTCCATTAACATTTCTTAATACATATTGTTGATGTATTTTTGTATTCTAATTCTTATAGAATTTATATACGGTATTTCATCATTCATACCAACTCGTATAATACTTCGTATTATACTCGTTTTCATTACTTTGTACAATACCAACGTATCATACCATTATTACTTATTTCTCAACACTTCGCTTTACTTAACATTTATAAATTAAGTCCACAAGCGATTTATTACATTTTCCATAACTAGATTTTTATTACATAATCCATCTTACCTTGTTATTCCATCATTACGTATTTCTTGGAAACTTAAAATTATATCCCGAGCAAATCTGGAGTGAATAGTGTTTTTTGAAAATTTTTTCGGAAAACTTTTATTTTCGTCTTGGAAATTCAAACACTTTAATTCATCCACGTAGCCCAAATACTACGATATTCTAACATCAATAGGTTATACAATGACAACCATCTTGATAACACACGGAATATGATTTTATTATTATTTAACTTAATAAAATCATTTTACAATAAGATCCGAATTTCTCGGTCGTTACATTCTTCCCCCTTATAAAGATTACGCCCCGAATCTCGTCTTACTTTAATCAAATAAATGAGAAAATTTTTCTTCATCTTTTCTTTCTAGTTCCCACGTTGCTTCTTGAAGATCGTGGTTCATCCATATTACCTTCTTGATGGTATTACCTTGTTCCTCGAGAACTTGTTCCTTTCTATCAATGATCGCAGACGGCGACTCTTCATAGGTTAAGTCTTTCTCGATATGAATCGGTTCATACTCGATTACATGCTTATAGTCTGGCTTATATGGACGTAATACAGATACGTGAAATACGTTATGTATTCGTTCTAGGTCTGGAGGTAATGCTACCATATAAGCTACATCTCCCACCCGTTTTAATACTTCAAAAGGTCCTATAAACCTTGGACTTAACTTTCCTTTCTTTCCAAAGCGTATCTTTCCTTTCCAGGGAGATACATTTAGAAACACATACGAGCCCACCTCAAACTCTCGATTTAATCTATGTGAGTCAGCATACTTTTTCTGTCTGTCTTGAGCTGTGATGAGATGCATTTGAATTAACTTTACCACATCCGATGTTTGCTGCACCAATTCTAGTCCCAGCATCCGGCGTTCTCCCACCTCATCCCAACACAAAGGTGTTCTGCATTTTCTCCCATACAGAGCTTCATACGGCGGCATACCTATGCTTGCATGATAACTGTTGTTATATGAAAACTCTACTAGTGGAAGGTGATCATCCTAACTACCCTTGAAATCCATGACACAAGACCTCAACATGTCTTCTAACATCTGAATTATTCTTTCGCTTTGCCCATCAGTTTGTGGATGATAAACCGTGCTTAACCTCAGCTGTGTTCCCAACTGCTCTTGCAAACTCTTCCAAAAGTTCGATGTGAATTGTGGATCACGATCTGACACAATCGATATCGGTACTCCATGTCTGGAAATGATATCCTTGACATAAAGTTTAGCTAACTGGTCTAAGTTATACTTGACCCTAATTGGCAAAAAGTGAGCCGACTTCGTCAACCGGTCCACTATTACCCAAATCGAATCGTACCCTTTTTGCGTCGTCGGAAGTCCCACCACGAAGTCCATCGTGATATACTCCCACTTCCACTCTGGAATCTCCAATGACTGTAATAAACCACTGGGTCGTTGATGTTCGGCCTTAACTTTTTGACAAGTTAAGCACCTACTCATATAATCTACTATTTCTCTCTTCATGTTTGGCCACCAAAAATTCTGTCGAAGGTCTTGATACATCTTAGTGCTACCAGGATGTATCGAGTACCTCGAACTATGACCTTCTTGTAACACTTGTTCCTTTAATTCCGTCTCATTCGGAATCCAAATTCTTCCCTCAAATCTTAATAATCCCTCATTATCAAGACTATACTTAACCTCTTCCTTCTCGGATAACCGCTTCTTCATTTGGTTACACTTATCCGCCTTGAGTTATACCTCCTTGACCCTTTCTACGATGGTAGATTGCATCTCCGTCGCAAAGAGTAATTGCCCCGAATCACTCGGCATCTTCACTTCTATTTCCATCCTAGCCATCTCTGTTATTAACTCCTTTTGAGCCGTTAACATAGACAACTTTTCCCGACCCTTCCTACTTAAGGCGTCGGCAATTACATTGGCTTTTCCAGGGTAATACAGGATTTCACAATCATAATCCTTTATCAACTCCAGCCATCTTCTCTGTCTCATATTCAACTCCTTCTAAGTGAAGATATACTTTAGACTTTTATGGTCCGTATATATCTCACATTTTTCCCCATAAAGATAATGCCTCCATATCTTTAGGGTAAACACTACCGCTGCCAGTTCTAGATCATGGGTAGGATAAACTTTCTCATAATCCTTCAACTGCCGAGATGCATACGTAATGACTTTGCCATGCTGCATAAGCACACAACCAAGTCCTCTATGCGAAGCATCACTATACACTACAAAATTTCCCGTGTCATCTGGTAATGACAAAACAGGAGCTTCACTTAATCTTTTGTTCAGTTCTTAAAAACTGTCTTCACATTTATCCGTCCATACGTATTTCACCGTCTTCCTTGTTAAATTAGTCAACGAGGTAGCTATCTTCAAAAAATCTTGGATAAATCTTCGATAATACCCTGCTAACCCTAGGAAACTCCGCACCTCAGTCGGCATTTTCGGTTGTTCCCAATTCATTACTGCTCCCACCTTCGTTGGATCCACTAAAATCCCCTCTTGGTCAATGACATGACCTAAAAACTGTACCTTTTCCAGCCAAAATTCATATTTGGTGAATTTCACATATAACTTCTCCTTCTTTAGTGTCTCCAACACTAATCTTAAGTGTTCAGCATGATCTTCTGGCGTCTTAGAATAAACTAGAATATCATCGATAAACACTACGACGAACTTGTCCAAATAAAGTTTGAACACTCTGTTCATCATATCCATAAATGCAGCAGGTGCATTCGTCAACCCAAATGACATCACCAGAAACTCGTAATGACCATAACGAGTCCTGAATGCAGTCTTTGGTATATCTTCCTTCCTAACCTTCAACTGATGATACCCCGTCCGCAAATCTATTTTAGAAAAGTACTTTGCCCCTTTCAATTGATGAAAGAGATCATCGATCCTGGGCAATGGGTATTTATTCTTTATCATTAACTTGTTCAACTCCCGATAGTGGATACAAAGCCTTAACGATCCGTCTTTCTTCTTAACAAACAACACCGGTGCTCCCCACGGCGAAACACTTGGTTGAATGTACTTCTTGTCCAATAGTTCCTGTAGCTGAACCATTAGTTCTTTCATTTCCACAGGCGCCATACGATACGGTGCCCTTGAGGCCAAGTCTTACGTTTCTCGCGCGATTGTCTATCACAAATTCGATCTCCCTATCCGGTGGTAAACCCGGTAACTCACTTGGAAATACATCCATGAATTCGTTTACTATAGGTATTTGTTCCATAGTTGCTCCCACTCTCTGGGTATCAACAACATGGCATAGGTAACCTACACAACCCTTTCTTAAAAGTTTTCTAGTTTGTGTCATCGTAAGGCAACACGGACGTCCCGACAATTTACTCCCGTAAAATACTACAGGAGGTTGCTTCAACGTCCTGATGCTCACACATTTCTTTTGGCAATCTATAATTGCTCCATGGTTAATCAACCAATCCATCCCGAGAATTACGTCGAATTCTCCTAACTTTTTTGGTATTAAATCTACCGATAACTTACAACCACGTAGCTCTACGCAACAACTCCTATGAATATCTTCAACAAAAATTATCTCTGCGTTTGCTACCTTAATGTTCAAAGGTACAGGCAATTTTTTGGGAAATAATTCTAGTCGTCTAGTAAAATCACATGTTATAAATGAACAAGTAGCACCTGAATCAAATAGCATGTATGCATTCATATTGTTGATCGGAATAAAACCTGCAACTACATCCCCTGATGCCACCGCATCTTGGACAGTCATATTAAAAGTGCGGGCCATTGATTTCCCCGGCTGAGCTGGACCACTAATAGCTAACTTCCCGCTATTAAGTCCCTTATTTCCTTCTATCCCCTTCTTCGGGCAATTCTTTGCTATATGGTCAGTTGATCCACATACAAAGCATCTGTGATTCTTCTTCGAATTGGGACAATTAGGTGAAATATGCCCTTCCTGTCCATAATTATAACATACCGCCTTACCTTTGAGACAGACTCCTAAGTGAGTCTTCCCGTAGGTTTTACAGGCCTCCATCCTCCTCTTGGAGTCCCCTTGTTTCGCTCTGGTATTCCCAGAGTTAAAGCCCTTTCTCTTTTGACCGTCACCACTTCCACTGGCTCCCTCGGTCTTGGTTCCTCCATCAACCCTGCCTTTGGTCTTCTTATCTTTGTGGTATTGGCTAAGAGCCTCATTCCCACTTTCGGCAATTATTGCCTTTTTTAGTATGGTTCCAAAGGAAGTACTTTAGAACACAGAGATTCGGCTATAGAGCCAGGGTTTCAAGCCCTGCTCGAACCTTCTAGCCTTTCTCACTTCAGTGTCCACTTGATGTGGAGCGAATCATGCCAGTTCATTAAACTTAGCAGCATACTGGGGAACTGTCATATCCCCTTGTCTCAATTCTAGAAACCTCATCTCCATCCTCCCTTGCATACTCGTGGGAAAATAATTCTTGAAGAAAATCTCCTTGAACCTCTCCCACGTTAGGTTTCCTATCACGGCCCTAGCCTGGTTTGCCTCCCACTAGAAGTTGGCCTCTCCCTTCATCAAATAGGTTGCAAAGGCAAACTTTTGACCCTCCTCAACATTTTGTATTACAAATGCGTTCTCGATTTCTTTTACCCATGTCTGGGCTTTTATAGGGTCCGTAGTTCCCTTGAACTCCGGCGGACCTAAACTTTTGAAATCCTTAAAAGTAGTAGCTCGAACTACTCCAGGAATTACGGGTACATTAGCCCATGTTCTATTAAATGCAGCCGAAAAGATTAACGAACTCTTGCGTTAGATTAACTGGACCACCCTCCGTTTGGTTAACATTAGCGCCCTGATTTCGTTGTCTCCTTCTTGGCGGCATTTTGCTGTTAAGAAAACAACACATCATTATTACTTTATTCTTGTTGGTTTGTTATTGCTTGTAATAAAACAAAAACTCATACTCATTACTCAACATATTCCATAAAAAGATTTGTATTGATTCATAACTTGTAGTATAACACTACATCGTTTATATTACTCAACCTTAGCTGATTACATTACCATCCCGCAATTACTTTCCAAAAATTGGGATTTACAAAAGACTACCCTTTGTTATACAAAAGAGGGTTTTACGTCACTACTAGATACATAATATTTACATATCTATTCTACTCTAGCTATTGCTAGATTACATCTGTAAGTAAGGCATTCTCAAAATCGGCTACGGCAAACCAAAGAATAACATCTCTCTTGATGGTATGGCCGGATCCATCTCTACTTCACGATATCCGACTACGGCGATGGAAATCTACATGAGAACTCCTATGAATATAGGACATCCTCTCCAACTTCCGCTTCTTAGTCTTTAGCTCCTGCTTGAGCTCAAAGACTTCTCCTATCAAATCTCGGACTTTGTCCATAGCTAGGACTCTATCATCGTGCTCCTCTTCCCACATTCCCCCGTAGACATTTTCTCTGTAGGTGGAACCTGGTCAAAGAACATCACGTCCACCTCCTCCTCTAGCATGCCATCAAATATAGACATGTAGTCTAAGTCGTCTGAGTCTCCCGACTCGATGGTCACCAACTTTGGTTCTACTGACTCACGGAATTGGTAGTATCTCTACCCGATTAAGCTGAATCTCGCTCGCTTACATGTATATCTCTATACATATCATTTTCTCCTGACATCTACAATAAAACAATATAGTTTGATTAGTACACGTCAGTAAAATAATAAAAATACATAACATAATATAATGCATTTTTATAAGGTTACTTTCCATCTTTTACTTCTTTATTCTTTCATAAGGTTATGAATTAAGTTTCTACTTTCCCCCTTATGTTTTATAACCTAGGGTTTGATACCAACTTGTAGCGCCCCCAAATCCGGGTATCTTCCAACCCGATAGATGGTGCTATACTGTACAACATTCATACATTCATTCAATTGAAAAGTCTCAAAGAACGAATATAACCTCTATATATTTAAAGTAATATTTGCATTTCCCAAGTTCTAAACCCATTACAAAGGTTCTTTGTCAGAATATCAGTTACATTACAACAATAGACCTATACTATTACAAAACAGCTTAGAAATCTGCCTTAGCTTTTCCTTTATCTTTTCCTGATCCTTCGGGACGTTCAGTCTTAGCTGTATTCATATGGTTCAAGCAAGAGTGAGCATAACTAGCTCAGCAAGTATAACAATTTAATAACAACATGCTTGACACATACAAATCGTATATCTTCGATAACTAAACAATAGTTATGAAGTACTATTGATAATTCAAAATAGCACTTCATCTTTTCTTTCAAAATGTTTTACAATAACAATAGTATTAGTAAAACATTCACTCTGGTCAGAGACCTCGAGTATTCATTCTTTATTGGAAAAGGACAACCCGGAAGCAAATCCGTAAGCCCGATATTACTTACGAGCACTTTTAGGTGATCAGCCTATTGTACTCTATGTTGATCAACACTACATTCGTTAAACGTATGTACGTTTAAGCATTTGGCAACCTCACGTGCCTGTCGTTTTAGCGACAAAACATTTGTTTAACATTTCAGTCTTCTGTTAAAAGCCATAACAAGTAGTTGACAAAAGATAGCAACCATTGATAATACATGAATAGATTATCAATATTTCAAGTCTAGCCAAAGGAACTGGCTTTAACTTCAACATATCTCAATTCATGTGAAAGAATACATGAACATCAAAAACTTGTTCAGATTGAACTGAAACAAGAGTTAGAATACTTGCCTTTAGCGTCTGTTATGGTACTTTAACTTTATGTTCAAGTCGTTCAAGTCTCTACAATACATGATCACATAATGCCTCACATTAGGTCACATATAATCAAGTATGTATATACCTATATCATACCCTTCATTTCAATCTAATTGTGTACTAGATTCAATTACTATTCATTCCGGTTTGTCATTTACCATTGCATTTATATTTGACTAGGCTATCTTAACCTTTACATTACATTCCTTAAGGTTTTAACAAAGTTTAACAATGTTACATTACCTCCCTTAAGTTATGTTTACTTCCATTTCTTTTCTTTGCATATAGAAAATTTCCTTACTATCTTTGTTCTGAGACTAGCGTTGCGGCGCTAGATTTACATTTACATCTGTGTTGGCATTTGAGCCTTATTGTATCTCTCGACCGGACTTTGGCTTGTATGCGCCACTTATTGAACTAAGGTTCACGCTGTGGCGAACTCTTGTAGTATGCTCGGTTACTGTTCCGCGCCGCGGCGCCAACTCTGTGCACCAGATAATAATTTCAGTTTTGAAATTTTGTGAACTTTTCGAACGCATAACTTCATCGTTATAAGTCCGAATTGGCTCGTTCAAAAGCCTACGGTTCACAAATTACGTACTCTACATGACCATTCAAGAATTTTATCTATTTGACTTTGTTTGCTAAAAATTCACCTATTGGTTCATTTTTAACGTAAACGATAAATGTTCATGAACGTTCAACGCTCGTTTCTTCGTTCTAAGTCAGAATCCGGTCATTTTTGAGTTCGCAACTCTTAAATGCCAATTATGACTTGTCTCTATTGGAAAACAAAGGTTTCATGATCCAACACAAAATTTGACTTTCATTCCGAGAATTTTACGTATTCGACGTTTATCGTCCAATCGTGCAAATTCCGGCAATTCTTCATTCTTATGATTTGTTCAGCATTAGAAATGACTTCCATTCATCATGTGAACATTTTAACATCCTTAATACAACAACTTATATTCATGGTTGGATTTTTGGACTTATTCTTCAAGAGCTCATAACTTGTCAAATTATAAACTACTTAAGATTTGATTATTCATGACTTATGACAATTAAAATTTCTTAACCATCACTTCTCATATGTTCTCAACATATAACTTAACTTAGGTATACATGATACATATAATCATATAAGTTCTTTTACATTCATTTCATTTTTCTTAATAAACTTCTTACAAGTTCATATTATTTTCACATAAGTTTATAACTCATGCTAGCTTAAATGACTTATTACCAACTTAATTGGCTTAAGTTCATTACTTACTCATTCATGTTTTTTAATCCCACTTTTCTTATCATCCTATCATGATAGAGATAAAAGATATTTGGAGAAGAAGTCTTATTTTAGAAGTCTTTGATAAGTAGCTTCTTCTTTTCTTGGCTTATGGAAGTGACTTATTTGCAACTTAATCTCTCTAACACTTAAGCACTTTGTGATGTCTAGATTATTTGAGCAACCATAAAATGGCTTGCAAGCTTCTTCTATTTATAGAATTTCCAAGGTTAGGGTAGTTTAGTCTTTAAAACATCCCACCTCCTTAAACCACCTCCTTACTATTCATTACTTGCAAGGCACAACTTAAATCCTACACTTGGTCATTACTCTTTAGTCTTGGTTAATACTCCTACTTGATCATCACACTTACTTGATCACTACATCACTTGGTCACCACACATTCAACCATATTAATATGGTTTGCCCCATGGGTCAACCAATTTATTAGACTTTAGTTTTGGGCTTGGATTAATAAATCCTTTGGGCTTTGCATTAATAAACACTTATTGGTTCATTAATAATAGCCGGGCCTCTCCCTTTAATTCATTTGGACTTGTCCTTAATTATTAATCAATCATCCAAGTCCATTAACATTTCTTAATACATATTGTTGATGTATTTTCGTATTCTAATTCTTATAGAATTTATATACGGTATTTCATCATTCATACCAACTCGTATAATACTTCGTATTATACTCATTTTCATTACTTTGTACAATACCAACGTATCATACCATTATTACTTATTTCTTAACACTTCGTTTTACTTAACATTTATAAATTAAGTCCACAAGCGATTTATTACATTTTCCATAACTAGATTTTTATTACATAATCCATCTCACCTTGTTATTCCATCATTACGTATTTCTCAGAAACTTAAAATTATATCCCGAGCAAATATCGATGAATAGTGTTTTTTGGAAAATTTCTCAGAAAACTTTTATTTTCGTCTTGGAAATTCAAACACTTTAATTCATCCACGTAGCCCAAATACTACGATATTCTAATATCAATAGGTTATACAATGACAACCATCTTGATAACACGTGGAATATAATTTTATTATTATTTAACTTAATAAAATCATTTTACAATAAGATCCGAATTTCTCGGTCGTTACAGACATCCCCAAATTCGGGTACTTTTTACCTCATATCTGGTACATTATGATACATCATTTCTATAACTACTGCGGAAGATATAAACATAAATTGTTTATACAATAAACTTTTACAACATAATCCCCAAGGTCTACAACCTTAACTTAATTCATACCTTCAATAACTTAAACGGTTTACAATGTCATTTGTATAAGATAACTTAATAGTTCTAAATGCATAATGATCTAAACTTGGAATTCGCCTTTACCACTATCGTTCTTCGAGCCTTCATTTTAATCTGAAATTTGTTATCATGATATAGCAAGGATGGGCAACTATTTTGCCCAACAAGTTTAAGTACAATGAAGATATATCATGTTTGAAAAGGAATAAGCTTTCAAGTTTTCAACAATGTAATATAATTGAGAAAAAACATGAATCAAAACTTCAATAACTGAAAAACTGAATACTTATGTTGAGTGTCAACAATGACCATGAACAAATTTAACTGAACCTTATGGTAATGAAGATGATCAGCCTTACATACATGATGAACATATGCAACATGCACTGAGTAAGATTCAATAATCAAAGATGTGGAATAATTGTCAATAATTAATCCACTAGCATGCTTGAAACATAATAACTCGAGTTTGAGTTAGGAGACTTGCCATAATGCGAATATTCAATAATAATATTAGATGTGGAATAATCAACAACAATTATCCACTAACATGCTTGAAAAATAATAATTCGAGTTTGAGTTAGAAAACTTGTCATAATGCGAATATTCAATAATAATATTAGATGTGGAATAATCAACAACAATTATTCACTAACATGCTTGAAAAATAATAACTCGAGTTTGTCTGTAGTCTACTGCTATGAAAATAAATATATCCGGTTAGCAGTCTATCTACCTTCTTTTGAATGACCTATAATTGACCTCTCGTTTAGCAAATCATATACTTATTCATAATATCATCATTCTATATTAAATTGCCTAATATTTAGTCACGCGATTAAATATTAGTTATTACATTAATTCCTTAGTAACATTCTTATCTCTTGATAATATTACTATTACGTAAACATTATCTTCACTCATCCTTTAATAATACTTTACTTACTCCTTAGTATTATTTATCAACTAATAATACTTTATTCACTTACTAATATTATTACCCTCTTAATAATATTTTATTCATTTACTAATATTATTACCCTTTTAATTTTATTCATGTATTAGTATTTTTTTAGGGTTTAAAGCTTTAATTCTCTATATGGATTTGTTTTTGGGAAAAAGCATTTTCATGGCTTCAATACTTGCTAGATTTGTATTCTACCACTTGGGTTTAATAGATAACTCATGTATCTATCACCCCCCCCCCTCCTTCGACGGATCACAAATCCAAGTTGTAAAACTTGAGTTACACAAGATTTAGTGAAAGAAAAAGAAGAGTTTCACCCCTTGGAGAACATATGTTCATTTCCTTCCTCTAAATCTATATTCTAATACGCAAGATACTTAGTCCTACACATGAGACATATAGAACTAGGGTACTTTGAGTATTAGACCATAACCCCCATATATTTTTGAGGTAAAAACCAAAATAGAAGAAGAATAAGAAAAAAAATGGAAGAGAACCTCACCTAGTTTTCTTTACTATCCTTCTTGTTCTTCAAAAGTAGGTTATGAATTTAGGATGCATGAACAATATACTCCTCCTCCTCTCAAGAATCCGAATCTCTCTCTCTCTCTTTTTCTCTCTTTGTGTTCTTCCTAGTGAGAGAAAATAGAAGAAGAAGAAGAATGGTGGAGGAAGAAAATGAAATGAGATAGCTATAATGTTGGTGAATTGGAGTGGAATGCTAATATCCTCCATGTTTCTTTTGCCCCTTGGACAAAAGGGTTAGCCTTATCCCTTCCTAATCATGCCTAATCATGCCATTAAGGTTTTCTAATTAGGCTTTCCACCAATGGGAGCATGACACACTTGTTCTTGTGTGTAAGACTTCTACTTATGGAACTTGATTAGCTTAATATTCTTGCCTTAAAAAGGCTAATGTGGACATCTATATATATGCCCACTAATTCCTTCATTTAGCTTTTGTTTTAATGCATAAATTAAATAAATCAAAGGTCTAAAATACCCTTAACCAAGTGGGCTAAGTTTAGGCTTGCATTTTATTTCTTTTGGACTTCTCCTTTAATTGTTTTGGGCCATGTAATAAAATAGGCTAATAATTTTAATATATGTTACCCTAATTGTTTATTTAGGGTTTCCATTCCAAATCTTATGAAATTTAATTAATTACTTACATGTAACTTTAACTCATAACCTAATTAGGTTTGCTTTAATTTGATTTAAAATTATTAATCACTTGAAATAGACAAAGTTAATCTATTAGGTTAGTATAACTTTTAAATACTAATATTTTCTCAATACCATAACCTTTAGGTTATTTAATTACCTTACCTAATATATAATTAGGTTATGTGGTTTTCCTTTGATATATATAAAACATAACACAAATACTTAAATTACATATTTATTTTATAATGGTAAAATAAATATGCTACATATAATTTTTTATGCAAATACAATTATTTACATACCCAAGATATTATAATATAATATCCTTAGCTCATTAACATAAATTCAATTAAGAATTTATTTACTTCCTTAAGATGTTACGATAAATATAATATCTTTTACTTATTAAACTAATTTTATATAAGAATTTATTCTAGTACTCTTGGATAAGGTATATATAAATATTATATGCTTAACCCGCTTATTTTTGCTTCATCACACAAATTGTTCCCAACAATTTTATTTTCCCCTACTTAATAAATACATAATATATATTTATTAACTCCCAATTTCCAGTTACACCAAACCTACACACATCACATATAGAAAATAATTAATAATTTTATTATCTCACATTAGAAACTGTTTATATCAATTTATTTACATATAAAAAAAATATAATTTAATATATTTATCATATTACGTAAACATACATATTCTTCATAAATCATAAAATGATTTATATACTATATATTAAACTAGACATTTAATTTAACGTCTAGTAACCTCTCTAATCTGATTTCTTTACATTCAATAAGTCTTTTTCGTATGGCTTATCATATATATTATTCGACTTGCCACGTTCATATTTCTTTTTTTTTTATATAAGATTTCTAACGCTTGACTACTACCAGTTTTTATAATGAAGCTTTTTATTCATTCTTGTATGATTAATTTAAATAATCAATCTTCTTATTTAGCTAAATCATATATAACACAGCTCCAAGTATATACGTATCTATACATATACACATTTAATGTAATCTAATAATATCTCTTTATTTGAAATTTATTTCTTTAAATAAATTTTTCACATACAAAAATCTCTTTCTAGGTTTTGAATTTTCATTACCCTTATCTTCTCAATTCTTTTTCAAAAAGTAAACCATATTGATTCTTCTAAAAAAAATTTAAATTATTTCTCTATTTTCACTCTAGGTTTTAAACTTTAACCTTTAACTTAATCATTCAAGATTCTCTAAATTTTTGGGTTGTCACATTCACCCCTTCTTCTAAGAATTTCATCCCCGAAATTACTGTCTAATCTTTGTTTCTTCTATTCATCGAAAATAGGTTTTCAATTTAACATTTTCCTTTTTTTCTCTTCTGAGAAATTCTCTTCTATCATCTCATTCAACCATTGCTACCCTTTTTAAGAAGTTAAAAACTTTTTATATTATGCTGAGGGGTCATATAGACCATGGACTCTCAGGCTTAACGGTATTCACCGCAACCAATTCTGTAAACATGTTGTACTAGGTGATCAGCCTATCGTACCCTACGTCGTGCACAACGTATCAATCTTATCTAGCGACTATTGCGCTACTAGATTGGATTATTTTATCCAATCGGGGTTGTTCACCTCAGACTTAGCATAAGATTTCGTACCAAAATAATTTGGTTCGGGATAAATTCTCAAAGAAATACTTTAATTTTCATAAACATTTGCCTAGATAGATCAAATAGCTTAGACACATATCAATAATTTGAACATCAATTGAAACATTTGTCTAGCCACTTTAATTAGCATTGACTGTTCTTTAACTGGTTTAAAATTCTGAAAATCATTTTATGACGTCATGATACCGCACTGTATTTATAGTCTGTTGTAGGATTCCTTCATCTAGTGATTTTATCATACTACATCATACCATAATGGGCTGACGATCCTTAGATCACATCCAACACTAGGTAATACTACATTGATGACTCCATCATTTTTATCATCTCTGCACCAGGTTCCATGATGCATTAATGATATATAAAATACATTTTGATATTCAAATCATTTTTGTCTAGCCGAAGCAATTAGTATAGACTCTTCTTTAAACGATTCAAAACCATTAAAAATCAGTTTTAATGTTATCATGTCGTAACAGATAACGAGATGTTAGTGGCTCACAGTCCACATACACACCTTTGTCACCCTATGTTACTGATAACAAAATTCAAAATATTTTTTTAAGGCACAATAGTGCGAATTGAGCTTGATGTCGAAAATTTTGAAGCCTATCATAGCTAGGAGATTTGGAAAACCTATGTCTCCACTAATAATTCAATGCCTAACCAGTCTATCTATTCCTATTATCCTCAATGCTCCATTCACACTTAATTCTACCCAGTTCGTTAAACTTACCACACTTATGACTTCAGAAACTTTCCACAATCATATGCGTTTAAGAAATTATCCTAGACAGACATTTGGCGTCCATTCGCTGAGGGGTCCAAAAACATTTTATATAATTATGAGTCACAAACTTACCATAAGTATGAGTTTTAAGAACTCGAACCTAACCTTATATTCTCTACTTATTCGTTACACACATGAGAAAAAGAATTGCCTTCTCAACATGTATATAGCAAATAACGCTACACAAATATTTCAATGATTATCAGTGTAAGAAACTAAGTGGTTGTTACACCAAGTACAATTCCCCGCTGTTGAGTGAAATCTAATTACACACAGCACGCAAGTATACGTGGTCAACAAGTAATAAAGTGATAAGTTGAGTATCGTTCCCACAGGGAATTCTAATTAATAAATTTCAACTACTAATACTATATCAATTCAATTTCATTCAAACAATGAGAAATTGCGATTTTCGAATTATTAACTCAAAATTAAACACTTAAAGATCTTTGACTAAGACAAACAATTAACTAAGCTATTACTTGAGTGAATGACTTAGGTAGGTAAATATTAAGACTTCAATATCCCCAATTATGAATTATAAATCGGTTATCTAATCATCCCAATTACTATGTCTCATGGATTGTTAATGAGGAATTTTCAAATGCCAAAAGCCCTCTTCCAAGTGATCAATTGACTTTTATTTAACCCAGATTAACCTTGCTATATTCCTATGCAAAACAATTGGATTAAACTCTTTCAGTCCCAATTCCTTATATGTTACATGCGGTGAACAGATATTTCCATTCAATTCACAAACCTAATTATTTACTGAGTGTAAATAATCGAGTCACATGTCATCATGTCTAGTTCTAACCCTAGAATTCCTCTCCCAATTCCTTCAGAGTAACACACTAATTATTGGCCAAATAATTAATCACTAAGATCAAAACATGATAAACAATCCACTTCAACATAGATAATTATAATGAGAATAACTAATTCATAATCATAAAAGGTTCAATTGAAATCTTAATTAAAGAATTAGTTCATCACGGAAATAAGAATCATTATTTGTTGATAAATCATCCTTAAAGAATTACAAATAAAAATAAGGAGAAAAGAAGAAACTCTGTAGCTAATCTTGAAGCTCAAAGTAATCTCTGTAATCTTCAATGGAAAAGCTCCTTCAAAATCCTCTCCGCCAAATCAATCTCGTCCTACCCTTTTAATTCAAAGACAATTAGTTTCCTTTTATAGTCCCCACAATCCTCCTTGATTAGGTTTTATTATTAACCCTTAATAGGCAACGAGAAGTCAAACGCTTAATCCTATTCCAACGCTGCTTGGGTTTCGGTCGGCGCCCGTGGCCGAGGATAGTGCAATTTCATACTTTCCCATTTGGACTTCATGAAATTACAGCTTTTGCCATTCAATGCTTGAAATTCCCATAATTGCCCTTCCGAACTTCCAAATCGCCAAATAAGATATAAACACCATAAAAATGCTACTAAATAATTTAAGAATGCAATAATTTAAGTCTAAATATATCCGAATTATGGGTATACTACCCATTCATCAAACACCCCAAACTTAAATCGTTGCGTGTCCTCATGCGACAAAAGTCTACAAGATCACCAAACAAAACTAAACATCATGCACATGCAAACTATTTATATTTATATGTTAAGTAATTCCAGCAATCCAAGAGTTCACGTATATCCATATGCCTCAGAAAATCACGTAAACATGTTAATTCCTCATGTAAAAACAGATCGACAATATCCCAACAATCAACGGATCTAAATCATTATTATGCGATATCATGCGTGTGTGTCCACGACCATGCGAACCCATGAAAGACAAAAATATGATAGAGAATAACTTTCTTAGTAGGTATCATACAGTGTGAACTTGAGAACTCATCAAATAAACTTGTTTCAACTGAACTCAAAACACTTACCCGAATTCAACAGTCAAACTAGAATATATCTTTATTTTTATTTTTATTTTTATTTATAGATGGTTGGTGAGTGCGTTTTACGCTCCATCTCATGCTTGTGTTTATGGGGAGTGGTTCCCCTCAACCCACCACAAGACTCAACATTTGTGTTTTTTTTTTTTTTTTTTTTTTTTTTTTTTTTTGTTTTTATTTTTTTTATATTCCAAATGTTTCCCCCCAAACTCGAGTTTATGCATGAATTCAGTCTTATCTAGTTATTCAAATTGTTCTTCCATATCACTCATAATCCCCTTTAGAACTCTATTCTCTAACCATTTAAACTATCATAGCTAACATGGTCGTTTTATTTCCAAGTGCCTTCTTATAATATCAATGTCAAACAGATAAAGATCCAATTCAAGTCACGAAAATCATATCTTTGAATCAACAATCCTTACTAGGCGTGTTCATGTAATTCTACTTTCCTCATTGGCCCCGGATATCGCACTCTCAAAACTGGAATTAACATGCAATCCTAAATGCAACTTTACTAATAATCAATCCACAAACTAATAATAAACTACAAGCTGGTGAAAATAAAGCGTAACCACCCCCCAAACTAAGCTAGAAAAGCAATGTCGCATGCGAAAAAAATAAGTCAAAATAAAGCAGAGGACTTCACGGCAATTTATGCTTACGGGGAGCATCATAAATCCTCGCTTCGACTCTTGATCGGACGGAAATCTTGGCGAGAATGGGAGCCATAGGGAAATGGCTAAGTGGAATGCGGGTGGGTGCGGATAGTCGATTGCATTACATGCGACAAATTGGTCGACTAAATACTTGTAAATCACGTCTTGGCGTTCAGATAAGCGCACATTACGGGACTCGATGTTGTAAAACCGGTAGTCTATCTCCATTTGGGCGACCGGGGACTACACCTCGATGAAGCGTTGAGGGGCCGTAAGGAGGGGAGCCTGAGGTGGTGGGGCTCGTGGAGGCGTAGCGTGGGGATAATGAAACCCGGTCCCCTTGGGTGATTAGCATGCCGGACCACACTTTATAACGACGGATCAAGTTGTGGTCCAACACGGGCATAGGAGTTTGAATCATCTCGTCGATTTCCATTTGACCCCAAACTTAGCACATAAAGACGCAGATCGGGACGGATGTGGTAGCCCTCTGTGGTCCCGTGGCGAGAGATGCGTGAGCATCGATTCTTTTGAATAAGATGGCCGAAACATCGATTCGTAGGCCTTGTATGATGGAGTATAATAAACACGACCCTTTCTTTGGTGGCGTGACTCACATGTATGCGGGGCATCAATTTCACAGCATATGAAGGCATACCATGCCTTTCCATATATCGAGGTGAGACAATGGGAAGGTCATCTTTGCCACGCTTCGTGGATGGACCAAGTAGTGCCGGTTGACACGACTCCGAATAATCTTTTCATAGTCCGGCCCATCACTCACTAGGCGAGCATATTCATCATGAAGGCCCTCTAAGGGTAGTTGATAGCACCCATTGATATCCTCCTCGCCAAATTCCACGGTCTTTACCTCGACAAACACCCCATAATGGTCATGCTCGAGCAAGTTGGCATAGAATTCTTTGACCAATGCAATCACTTTGCTATGTCAGTCGTTTGTTACGGTGAGACGAACCGATTCACGCTCGGCAATCATCACCTGCTATGTCTCCATCCTTGTTTTGATCGGGACGGAGACCCGTTCGAGGACTAGTGGCGGGTGGCCATGCGGTAGTAAGCGTTCTTGAGCCCATAACACTAACAAAGCGCTTTCTTTGTCAAATTTTGGAAGGGGAAGTTAGGCGACCCCGGACCACGCTGCGATGGCGTTTGGATGCCATGTCGAGAATTCGCAAATAAAACATAGTCATAGTTTAGCTTTAAAAAATTGAGTCGTGCAATTTGTCAAACACCTAGATATGGAATCGAGAACTTGTTCAATCCATTATTAATTCACAATCTATTCATGCCATGCATGTAGCGTGCATGAATCCAGGTGTGGGAGAGTCGTCAAACATCAATGCGTTATCTATATGCTCCATTAGATTTCGGATGACAAGAATAACGAATGAAGAGCATCTTAATTAAGAAGAATTGAAAACACATCAAATCATACCTTTGTTACTTCTAAATAAGTTGGAGAAGTAGAATTCGACACACAAGATGCAGACGACCAATATGAAAGGAAGGGAGTGATGTGTGGTGGATGAGTGGAAGACAATTATCCAAGGTTTACTGACCTTGTGCTATGAAGAGGAAGAGAGAGGGTGGACCGACACGCTTTGCTTGGCTTGTGGAGAGAATGTGGAATAGAAGGGCACGGCAGGGTTTTAAAGTACAAGGGCTAACTTTGATCCCATGGCAAAGGTTACAGGTTATAATCATCTGAGGCCTAGGCCGGGCAAGAATCGTTTGGTATGACTGGTGGCAACGGGCGCTGGTTTTGAATGGAAAGATGGCCACGGGTGGCTGGGCCCTATTTTCGTTTACGGAGCCTAAGCGTCGGTATTTGTGATTGTACTAGAATCCGTGGCAAGGGCGCTGGACTTGTCTGCACCTTTCGGAGCCTGGCAGGGAAGCTGTAATCCTTAGTGAAATGGAAATGAAGGTACTGGAAGTGACACGTAATGCGTGCATACGGACGGTGTAGGAATTAGTTTAATAAGCGTGGAGTTTTCTCTACTACGAATAACAAAGTGAAAATAAGAAAAGTTTAACTCTAAGAGGCATAAAATCAAATAAAACGAAAAAAAATTATGGGCTGCATGGGTTGCCTCCCAATAAGTGCTTGGTTTATAGTCGTCACCGACTTTGCGGTGTTGGTCGATTGGCACTTGGAGTGCGAGAGGTCTTGGACCGTAGCTTGGCGTTCGATTGGTCCGCTCAATAGTGTTCAGAGACGTTGACCGTTGACCTTGAATATGCGCTTTGAATTCGGTTCCTCAACCTCAATGTTTACGTGTGGAGTGACAGATATGACTACAAATGGTCCGGACCACGGATTTCAATTTTCCTAGAAATAGACGCATGGCGTGAGTTGAGCAAGAGTACTTGATGGCCCGGTGCGAATGTTCTATCAAGAATTTTTTATCGTGCAAGATTTGACTTTCTCCTTGTATAGCTTAAGCGTTTTCGTGGCGTTGAACACGAATTCATCCATATCGTTCAACCGCAGAACTAGTTTTTCACCGCCGCTTCTAGATCAAAGTTTAATTTCGAATGGCCCGGTGTGCCTTTGTGTTCTAGCTCAATAGGAAGATGACACGCCTTTCCAAAGACCATTACATGCGGGGACATGCCAATCGGGTTTTTATACTGTTGATTCGATAAGCCCATAGGCGTCGTCAAGACGCAACGCCCAATCTTTTCGTGACGGATTGACTACTTTTTCCGGGATCCTCTTAATTTCCGATTCGACACCTCTGCTTGACCATTGGTTTGTGGGTGATATGTACATTTGCAATTTTGTGACGAACTCCATATTTGACAAGCAATTTAGTGAAGCTGCTTGTTACAAAAGTGTGTTCCTCATCACTTATTATAGCCCTTGGTGTCCCAATCTGGTAAAAATGTTTTTCTTTAAGAATCGGGTGACAACGTTGGCATCATTCGTGGGTAACTGTTGGCTTCTACCCATTTGGAAACATAATCGACCGCTAATAAGATATACCGATTATTCAGCGAAGATGGGAATGGTCCCACAAAGTCGATACCCCACACGTCGAATAGTTCCACCTCTAAAATTGTGTTAAGTGGCATTTCATTGCGCTTGGAGATATTACCTACGCGTTGGCATCGATCGCATTTTAGCACAAAGAGATAAGCATCTTTGAATAAAGAGGGCCAGAAGAATCCCGATTGTAATACTTTGGCTGCTGTACGATCACTG
The DNA here is from genome assembly GCA_020205605.1 of Panax ginseng. Taxonomy (NCBI): domain Eukaryota; kingdom Viridiplantae; phylum Streptophyta; class Magnoliopsida; order Apiales; family Araliaceae; genus Panax; species Panax ginseng. The sequence goes on from CM035140.1 coordinate 55,441,770, forward strand.
GAATAATGACCTCCGTAATCGAGGAGTGACAGTGGCCTAATATACTATCCATTTCTTCGTGAGGTACACAACGTCCTTATCATTTGATCTGCACATGCTTTAAACAGAAATGGTTCATCCCAAAAGTATTGTTTCGCATCGTGGAGAAACTTCTTCCGTTGTTGTGATGTCAATCCGGTGGTAACACCTTGGCAACCACATAGTTGACATAGTCGAAGATACCAAGGCAATATGGTAGTTACCCGGAGCAGCTTGCTCATCCAGGAAATTCCTCATTAATCATCTTGAGTTGTCTTCTTTACGTTCCTTTTTATTTTCTAGCAGAGCGGATGATCCGCCACTTGATTTTTACGTACCTTTTACATCCGGATCTCTAGATCAAATTCTTGTAACAACAAGATTACCACCGTATTAATCGTGGTTTAGCATCTTTCTTCTCAATCGGATATTTAATATTTGAATGATCGATTGTAGACAATTACCTTAGTGCCGAGGAGATAAGCTCGAATTTGTCAAAAGCAAACACCACCGCAAGTAATTCCTTTTCGGTTGTTGTGTGTAGTTCAATTGGGCATCCGTCAATGTCTTACTAGAGTAATAGATAGTATGAAAAATCTTATCATGGCGTTGTCCCAATACGGCCCCCAAGCGTAATCATGGCGTCGCACATCAATTCAAAAGGTAAAGACCAATCAGGCGCTACAATGGTGGGTGCGAGACCAATTTCTTCTTTAGTACCTCAAATGCCTCGATGCATGCCCGATCCATCTTAAGCGGTACATCTTTCTCCAAGAGTGAACATAGGGGTTTGAGATTTTTGAAAATCTTTAATAAAGCGTCGATAGAACCCTGCATGTCCCAAGAAACTCCGAATGCCTTTTACAGATGAAGGAGGAGGCAGTTTCTCAATTGCATCAATCTTCGCTCTATCCACCTCCAATCCGGATGCGGAAACCTTATGTCCCAGAATCACCCCTTCTTGTACCATAAAATGACATTTTTCCCAATTAAGTACCAGGTTAGTCTCCACACATCTTTTTAACACCAAGATCAGATTATTCAAACACGAGTCAAAACTATCGCCGAACACGGAGAAATCATCCATGAACACCTCTAAATTCTGCTCGACCATATCGGAAAAGATTGCCATCATACAACGTTGAAAGGTCGCTGGCGCATTACATAAACCAAAGGACATACGCCGGAATGCAAACGTACCGTATGGACATGTGAACGTGGTCTTTTCTTGATCTTCCGGTGCTATGGCAATTTGATTGTACCCAGAATATCCATCTAACAGACAATAGAATTGATGTCCCGCTAACCTGTCCAACATCTGATCAATGAACGGCAAAGGAAAGTGATCCTTGCGTGTGGCTTTATTCAACTTGCGGTAATCCATACATACTCTCCAGCCTGTAACAGTTCTAGTCGGGATAAGCTCATGCGCTTCATTTTTTACCACAGTTATGCCCCCTTTTTTCGGTACACACTGTACAGGACTTACCCATGAACTGTCTGAGATTGGGTAGATAATACCGGCATCCAACCATTTTATAACTTCCTTCTTCACCACCTCTTTCATAATGGGATTTAACCTTCGTTGCATCTCAATGGTTGGTTTTGATCCCTCTTCCATTAAAATCTTGTGCATACAGAAAGAGGGGCTAATACCTCGAATGTCCGCTATAGTCCACCCAATCGCTGTTTTGAACTCGCGCAGCACTCGTAGCAATTTTTCTTTTTGGGTGTCAATTAACGTTGTCGAAACAATAAGCGGTAGAGTCGAGTCTTTCCCTAAGTAAGCATATTCAAGATGAGAGGGAGTGGCTTTAATTCCAAACAGGTGGCACTTCTATCGAGGGTTTGCACTTTTTTTCTTCCGTTTTAGGCCTTTCAAGGGTGTCGAATGGTTGATTATTTTTCCGGTAGAATGATGGTGTGTCTAGCCATTTGACCTGCTCATTATCTGCATCCGCCCTATCGCTGTCTGTTCTAACCATCATGGATTCTATCGGATCCTCTGAGTAATTGCAGCAAATCTTGTGATTCACCATCTCCTCCATTACATCCACCCGCAAACACTCACCTTTTTCCTTTGGATACGACATTGCTTTGAACACATTGAAAGTGACTTGTTGATCGTCAACTCTCATTGTTAATTCTCCCTTTTGCACGTCGATTAACGTTCTCCCTGTTGCTAAGAATGGTCGTCCGAGAATGATGGGCGATTCAGTATCGCTTCACAATCCAAGATAACGAAGTCTCTTTGGAAAGATGAATTTATCCACCCTTACTAATACGTCTTCAACGATACCTCGTGGATATATAATCGATCGATCTCGCTAACGATGAATCGATATTTATCGGTTTAGGTGCTTGAGTCCGAATTGATAGATCGATAATGGCATCAAATTAATACTGGCCCCCAAATCACACAGCGCTTTCCCCGAAAACTGATTACCAATGTCGCATGGAATAGAAAAGCTACCTGGATCTTTCAACTTAGGAGGTAACTTGTTCTGAATAATTGCGCTACATTCTTCGGTTAGCGCCACTGTTTCAAAATCCCCCAGTTTCCTTTTCTTTGATAGCACATCCTTCATGAACTTAGCGTAACTCGGCATGTGTTCTAAAGCTTCGGCGAATGGGATGTTGATATGCAATTTTTTAAAAATATCCAAAAATCTTAAAAACTGCTTATCTAACTTGGATTTCTGAAATCTCTGCGGATATGGTATGGGTGGCATTGTTGTAGATGACCCCTGTGCATTTTCCTCTCCTATTTCCTCTTTATCTTTCCCGGTTTCCACAACCTCTTCTGTTTCGGTTGTTGCGTTATCCCCCTTGTCCTTATCCTTAACTGTTTGCAGCTCCTTCCCACTTCGTAAGATTACTGCTTTGCAGTGCTCATTTCTGCCCGGATTTATTTCTGTATCACTCGGAAGTGTTCCTAGTGGACGGGTATTCAATGCATGTGCTATTTGTCCCAATTGATTTTCCAGATTCTTTAACGATGCCCCATGGCTTTGCAACGTCATATCTACTTGATTCAATTTCTTGTCTTGTTCCTCGTTCTTTTTGTCAGAGGCTCTAATAAACTTTTCCAAGGCTGCTTCCAAACTTGATACCCTCTCTGGTTGTTGAGGTTGATTTTGGAATCCGGAGGTGTGTTGTTGTTCAGGTGGTTGAAGTGCGACTTGATTGTTACTCCATGAGAACACGGATGATTCTTCCAAACTGGATTATAGGCATTTTGGGTAGGATACGGTTGGGTTGAACGATTATAATTTCTACTAACCGTGGCTTTGATTCGAATTTATGGCGCATTGATCCAGTAGCATGACCCCAAAGACACAACTCACACAAACCATCGCTACTGCTGTGTGTGGCTCTGTGGATGCCATGTTTTCTATATGCTTAGCTATTGCGATCCACTTGTCTTTGTTAAATCGTTAATGCGTCCACTTCATATTTTCCTGATGCTTTTGGGTGGTTGGTCCTCGTCATGGGCCACTGATAGTTGTTGGTGGCCATTGTTTCTAACAATTGATACGCCTCATCAAAATTTTTGGACATAATCGCTCCTCCCGCTGCTGCATCAATACTAGACCTCGTGGATGCGTGCAAACCATCACAAAATATCCCTAATTGCATCCACTGCGGAATTCCATGATGAGGGCATTTACGGAGCATATCCTTAAACCTTTCCCACGCCTCATATAACGATTCTCGACTCCAACATGCGAAAGTATGAATGTCGTTCGTAGTTTTGCCGACTTATTTGGTGGGAAGAACTTAGCTAAAAAATTTTGAGCTAAGTCATCCCATGTGGTGATTGAACCAGAGGCAAGAGGAGTGTAGCCGACTTCGTGCTTTGTCTTTTTAAAGTAAACGGAACATCCTCAACCTTATAGTGTCTTCCGATACATTGTTAAATTTGAAGGTATCACAAACTTCCAAGAAACTCAAGATATGTTCATTAGGGTCGTCTCATCGAATTACCCCCAAGCCGCACGATTCTCAGAAGCATCCGAATTGATCCGGTTTTATCTCAAAGCTGCTCGCATTGATTCTTGGGTCTCTTAATACTTTGATCAGAATCAGAACATTTGGCGGTATGTAATCCTAAGTGATTTCGTTCGTTCTCCGCCATGTTCACGAGTAATTCTTGGATTGTCGGTTCTTCTTCCAAATGTATCACCTCACTATTCAATCGCTACCGTATCGGAACTCCTTCTCAAGGTTGTCTCAGATATACGTAAGAAGTTCCTTTCTAGCTTTCGATCTAGTGTGCATACACGAATTCCTGCCAATCCAAGAAGAAAGATTAAGTAGTGTTCAAATTAAAATCGAATTGATTATAACTAATATGAAATTAATATTAATGAAAGAAAGTCCCCGGCAGCGGCGCCAAAAACTTGTTGAGTGAAATCTAATTACACACAGCACGCAAGTATACGTGGTCAACAAGTAATAAAGTGATAAGTTGAGTATCGTTCCCACAAGGAATTCTAATTAATAAATTTCAACTACTAATACTATATCAATTCAATTTCATTCAAACAATGAGAAATTGCGATTTTCTGAATTATTAACTCAAAATTAAACACTTAAAGATACTGCACTAAGACAAACAATTAACTAAGCTATTACTTGAGTGAATGACTTCCGGTAGGTAAATATTAAGACTTCAATATCCCCAATTATGAATTATAAATCAGTTATCTAATCATCCCAATTACTATGTCTCATGGATTGTTATGAGGAATTTTCAAATGCCAAAAGCCCTCTTCCAAGTGATCAATTGACTTTTATTTAACCCAGATTAACCTTGCTATATTCCTATGCAAAACAATTGGATTAAACTCTTTCAGTCCCAATTCCTTATATGTTACATGCGGTGAACAGATATTTCCATTCAATTCACAAACCTAATTATTTACCGTAAATAATCGAGTCACATGTCATCATGTCTAGTTCTAACCCTAGAATTCCTCTCCCAATTCCTTCTAGAGTAACACACTAATTATTGGCCAAATAATTAATCACTAAGATCAAAACATGATAAACAATCCACTTCAACATAGATAATTATAATGACAGAATAACTAATTCATAATCATAAAAGGTTCAATTGAAATCTTAATTAAAGAATTAGTTCATCACGGAAATAAGAATCATTATTTGTTGATAAATCATCCTTAAAGAATTACAAATAAAAAATAAGGAGAAAAAGAAGAAACTTTGTAGCTAATCTTGAAGCTCCAAGTAATCTCCTGTAATCTTTAATGGAAAAGCTCCTTCAAAATCCTCTGCCAAATCAATCTCGTCCTACCCTTTTAATTCAGCAATTAGTTTCCTTTTATAGTCCCCCACAATCCTCCTTCAATTAGGTTTTATTATTAACCCTTAATAGGAAACCAGAAGTCAAACGCTATTAATCCTATTAACGCCTTGGGAGGGCCGGCGAGGATAGTGTAATTTCAGTATCCTTGTATTGGACTTCATTGAAATTACAGTTTTGCCATTCAATGCTTGAAATTCCCATAATTGCCCTTCCAGCTTCCAAATCTGCCAAATAAGATATAAACACCATAAAAATGCTACTAAATAACTTAAGAATGCAATAATTTAAGTCTAAATATATCCGAATTATGGGTATACTACCCATTCATCACCCGCCCGTACAAAGAATCATAAAACTTAGCTACTGACATGAGTCCTTAATTGAAATCCCACATGATCCTAACTTCTTTTTTCTTTATACGGATTTTCTTTAATCTGTATCTTAACATTTACCACTCTTACCTGAGTTTACATCGTACAATTTCATAGTACATTCTCTTTATAACATCAAGCTATATCATTCCAATCACTTAACATATCATATGTTATTCAACAATTTAATTTGATCACGTTGTGATCTTATTTTGCAATCATTTCTCCTTATACGTACGATCGTTTTATTCTACGATCTCTTATTCTTCACTTTAATCATATTATATTATGATTTTATTTACACTTTTCATCTTATAGACATCGTCTATTTATTATCACTTTTCATCTTTATTACTGGAGTCAGGCAACTCCAATTTACACTTTGATTCTTTTTTTGAATCTTATTTATCATTTTCTTTACTTTAATGATGAATTTCCTAAATTCATCTTTTATCACTTAAACTCAATCTGAGTTTATTCCCTATCATCGTCTCCGCGGTTATAGCCTAAGGTACCGCTACCTAAGGTTTATAACCTGCGGCTTTGATACCAACTGTGACGTCCCCAAATCCAGGTACTTTTTACCTCAGATCTAGTACATTACGATACATCATTTTTATAACTACTGCGAAAGATATAAACATAAATTGTTTATACAATAAACTTTTACAACCTAATCCCCAAGGTCTACAACCTTAACTTAATACATACTTTCAATAACTTAAAAGGTTCATAATGTCATTTGCATCAGATAACTTAATAGTTCTAAATGCATAATGATCTAAACTTGGAATTCGCCTTTCCCACTGTCATTCTTCGAGCCTTTGTTTTAATCTAAAATTTGTTATCATGATATAGCAAGGATTGTCGACGTCTGGATTTTTGGGTGTCCCTTTCCGTTACTTGTTCTTTGGTGTTCTCATTTTAGGTGAGATTTGTTTGAAAAAATAAGTGAAAAATGTCTGACATGTATAATGTCGACGATGGACTGTTAAGAGTCGCCAGTTGGTTTTAAAAATGGTTGTACCAACACAACCGAGAAAAGGTTTGCACATTGACCCAATGATGTGACACTGATATACGGGTCGGTGAAACCGAGATTCGTTAAGGGTCCGGGGAATTGGTTATGCGGGGGGAAGGTGTTAGGTACCCCCCGACATCCGTGTTACCACGGTGACCGCCTCTTTTCAAGAAACAATTATCTAAGTGTGTGTGTGTGTGGGGAAAATGATGTCTTTGTTATATGGAAGTGTGCGAGGCCTCGTTCGAACTATATATACATGGTTTGAATTTATGTAAAAATTCAGCTTTTTAGCAAGATATGACAATGATGTTTTATAAAAGAGGTTTTTTCAAACCCTAATGCTCAATAGGAATTGAGACCTTTTACACTCCCATTTTTATTAAGTGAGCGGCTGAATTGATTTTTATTTGACGGATGCGAGGCATCCGTATGAAAATAATATACAAAAATAATGTCGACTTCCTCGTGGGTATGGAAACCATCTGAGAAAATTCAGACATCGCAGAATAATTTACAAAGCCATAATTTGAAAATGTCCATCACGGAACCGAATCTAGATTCAATGGGATGAATCTGTGATCACATGATTCCTAGGCTTACAAAATATCGCAGCTTTATATGAAAGCGATAGCGGGTATATATATATATAAGTCGTAAATATATATATATATACGATGCAGGATCACCAACCACGAAGCACCTCCATGGGGATCGAAATGTAAATAAAGTTGTTAAAGCTATCAACTACTGGGGAGGAAACTCCGAAGCGGGATTTAAATGTAAATAAAGTCAGAATACGGTTAACTACTACATAAGTAAACTCTGTGTAGGACGAAATGTAAAGAAAGTCAGAAAGCGATCAACCACCACGTAAGTAAACTCCGTGTGGGACAAAATATGTATATATATATATAAGCAATAAACGCACCGGATATAAAAATCGAGCTCATCGAATGAGTTCGACCCACGTTCATATATATATATATATATATATATATATATATATATATATATAAGTTTAATAAAGGCAACATAGGATATAAAATCTGGGCTCATCGAATGAGTTCGACCACAATTCATATATATATATATATATATATATATATATATATAAAAGCGAGTAAACGCACTCAAACCGAAGTCTAGGCTCATCGAACAAAGTTCACACACGATTGATATATATAATATATATATATATATATATATATATATATATATATATTAAAGTCAGAACGCTCTCTAGGCATCAAGTTCAGCTCAATCGAGGTGTAACTCGATAATGTTAGTCAATATATATGTGAATATATATATAATATATATATATATATATATATATATATACAGACTGAAATGAAACCACGAACCGAAGTCCGGGCAAAAGCAAGCAACATGACTCTCAACGTGTAGAAGGGTGTGTGCAAAGATGAAGAGAAAGACTCTAAAATGTGTGAGAAGGTTTACAGCTAACTGATAAAGAAGGCTTCTATATCTTTAGAGTGGGTAAACACAGGCTTTTGTGGGTACAAAAGAGGCTATATATGAGCTCACAAGTGTTTAAATGTGGGAAAATACATCAGTATGGGCGAAAGTGTGCAATAATGTCTGTGTGGTTTCCCGTCTTTTTTTCTTGCAAAATGGCCACCCCAAGCCCTCTATTTATTGAGTTTGGAGCCGCAGGTATACCTAACTCTTTGGGCCATGAGTGCACCAAAGGTCGCCGGGGTACCCCGGCAGTGTGGGTCCCGCCGTGTCAAGTACGTACATCACTGCTCGCTTTTGGCTTCTCGCTCATAACTTTCAATCCGGGAGTCTGATGGAAGCGTGCCATACCATTCCGAAAAGCTCTTTCCGAGATCTACACAATGATATATGATTTGACCTTTTTTGATTCTAGGAAGATGGGTCCATGACCAAAATGGCATTCCCGGGTTTCCGTCAGGCAATCCGATGAACCGTTTTGTGTAGTTTACGCTCCGGAGTTAAGATATCAATCTTGTGGGACTTCCTTTGATGTATTTTGAGTTGAGATGAGTGTATTTGATTTGAAGTAAAGTTGAGTTGGCAAAATGACCATTTTGCCCCTCCCGGGGTTATCTCCGATTCTCGCGCCGTTGTAGCAGTCGTTTCTTAGGGTTATTTCTGAGGTTGGCTTACAATTGACTCTGACTATCCTCAGGGTCATCTCTGAGGTTGGCTTGACCTATTCCCATGTTTGGGACTGAGACTGGATACCTCTGGGTCATCTCCGAGATTAATCGGTTTTATCCGGTGTGTGGTCCAGTATTGTATCTGCAGGCCTCGGGGTTATCTTCGAGGTTGGATTTGGTTACTCCCAGATTGCAATCCGGGGTTTGATGATGAACTTCCGGTAGTATCCGGTATGGATTTGGATTGTCTTTCAGGATTCCCTCTTAAAAGACGAATATGTCCTCCTGCAATATTAATACCAGTAAACGAAAATTTTGAGTGTCTACAGATGCCCCTCTTTATCATGTTCATGCAATGCAATGGAATGGACATGATAAAGATTAGTAGACACTTGAAACATGAAAAGGTATTTTCAATGATGTAAATCGCAATGTAGTGAATGTTTATGATGAATGTGACAATGTTTTCGCAAATCGCAGTTCGTAAATTGCACATCGTATTTCGCACATCGCACATCGCCAGATTTGGCCAAATCGTTTGTGAACTCGCGACATCGCATTTCGTGATATCGATCATAAATCGTGATATCGCATATCGCATATCGCAAATCGCAATGTAATGAATATTATGATGAATGTTAAAATGTATTCGCAAATTGCTTTACCTTCTACCGATCATTGCTGCTGCAGATGCTGGTGTTGACTCCAATGGTTTGGCATTTAATCGATGATGCTTGTTTGATGAAGATAAGTTGAGATGTTTTCCACATCTCTGATGGGGTTGACGTTCTAAAATCACCAGACCCTCTCGATGTATTCACTGGTAGTTGTAATGGTGATTATCCTGCTGATCTCCAAACTTTTCCAGTTCCCACTCGAACGGTGGTATACGAAGCTTTCATCACTGAAATGTGTTGATGTCGCGCTGTATTGATAGTAATGGTTTAGGATACCAGATCTTCTGATACCTTCGCTGAAGTAATATTCCACGGATTACTTCACTAGACTTCACCTGATGTTACGTTAGATTGATGACAACCACCCGATGTCTCACCCTTCTTGAGGTGATTTGGAGTTTCATTTCACTGTTGCGTACTTGTGCCGCATTTCTTTAAGCGTTTGATTCGTAACCCGGCTGAACTAATGACCTGAATGCCGTTAACATCCTTGGAGGGTGCAGCTCGTTCTTTTTCTGCCAATATTTGAACTTCGGTGTAGAGGTCTCGATTTGTGAGAATTTGGCGCCGGTTGACAAATTTGATGAGGAGGATTTCATTCGCTAGACCTTTTATTATTGGGCTCCTGCTTTTGCTGAGAGGCTTAATCCCGCCTTAAGGTCATTCCATTTCTTGGAATTGGACAAATGCCCCAGTCCTTTTGCATGTTGATGCCGAGAGTTCATATGATAAACTCTCTTTGTTGATGAAGTCGCGAGTGAATAATATCTGAATCGCCATTGAGATGCTGATGGCGCTAACTGGTGCTTTTTCCATTTTAGGATGATTGATAAATTCCCCAGTATTGAGTTATCGCTGCTTTTGAGATTGCCCCCAATCTTGTTGTAAGGGATCCAATATTCGGTTGTTGCCAATTTTGAAATTGCCCCAGCCTCGCTCGTTGTCTGGGATAGTTGCTTTGATAGATGAGCTAATAAGACGCCGAAATTGCAAGAGGCTTTTACATCTGTACCATCTGGTGAACAGGTAGTGGATGTGGGCTTTGATGTTGACAGCTCTTTCTGGTAAAGATGTCACTTTGTTAGAGAGATGATGCTCTAACTCATAGGGATATCATTGTTGCTGAGCGAGATGACGCTATATCCACCCGAGATATCACATGTAGTTAGTGGTGGATCTGTTGGCTCGTGTAGAAACCCTTGGGCAGGAGATCATAGTGTTACTTCCTTCTTCTGAGAGGGAATCCATGTTGGACTTCATAGCCCGCATATACACTAATTTGTAGATGGGCTTGTATTTTCCTGCACAGACTAGCTTAGCCATTTTGTCATGTATAGTACACATTGTATATATCAAACAACATTATATATGGCAGGGAAATATATGTTGATTCACTTCCCTTTTAGTTGTGCCTTGCTACTTGTTTGATATTCGCTTATTTCTCCAGGACTTTTTGATTTGGATGTATTCTGAACTCCTCCTTGATGGATGGATAGTGAGATGTCTCAGGATTTTCAGAATGGATCGTCGATCTGTGTGTATTCCCTACCATCTTTGGTGTCTTGGGACTTGTTTCTATATGTGGCTATGGATAGGAGTGAGTTTGTTTTGTTTTTCTGTGGTGAGACCGGACTATATAACATGGTTGCCTACGTACTACCGTGTATTGGGGAGATCAGGTCGATGTAGTTCGCCCCTCGGGGTAAGATGAAAAGCGTAATCCCATGTGAAGGTTAGAGTGCGGGGAAAAGAAAGTTTGATCCTAGGTTGAGGATAAACTGGAGGTATGAAAAGTTTGATCCCATGTATGGGTAGCCAAACTACAAACGTAAGAGGTTCAATTCGCGGTGGGATGACCTAAGTGGTATGATCGCAGTGAAGCCAGGCTGCTGGCTTGAAAGGATGTTTCCCTGAGGGGCAAAGCGTGGAAAAGAGTTGTATGTGGTAAAGGGTTAATGAACCGGAATGACTGGTGATCTGATGATCCAAAAATAGGATGTTCGCTTGTTGGTAACCTTAGACATAGTACCGTTTCACGGTGTCCGACATGATAAGCTGTGGAAATTCATCGCCGTCCATTTCCTGTAATTTGAAACCGCCTCCTGTTAATACCTCCTTACCAATAAATGGGCCTTCCCAGTTCGGGGAGAATTTTCCTTTAGACTGAGCTTGGTTGTCAACGATCTTTTTCAAAATCAAGTCGTGTTGTTTGAACTGTCGTAGCTGGACTTCTCTGTTGTAGGATCTTCTTTACAAGTAGAGGGCCGCTCATGTCTGGGCCACATACTACACCATGGATCTCATCCATGAGTCTATGAGCTTGGTCTTGGTCCAGACATCTGAGGAGACCTAGTCCTGCATCTTTTTTGTATATTGCATCTCCGATTAGGTAGAATTTCATAGCAAGTCGATGGATCCGCCTTTTCTCAGTCAGGCTCGCCTCAGCAGGTGTAGATATATCTTGTGAGTGCTCATTGATATATTGATATCAACGGTGTTGGATGGGAGGTAGCTCATCCGATACTTCTCCAATGTAATTCCCATAGGCTGGAGCCTTTTGTTGGGCAAATGTGACGGTTAGCATGTCTTCCTTGTCATGTATGTTGATCAAGGAGTCCCAAGTTGCTAGAGCAACTGCAAAATCATTCCTATTCCGAGGAATGTGGAGGAAGGATTTTTCTTCAAACTCCGAAGCCATCTGTAGAACCTGCCGATGGTAAGGCAGCAACTGTAGAACCTTTTGAAGAGATTTTTTCTTTTTCTTTTTTTTCTTTTTTTTTTCTTTTTTTTTCTTTTTATTTTTTATTTTTTTTTCTTTTTCTTTTTTTTCTTCTTTAATTTTTTTTCTATTAGATCGTGGAAAAGAGCCACACGGCTCACTGATAGGTAGCTCCGGCATTGATGAGGCCAAATGACAATCGTTTGTAGCGAAGGGCTCCCCAAGGCGTGATGAATGAAGTTTTCTCATGATCATCTTCAGCAACCATGATTTGATGGTACCCCGCGGAGCAATCAGCAAAGGAGTACATGTCGTATCGAGCTGTATTATCAATGAGTATGTGGATGAACGACACGCGAAAGCTATCTTTGAGGCAAGCTTTATTCAAATCTCTGCAATCCACACAAACTCGCACCTCCCTTCCGGTTTGACGACGGGGACTATGTTGGATAGCCATTCAAAGTTAAGTTGACACCATGATGATCTTTTATTGAAATTGTTTCACAATTTCTTCTTTAACTTTAACTCCCACTCAGTTTTAATCGCTTGAGCTTATGCGAGTGGCTTGAATCCCTTTGATGGGAAGGCGATGAATGATAATGTCCGTGTATAAACTGACCATATCTTCGTGAGACCATGAAAACACATCCTGGAATAGGGTCAATAGAGTAACCATGTCATTCCTTTGGTTTTGAGTGAGGTCTGTACCAATTTGGATTTGTTTGGGGATTTCTAAGGTTCTGAGGTTTAAAAGAGGTGGTTTGATCAAGATTTGGCTTGGGTTTGTCTTCGACCCATTCTTTGATCTCCTGAGGTATCTCATAGTCCTCTTTTATTTCCATCAAGTCTGAGTCCAACTTTACATCAAAGTTACAGTCCTTGTGGAGAATAGGCATCTTATCGCAAGCACAGCACATCTAAATTCGTAGTCTCAAACAAAATATGCTTTCACTTAGTATATAACACTGTTTAATCACACAAAGTGTTAGCCTGTAATGACAAAAGTAACTGCTAATACTGTTCAAAAAAAGTAAGCAGCTATTGTTATCTACAAGGTAGAGAGAGTTTCTTCCCTGTTTACCCTCGTCGGCAAATGCAAGGAGTGCTGCTTCAATTATCGAGGGCAAAGTTTTGGTGAACTGCAGTGATGGAGGGGCTATCATCAACCTCTTTCTCCCGAATGATGACCATTACGTCGTTCCAACATTTTCTGGAACTCGCAACTTCATCCCCTTGATCTACATCTTCTAGGTTAGTTGAGGCCTGATAGTCCAGTTGTCAGTAGTTATGTCACCTTCGGGGCTAGTGATAGAGGTTACCCCTTGATTCTGAATGTCTTCGCTTGTGGCCATAACTTGATCGCTTCCTGATTCAGTACATTCCTCAGGGACGCTTGATATGGACGCATTGCAAAAAGGGATGAACTCTAGATTCTTTAATGGGTTGGATTCCCCGACAATCTCACCACCTTTTTCTTCATCTATTCCTTCGCCTTCTTCATGGGTTTCAAAGGATTCAACCATGAAATCTCCCTCGAACTATTGTCGCATTTCTTGCAAAGAACTTTCCTTTTTGGTTTTTTCTTCCTTGGAAAGGATTAGTATTTCCTCCACATCATCCAAGGTGATAAGATCAGGAACGTGGTTGATATCTTGGAACCATGGGACGTTTGATGTTGGCGGGGGAATCTCCTTTGGGGATGCCTTTGTTTCTTCTGTCACTTCTTGCATCAGGATCAGTCCACCTTGTGCTCTGGTAGAATTGTCGCTCATAGCCTTCACCTCATTTGAATTGCCTGTCTGGAATGGACATCTTAAGCTTTTTATTTCCTTTTCGCCTTTTTTGGTCATGGGAAATTCTATATCCAGCTCTCCATTTTCAATGAGATCCTGGATTTTATGTTGCAAAGACCAGCATTCTTCAGTCGTATGCCCAAGTGATTTAGAATGGTAGAGACATATCTTGGTGGAGTCATAACTCTTTATCTTGGGTTTTATGGGAGGCAGCAACTCAGTAATCCTTTCTTTGCTTATCAGAAAGTGTAGCATTTCTTCTTTGGATTTGCTCAGAGGGGTGAATTTTCGGACTCTTTTGGAGGTTGTTTGATCTTTCATCTTTGAGAATTCGCATTCCCTCGATTGGTTCTTCCGTTGGCGAGATCTTCTAGCAATTTTATCATCCCCATTTTCTTGTATTTTCAGCCTGCTTTGATGTTCTTCATTTAGCTGGCTCATCGTGAAGTCCTTTTTCTCTTGGCTTTCTGTTAGTTGAGTGAAAAATTGCCTTATTTCCTGATGTTAGCGCACTATCAGCTTAGCCAGAAGGTTCACTTGATTCTAGATCGCATCCAATTTTTGCATTACTGGCATACCCTCCTCCGAGTTTTCCCACTTTAGGACATTTGTTATGCGCTTTTGTGGGTATTCCTCCATCCTTCGTATGTCTTTACGAATTGGATACATTCGGTAGCTTCTGACGATCGATCATGTTTACTTCTTCCGTATCATGTCATGAACGGAAGGTTGGTGTTGATATTTTGTTGGTCGTGTTGTTCGACCACAACATCGCCACTTTCGATCGATTTTGAATCTTATGTTTTAAGGACCAACAATCCTGTGTATCGTGTCCTGGAGACCCTGAGTGGTAAGCACATCTCTAGCTTGGATTGTATCTTTTGCTCCCTGGTTCCAAAGGTGGAGCTAGTTCGGTAATTTTCTTGTGATCCATTAATATCGCCAATACATGTTCAAGGAATCGCGATCAATGAGTGAATACCCGATTTTCCGTTCTTTCAAATTTTCTTTTCCTGTCTGGGTATTGGTTGAATGCAGCATGTTGTGGAGATGGCAGATTGTCTTGCATTTTCCAAATGGGTGGACTGTAGTTTAGTCTCCTAGCTTGCCCCTGTACAACAAGGGATACATCCTCATTGCCTTTATCGGATACCCCATTGGGATCGCTCGCATACTTGCCAGTTTGTATATGTTTGGCGACTGCTTCCAAGGCAGTGAAGTCTTTAATCTTGCCTGCCTTCAGGCCCATCTCTGCCATTTCGTCGTGTTTGATCATTTCCGCAAATGGCTTTCCTATGCCTGCTAGGATCCTCTCATAGTAAGGAGCCTCTTGGATATCAATAAATGTCATTACCATCTCAGTTTCTGTCATTGATGGAATGACTATACCGCTAGATGTCTCCACCTTTGGGCATATTCTCGGAAAGATTCAAGATTTTTGCTTTTTTCACTTTAGTCACTTGATATCGATCTGGTGCCATTTGTGACTGAAAACTGTACTGATTTAGAAAAGGCGTGCGCCAATTCTTCCCAGTTGTGGATTTTGGCATTGTCAAGTCGGGCATACCAGACTTTAGCTTCTCTAGTGAGACTCTTTTGAAAAAGTTGCATTCTAAGGCTTTCATTTTCAGCATAAGACCCTAGTTCGCCAATGTACACTTTGAGGTGCGTATAGGGATCGCTTGCCCCATTGTACTTTTCAAACTCTAGGACTTTGAATTTGGTAGGATATTGAGCCCCTGGGAATATACAGAGATCTGAATAGGTGACACTCCCATAATTTCCAGTCCCTTTAATTGACCGGATGGTATCCTCCATTTGTTGGACTTTCTTTCTTATATCCCCAGTTTCTCGATCATCCCCGAGATTTGTGATTTCTTTATTGGAATGAGGTTTAGGTATCTGGGTTTCCATCTTTTTACCAATACCCTGACTACCCCCTAGTGTGAAGGACTCTGGTTGAGTAGGCATTGTCTGGCCCTGCGTATTTTTACTTTGTTCTTTTAGAAAGACAACCAATTCTGCTATCTGATTCCCTAATCCTTCAAACTCCTCTCGGGAAACAGGAGTAGGATCAGGGTGGCCCGATGTAGCCATGCCTAACGGTGGGATCAGTGCCTTCTTGGACTTTAAACGGGTAGTGGGACCGATTGCTTCCCTGCGAAAGACTTACATAGTTTAGTCTTTAGGGAATGTATATAATAACATGCTATGTGACATGTTCATTTTAGGAATTTTATCCTGCAAAACTGATGTCAGTTGTTTGTAGCATGTTAAATATGTATGTATACACATTTCTTCATATTTCTCATTACATGGAGATAGATATGGAATGTAATTACAATTAATTGTGTTTACAAGTAATTTGAAATGAGAGCATGAAGAGACTTTCCTCCGTTTTGGGTTTATCAGAGGCTGACCTATCTTAGGTTATTCTCGCGGCTTTTTGGCATGAAGTTTCCCAAATCATCGCAATCTATTAGACGGGAAGTTAATTCGGTCTTTCAACTGGAGCGAATTTGGGTGGTGCCTTTCCTGAGCCTCGGAGAATCAGGCTTCTCACGAGTCCAGTAATCAAACACCGACAGGATAGCCTCCTAGTGGAGGGACCACACAACATACATTCACATACATCACGTCTCACCGTATGAAATGATGACATGTGCGAAGCACTAATATCACAAGAAGTTTATAGTGCGAAGCACTAATATCACAAGCAGTTATGGTGCGAAGCACTAGCATCACAAGCAGTTATGGTACGAAGCACTAAGTGCAATAAGGAAATGCATTCGTACACATTCATCAAATGTAAATGCAACATCCACACACAAGCAGATAATATTTTTGAAAAGATTGTAATAGCGGCTTAAGTCCTCTTACTGGAGTCCCCAGCAGAGTCGCCACCTGTCGACGTCTGGATTTTTGGGTGTCCCTTTCCATTACTTGTTCTTTGGTGTTCTCATTTTAGGTGAGATTTGTTTGAAAAAACAAGTGAAAAAGGTCTGACATGTATAATGTGGACGATGGACTGTTAAGAGTCGCCAGTTGGTTTTTTAAATGGTTGTACCAACACAACTGAGAAAAGGTTTGCACATTGACCCAGTGATGTGACACTGATATACGGTTCGGTGAAACTGAGATTCGTTAGAATCCCATAATGGAGTTTAGTTCATGACTGAACCAAAAGCCATTATGGGATCAACGCTACACATGAATAATAAAAAAATAATTAAAAGAGAGAATAAAGAATCGATCAAACCCAATTACTTATTACAAACCCAACGTAACTTGCACGTCCTCAATTATATCCAGTAAAACTACTGTAAAGCATCCACAATTACTGAAATCTAAAGAAGGAGTAGAAAATTTGAAATCTATGATTAGTTTCACGTTGGAATACTCTCAAAGTGTAAACCCTAGTTACAAATATGAAAAACACGTAAAACTACTAAATGATACGTCTGACACCAGTCAGAAATGTTTTTAAATCGATCACAACCCTTAAAATTAAAAATAAAATAAAACAGCTTAGCAGCATCAGACATCGCACGCGGCCATGCGCCCTTCCTTCGTAATACTCACGCAGGCGCGACGTCTGCGAGAGACCGTCCATCTGGGTGCTTTCATGGTGGTGGCGTCCTCAAGTTTAATCTGTCACATGGCACAGCTGCTTCGCATCTGTATTCTAGCTTTTTGCTGCTACTTCATCGCTTCTTTCATACTGCTCATTCTTCTTTGTCATCCATGCTTAGTCTCCTTGCTCCGCTTGATCCTTACACCATGCATCCATAGCCTCATGCCATCTAATACCACCAAATTAGGCCATTTCCTGCACTTTTACACCAAAAGAGTTCTCAGTACATGCAATGCAAAATAACATGAAATACAACTAAAAACACATTAAAATGTACTTGAGATGGGCACAGTTCGCGTGAATTGCTATCCAATAAGTAGTTATAAAACCCACTTATCAAATACCCCCAAACTTGAACTGTTGCTTGCCCTCAAGCAATGCATACTAATGAACAATAAAAATGTAGCTATATTACTATGCAACTAAATTATGAAGCACACTAGTCTCACATTATTCTAGCTATAACAGAATTCCAGTCCAAAATGCCTCAGCGAATTATCCAGATTCAAGAATACAAATTCACACCAAACAATAGGCATAATATCGTACACTCAGATAATTCATAACTGCTATAGAGATACTGTGTGTGTGTGTTGTGTTCACCAAAACTTGAATTAAGCAAATAATACACATGCTAAACTGCTCAAAACAGAAAATTACAGTCTAAATTAAGACTTATGTATACTTATGCAACGAAGACTGTTCCAACATATTAAAACAAAATAAGGTTCAACAATGGGCTTAACTACTTTATTTCTACTGACGGGGGCGATTTTCGCTCTTTCCCACGGTGTTTATTGCTATTTTTCTTTTCATTTTTTTTTTCACATGACTGTGCTATGCCTCATTCCATTAGACAAACACTGCTACCCCTTAGCGAGCTTTCAACCAACGACTCCTAGATCATGAAAGACCTTAGGGCGCTAGGTGTTAAGACACCCCTACGAGCGTACTTACTCAAGTAGCTAGGGCCCCGAAATAAGACTAGCCACGTTATTGCTATTTATTTTTTTATTTTTTATTTTTTTTTATACATAGCATACCCATGTTTTCCCAAAGTTTGAAAATCAATGTTTTCAACGGTCTAAGTACACTTTCCGCATATTTCCCTTTTTTAAAACTACATTTTCTATCGAGCAATGCAACACATAATTCTTATACCTACAAGTGATTGTGAACACGTCCGTGCAAACCAAAAGCATTTAAACAGCATTATGAATTGCATTGTGTAAAACATTATATCTCAGCTCATGTTATCCCAAAATACTCAAAAATCTTCAAAATTCACTATCATCATCGACTAGACAAAATTTCCATAAACTAGTACTGCGAGACATGCAAACTAAACATACACACATAATAAACAAAAAATTTGACAAGAAACTACTATATGCAACTAAACATGCAAATACTAAATGCAAATACTAAACTAATCATGCAGATACTACGTGCAACTATACTACAACCCCAATACCCCCAAACTTATAATATTTAATGTCCTAGTGAATGAAGGTAAAGGGTTACAGAAAACTCCCCTAATAATCAGCCGCACCACCCTCTGCGGGTGGTGAATCTGGTGGTCGATATAGCATAGCTGTCTCGAACTGAGGCCACTCAAGCATTGTCCCCTGCTGTGCAAAAGCTTTTGCCAATGACCTCGTCAACCCCGTTCTAAACGCTGAAAAATTATCGTATATGGCGTCGACTTTTCGCTCCAACCATCGGAGCTGTAGATCCCCAGTAGCAAAGGGAACTTGGGTTGATGGGCCTGCCTCATCTGTCTGAGAGGGCTGCTGCGATGGCTCTGGGAAAGTGGGCTGGATAATAAATCCTCGTCCTCACGAGTATGGTACACCTCCTACCCAATCCTCGAATTTCACAATTGTGGTGTGGGTGATATCCTGGCTTGGGTTCTGTATTTGCTCATTGTCCCAATGGCAGCCTTGATTAGCACACAACATAGCTACAACTGATGCGTGTGGAATGCTCCATGTAGTGCTTCCCCACAGATAGCGCAACATATTTTAATGGATGAGATGACCCACATCGATATATTTTCCAGTGATAATGCCCCATAGAATGATTGCCCTTTCTGCTGTGTGTCAGTTAACCTGAAAACTGCCCTGATGGCAGGAGGTCTGAAATCCACTTGCACGCCGTGCACCACGGATAACCCATTCATTGTTGCCTTCGCATTCGTATAGAATTCTCTGACAATTCCCATTGGGGTAGGCATGGGTGTGGCAGTCAATCCAAGCCATCCTCTTTCGCGAATCATGTCACATAGCTGACCATCTTTCCCTTCAGGTTTGAACCCTCTTTCTTTCACAAAGGTTTTGGTCACAATTCAGTAATACTCCTGCTGGGCTTCCAAATCCACAAACTTGGTGTGATCAACCATATCCTCCCCTTGAATGCCAGAGGAAGATGATGACATGGAGCGAGCATGCTTAGGACCCATTTACAGAAGATAGAAATAATTCAGATGATTTGTTTGATGATGAGTGAGAGCCAATGATATGATAACCCCCCAAACTCATTTCTGCAAACCCACTTAGAAGCCCTAGATTTATACTGCAGTGTAGAGGTTGAGTAGATGTGGAACGTGGGAGAAATCGTGGATGAATACGTGGTGGAGAGATTGAAGGCTTCAATTATATAACTGATAGAGAGGAAGAGACGTGCATTTGGGAGAGAGCACAGTGAATGCGCTTCTGTTATGTTTTTAAATGAGAGCCCAAATGATCTCCAACATGTTTTTAACTTTTACAATTTTCCACGTCTGATGTCCTGCATGGCCGCACGAATGTTCAATGGTTTGTGTCTTGTGGTATGCATGAGGATCTTGCTTTCAAAGATAGCAATTTGGAAGCTTGTGGTAGCCTTGAAGTTATATATTGTATTCATTTCATGTGCTATGGGTTGAATCTGACTTCTTTGGTTTTCATGATGTAAATCAGTACTGCATCTTGCTTATTCACCTGCATACACTAATAGACACTATCAGGTCATGATTTACTAGATAAACATGAGTGTCTATTGTATCATCCTCATTTCAATGCAATGCACAAACATGCTCCTACTCAATTTCAGCTACTATGCTAATTATGCAGATATAATCACATGATCTTAAATAAGGATGAAAATGAGCTAACAAGACACTTGAACTGAATAAATAAAGAAAAACAAAAATAGAGATAGAAATAATGGGTTGCCTCCTATCAAACGCTAAGTTATAGTCAATTAGCTTGACTGTCTCGGAATCTCATGTTGATGACAGAATTGAGGTGACTTTATGTCTATCCACCTCACTACCCCAGTAATGCTTCAATCGTTGTCCATTCACCTTGAAAGGCGTGTCTAAAAACATATCAAATACTTCAATTATACCATGCGAAAAGACAGTCTTCACTATAAATGGCCCTGACCATCTTAATTTCAGTTTCCCGGGAAAAAATTTAAATTTGGATTTATAAAGTAAAAACCTTTGTCCCGGTTCAAATGTCCTATCGAAGGTCTTTCAGTCATGCCATTGCTTCACCTTTTCTTTGTACATCTTTGAATTATCATACGCCTATAATCTGAATTCCTCCAACTCTGAATTTTTAGAAATT
Organism: Panax ginseng; assembly: GCA_020205605.1. Taxonomy (NCBI): domain Eukaryota; kingdom Viridiplantae; phylum Streptophyta; class Magnoliopsida; order Apiales; family Araliaceae; genus Panax; species Panax ginseng. Next base: position 55,463,099 of record CM035140.1, read on the forward strand.
ACACTTCTCACAAGTTCATACTCCACCAGACTCTCTACTTTATCACTTAAGAGCCGATCCACAAAATCAACTCGGAAACATTCCTCTTCATCTGCTGGACACTTCATGGCTTTGAAGACATTGAAGGTGACCTCTTGATCATGAACACACATAGTGAGTTCCCCCTTCTGCACGTTTATCAAAGTCTTTCCTGTGGCTAAGAATGGTCTTCCCAGTATGATTGGTATATTTTTATCTTCCTCGTAATCCAAAATGATGAAGTCAGTTGGAAAGATAAATTTGTCCACTTTCAGTAATACATCTTCAACAATTCCCCGTGGATATGTGATGGAGCTGCTAGCTAGCTGTAACGAAATGTTTGTCGGCCTTGGAGCCGGTAATCCCAACTGATTAAACAATGACAAAGGAATCAGATTGATACTTGCCCCAAGATCACACAAACATTTATCAAAGTTCATCCTTCCGATTATGCATGGAATTGTGAAACTACCCGGATCCTTCAGCTTTGGAGGTAACTTCTGCTGAAACACTGCACTGCACTCCTATGTCAAGGCTACTGTCTCAAACTCGTCTAATCTCATCTTCCTTGATAATATACCCTTCATGAACTTTGCATAACTTGACAATTGTTCCAATGCCTTGGCGAAAGGTATATTGATCTGTAGCTTTTTAAATACCTCCAAGAATTTGCTGAACTATTTATCTTCCCTCTATTTATTCAATCTTTGTGGATATGGTACCTGAGGGTGAATTGGTGGTACTGAACTCATAGGCTTCTCAACTGACCTTGCTTTATCTTTCTCTTCATGCTGAACCTCAGATTTTTCCATATTTCCTTTCTCGAAGATTTACCTACTCGCTTCTTGGCGGTACTTTAAGACCCTTTGTAATTCATGCATGCAAGCGCCGCTTATGCTTAGTTCCTACAACATTTTTCCCAGACCTCAATGTAATCGCTTGACACTGTTCCTTCCCTTCTCTTCGTGGATTTGCTTCTGTATTACTTAGAAATGAACCCTGGGGCCTGTTGTTAAGAATGTTCGCCATTTGACCCATCTGAGTTTCCAGATTCTTAATAGCCACTGCTTGGCTTTTGATAATAACCTCTGTATTTGCCAAGTATTTCATCATCATCTCCTCCATTTCTGATTTCTTTTCTTTTTGAGGTGCAGCTGGAGTGTGATGTTGTTGTTGAGAAAAACCCGGCGGAAAATGTGGTCTTGGAGTAAAGCGCGGTCATACTGGCCGTTGTGGTGGCCGATTTATTTGGCCGATTCTCATTGATTCCTTGGTTATTTGACCAACTAAAGTTTGGATGATTACGGTTGTTGGGGTTGTATGTGTTCTAAAACTGACCTTGGTCTTTTCTGTAATTGCTCACATATAGTACCGATTCTGAGCTAATAGCACATTGATCTGTCGAGTGTGACCCCGCACAGATCTCATATACAAATGAAACTGTTTTCGATTTACCCTCCGTTAATGTATCTATTTTCTTCACCATGGCTGCCATCTGTGCTGACAACTACGTGATAGCATCCACTTCCAACAAACCTGCAACTTTGGGCTATGGCATCCGTGATGTAGGATTTTAAAAATCATTTGATGCCATTGTCTCGATGAGGTTATAGGCTTCCTCATAGCTCTTCGCCCATAATGTTCTACCTGTAGCTGCATCTACAATCGGCCTAGACTGCCATCCCAATCCATTATAGAATGTGTTGATCACCATCCAATCTGGCATTCCATGGTGCAGACACTTTCGTAGCATTTCTTTGTATCTCTCCCATGCCTCATATAAGGATTCACCCTGTTGTTGTTCAAATTGAGAGATTGTTGTCCTCATTTTTACAGTCTTAGCCATTGGGGAAAACATAGCTAAGAACTTCTGTGCTAAATCCTCCTATGTAGTTATAGATCCTGCTGGCAAAGAATGAAGCCAACTTCTCGCTTTATCCCTCAATGAGAACGGAAACAGCCTAAGTCTGATAGTATCCTCTGTCACCCCGTTATATCTGAACGTGTCAAATATCTCAATGAAACTCAACAGGTGTTCATTCGGATCATCTGTAGCGGCACCCCCAAACTGTACCGAATTTTGTACCATCTGAATAGTGCCCGTTTTTATCTCGAATGTATTAGCTGCTATCGCTGGTCTAACTATGCTATACTGTAGTCCATTAATATTAGGCATGGAATGTAACGACCGAGAAATTTGGATCTTATTGTAAAATGATTTTATTAAATTAAATAATAATAAAATCGTATTCCTTGTGTTATCAAGACGGTTGTCATTATATAACCTATTGATGTTAGAATGTCGTAGTATTTGAGCTACGTGGATGAATTAAAGTGTTTGAATTTCCAAGACGAAAATAAAAGTTTTCCGAGAAATTTTCCGAAAAACACTATTCATCGGTATTTGCTCGGGATATAATTTTGAGTTTCCGAGAAATACGTAATGATGAAATAACAAGGTAAGATGGATTATGTAATAAAAATCTAGTTATGGAAAATGTAATAATTCGCTTGTGGACTTAATTTATAAACGTTAAGTAGAGCGAAGTGTTAAGGAATAAGTAATAATTGTATGATACTTGGTATTGTACAAAGTAATAAAAACGAGTATAATACGAAATATTATATGAGTTTGTATGAAGGATGAAATATCGTATATAAATTCTATATGAATTAGAATACGAAAATAATATATAAACTATATGTATTAAGAAATGTTAATGGACTTGGAAAGATTGATAAGAATTAATATAAGTCCAAGTGAATTAAGGAAGAGGCCCAATAATTGATTAATGAACAAGCTAGTGTTTATTAATGCAAAGCCCAAGGATTTATTAATCCAAGCCCAAGCTAGAATCCATGAGTTAATAGACCCATGGGAAAAACCATATTGATATGGTTATTGTGGTGACCAAGTATAGTGGTGACCAAGTAATGTGGTGACCAAGTTAGTGTGGTGACCAAGACTTTGAAGTAATGACCAAGTGTAGGATAAGTTTTGTGCCTTGCAAGAAATAAATAGTAAGGAGGTGCATGAGGAGGTGGGATGGTTTAATGACTAAACTACCATAGCTTTGTAATTTCTATAAATAAAGGAAGCTTACAAGCCATTTGTTGGTTGTTCAAATAATCTAAGACATCACAAAGTGCTTAAGTGTTAGAGAGTTTAAGTCACAAATAAGTTACTTCCATAAGTAAGAAGAAGAAGAAAACTTCCTTACCAAGACTTCAAAAGAGTAAGATTTCTTCTCAATTATCTTCTAACTCTACCATGATAGGATGATAAGAAAAGTTAGATTAAGAAACATGAATGAGTAAGTAGTGAACTTAAGCCAATTAAGTTGGTAATAAGTCATTTAAGCTAGCATAAGTTATAAACTTATGTGAAAAATAATATGAACTTGTAAGGAGTTTATTAAGAGAAATGATATGAATGTAAATGAATTTATATGATCATATGTATCATGTATACCTAAGTTAAGTTATAAGTTAAGAACATATAAAGTATGATGATTAAGAAACTCTAATTGTCATAAGTCATTAATAATCAAATCTTATGTAGTTTATAATTTGACAAGTTATAAGCTCATAAAGAATAAGTCAAAATCCAACAATGATCATAAGTTGTTGTATTAAGTATGTTAGTGTGTTCACATGATGAATGAAGTTCATTTGTAATGTTGAATAAATCATAAGAAGGAAGAATTGCTGGAATTTGCACGATTGGACGATAATCGTCGAATTCGTAAAATTCTCGGAATGGAAGTTAAATTTTGTGTTTGAACTCGGAACCATTGTTTTCCAATGAAGACAAGTCATATTTGGCATTTAAGAGTTGCGATCTCGAAAATGACCGAATTCCGACTTAGAACGAAGAAACGAGCGTTGAACGTTTACGAACGTTTATCGTTTTCGTTAAAAATAAACCAAAGGGCGAATTTTTAGCAAACAAAGTCAAATAAATAAAATTCTTGCATAAACGCATAGAGTACGTAATTTGTGAACCGTAGGCTTTTGAACGAGCCAACTCAGACTTATAACGAAGAAGTTATGCGTCCGGGAAGTTCACAAAATTTCAAAACTGAAATTGTTTTCTGGTGCACAGAGTTGGCGCCGCGGCATCAACCCTAGGCAAAATGAGCTGCGCCGCAGGGCAGAACAATAACCGAGCACACTGCAAGAGTTCACCGCAGCGCGAATTATAGTACATATGGTGGCTCCGCAACGCCATTATTAATGATACTCAAAACCTACGAGAGAGAGGTGGCAGCAATACGACCCAATAAGTAAGGATTCAGGCAGCCAAATATGAGATGTAGGTATAAAGCTGGCATCGCAGCGCCAGTCTCAGAACAAAGATAGTAATAAAGGTTTCTAAGTACAAAGAAAAGAAAACCTAATTGATTTAAAAGTAAACATAACTTAAGGAAGGTAATGTAACATTGTTTAAACTTTGTTAAACCTTAAGGAATGTAATGTAAAGGTTGAGATAACCTAGTCGAATATAAATGGAAGGGTAATGATAAACCGGAACGAATAATAACTGAATCTAATACACAATTAGATTGAAATGAAGGGTATGATATAGTCATATACATACTTGATTATATGTGACCTAATGTAAGGCATTATGTGATCATGTATTGTAGAGACTTGAACGACTTGAACATAAAGTTAATTTACCGTAGCAGACGCTAAAGGAAAGTATTCTAACTCTTGTCTCAGTTTAATCTGAACAAGTTTTTGAGGTTCATGTATTCTTTCGCATAAATTGCGTTATGTTGAAGATGAAGCCAATTCCTTTGGCTAGACTTGATTTATTGATAATCTATTCATGTATTATCAAATGTTGCTATCTTTTGTCAACTACTTGATATGGTTTTCAAAAGAAGATTGAAATTTTAAACAAATGTTTTGTCGGTAAAACGACAAGCACGTGAGGTTGCCAAATTCTTAAACGTGCATACGTTTAATGGATGTAGTGTTGATCAACATAGAGTACAATAGGCTGATCACCTAGAAGTGCTCGTAAGTGATATCGGGCTTACGGACTTGTTTTCGGGTTGTCCTTTTTCCAATAAAGAATGAATACTCGAGGTCTTTGACCGGAGTGAATGTTTTACTAACTACTATTGTTATTGTAAAATATTTTGAAAGAAAAGATGAAGTGCTATTTTGAATTGTCAATAGTACTTCATAACTATTGTTCAGTTATTGATGATATACGATTTGTATGTGTCAAGCATGTTGTTATTAAATTGTTATACTTGCTGAGATAGTTATGCTCACTCTTGTTTGAACCATATGAATGTAGCTAAGACTGAACGTCCCGAAGAATCGAAAAAGGATAAGGGAAAAGCTAAGGCAGATTACTAAGCTGTCTTGTAATAGTATAGGTCTATTGTTGTAATTTAACCGATATTATGACAAAGAACCTATATAACGGGTATAGAACCTGGGAAGTGTAAATATTACTTTAAATATATAGAAGTTATGTTCGTTCTTTGAAACTCTTCAATTAAAAGAATGTATGAATGTTATACAAGATATATACCATCCGCATCGGGTTGGAAGATACCGGATTTGGGGCGCCACAAGTTGGTATCAAAGCCTAGGTTATAAAACTTAAGGGGGAAAGTAGAACCTTAAGTCATAACCTTACGAAAGAGTAAAGAAGTAAAAGATGGAAAGTAACCTTATAAAAATGCATTATATTATGTTATGTATTTGTATTATTTTACTGACGTGTACTAATCAAACTATATTGTTTTATTGTAGATGTCAGGAGAAAATGATATGTATAGAGATATACATGTAGTGAGCGAGGATTCAATTAATCGGGTAGAGATACTACCAAATCCCGTAGCAGTAGAACCAGAGTTGGTGTCCATCGAGTCGAGAGACTCAGACGATTTAGACTACATGTCTATATTTGATGGCATGCTAGAGGAGGAGGTGGACGTGATGTCCTTTGACCAGGTTCCACCTACAGAGGAAATGTCTACGGGGGATTCAATGAAAGCACTATTTATGTCGATATTGGGTAGGAATGTCCACTATTGCCAAGAAGTTAAGGAGTTGAAAGAGGAACTACAAGCTGTCCGTGAGGACAAGGCTAGTATGGAAGGAATGTGGGAAGAGGAGCATGATGATAGAGTTTTAGCTAAGGACATGGTCCGAGAGCCGAAATGTGAAGTCTTTGGGCTCAAGCAGGAGCTACAGACTAAAAAGCGTAAGTTGGAGAGGATGTCCTATATTCATAGGAGTTCTCACGTAGATTTCCAGCAACAGGTAGCTGGATATCAGATAGAAGCAGGGCAGACCCGACACACTATCAATAGGGATGTAATTGTTGGTTTGGCCAGCAAGGATTTCGAGAATTCCCTACGACGGATGTAGTCCAGTAATAGCTAGAGTAGAATAGATATGTAAATATTATGTATCTAGTAGTGACATAAAACCCTCTTTTGTATAACAAAGGGTAGTCTTTTGTAAATCCCAATTTTTGGAAAGTAATTGCGAGATGGTAATGTAATCAGCTAAGGTTGAGTAATGTAAACAATGTAGTGTTATACTACAAGTTATGAATCAATATAAGTCTTTTTAAGGAATATGTTGAGCAATGAGTATGAGTTGTTGTTTTATTCCAAATAATAACAAACCAACAAGAATAAAGTAATAATGATGTGTTGTTTTCTTAACAGCGAAATGCCACCAAGAAGGAGACAACGAAATTAGGGCGCTAATGTTAACCAACCGGAGGGTGGTCCGGTTAATCCAATGCAGGAGTTCGTTAATCTTTTAACGGCTGCATTTAATAGAATGGGGGCTAACGTACCCATAATTCCTGGAGTAGTACGAGCTACTACTTTTAAGGATTTCAAAAGTGTAGGTCCGCCAGAGTTCAAAGGAACTACGGACCCTATAGAAGCCTAGACATGGGTAAAAGAAATTGAGAAAGCATTTGTAATAGAAAATGTTGAGGAGGGTCAAAAGGTTGCCTTTACAACCTACTTGATGATGGGAGAGGCCAACTTCTGGTGGGAGGCAAACCAGGCTAGGGCCGATATAGGAAATCTAACGTGGGAGAGGTTCAAGGAGATTTTCTTCGAGAACTATTTCCCCACGAGTATGCAAGGGAGGATGGAGATGAGGTTTCTGGAATTGAGACAAGGGGATATTGTGACGCCCCCAAATCCGGGTCTCTTCCAATCCGACAGATGGTGCTCCACGGTGCTACAGTTCACACAAACATTCAATTGAAATGCCTCAAAAGAACGAATATGTCTTATATATATTCCAAAATAATACTAACATTCCCCAGGTTCTTTATAACCGTTACATTTGTTCGTGTCATAATATCAAATATATCATTTCAAACCTATACTATTACATAGGTAATCTACATGTTCGATTTAGCCTTCACTTTATCCTTATCGAATCCTTTGGTCATATCGTCTAAGCTGCAATCATATGGTTCAAGCAAGTGTGAGCATAACAAGCTCAGCAAGTACAACAATTTCATTTTAAAAGCATGCTTGAAACATAGGAATCGTATATCTTCAATAAATGGATGATAGTTACGAAGTACTATCAATAATTCAAAATAGCTTTCCTTTTTCCTTCAAAACATTTTACAATAATAATATTCATCAATTCATCAATTCTGGTTCAAGACGTGAACGTCTTATAGTTTCTTTGAAAAGGACAACCCGACACGAAGTCCGTAAGTCCGGCATATCTTACGAGTACATCTAGGTGATCAGCCTATAGTACCATATGTTGATCAACACTACATCCATTAAACATGTGTACGTTTAAGTTGTGGCAACCTCACGTGCCCTTCGAATACTCGATGAAAATACATTTGTTTATACATATTCAAGCTTACCTTGAATCTGTACCAAAGAGTTGGCATAGGATAGCGTTAGCAATTCTATATTGAAAGACTTGTAAATAAATCATTCACTCTATCAAGATTAGTCTAGCCGAGCTAAAACTGGCATCGACTCTTTCTTTAAAACCATGCATGCATCTCATAATGTGAATCATTTTGAAAACCTGGCTAACACGAAGGTTAGACAAGCGTTTAAGAAAAACTTGCCTTCACCGTCTGCTACAGTGTAATTACATTTCCTTTGAGTCTTTACAGTCTCTACAATACATAATCACATAACATACCACATTAGGTCATGAATGAACATACATAGTTCCTAAAGAATCTTACCCTACTTCTCAATCTAATCCCGTATTAGATTTGTTATTATGGGTTCCGGCTTTTCGTCATTCTTTTACATCATTCTTACCAACTCCGTTCTCTTCTATAACTAAAGTGAAATTATTTCATTAATACAACTCGGTTCGAGTTAAGTTTCATCGCGGCTTACTAACTTTATTATTAATCAAAACTCGATTGTCATTTTTTTAGTTCACTTATTGCATATCGTTCACATTCATCTCTACTTGATTTTCTTTAACCCTAAGTGATCATACTTAAGGTTTAATTATAACTTAATAATGTATGATTAAGTTCCTTAGTTCGTTACCAAACAATTTCCCTTCATCTTTACTTGAAACCATTCTTTTCTGCCAAGCTTTTAAGACTTGCGCTGTGGCGCCGGTGATCCTTTGTTGTGCCGCGCTGCGGCGTCGCCCATTAGGGCTTGGAGACCGGACTCGGCGCTGCGGCGCGTGTCCCTTTGTTAACAATTGAGCTGCGGCACGAGTGTGCAGAGTCTGAAGCTCACTTTAGTGCTGCGGCGCCGGTCATTTAAGCTTGGAGTCGAGCCGCGGTGCGGACTCTGAGCCACATATAGTTTTGACAGATTTTCAACTTTACGAGATTCCCGGACTCTTAACTTCTTCGTTATAAGTCCAAATTGGCTCATTCAAGAGCCTACGGTTCACAAATTATGTACTATATGCGTTCATGCAAGAATTTTATCTATTCGACTTCGTTTGCTAAAATTTCACCTATTAGTCCCTTTTTAACGAAAACGATAAACGTTCGTGAACGTTCAACGCTCGTTTCTTCGTTCTAAGTCGGAATTCGACCATTTTTGAGTCCGCAACTCTATAATGACAAATACGACTTGTCTCCATTGAAAACCAATGTTTCCAAGCTCAATATCAAAATTTGACTTCCATTACGAGAATTTCACGAATTTGACGATCGTCGTCTAATCGTGTGAATTCCGGCGAAACTTCGTTACTTGAAATTTTTAAACCATTTCACTTGGATTCAATCCATTATACTATCATCTTGACATACATGCTTCGTTAACTTATATTCATGATAAGTTATTACCTATTCTTGATGATTTTGCAACTTATTAAAGTATAAAATACTTATATTTCCATTTCATGACTTATGTCTTATTTTCATATGACTTATTAATGAGTTAAGTCCTTTAATCATTATTCTTACATCTTCTTATCATACTAGTGCCATTAATGTAAACATGTTACAAGTTCTTACAATTTCTTATTAAGTTCCTACTAACTTCATCACCATTATCATATGACAAGTTCTTACAAGATCTTCATAAGTTCATAACTTATATAAGTAGAAATGACTTGTTCATGACTTATTACGGCTTATTAAGACTTAAGCCCTTTGGTTTATCATTCCTTAACATACTAGTTCTACCAATATCCCTTTCTCTAACAATGGAAGAGAAAGAAAATCAAGGTTTATAAATACTTACTCTTTGATGTTCACTTGCTAAGTCTTAATCGTTTTCTTGCTTCTTGAATATCTAACAAAGGAAGTCTAGCTTTTATAAGTGCTTATTCTCTCAAGCCACTAAGCTCTCAACTTATGAGTTGTTGGATGAAAAACTAACAACTAGCGAATGAAATCTAAGCTAGCTATTTATAGGCAAACCAAAGTTAGGGCATAAGGGTCATTAATCCCTCCACCTCCTTCCTATTCCAAGCTTATTAATCAAGTAAACTTGCTCCCCACATATACTTGATCATCACAACACTTAGCCATTAAGTTTTCTTAACTTATTCTTTTCTTAATCCTTAAATCTACTTGCTCATCACATAAAGGTACTTTGCTTGTCCACCACACTTACTTAACTATTAAGCTACTTGCTTATTACCTAACTTATCTCTTGCTTAGCACTTAAGATTACTTGCTCCTTACTTCCTTTACTTGGTCATCACATTAATGCACTTTGTGTGATCACCACACTAACTTAGCTTCTAAGTTTACTTGTTCATCACATTGGATCATCCATGGGTTGCTCTATGGTTCTTACCCATTAGATAATAACTTTGGGCCTTAGCTTAATTAACTTACTTAATCATTTGGGCTTCTAGCATAATTTTACTTTGGGCTTGTAATTAAACAAACATTGGGCTTGCATTAATAAATCTTTGGGCTTTGCATTACAAACACTTAGGCTTGCACACTAAATTACTTTGGACTTTCATATTAATTCATATTGGACTTAACCATCTCCTACATTTGGGCCTTATCATTAATCCCATTGGACAATACATATATTTCCTACACAATTCAACAAATCCATTACATTTGGCTTAAAGCCTTATAACGTATTATACATATACTTATTGTATTCTAACTCATATACTTATTCCTCATGATATAACATCATTCATACATTCTCGTATAATACTCGTATTCATTACTTCGTATAATACCTACGCATTATATGATCATTGTTTTATTCATTAATCACATTACATTTCCTTCTCGTAAATCATTTTCCTTAAACGTTAGGTTTTAAGTCCACAGGTGAAATATTACGTTTTCCATAACTGAAATATTATTGGATATTCCATCTCACCTCAATATTTTATCGTTACGTATTTCTCGAAAGTTCAAAAATAATTCCCAAGCAGAAATGCGTTAATAGTGTTTTTCGGAAACTTTCTCGGAAAGCTTTTATTTTTGTCTTGAAAACTCAAAAACTTTAATTCTACCATGTAGCCAAAATACTACAACGTTCTGACATTTCTAGGTCATAGAACGACCTTCGATTAGCTTGCTCCATATATAATCAATTAAATTCATTTAATAAAAATAAAAATTTAATTCTCAAAATCCGATTTTTTCTATGCGTTACACTCTTCCCTCCTTATAAGGATTCATCCCCGTAATCTCGCTAATAATACCTACACCACAGAGGATAATTTTTCCTTTATTTTAATCTGGAGTTCCCATAATGCTTCTTTGACATTGGGGTTCTTTTATTTCACCTTCATCGAAGGTATTATCTTAATTCACATGACTTATCACTTCCTATCAATAATCCGAGTTGGAAGTTAAATACTTATTAACACATTACGCGATCTCTATATCATCTTAGTTTATTCTTTTAACTTATATTTATATGGAACTCAAATTTCTCCCTCAAAGCAAGACTATACTTAGTCTTCTACTTATCCCGCGTCATCTTCTTCATTTTCTTGTACTACTCGGTATTTAATCGTACTTATGTAACACGTTCCATTATCTTGGATTGAGTCTACCTCGTGAATAACATTTCTACCCTTTCATTTCGTAATTTAAATTCTAACTCCACTCTCACCATCATCTCCGTTATTAACTCATTTTGAGTCGTTAGCATCGACAGTTTTCCCTACTCCTCATACTTAACGCGTCGGCTACTACGTTTACATTCCCTGAACGATATAAGATATCACAGTCCTCTCCCTACCGCATATTCAATTTTTTCTGTGTGGAGATATATTTTAGACTCCTAAAGTCCGTGTATATCTCTTACTTCTCCCCGTATAAATATTATCTTCATATTTTTAATTCAAAAACTACAATCTACAAGTTCACTTTAGCCTTCACTTTATCCTTGTCGAATCCTTTGGTCATATCGTCTAAGCTGCAATCATATGATTCAAGCAAGTGTGAGCATAACAAGCTCAGCAAGTACAAAATTTCATTTTAAAAGCATGCTTGAAATATAGGAATCGTATATCTTCAATAACTGGATGATAGTTACGAAGTACTATCAATAATTCAAAATAGCTTTCCTTTTTCCTTCAAAACATTTTACAATAACAATATTCATCAATTCATCAATTCTGGTTCAAGACGTGAACGTCTTATAGTTTCTTTGAAAAGGACAACCCGACATGAAGTCCATATGTCCGGCATATCTTACGAGTACATCTAGATGATCAACCTATAGTACCCTATGTTGATCAACACTACATCCATTAAACGTGTGTACGTTTAAGTTGTGGCAACCTCACGTGCCCATCGAATACTTGATGAAAATACATTTGTTTATACATATTCAAGCTTACCTTGAATCCGTACCAAAGATTTGGCATAGGATAGCGTTAGCAATTCTATATTGAAGACTTGTAAATAAATCAATCACTCTATCAAGATTAGTCTAGCCGAGCTAAAACTGGCATCGACTCTTTCTTTAAAACCATACATGCATCTCATAACGTGAATCATTTTGAAAACCTGGCTAACACGAAGGTTAGACAAGCGTTTAAGAAAAACTTGCCTTCGCCATTCACACAAAGATAATTACGTTTCCTTTGAGTCTTTACAGTCTCTACAATACATAATCACATAACATACCACATTAGGTCATGAATGAACATACATAGTTCCTAAAGAATCTTACCCTACTTCTCAATCTAATCCCGTATTAGATTTGTTATTATGGGTTCCGGCTTTCCGTCATTCTTTTACATCATTCTTACCAACTTCGTTCTCTTCTATAACTAAAGTGAAATTATTTCATTAATACAACTCGGTTCGAGTTAAGTGTCCTTCATCGCGGCTTATTAACTTTATTATTAATCAAAACTCGATCGTCATTTGTTTAGTTCACTTATTGCATATCGTTCACATTCATCTCCACTTGACTTTCTTTAACCCTAAGTGATCATACTTAAGGTTTAATTATAACTTAATAATGTATGATTAAGTACCTTAGTTCGTTACTAAACAATTTGGCTCATTCAAGAGCCTACAGTTCACAAATTACGTACTCTATGCGTTCATGCAAGAATTTTATCTATTCGATTTCGTTTGCTAAAATTTCACCTATTAGTCCCTTTTTAACGAAAACGATAAACGTTCATGAACGTTCAACGCTCGTTTCTTCGTTCTAAGTCAGAATTCGACCATTTTTGAGTCCGCAAGTCTATAATGACAAATACGACTTATCTCCATTGAAAACCAATGTTTCCAAGCTCAATATCAAAATTTAACTTTCATTCCGAGAATTTCACGAATTCGACGATCGTCGTCTAATCGTGTGAATTCCGGCGAAACTTCGTTACTTGAGATTTTTAAACCATTTCACTTGGATTCAATCCATTATACTATCATCTTGACATACATGCTTCGTTAACTTATATTCATGATAAGTTATTACCTATTCTTGATGATTTTGCAACTTATTAAAGTATAAAATACTTATATTTCCATTTCATGACTTATGTCTTATTTTCATATGACTTATTAATGAGTTAAGTCCTTTAATCATTATTCTTACATCTTCTTATCATACTAGTGCCATTAATGTAAACATGTTACAAGTTCTTACAATTTCTTATTAAGTTCCTACTAACTTCATCACCATTATCATATGACAAGTTCTTACAAGATCTTCATAAGTTCATAACTTATATAAGTAGAAATGACTTGTTCATGACTTATTACGGCTTATTAAGACTTAAGCCCTTTGGTTTATCATTCTTTAACATACTAGTTCTACCAATACCCCCTTCTCTAACAATGGAAGAGAAAGAAAATCAAGGTTTATGAATACTTACTCTTTGATGTTCACTTGCTAAGTCTTAATCTTTTTCTTGCTTCTTGAATATCTAACAAAGGAAGTCTAGCTTTTATAAGTGCTTATTCTCTCAAGCCACTAAGCTCTCAACTTATGAGTTGTTGGATGAAAAACTAACAACTAGCAAATGAAATATAAGCTAGCTATTTATAGGCAAACCAAAGTTAGGGCATAAGGGTCATTAATCCCTCCACCTCCTTCCTATTCCAAGCTTATTAATCAAGTAAACTTGCTCCCCACATATACTTGATCATCACAACACTTAGCCATTAAGTTTTCTTAACTTATTCTTTTCTTAATCCTTAAATCTACTTGCTCATCACATAAAGGTACTTTGCTTGTCCACCACACTTACTTAACTATTAAGCTACTTGCTTATTACCTAACTTATCTCTTGCTTAGTACTTAAGATTACTTGCTCCTTACTTCCTTTACTTGGTCATCACATTAATGCACTTTGTGTGATCACCACACTAACTTAGCTTCTAAGTTTACTTGTTCATCACATTGGATCATCCATGGGTTGCTCCATGGTTCTTACCCATTGGATAATAACTTTGGGCCTTAGCTTAATTAACTTACTTAATCATTTGGGCTTCTAGCATAATTTTACTTTGGGCTTGTAATTAAACAAACATTGGGCTTGCATTAATAAATCTTTGGGCTTTTCATTACAAACACTTAGGCTTGCACATTAAATTACTTTGGACTTTCATATTAATTCATATTGGACTTAACCATCTCCTACATTTGGGCTTTATCATTAATCCCATTGGACAATACATATATTTCCTACACAATTCAACAAATCCATTACATTTGGCTTAAAGCCTTATAACGTATTATACGTATACTTATTTTATTCTAACTCATATACTTATTCCTCATGATATAACATCATTCATACATTCTCGTATAATACTCGTATTCATTACTTCGTATAATACCTACGCATTATATGATCATTGTTTTATTCATTAATCACATTACATTTCCTTCTCGTAAATCATTTTCCTTAAACGTTAGGTTTTAAGTCCACATGCGAAATATTATGTTTTCCATAACTGAAATATTTTTGGATATTCCATCTCACCTCAATATTCTATCGTTACGTATTTCTCGGAAGTTCAAAAATAATTTTCGAGCAGAAATGCGTGAATAGTGTTTTTCAAAAACTTTCTCGGAAAGCTTTTATTTTCGTCTTAAAAATTCAAACACTTTAATTCTACCATGTAGCCAAAATACTACTACGTTCTGACATTTCTAGGTCATAGAATGACCTTCGATTAGCTTGCTCCATAAATAATCAATTAAATTCATTTAATAAAAATAAAAATTTAATTCTCAAAAATCCGATTTTCTCGGGGCGTTACAGATATGACAGTTCCCCAGTATGCTACCAAGTTTAATGAACTGGCACGATTTGCTCCACATCAAGTGGACACTGAAGTGAGAAAGGCTAGAAGGTTTGAGCAGGGCTTGAAACCCTAGCTCTATAGCCGAATCTCTGTGTTCCAAAGTACTTCCTTTGGAACAATACTAGAAAAGGCAATAATTGCCGAAGGTGGGAATGAGGCTTTCAGCCAGTACCGCAAAGATAAGAAAAACAAGGGCAAGGTTAATGTAGGAACCAAGACCGAGGGAGCCAGTGGAAGTGGCGACGGTCAGAAGAGGAAGGGCTTTCACTCTGGGAATACCGGAGTAAAACAAGGGGACTCTCGAGGAGGATGGATGGATGCTGTAAAACTCAAGGAAGACTCACTTAGGAGTCTGTCTCAAAGGATAAGCGGTTTGTTATAATTGTGGATGGGAAGGGCACATTTCGCTTAATCGTCCCAATCAGAAGAAAAATCACGGATGCTTTGTATGTGGATCAGGTGACCACATAGCAAAGAACCGCCCAAGAAGGGATAGAAGGAAATAAGGGAACTAATAGCGGAAGTTAGCTATTAGTGGTCCAAATTCAATGGGAAATCAATGGCCCGCACTTTTATATATGACGAGTTCAAGATGCGGTGGCATCGGGGATGTAAGTTGCAGGTATTATTCCGATCAACAATATAAATGCATACGTGCTATTTGATTCGGGTGTTACTTGTTCGTTTATAGCATGTGATTTTGCTAGACGACTAGAATTATTTCCCGAAAAGTTGCCTATACCTTTGAACATTAAGGTAGCAAACAAAGAGATAATTCCTGTTGAAGATATTCATAGGAGTTGTTGCGTAGATGTGCGTGGTTGTAAGTTATCGATAGATTTAATACCGATAAAGTTAGGAGAATTCGACATAATTCTCGGAATGGAATGGTTGGTTAACCATGGAGCAATTATAGATTGCCAAAAGAAATGTGTGAGCATCAGGATGTTGAAACAACCTCCTGTAGTATTTTACGGTAGTAAATTGTCGGGACGTCCGTGTTGCCTTACGATGACACAAACTAGAAAACTTTTAAGGAAGGGTTGTGTAGGTTACCTATGCCATGTTGTTGATACCCAGAGAGTGGGAGCAACCATGGAACAAATACCTATAGTAAATGAATTCATGGATGTATTTCCAAGTGAGTTACCGGGTTCCATCACGGATAGGAGATCAATTTGTGATAGACATTGTGCCGAGCTAAAGACTTGGGTCTCAAGGGCACCGCATCAGTATGGCGCCTATGGAAATGAAAGAACTAATGGTTCAACTCTGAGAACAATCGGACAAGAAGTACATTCAACCAAGTGTTTCGCCGTGGGGAGCACCGGTGTTGTTTGTCAAGAAGAAAGATGGATCGTTAAGGCTTTGTATCGACTATCGGGAGTTGAACAGGTTAACGATAAAGAATAAATACCCAACCAAGATGTATCTCTTTGATCAGTTAAAAGAGGCAAAGTATTTTTCTAAAATAGATTTGCGGACGGGGTATCATCAGTTGAAGGTTAGGAAGGAAGATGTACCAAAGACTGCATTCAGGACTCGTTATGGTCATTACGAGTTTCTGGTGATGTCATTTGGGTTGACGAATGCACCAGCTGCATTTATGGATATGATGAACAGAGTGTTCAAACTATATTTGGACAAGTTTATCGTGGTGTTTATCGATGATATTCTAGTCTATTCTAAGACGCCAGAAGATCATGCCGAACACTTAATATTAGTGTTGGAGACACTAAGGAAGGAGAAGTTATATGCGAAATTCACCAAATGTGAATTTTGGCTGGAAAAGGTGCAATTTTTAGGTCATGTCATTGACCAAGAGGGGATTTCAGTGGATCCAATGAAGGTGGAAGCTGTAATGAATTGGGAACAACCGAAAACGCCGACTGAGGTGCGGAGTTTCTTAGGGTTAGCAGGGTACTATCGAAGATTTATCCAAGATTTTTCGAAGATAGCTACCTCATTGACTAATTTAATAAGGAAGATGGTGAAATACATATGGACGGATAAATGTGAAGACAGTTTTCAAGAACTGAAGAAGAGATTAAGTGAAGCTCCTGTTTTGTCATTGCCAGATGACACAGGAAATTTTGTAGTGTATAGTGATGCTTCGCATAGAGGACTTTGTTGTGTGCTTATGCAGCATGACAAAGTCATTACGTATGCATCTCAGAAGTTGAAGGATTATGAGAAAGTTTATCCTACTCATGATCTTGAACTGGCCGCGGTAGTGTTTTCCCTAAAGATATGGAGACATTATCTTTATGGGGAAAAATGTGAGATATATACGGACCATAAAAGTCTAAAGTATATCTTCACTCAGAAGGAGTTGAATATGAGATAGAGAAGATGGCTGGAGTTGATTAAGGATTATGATTGTGAAATCCTGTATCACCTGGAAAGGCCGATGTAGTTGCTTTGAAGCGCCTTAAGTAGGAAGGGTCGGGAAAAGTTGTCTATGTTAACGGCTCAAAATGAGTTAATAACAGAGATGGCTAGGATGGAAATAGAAGTGAAGATGCCGAGTGATTCGGGACAGTTACTTTTTGCGACGGAGATGCAATCTACCATCGTAGAAAGAGTTAAGGAGGAATAACTCAAGACGGATGAGTGTAACCAAATGAAGAAGCGGTTATCCGAGAAGGAAGAGGTTAAGTATAGTCTTGATAATGAGGGATTATTAAGATTTGAGGGAAGAATTTGGGTTCCAAATGAGACGGAATTAAAGGAGCAAGTGTTACAAGAAGCTCATAGTTCGAGGTACTCAATACATCCTGGTAGCACTAAGATGTATTAAGACCTTCGACAGAGTTTTTGGTGGCCAAATATGAAAAGAGAAATAGCAGAGTATGTGAGTAGGTGCTTAACTTGTCAAAAAGTTAAGGCCGAACATCAACGACCCAGTGGTTTATTACAGTCATTGGAGATTCCAGAATGGAAGGGGGAGCATATCACGATGGACTTCGTGGTGGGACTTCCGACGACGCAAAAAGGGTACGATTCGATATGGGTAATAGGGGACCAGTTGACGAAGTCGGCTCACTTTTTGCCAATTAGGGTCAAGTATAACTTAGACCGGTTAGCTAAACTTTATGTTAAGGAAATCATTTCCAGACATGGAGTACCGATATCGATTGTGTCAGATCGTGATCCACGATTCACATCGAACTTTTGGAGGAGTTTGTAAGAATAGTTGGGAACACAGATGAGGTTAAGCACAGCTTATCATCCACAAACCGATGGGCAGAGTGAAAGGACAATTCAGATGCTTGAAGACATGTTAAGGTCTTGCGTCATGGATTTCAAGGGTAGTTGGGATGATCACCTACCACTAGTAGAGTTTGCATATAACAACAGTTATCATGCAAGCATAGGCATGCCGCCGTACGAAGCTTTGTATGAAAGGAAGTGCAGAACACCTTTGTGTTGGGATGAGGTGGGAGAACGCCGGATGCTAGGACCAGAATTGGTGCAGCAAACAACGGATGTGATAAAGTTAATTCGGATGCATCTCGTCACAGCTCAGGACAGACAGAAGAAGTATGTAGACTCACACAGACTAAGTCGAGAGTTTGAGGTGGGCTCGTATGTGTTTCTAAAGATATCTCCCTGGAAAGGAAAGATACGCTTTGGAAAGAAGGGAAAGTTAAGTCCAAGATTTATAGGACCTTTTGAGGTGTTAAAACGGGTGGGAGAGGTAGCTTATATGATAGCATTACCTCCAGACCTAGAACGAATACATAACGTGTTTCACGTATCTGTATTACGTCCATATAAGCCGGAATATAAGCATGTAATCAAGTATGAGCCGATTCATATCGAGAAAGACTTAACGTATGAAGAGTTACCGATGCAGATCATTGATAGAAAGGAACAAGTTTTGAGAAACAAGGTAATACCATCAGTAAAGGTATCATGGAAGAACCACGATGCTGAAGAAGCAACGTGGGAACTAGAAGAAAAGATGAAGAAAAATTTTCCTCATCTATTTGATTAAAGTAAGACGAGATTCTGGGGACAGAATCTTTATATGGGGGGAAGAATGTAACGACCAAGAAATTCGGATCTTATTGTAAAATGATTTTATTAAATTAAATAATAATAAAATCGTATTCCTTGTGTTATCAAGACGGTTGTCATTATATAACCTATTGATGTTAGAATGTCATAGTATTTGAGCTACGTGGATGAATTAAAGTGTTTGAATTTTCAAGACGAAAATAAAAGTTTTTCGAGAAATTTTTTGAAAAACACTATTCATCGGTATTTGCTCGGGATATAATTTTGAGTTTCTGAGAAATACGTAATGATGAAATAACAAGGTAAGATGGATTATGTAATAAAAATCTAGTTATGGAAAATGTAATAATTCGCTTGTGGACTTAATTTATAAATGTTAAGTAAAGCGAAGTGTTAAGGAATAAGTAATAATTGTGTGATACTTGGTATTGTACAAAGTAAAGAAAACGAGTATAATACGAAGTATTATACGAGTTTGTATGAAGGATGAAATATCGTATATAAATTCTATATGAATTAGAATACGAAAATAATATATAAACTATATGTATATGTATTAAGAAATGTTAATGGACTTGGAAAGATTGATAAGAATTAATATAAGTCCAAGTGAATTAAAGGAAGAGGCCCAATAATTGATTAATGAACAAGCTAGTGTTTATTAATGCAAAGCCCAAGGATTTATTAATCCAAGCCCAAGCTAGAATCCATGAGTTAATAGACCCATGGGGAAAAACCATATTGATATGGTTATTGTGGTGACCAAGTATAGTGGTGACCAAGTAATGTGGTGACCAAGTTAGTGTGGTGACCAAGACTTTGAAGTAATGACCAAGTGTAGGATAAGTTTTGTGCCTTGCAAGAAATAAATAGTAAGGAGGTGCATGAGGAGGTGGGATGGTTTAATAACTAAACTACCCTAGCTTTGCAATTTCTATAATTAAAGAAGGCTTACAAGCCATTTTTTGGTTGTTCAAATAATCTAAGACATCACAAAGTGCTTAAGTGTTAGAGAGTTTAAGTCACAAATAAGTTACTTCAATAAGTAAGAAGAAGAAGAAAGCTACCTTACCAAGACTTCAAAAGAGTAAGATTTCTTCTCAATTATCTTCTATCTCTACCATGATAGGATGATAAGAAAAGTTGGATTAAGAAACATGAATGAGTAAGTAGTGAACTTAAGCCAATTAAGTTGGTAATAAGTCATTTAAGCTAGCATAAGTTATAAACTTATGTGAAAAATAATATGAACTGGTAAGGAGTTTATTAAGAGAAATGATATGAATGTAAAGGAATTTATATGATCATATGTATCATGTATACCTAAGTTAAGTTATATGTTAAGAACATATAAAGTATGATGATTAAGAAACTCGAATTGTCATAAATCATGAATAATCAAATCTTAAGTAGTTTATAATTTGACAAGTTATAAGCTCATAAAGAATAAGTCAAAATCCAACAATGATCTTAAGTTGTTGTATTAAGTATGTTAGTGTGTTCACATGATGAATGAAGTTCATTTGTAATGTTGAATAAATCATAAGAAGGAAGAATTGTCGGAATTTGCACGATTGGACGATAATTGTCGAATTCGTAAAATTCTCGGAATGGAAGTCAAATTTTGTGTTTGAACTCGAAACCATTGTTTTCCAATGGAGACAAGTCATATTTGGCATTTAAGAGTTGCGGACTCGAAAATGACCAGATTCCTACTTAGAACGAAGAAACAAGCTTTAAACGTTTACGAACGTTTATCGTTTTCGTTAAAAATAAACCAAAGGGTGAATTTTTAGCAAACAAAGTCAAATAAATAAAATTCTTGCATAAAGGCATAGAGTACATAATTTGTGAACCGTAGGCTTTTGAACGAGCCAATTCGAACTTATAACGAAGAAGTTATGCGTCCGGGAAGTTCACAAAATTTCAAAACTGAAATTGTTTTCTGGTGCACAGAGTTGGCGCCGCGGCGCCAACCCTAGGCAAAATGAAAGTTGCTGCATGTACTGTAAAGCGATGTCGAGCACTAATCAGAAGAGTTCACCGCAGTGCGAACTATAGTACATATGGTGGCGCCGCAGCGCCATGAACAGTACCAAAAACCTCTGGAGAGTGGCGCCGCAGCGCGGCCCAATAAGTAAGGACTCGCGCCGCAGCGCCAAGTCAGGGACAATGACATTAAGAGCTCGCGCCGCAGCGCGAGATGTAGGTATAAAGCTGGCGCCGCAGCGCCAGTCTCAGAACAAAGATAGTAATGAAGGTTTCTAAGTACAAAGAAAAGAAAACCTAATTGATTTAAAAGTAAACATAACTTAAGGAAGGTAATGTAACATTGTTTAAACTTTGTTAAACCTTAAGGAATGTAATGTAAAGGTTGACATAACCTAGTCGAATATAAATGGAAGGGTAATGATAAACCGGAACGAATAATAACTGAATCTAATACACAATTAGATTGAAATGAAGGGTATGATATAGTCATATACATACTTGATTATATGTGACCTAATGTAAGGCATTATGTGATCATGTATTGTAGAGACTTGAACGACTTGAACATAAAGTTAATTTACTAGTAGCGGTACGCTAAAGGCAAGTATTCTAACTCTTGTCTCAGATTCAATCGAACAAGTTTTTGAGGTTCATGTATTCTTTCGCATGAATTGAGGTATGTTGAAGTTGAAGCCAATTCCTTTGGCTAGACTTGATGTATTGATAATCTATTCATGTATTATCAAATGTTGCTATCTTTTGTCAACTACTTGATATGGTTTTCAAAAGAAGACTGAAATGTTAAACAAATATTTTGTCGGTCAGAAAGCAGCGCACGTGAGGTTGCCAAATGCTTAAACGTGCATACATTTAATGGATGTAGTGTTGATCAACATAGAGTACAATAGGCTAATCACCTAGAAGTGCTCGTAAGTGATATCGGGCTTACGGACTTGTTTCTGGGTTGTCCTTTTTCCAATAAAGAATGAATACTCGAGGTCTTTGGTGGGAGTGAATGTTTTACTAAATCATCGTTGTTATTGTAAAACATTTTGAAAGAAAAGATGAAGTGCTATTTTGAATTGTCAATAGTACTTCATAACTATTGTTCAGTTATTGAAGATATACGATTTGTATGTGTCAAGCATGTTGTTATTAAATTGTTATACTTGCTGAGCTAGTTATGATAACTCTTGCTTGAACCATATGAATGCAGCTAAGACTGAATGTCCCGAAGAATCGAAAAAGGATAAGGGAAAAGCTAAGGCAGATTACTAAGCTGTCATGTAATAGTATAGGTCTATTGTTGTAATTTAACTGATATTATGACAAAGAACCTTTGTAACGGGTATAGAACCTGGGAAATGTAAATATTACTTTAAATATATAGAAGTTATGTTCTTTCTTTGAAACTTTTCAATTGAATGAATGTATGAATGTTGTACAGTATAGCACCATCTGTCGGGTTAGAAGATACCCGAATTTTGGGGCGCTACATGGAATATTCTTTTAGAGCCCTATGCTCCTCTCTTTGCTCTCCTCCTTGTCCCTCGGCTGCCATATTAGATGTAGTACCCTCTAACTGTGCTTGTAAATTTCTACGCACACTTGCTTTCCAACCTCTCCCGTTTATGTTGTCCTGAGCAGATGTTAAGTCAGGGTTGGATGATCGCGTGCGCATAAAAATTTATACTAGTTCCTGAAACAAAAACAAAAAAAAAATGGAAATGAGATAAGATTAGATTTGTCTAAGTCATACAATATAGCTTAAAACTAATGATAATAATCAAAATTTAAACGCCTTTCCCCGGCAACGGCGCCAAAAACATGTTGTCTCTTTTTTAGTTCTCAGAAAAGAGCTCTAACACATTCAAGTAAACATGCGTCAACAAGTAATACAGAATAAGTCGAGTATCAATCCACAGGAAAAGTTGTCTAAATTAAACCACTATGCATCAATTAAATCACCATATTTTATATGCTTAAACTAATGATTATAATTATGAATTACTCTAATTGCAAATAACAAGAATAATAAGATAATAAATCAAATTTGGAGATAATGGGATCCTTACTTCATTTAATACTTCATCTAATTATCACCATCATGCAAGATTGTTTACATATCATAGAAAAGTAGCCAAGAGCACTAATATAGACATAGCCATTTTTCAATGTACTATGACCTACTTACATAATATCCACATGCGATAGACACCGTGTAATCATCAATATAACCAAAATCACTATATGTCTATGTGAAATTGCAATCATATTGAATTTAAGCACAAGCCCTTACTTTAACTCATACGGTGAAACAGTATATGTCTATCTGGTTCACGAAATACGAAGTTATGCAAAACAACCCTATATACACATATTATCATGATTACAATCAATACTCGCATGTTATTTTTTAACTCCTTACAAGTAATGAAAACGAATAGTGATCAAGCATTCATGCATGAAAAAACAACCATGATAGAAATTCCTTACGATATGTAAAATAGTCCAGTACTCAAGCAAAAAATTAAACTACATATTAAAATCCGTTAGAATCCCATAATGGAGTTTAGTTCATGACTGAACCAAAAGCCATTATGGGATCAATGCTACACATGGATAATAAACAAGAAATTGAAAGAGAGAAAAAAGAATCGATCAAACCCAATTGCTTATTACAAACCCAACGTAACGTGCACGTCCTCAATAATATCCAGCAAAACTAATGTAAAGCATCCATAATTACTGAAATCTAAAGAAGGAGTAGAAAATATGAAATCTATGATTGGTTTCACGTTGGAATACTCTCCAAGTGTAAACCCTAGTTACGAAATATGAAAAACACGTAAAACTACTGAATGATACGTCTGACACCAGTCAGAAATGTTTTTAAATCGATCACAACCCTTAAAATTAAAAATAAAATAAAACAGCTCAGCATCATCAGACATCGCACGCGACCGCGTGCCCTTCCTTCATAATACTCGGCGCGGCATGCGTCTCAGAATCTGGTCGGTGGTCTTAAGTGGCGGCGCCGCATCCTCAAGTTTAATTTTTCGGCGGCTAGCAACCTGCGTCAAATTCAGACGGCTTTGTTGTTTGCTACTTCTTCTGTCATGCTGCTCATTCTTCTTTGTCATCCATGCTTAGTATCTTTGCTCCGCTTGATCCTCACACCATGCATCCATAGGCTCATGCCATCTAATACCACCAAATTAGGCCATTTCCTGCAGTTTTACACCAAAGAGTTCTTAGTAAATGCAATGCAAAATAACATGAAATGCAACTAAAAACACCTTAAAATGTACTTGAGATGGGCACAGTTCGCGTGAATTGCTATCCAATAAGTAGGTATAAAACCCACTTATCACCCATGTCTGGGCCTCCATTGTGTCCGTCGTTCCCTTGAACTCAGGCGGACCTACACATTTAAATTTCTTAAAGGTAGTCATTCTGGCTACCCTAGGTCCCGCGGGTGCTCTACCCCTGGCTTGGTTAAATGCAGTCGTTAATAAATTAACGAATTCTTTCATAGGGTTATTTGGACCCCCCCTGATTATCGTTATGAGATTCTGCCTCTTAATTACGTTGTCTTCTTCTTGGCGGCATTTTTGATTAAATAAATAATGTCCTGTTATTACTTATTTTCTTACTTAGTTATTAGTCGCTGAACAACTGAACAATAACTCATACACAACAAAACACATTAAAAAAAACTTCATTATATTCATATACTTCTTCATAGTTCAAGACTATTTACAATTTGCTTTCCATAGCCAAAAGCTATTACATTTATATCCCGCTATTGACTTTCACAAAAATTGGGATTTACAAAAAGACTACCCTTTAATTATACAAAAGAGGGTTTTACGTCACTACACAAAATATTTACCATTCTAACTTCTAATACTGCCTAACAACATTCTCATGCTTCTCGTTTTCTAGAATCAACATGATATCTCGACTTATAGTATGTCGAGTCTGTTCTGACTCAATAGAATAACAAGCTATTTTCATTTTTTGAAATCCTCGTCTTGATTTGTCATTTATATATGACATTAAATCTTTATCTTCCTGGTCTTTCTCAACAAGTTTCATACGAAGTTCTATGACCTCGTTCTTATAGTCTCTGGCCTTATTTGTCATGAGCACCTTCTCATCATGCTCTATCTCATAGTCTGATTCTGCAGACTCCTTGGCCCCATAGAGATCACTGATCTCCTCCTTCTGGTTTTGCACCATATTGTGCAGTTGCACATTACGGTCAACTACCGAGAGATACATGGCCCTCATCGTATCTGTGGGTGTTGACTCTAATGCAGGCATCACCGTATTAATTGATGTTACCTCCATATCATCCTCCACATCTATCATCATATTAAGAAATGATGATAATCCCATGGTCTCCTCAGAATAGTCATCCTCTGAAAAATACTCCCCGGGCTCTGATTCTTCTAGGATCACTAAATGTATTTCCGCTACAGGCATAGGTACTTGCTCTATTCTGTTCACGGACTCCTCGCTCACCACGTGTATAGCTTTATACATCAAGTTATCGATCGACATCTACAATAACACATAACAAGTTGATTAGTACATAATACACAATATTATAAGCACAAATATCATTTAATTCATTTAGGGTAAATTTTCATCTTTTAAATCTTTCGGTACTGAGTTTCCTCAATACCTTATTAACTCATTTGACTCGAGTTAACTTTCTTCGGACCTTTCCTTTCCTAACAAGGTTATTATCCTAAGGTTCTTTTCCCCCTTAAGTTTTATAACCTAATCCGGGTATCTCCCAACCCGACAGATGGTGCTACATGATACTAAAATTGATACAGTCATTTTATTGAGATAACAACAAAATGAGTGTACTTAGTATATTCTTATTACAATAGTAGTAAATCCTTTCCCAGGTTCATAAACCAAATACATTCTTTGTTATTCATGAGTATATTACATACAAATACTCTAGTCTATTACAGGATAATTACTATCCATCTTAGCCTTTCCTTTATCTCTCTTAGAACTCTCAGTTCGTTTGGCTTTAGCTGCAATCATATAATTCAAGAAAGAAGTGAGCATAAATAGCTCAGCAAGTCTATCAAAGGATCATATGAATATCACATTGAGAATTATATGATTATCTTCCATAACTAAACAAATAGCTATGAATCACCATGAAGCATTGACTTGTACTTCTCATTTCATAACAACGATTCCAAAGTATATATAATAGCTTAGGAATTCTGAACCGGTCAAAAGACCATGAACATACTCTTTTCATTTTCATACTTGAAAAGGACATCTGGCACTAAGGCCATCCATCCGGCATTACTTATGAGCACTTCTAGGTGATTAGCCTATTGTACTATATGTTGATCAACACTCTTCCTTTAAACATATTTACGTTTATGTTTTGGCAACCTCGCGTGCCCATCGAATAATCGATGAAAATACTTTTGTTTGTTCATAGACAAACTTACCTTTACATCTGTACCAAATACTTGGCATATGATAACGTTAACAGTTCTATATCAAAAGACTTGTAAACAAATCAACCAATTCTTCAAGACTAGTCTAGCCGAGTTAAAACAGGCATTGACTCTTTCTATAAAACCATTCATGCATTTCAGAACATGAATCACAGAAAACCTGACAAACACGGAGGTTAGACAAGCGTTAAGGAAACTTGCCTTCAAGCGTCTTCGAATATAATAATCAATCAATTCTCAGTCTTTACAGGATCTACATGATATATTCACATAGCATACTGTAATTAGTTTACAAACAACTAACTTTATTGTTCTAACTAACTTCTTTCTCTTCTATGTCTTACTTGAATTTATTCCATTTAATCATGTTAATTATACTTACTATGACTTGTTACGGTTCATTAATGATCTTACGTTATTAACCGACATTTGATCGTCATTGGTGAGATACCAATGTTGAAAACCCTTCACGGTTTACTTGCTTACACTTTTGTGTTCTTCACTTAATTCCTATTAAACCATATCTAATCTTCTAACGTTATCACTTTATAAGTGATTTAAAGTCAGCTTTATTATGTACATTAAGTACATTCATGTCTTACTATTGGTTTACATTCAAATAGAATTAAAAACCTAACTTGGTCAACTATTCTACACTTGTAAAGGCAAGTGGCATGACATCTCTTTTTTGTATAGTGGTGGCCATGCTATCACTCTCAGGGTTTTACTTAGAACTCGTAGCATTGCCATGAGTCTCAGCACTAACTCTCGTGACCTTTGGCGTGAGTCTCCAGACAATTTTGGTTTCGCTCGGCTATGCTTGGTGCCGCGACGTGACAATTAACACTGGGTTGGCGCTGTGGCGCCGCCCCTGTGCACCAGTTAGTTTTGACAGTTGGTTTTTCCAAAGAACTTCCCAGCTTCATAACTTATTCGTTTTACATCCGAATTGGCTCATTCGAAAGCCCACAACTCACAAATTACATACTCTAGGTGTTCATATAAGAATTTTACATTTTCGAATCTGTTAACTCAGAATTCACCTTTTGGTTCATTTTGAGCGTTCGTTTATCGTTTTCGAGCGTTCAATACTTGTTTTCTTCGTTATAAGTTGGAATTCGATAATTCTTGCGTCCACGACTCTTAAATACCTTATCTCACGTGTTGACATTGAAAACCGAAGTTTCCAAGTCACACGACAACTTTTGACCCTTAATCCGAGATTTCTACGATTTTGACGTTTAACTTCTATTTTCGCAAAATTCGCCATAAGTTCTTTACTCGTGTTCTATAAGCCAAATCAAATGGAACACTCCATTGATTCATCATCGACACCCTAACCAAACTATATGGACATACCCTAGCCATTATGGTTTTCAAATCGTCCAATCACCACTAAGTTAACATTCATCACTTTCTACGGTTTAACTTACGTAAACACTTGTGATTTTTATTAGATCATGACTTATAAATGTTTTCATTATCAATAGTAATCCTTATTCCTCCTCACTAAACATGCTCCACCAATCTATGATTCTCTACGAGAAAGAAATCGAAAAAGTTGAAGATTAAGGTTTACGAACTATTACCTTTGTCGTTCTTCGCATTTTTGGTAAACGTCTTATGTTTTGCTTGGAAGTAGTTTGACTATGTGTTTCTCGATCTTTCTCTCTCTCAATATGTATTGGACAAGATTTTCAAAACACAAAATACACTAGCCCAGCTTCTTATTTATAGGATTTCAAATGGAGGGCAAAATGGTCAAAAAGGACACCTCCTTACTATTCCACCTCCTCAACAACTTAACCACCAAGTAATCACTTTACTTGGTGGTCAAGTGGTCGGCCCACCCTCCATGGATCATTCCATGGGTTGCCCCATGGGTTTTTACCCATCACGTGACCCGCTTGTTTGATCCGCAATTTGACTTCTTGGATTGGGCTTGACATAACTTAACATTGGGCCTTAACTTGGGCTTGATTTCATAATTCATTGGGCTTGCTACTAATCCAAGTACCATTGGATTATACAAAATCCTTAACTCATAATCCATTAGAACTAATCGTATTCTATGAGTATAACTCCCGTATTCTCTTCATCTAGTACTCATATAATATTCGTATTATACGTCGTACTATTCTTCGTACCATATTCGTATTTGAACTAGTATAATACTCGTATCTCATATGTATAATAACCGAAATGATTATACGCCTTTCCTTTCCCTTTCGAAAATCTCTTTCACTAACCCTTAGGTTTTAAGTCTGAAAGCGAAAACTTCGTTTGCCATAACCAAAATATTATCTGATATTCTATTATATCTTTATATTCTATCATTACGCATTTCTCAGAATTTCAAACCTAAGCTCCGAACGAAATCGGATGAATAGTGTTTTTACAAAAAAAAATTCGGAAAACATTTATTTTCGTCTTGATAATTCAAAATAATTAATCCTAGCATAGCCAGAATACAAACCACATCCATACATCCTAGGTTATAGAACGACCTTCAAATATCTTACACACATAATTAATCAATTATATTAATTTATCCCACATAATTAGATAAAAATTTAATTCATTTAAGATCCGAAATTCTCGGGCGTTACAAAATCCAAGGTCTTGATGAACGTCTTAGAAATGTGGAGTGGAAATTGGTTCACCTAGAGGGTGACAATGAGGAGTTGGTGGCAGAGGTTGTAAAGCTGAAGGATGATCTGAGAGAGGTATCTGCCAAACGAGCCAGAGCTGAAGATTCTTATGAGACGGCTTCCCATCGAGCAGATGTAGACGAGGAAGAGGTGCAAACAAAGAACATCAATATGGTGGAGATGGACTGTGCATTCAACACTGCGGTGAACAAAGCTCAAGATCGAGTTATGTACTATCTAATTCAGTTCGAGGACTTATCATGGTACATGTTGGATCGTAGGGCGATGTTTCGTATCATGGAAGGAGAGCGCATAGAAGCTGTTCGACGTCTTAATAGGCCGTGATATGAACAAAATGAATTATGTGAATATCTATGTTAGTTAAAAATATAAATTTTGATATGCTTATAAACAAAGGAATATTATGATAATTTAATCCTGAAGATTCTTTATCTCGGGATAGGGACTGTCCCAAGAAAGGACCTGGAGGGGCAAGAATAGAAAGGAATAAAGGAAACAGCGGTGGTAATGCTCTAACTATCACGGGACCAACCGCAACCAACCGACCGACCACTAGGACATTCAATATAACAGTGCAGGATGCGGTGCAGTCTCGCGATGTGGTGTCAGGTATTATTCCGATCAATAAAGTTAATGCTTATGTATTATTTGATTCGGATGCTACTTGTTCCTTTATATCCGATGACTTTGCTAAGAATTTGGAATTGCCTAAGGACGAGTTAGAATACCCCGTGAACATAGAGATTGCGAATAGAGAAGTAATCCATGTTAAGTACGTACACAAGAACTATAGGGTGGATATTAAGGGTAACATTATGATCATAGATCTTATCCCTCTCAGACTTAGGGAATTTGACGTTATCTTGGGAATAGATTGGTTATTCAATTATGAGGCTGTAATTGATTGCCAGAAGAAATGTATTAACCTTATGACTTCATCAAAGGTTGTGTTTTATGGCAGCCAGTCGCGTAGACAAGAGAGTTGTCTGACAATGATGCAGGGCACGAAGTTTTTAAGCCAAGGTTGTATATTATATTTAGCATATATAGTCGACAGTCGTAAAGAGAACCCAAAAATAGAGGAGATACCAGTAGTGAGGGACTTCGTAGACGTATGTCTGGACGATCTTCCTGGACTTCTGATAGATAAAGAGGTTGAGTTTATGATCGATTTGGCGCCAGGAACGGTTATAAATTAAAGGCACCGTACCGGATGGCTCCGGTAGAGGTGAAAGAATTGATGGTACAACTACAAGAGTTACTGGACAATAAATACATTTAACTAAGCGTATCGTCGCGGGGAGCACCAATATTATTTGTGAAGAAGAATGATGAGACGATGCGGCTCTGCATCGACAATAGAGAACTGAATAAGGTCACAATTAAGAATAGATATCCATTACCGAGGATCGACGACATGTTTGATCAATTGAAGGGAGCGAGATACTTTTCCAAGATAGACTTGAGGAGTGGTTATCGTCAGCTGAAGGTGAGGCCAGGAGATGTTCCGAAGATAACATTTAGGACTCGATATGGTCACTACATATTTTTGGTGATGTCATTCGATCTAACGAATGCTCCTGCAGCATTTATGGGCCTAATGAACGGAGTGTTCAAGATGTTTTTGGACAAATTTGTGGTGGTATTTATTGATGAAATTTTGGTATAATCGAAGACCAAGGAAGAACATGTAGAGCATCTGAAGGTAACGTTAGAGACGTTGAGAAAAGAAAAGTTGTATGTCAAGTTTTTGAAATGCAAATTTTGGATTAAGCGGGTACAATTTCTCAGACAGAAGATTGATAAGGAGCTGTGAATTTTGGTAGATCCGTACAAAGTAGAAGCTGTGATAAACTAGGATCAGCCGAAAACATCGTCAGAAGTGAGAAGTTTTCTTGGATTGGCATGTTATTAAAGAAAATTCATTCAAGACTTTTCCAAGATTGTAAATCCACTGACTAATTTCACTAGGAAAGCTGTGAAATTCGTTTGGACGGAGAAGTGTGAGGAAAGCTTTCAAGAGCTTAAGAAGATGTTAGGTTTAGAACCTGTGTTATCACTTTCGGATGACACAGGAAATTTTGTGGTTTATAGTGATGTGTCGCATAAAGGACTTGATTGTGTGCTTATGAAAAACAACAGAGTCATTGCATATACATCATGATAATTGAAGGACTATGAGAAGGGGTATCCAATTCATGACTTGGAGTTAGCTGCGGTGGTATTTGCTTTAAAAATTTGGAGACACTATCTCTATGGGGAGAGGTGTGAAATATATAAAGACAACAAAAGTTTGAAATATACTTGAATATGTGCCAGAGAAATTGGCTGGAGTTAATTAAGGACTATGATTGTGAGATGTTATACCATCCGGGTAAAGCAAATGTTGTTGCTGACGCCTTAAGTAGAAAGGGTTAGGAGAAATTGATGATGCTGACTGCTAAGGAGGAGCTAATTTTAGCGATGGAGAAGCAGGAATTGAAAGTGAAATATCCGATGGAGATTAACGAGAATTTGTTCTAGATGCAAGATGGTACAACTTTGTTGGATAAAGTTAAAGAGGCTTTACTTTAGGACGAAGAATGTAAGAAAGTGAAAAAGAAGATATCTGAAGGAACTGAACCGAGATTCAAGATAGACAGTGAGGGACTACTGATATTTGAGAGCAGAGTTTAGGTATCGCCAATGACAGAGATTAAGGAAGACATTTTGAGCGAGGCTCATAGCTCACGATATTTGATTCACCCTAGTACTACCAAAATGTACCAAGATCTTCGACAATATTTCTACTTACTAAATTTGAAACGAGATGTTGCATAGTGTGTTGCTAAGTGTCTGACATGTCAAAAGGTGAAAGCAGAACACCAGAGGCCGAGTGGGTTGCTACAACCTTTAGAAATCCCAGAATGGAAATGAGAACATCTCACGAAGGATTGCGTGGTTGGCCTTCTGACAACTCAAAAAGGCTATGACATAGTATAGGTTATTGTGGACCAGTTGATGAAATCAGCACACTTCTTACCGATCAAAATTAGAGTCAACTTAGACCAGTTGGCAAGGTTATATGAAGGCATTATCTGTCTAAGTCTTGTTGAATTCCTGCTATAACAAGTTGTGGTTGTTCACTTCATCATATCCCAGCCACGGAGACATCGACTCTATGAACCTGGAAAAATGTTCCCTGGCGTTTCCTTTCTCTACGTTGTATTTTGGAAACTGCGGGGGATGCTCAATATACCCTATCGACTAAGGTTGCCTCCGAATTAGTGCCGGGTAAGGCGGAGTAAAGTCTAACTCCGAGGGTCAGGATGTCTGCCTGCGAAGTTGATTGATCACATCGATCATATCATCCTTCGTCACATACTGGCTCGTGGCGTGAACTCTCTGGGGTGTTGTGATATAATGATGTATTGGTGGTGTGTATGCTAGAGAAATTAGTTGATGCACGCTTGCATCGTGCAAAGGTGGCGTTTGTGGCAGCTGCTGGCTCACTCGCAGGACATGACTTGGAATGGTTGGCATTTGCACTTGTGAAAATGCTGGAAGAGCAGTTGGGATGATGTGTGTCTGAGGTTGACTTGCTTCCAACCTAGGTTGTGGCGCGTCACCACTGTTTTGGGGCTCCAAGTTGATGATTGGAACCGACCGATTCTTTGTCGATGGAGGTACAGTCTGGTTTTCTTTGTTGTTGCTGCCATTGTTGTTGTCTTCCCCTTGTGCTTATTCCCCCTGCGAACTACCTGGGAACATGGCCTTAAAGGTGGGAATCTGCATCAACTGCTGGCGAAAATTCCCCATTTCCTCTTGCTTCCTCTGCATTTCTAGCATTATGGCCATCATCATCCCTTGCCCTTCTCGTGCTTCCTTCAATGCCTTGAGCATCTCCAGTTGCACAACATTCGTCTGTTCTCTGCTTGCATCCTCGCCTTGCCTTCCTGCGTTGGTTTGTTGTTGATTGGCCATGTATGGTGATGTTGAACTCCCTTTTGAAGTGTCTTTTATAATTGGTTTGTCAAAATCCAAATTTGCGCTTTGGAAAACTTGAGTTGCTTGCCTTGGAACTGGATCCGGTGAGGTAATACTATTTGTTGGTGAGGTAGCTCTTCCTATAGTTCTCCCACTTTGAGTTGTGGGCCCTTCACGAATTCTACACCTCCCCAGCAGAGTCGCCAAAGAAATGTGGGCAAGGAAATCGTACCTTTCAAGGGTTAGGGTTTTGTATTGGCTGAGGAGGAGAAAAATCCACGAAGAGCACGGAATTGATTGGTTGATTGAATAGGGGAGAACGATAGGTGTGCGATTACTCCAACGACGCGTGGCAGAACTCCTAGAATCTTGGAACCGTGTTAGGGTAGTAGGGATTCCAAGAGCCTTCTTGAGTCCTTCGAGTTGAGATGATGTCCAAACCCTTTTAGTGCTTTTAGGTGGAATCTCCAAGCCTTTAAGTCACCAAAAAGGTCCCTTTGATCTTCCAAGAGTCCAAGTCCTGAGTCTGGAGAGAGGTCCCCTTCCCAATGGAATGGAAGGGGTATTTATAGGGTTTTCTGAAAAGTGGTCATGTGCCAGGCACATGCTTTCAGGAAAATTCTAGAAATACCCTTTAATCATCAGAGTAATGCCCATATTGCCCTGTCCTTCTAGCCACCAATCCAATCCCTCAATCAATTCCCAAAACGAGCTGCCTCCACTAGTCTTCTGCCTTAGGACACGTGGAGGCTTCTCTCGGGTCTAGCACATTTATTTCTAAATTTCCGTCTTCATTTGATTAGGTTATATATGTGAATCCTAATTTTGCACTTGGGCCCACATATATATACATATTCTTTTTTCAAAATTTCTTATCAAACTAAATAAAATACTAAACGAATCTCAATATTAAACTAAATATATATAAAGTAACTATGATTATTTATATATATAAATATATATATGTAAACAAATATTCTTATAAATATTTATAACAAATATTCATATATAAATTTTATAAATTTTAGATGAAATATGTATAAATAAATATTTGTTTATAAATTTTAAAGATAAATTTATATGAATATTTGTTTATAAATATTTATATGAATATTTAGAGATAAATTTATAAATATATATATTAAAATATTCATAGTTAAGGGTGTAAATGAACCGAGTAGATCTGAATATTTAGTTGCTCAGATTTGGTTCACAAAATTTATCGAGCATAAAATAAAGTTTGATTAAGGCTCATTTAGCTACCGAGTTGAGCACGATTCTGAATCGAGCCCAAGCAGTTTGGACTTTTCCAACGAATATGATCCGAGTATCAATAGAAAATTATAATTTGAGAAGGTTCGAGTAATTTATCGAACTTTAAAATGTGCTCATATTTGACTAATTTATATTTCGAGTCAAGCTCGAATCGAACTTTTTGTCGAGCGAGTACGAATCGAGTCCGAACTGTTTGCTCATTTTACAGCCTTATTCATAGTTACGTATATAAATATTCATAGTTACTTAATATATATTTAGTTTAATGTGGAGATTTAAGATGAGTATATATATATAGATGGTAATAGAATTTATCTAATACACAAAAAATATAACATAAGAAGCAAAAATATCACAGCTAGGTTTCAAACCTAAGACCTATGGGTTATTGGACCATTAAGCTAGCACCGAGTCATTCTAATTTATTAGTTAACTAAACAAATCTCAACATTAAAGTAAATTTTAGATGAAATATTTATAAATTTTAAAGATAAATTTATATGAATATTTGTTTATAAATATTTATATAAATATTTAGAGATAAATTTTATATATATATATATATATATATATATATATATATATATATACAAATATTCATAGCTACGTTATATATATATTTAGTTTAATGTGTAAATTTAAGATTGATATATTTAGTTTCATTCAGTACCTTAGTCATTATATTTTGTCTTATATGCCATATGTAGAAATATATTTCTTATATCATGCACGTGTAGTGTCTGTCTTCTTTGTTCTTGCATCACTGTTAAAATTTAAGCTCTGGTCATACCTCCAGCAATCCTAGCTAAATTTTTTGTGAAGAATTAGATGTAAAAAGTTCACTAAAAAATCATCCCAACTTCTCCTTTTCTTGCCATTCTTTAGTCTTATATTCTATGGTTAGTTGGTAAGTTGGTGTGGTATGTCTGTTGATAACATATACAACTCAATAGTGATCAAGCAAGGAAAACCGCACATTCCTGAAGGCCTTCCTCCAACAGTTAAGAATGTTATCATGGGCTATTTTTAATATGATTTCAGGAGTCGTCCATCGATGGTAGATATATTACATGCTTTCAAAAGGTATCTCTCTAACTATAATTTCATGCTCATTACTATATTCTGCAATAAAGGCATTCGAGAAAAAGGGTTTATCTATTTATTTCCAATAGAAACTAAGTTAATACCTATCATAGAGCAGAAATGAGGAATCAACATCAACAAGAAAGACCTCTGACTATTATTATCGTCATAGAAATGTATAGTCATCTGATCAGTTGAAATAAATTATTTATCTTAGGTTGCTCAAAGAATATTAACACATTAGAAAAATATTCTTTTTGAATGTTGTTTCTGATAAATCCAACCATAAAATCTTGGTTTTTTTAAGTAAGAAAAAAATGAAGAAAACCATTCCTCAATATTGAATAAGAGTCACTTATCATTCTAAATATAATGTCAGAGGATATATCAAGTTATTTTTTCCACTTATTTGTGGGTGTTAAGATAGGAACCACCTGACTAATATGAGATACTACTACGACACCTTACACATTGATATGGATATTATAGAAATATTAGGATACTAATGTAGCCATATACATTGATTAGCTCATTATTAATTAGTCTGAATACTCATATGTTGTCTTAAATATGGAATTATATTATATTAAAAAAATATATTATGATAATACTTTTACAAATTAAGCACTTATTCCATGCTCAATAACTTTGAAAATAACAAAAAACAACGAGAATAACAACTATAATAAAAGCATCATCTTAGGAGAGCGATGCCCCAAGTTTTGAAGAGAGTCAAAAGACGTAATTGCATAACTTCAATGTGTAGATCGTATAGATAACTATTAAGCATATACAAAATACATGTTCCTTTGCACAATTGAGTGTAGATCGAAGTAAAATACATTTTTTCAGCTCACTTTGCCTATGCATAAGCATAACTTTTTTTTAGGATGAAGAGGCTTTGGAGGCTTTTCTTTCCTTTTTGAATTTTGGATGGAGGAATATCTTCCTAGTTTATTTGTTTATTGTGATAGATCTTGAGGTGTCAATTTTAGTTCATGGGATTTCTTATATGCAGTCAAAGTCAAACTTACTTATAAGCACTTTTAAAAAGAAAAAGTATTTGGTAAACTACTTTTTGAAAATTGCTTATCAGCATTTTTTATTGAAATAATTATAAACATTAATTGATGCTTCTGCTTATAAGTAGAAATCTAATGAATAGGTTTAGTCAAGTATGTTACTATTCTATCCCTACTTTATTATTTTATTTCTATTTTATTCATACTTTATCATTGTGTTATTATTCTGTACTTTTTGGTCATTTTCCCTAGAAATAAGTGATCAACAAATTCATTAAATACCAAACACCTATATGTTTTTTTACTTGTTTCAAGTGCTTTCATTAACAAACACAATCTTCTTATAAATAGAAGCAGTAAGCAAAAACAATAAGCCTTTCCTTAATGCAATCCCAAACATCCTCTAGCAATTTGTTTGCTTATTTGTATTTGGTGCAGCTGCAATCCTGCTTTTAGCACTTCTGGTGTATATACGTCTCTTTACAGAAAATAAACAATTACAATTTTTCCAATTTTGCAATCAATAGTATAATGAGATTCTCTGTTAATAAAGAGAATAGTATCTGAAGGAACCAGCCAACCGTTAGGCAGTAAGTGAATAAGATTGAAACACAATCATAATTTCTTTATTAGAACAAATTGTTGGTTTTGGGGGTTATTACACTACACTAGGTTACTCGTCAAACTCTTGCAATCACACTCAGGTTTACAATGAAACAAGTTAGCCCTTTTTCAAGCTCGAACCCTAGACCTACTATATTCTATACACAACAATGACCAATGGACCAAGTGTTCCTTTTGTTTCAGTTATGTTGTTATAGTTATTTCAGTGAAACTCATATTTCAAATTTCTTTTATACTTTTTCATCAAAATATTTCAATGAAAACAAATTAAAAATATTGTGCTCTTAGTACTCTGAAATCTATGTATTGTAAACTTCTTTCCTCTAACGCTCTTCCACCCGCATTAATATTCACTCCAGCTTCGCGAACTTGTCACTTTGGTTTGTATTAAATCATCATAATTCAAAGAGTTATAATTTCTTATTAATCATTGGTTAATTGTTGTTACATGCTTTAATTGGTATCTTCAAAGGTTGGCAGCCGGTAAATGTTCTACAGATCGAGTTTTTGCTTGTGGATTATTTCACATTGCCTATCCCAATGCCCCAGATATGTTAAAGACTGAATTGCGATCAATATACAATCAATTGTGTTAGGATGACTGATAAGTGGATTTCATATCCACGAATCGATGTTCATTTCAAGCTTAAATTCGTAGTTATTTTCTCATTTTGTGTTCGTTTTCACTCGTTTCATGTTCTTTTATGCGTAGGGTGGTCATGGAGGCGAGTGGTGGAGAAAAGCGGTCTTTTGGAGCAAAGTTGGAAAAATGCATGAAGTAGCAAAAATTCGTTAGCAGGGGGCATGCTCGTTGGGGCGGGCGTATTATGTCTTGTACCCCCCGCCGGAGCGGGGGTGCCGAATCCTGCAGTCTCCTGATGCGTATTGAACTATGCTGCCACATGGTTTTGAGACTTTTGTTAGGCGTATGGACTCTAATAAGGAGGGACTTCGGCCAGAACAGAGGGGGATATATATATTACGTTACAAACAACAAATCGAGGACTATGCAAACCATGTTACAGAGATAATTTCCAGATTTTGACTTTCAAGCTTTGGAGGAGTGATTGAAGAGAATTTCGTGACGGTTGCAGATTAAGGCTATGTGAAGGGTGGTTTCGCATTATTCTTCATTTTAGTTTTATATTCGTAATTAGAATGATGTTTCATTTGAATTATTCAGTTTTTATTTCATTCGTTATGAACTAATTCGCTTATTAGGCTTGTGATGGATCCTTGGGTGAAACGATGATTTTATAATTTCGATTTCCAGTTCAATAAAATATTATCAATTTATCTATGTTAATTTGAGCGTGAATTTATGAATTGCTTGATCAACAATTCCTTGTGGATTTGAATGGAATCGAGAGAGGATATTCAAATCAAGACTTAGTTAATATAGCATGTGTCATAAATTTTGTGAATAACAGATTCTCGATTATTGTTAAGGTAGAGATATGCTTGACATCGCATGTAATCGGATAGAGAACTTAAGCTTAAACCTTCTTTAATTTCAGTTCACATAGAGATATAGTGAGTTGGTTAATTTAGGTGTTTAACTTGTTTCTATCTTTATTGTGGATTTAAGTTAATATGGTAATAGTGCATCGAGAGGTGGCTAGTACTATATTCGTGTTCTTGATTAATAAACTGGGATATTGAATTGAATTGGAATAAAGGTTTTAAAATCAAAGTGAAACTTAGGGTGAAATCATAAGTCTAATTCTCCAGCAATTGTTTGAATTCTGGATTTTGATATTAGTGATTGTTTTGTGATAGTTTATTTATTTATTAATTTAGTTTCTATAATTTTAAACCATTGAATTGAATAGTTTAATAGAATTAGGATTAATAGTAAATTGAAAATTGTGAAGTTAAATTTTTTGCTAATTTGTCTTCGTGGGAACGATACTTTATTCACTACTATATTACTTGTTGACAACGTATACTTGCGTGTTTTGCGTTCATAGATTTTACCCAACAATGACATGCCCATGGTAAGGAGGTCTACTGCTACAAACTTGGGCTGGTTTGCTGCTACCATTGAACATGTTCATCTAAAGACTGACATTATGTCAATCTTTGAGGATCTTACACATGATGGTAATACTCACTTCTAGGTTTTTCATTTTTTCCAATTTTAATTACAAAGTTATCATTCAATGCGGAATGCACATTCAAAGGGAGGATAGATTGATTTGGCACTAAGTGCCTCTGGTCACCATTTTTTTGTAGTTAACTCTATTGTCTTTGTGTATTGATTTTGACACTAAGTGCCTCTGGTGACCTATTTTCTTTATTTTCCAGAGTTGCTATTATTTTTAAATATGTACAGGAAGACTGCTTCTACGACATGCCTTACAATATTGGGTATCAAATTTTCGTGCCACATTTACGGAAGACAAAGGACGAAATTATGAAGTGTACTCTCTCTATATATGTAGATATATACTTTGATTGAAGAATTGTGATAGCTTTAGATGGTTAATTGTAAAAATTATAAATGATTATGTAGTGGATGATTTTATTAAGTTGATAATATTTTAGGTTTTTTGTATTTTTGCCATTATTTGATATTGAGCCAGCTAGGTACACAAAAAGAAGGTCAAATTTTGATTTGGCAACAATATAATTCGTTACCAAATCATTGAACAAGTTTTAATATAGCAACAATTTTTTATACATTTAGCAACAAATTTTTGTTGCTAATGGCATTAAAAATATAATATTTGGCTGCGAAAAATTAACCTAATAACAACGAAGAGGATACTGTTGCTAATACTAAAATAAAAGGCAACATTTTTTTTCGTTGCAAATTATATCAACTTTCGTTGCACATATAAAGAAACGACAACATATAATGTCGTTGCTAATCGACGACTTTCGTTGCTATTGAAAAATAAACAACAACAAACATTTTCGTTGTTGATTCAGCATATTGTCGTTGCCAAATAATATAATCAGCAACGAAAATCGTTGCTAAAAAGTTTATATTCCGCAACGAAAGCAAGCTTAGGAAAAAATTTCATAATTTACTGCAACGAAAAATGTCGTTGCAAAATGGTGTCAATTGCAACGAAAATGCATGGTCGTTGCAAAAACAAAGAGTTCATTTCGTTGCCATTTAGAAGGCTTTTGCAACGAAATGGGCTTTTTAGCAATGAAATTTTAATTATTCTGCAACAATACATTTTTTTGCTAAAGGATCGATGTCTCTGTACGAAAGCCAAATTTCGTTACAAAATGTATTACTTTTGGCAACAAAAAATACGTTAGATTCTTGAAACAATTAGCAATCGGTCATTGAAAGCAACGAAAAGACTAACGACAAAGAAAGTCATTGCCAAAACCCTTTTGCAACGAAATTTGGTACCTCTAGCAACGAAAATCGGTTGTTGCTGAAGCCCCATTTTTTTGTAGTGAAACCATGTTACAAGTGGAATCATAATCATAGAATTACGAATAATGAAGAACATTTGAAAAAATGTCATTTGTTGTTGATGGACAAGTTGTATAGGATTAAATGAAATATGTTTGGTCAGGATGATAGATGTATGGAATGAACCCGTTTTGAACGATGTAAAAATCTCAAGTAACGAAGTTATGGCAAAATTTATGAGATTATACGATAATCGTCGAAATCATGAAATTCTCGGAATGAAAGTCAAAAGTGGTTGCATAACTCGGAAATCTTGGTTTTCGATGGAGTATAGTATAACTTTGCATTTTAGAGTTGCGGACTCGAGAATGGTCGAATTTGGACTTAAAACGAAGAAACAAGCTTTGAACGTTCACGAACGTTTAACGAACGCGTAATAAAGAACTTCAATGGTGAATTCCATGTTAACGGATTTAAAAAATGTAAGATGTCCTATTGTAGTGGAAAAACTTAGAAAATTTCTACGGCGAAGGTGGTGCCCAGTCTTTAAGGTTCTAAAGTTAGGCGCCCTTGATTTAAGAGCGAACAACTTTAACTTCTGATTAAGTCGGCAGCAAATACGACACCTAGTAACCTTTTCGGAAAGCCATTGTCGAGAGCTACACAATGACATGGGATTAGAGTTTTACCGAAGCCGGGAAGATTGGTCCATAACCAGATCTCCAAGTCTTCGTTGTCTGTCCATTATGATGTCTTGTGTAGTTGTCACTCGGGATTTGAGATATAGTTATTGTGGGACATATTTATATGCAATTTGAGTTGAAATATGTTGAGACGACATTGATGTGATATTGTGGTGGCAAAATGACCATTTTTCCCCTCCTGGAGTTATCTCCGGCTTTGGCACGGTTGTAGCATTCATTTCTCAGGGTTATCTCTGAGATTGGCATGTTGTTGACTCTGATTATCCTCAGGGTTATCTCTGAGGTTGTCTGGACCTCCTGGGGTTATCTCTGGGGTTTGAACTGACTTTTCCGAGGTTATCTCTAGAACTTGGACTGAATTTCTTAGGGTTATCTCCGAGATTGGAAACTAGATCTCCCGGGGTTATCTATAGGGTTGGAACTAGATCTGTGAAGGTTATCTTCAAGGTTGGAACTGAATCTCCTAAGGTTATCTCTGATGTTGGAACTAGATCTCTCAAAGTTATCTCCAGGGTTGGAACTGATTTGACTTCCAAGGTTGTCTTTGGAATATTATTATGCCCTCCTACAGCGTTAGTAACAGGAATTCAAAATTTTGAGTGTCTACAGATGCCTCTTTATATAATATTCATGCCATTCAATGGCAAGGATAGGATAAAGACTAATAGACACTTGAAATATGACAAGCTTAGTATGATGCAAATGCAATGCAGCATGATGCGATGTTATGTTGAATGTTGTTATTGGAATGATTTCCAACGAGATGTGATAACTTCCTACTCTGCCATTTCTGTTAGGGGATGGAGTTGTCAATGATGGCTCTGTTGAACTGCTTTGATGTCTACTAGAATGGTAGTTTATAAAGCTTTGATCACCGGAATCTCTTAATGCCACGTTGGGGTTGTTGCCAGCGGTTTGAAATGTCCATCAGTGCTATCTGAGCTTGATTTCCTGATAAGTCACAGAGATGTCTTCAAGATCCCTGTAATGGAGGTTTTCCAGTTATTGAGACCATTTGATGTTATCACCAACTTCCTTAATCCTTTGGAAATGATTTCCACCGAAGACGTTTTTCTCTTTTGCGAGCTACTCTTGGGGATTGTTGTTGTTTCATCCAGATGATGGATTGGCTTTGTTGTCACCATGGGATGTTTCTTGCCATTATATTGGCATTATAACCATCATTCTAACGTTCTACCAGATTGATGCTGATAGTTCCTCTAGGGATAGTGTTTTAATTGTTGGGGATATGTATAATAGATTCCATCATCGGTCCTCCCCGATGAAGATGATTTTTTGTGGTTTATATCATCATGTTTATTCGATGCTTCGCTAGAGTTATCGCCAATAGCTTGCAATGTTAGGGATGTCTAACCCTCGTTGAAGTAGCTTTCAACAGCTTACATCACTGAATGATTTCTGATGCTTTGCTGGAGTTGTCATCAGCGACTTACAGTATCACGAATGTCTGACTTTTATTGAAGTAGCTTTCAACGGCTTACATCACCGGATCATTTCCGATGCTTCGCTGGGGTTGTCACCAACGGCTTGCAGTGTCAGGAATGCCTGACACTCGTTGAAGTAGCTTTAAATAGCTTGCATTGTTAATGATGTCTGAAATCTTCACTGGGGATGTATTTCTGGCAAGCCATTCTCTTGACGAGTTTGGATGCTTTTGTTTGCGATCACAACCCCCGGTTGATGGCATCAAACCTTCGCGATACGTTGACAAGGGCCGCTTTCAATAGCTTTTATCACCGGATTTCTAAACCCTGTATCCGGGTAAATACCAATGGTTGATATGTAGACTCGCAGTTTGGTTTATGAATTCTGGATTTTAGGCTTTTTCGCTTAATCGCGTAGCACCGTTTTCCTTGATTTGACTTTTCAACTTCTGGGACCTCCTTTACAACTCAAATTTGATCAAGCCAGAGGGGGTGGGGACCACCCTAGGTAGCTGTAGGTAGACCCGCGGTTGTCTCGGGTTATATCTCGCCTCCCATCCCTTTTACAAGTCATTTTTAAGTTAAAGCCGTATAGAGAATCCGAGATTTCTTCTTCAGACCCGCGACTGTCGCGGGTTATATCTCACCTCCCATCCCTTTTCCCATGTTGGTGGCCTCTTCTTTGAGATTATGGTATGGCAGTTTTTCTTCCCTAGATCGGGTGATAGTTGATCAGTTGTTAAAGCACTTCATGATCCTCCTAACATTTTAGGTTCCGTCGGGCTTTATAAAGCGCATGCTTAAGCATTGGATACTAGATAAACAGGTGTTCAAATTTAATACCCATGAGTTAACACCTACATTGGAGGAGTATGAGCGTCTTACAAACTTGCCATTGGATCGACCTTGTGCTCGGATGGCTGTTGGCGACATGAGTCGACAGTTTATGACCTTGACAAGCTTGAGGCTCAGAGTTGCCCTAGACGAGATTACCTCGGGGCATGTGGTGTCCATGGACTTTTTGATTG
Organism: Panax ginseng; assembly: GCA_020205605.1. Lineage (NCBI taxonomy): Eukaryota > Viridiplantae > Streptophyta > Magnoliopsida > Apiales > Araliaceae > Panax > Panax ginseng. The sequence goes on from CM035140.1 coordinate 55,507,063, forward strand.
ACATATTTGGGTTATTGGACAGCTATCTACGATACTCCGGGGACCTCACCATTTCTGAGGGTGATTGGCATGTCGCCCGTGTAGACATATTCTTGATGTGCATTGTGGCTTATTTGTACATGCCATTGTACATAGACCATCTGGATATCGGTGTGATTATCTATACTTACCGATGATTTTGGCAGAGACCTTGAGGTCGGCCACATTTTGCCATACCCATTCAGTGGGGATTTTTAGAGGCAGTTCGATCTTGTTGTACGTGTGGTTTATGACACACTTGAGACCGATTGGTACCTTCTGACGTCGTAGGTATTGTATTTCCTATGAGATATCTATGTCATATTGTTTTCAGCCGACTGAGTGTACAAATGCAGCATCATGGTTGACTTTCTTATCAGGGATTGAGGACCCATTTGATATTTTGCCATGTTCAGGGCTCAGCTCTCCCTATAGCTTTATCACTCATGCAGTCGGCATGGACTATCTTCCTCTGGGCAGTTTAAGAAGGGTGACCACATATCATCCACTAGTTGTCATGGGATAGTTTGACTAGTTTCAGGATATTCATCCCTTTGACGGGGTAATGGGTTAGCGATTGTCATCTCGGCTTCTGTCAGCGGAGGATTTAACCAGAATTTACGAATGTTGGACTCATCGAGAGAGGGCTGACTTTTTGACTAGCCATCCAAGTCGCTCTCCAGAGTATTCTGTATGGTTGGAGGCAGAGATTGCATCGGCTATGGTTATTTCCTCAGAGCCGGGTATTGATTCTGGTGATGGGGAGTCTATGGAGTACCCTGATTCTCCCATCAAGGATGAGTTATTTATTGGTTCGTCAGTAGCTCTGGCTGATTCCCCCAGTATTCCCACTAATGTGGCTCCACCTTCTATAGAGTATTTAGAGAAAATGTTACATCTGATGACGTTTGAGAGGGATCAAGCTAGGGTCTCGATGTTGACAACTCTTTCTAATAGAGATGCCGCTCTTGTTGAGATAGATGATGGTCTAGCTAGTAGAGATACCACTGTTGTTTAGCGGGATGTGGTTCGATCGTCTAGGGATATAGTTGTTGTTAAGTGGGATGAGGCTCTAGCTACCCGAGAAGATGCCACTACAGATAGAACTGACTTAGATCTCATATTGCTGACATTGTTACAGAGATGAGTGCATTCATTGATGAGCATGGTAGCACTATGCAGATGGTCGTAGATCTCCTTGATCGTGTGGACACCCTGGGGTAAGAGCTAGTAGATTCACTTCCATCTACTGAGAGGGATGCTATATTGGACTTGATGGCTCGCTTATCCACGGGTTTGTAGATTAGCTTTAATTTTCCTGCATAGACTAGGTTAGTCATTTTTTTCATGTACATGACACATTATATATATCAAATAGTATTATATGGCAATGAAATATGTTTTGATTCACTTCCCTTTTCGATATGCCTTGTTACTTGCTTGATAGTTGCCTTTTCTCCAGGACTTGCTATCTCGATGTATTCTGAACTCCTCCTTGGTGGATGAACATTGAGAAGTCTTATGATCTTTCAGAATGGATCGTTGATCTTTGGATTTCCCAATTCTTTGGTGTCTTGGGACTAGTTTCTGAATGTGGTTGTGGAGAGGATTTTGGCTTTCCTCTCTGAGGGTGACCACACCACAGATGATCGTCGGTACTCCCGTGTATGGGGGAGACTAGGTAGTTCCATTGTGACGCCGCCAAATCCGGGTCTCTTCCAACCCAAAATATGGTGCTCCATGGTGCTACAGTTCACACAAACATTCAATTGAAGTGCCTCAAAAGAACGAATATGTCTTATATATATTCCAAAACAATACTACTATTCCCCAGGTTCATTATAACCGTTACATTTGTTCTTGTCATAATATCAAATATTATCATTACAAACCTATACTATTACATAGGTAATCTACAAGTTCGCTTTAGCCTTCACTTTATCCTTGTCGAATCCTTTAGTCCATTCGGTCTAAGCTGCATTCATATGGTTCAAGCAAGAGTGAGCATAACAAGCTCAGCAAGTACAACAATTTCATTTTAAAAGCATGCTTGAAATATAGGAATTATATATCTTCAGTAACTGGATAATCATTACGAAGTACTATCAATAACTTAAAATAGCATTCATTTTCCTTCAAAACGTTTTATCATAACAATATTCAGTAAAACACCAAATTTGGTCCAAAACCATGAACATTTCATAATTTCGTTGAAAAGGACAACCCGGCTTGAAGTGCGTAAGTCTGGCATAGCTTACGAGCACTTTTAGGTGATTAGCCTATAGTACTCTATGTTGATCAACACTATATCCATTAAACGTGTGTACATTTAAGTTGTGGCAACCTCACGTGCCCATCGAATACTCGATGAAAAATATATTTGTTTATTCATATTCAGGCTTACCTTGTATCCGTACCAAACAATTGGCGTAGGATAGTGTTAGCAATTCTAGATTGAAAGACTTGTAAATAAATCAATCACTCTATCAAGATTAGTCTAGCCGGGTTAAAACTGGCATCGACTCTTTCTTTAAAACCATACATGCATCTCATACTTGAATCATTTGAAAACTTGGCTAACACGAAGGTTAGACAAGCGTTTAAGAAAACTTGCCTTCAGCGTCTACTACAGTATAATTACTTTTCCTTTTTGAGTTTTTACGGTCTCTACAACATATAATCACATAACATACCACATTAGGTCATGAATGAACATACTTAGTTCCTAAACAATCTTACCCTTCTTCTCAATCTAATCATGTATTAGATTTGTTATTATTGGTTCCGGCTTACCGTCGTTCTTTTATATCATTCTTACCAACTTCTTTCTCTTATATAACTTAATTGAAATTATTTCATTAATATAACTCGGTTTGAGTTAAACATCCTTCCTCGCGGCTTATTAATGTTCTTACATTATTATTCGAAACTCGATCGTCATAAGTTAAGTACATTTATTGCATACCATTCATGTTCACATTCGACTTATCTTCAACCTTTAGTGTATTACTTAAGGTTTAATTATGTCTTAACAATGTTTCATTAAGATCCTTGATTAAGTGTTCATCAATTACCATTTATGTTAAACCTGTAAACATTCCTTATTGTTTAAGTTATAAGGCTGGCGCTGCGGCGCCGACTATTAATCTTGGTGCCGCACTGCGGTGTCACACATTAGTGCCCAAAAACCGGACTCGGTATTGCTGGCATGAGTCCTTTGTTACTGTCGTGACTGGCATTTGAGTTTCTGAGAGACTATGGAAACTTTTGGCATGTGAGCTGGACTTTTGGCTTGAGTCGGCATGCATGATGCGGACTCTGAGCCACATAAATGTTTTGACAGATTTTCAAACTTGTGAGATTCCCGGACTCGTAACTTCTTCGTTATTAGTCCGAATTGCTTTGTTCAAGAGCCTACAGTTCACAAATCACAAACTCTACATGTTCATGCAAGAATTTTATCTATTCAACTTCGTTTGCTAAAAATTCACCTATTAGTCCATTTTTAATGAAAAGCGATAAGCGTTTCGTGAACGTTCAATGCTTTTTCTTCGTTCTAAAGTGAATCGGAAATTTTTGAGTCCACAACTCTATAATGCCAAATAAGACTTGTCTCCATTGAAAACCAATGTTTCCAAGCTCAATATCAAAATTCGACTAACATTCCAAGAATTTCACGAATTCGACGATTATCGTCTAATCGTGTGAATTTCACCAAAACTTCGTTACTTAAGATTTGTTCTTCATTTCAAATGGATTCAATCCCTTATACTAACATCTTGATATACATGCTTCATTGACTTATAAACATGATAAGTTATTACTAGTTCTTTATGAGTTTATAACTTATAAAAATATAAATTACTTACTATGATTCCATGACTTATCAAGATCTTAATCTTTTAACCACCATTTCTCATGAATTAGGATAGTTTATGACTTCTAACAATTATTCTTGCTTCATCGTATCATACAAATTCCATTAATGTAAGCATGTTACAAGCTTTTACAAGTTCTTCTTAAGTTCATAACTTCATTAATTGCTTATCTTATAACATGCTTTGATTACGACTTATTAATACTTAAGCCATTTGATTCATTATTCTAACCCCTTCTTAGCATACATGTTCTACCACCACCCACTTCTCTAACAATGGAAGAGAAAGAGAATCATGGTTCAAGATGGCTTACCCTTTGATGATCACTTGCTAAGCCTTAATCTTCTTCTTGCTTCTTGGTTATTTGAATAATGAAAGGTCTAACTTTCTAGCTTATTCTCTTTAACAAATAAGTTGTAAAGAGTTGGATGAAAAGAAAACAACCCACAAATGAGCTAACATGCTTCCTATTTATAGGAAATCCTAAGTGAGGGCATAATAGTCAATAAGCCATCTCCACCTCCTTAATCCACCTCCTTACTATTTATTACTTCCTAATTAAGTTAACTTGGCCACCACATCTACTTAGCCACCAAATCACTTGCTCACCACTTATCTTAGCCATTAAGTTAACTTGTTTATCACAACTTCTATCCTTTGCTTGCCCATCACAACACTTAAGCATTAAGTTACTTGATTATCACTTTGGATCACCCATGGTTTAAACCATGTGTTTAAACCAACCCATAACCCCTTGGTTCTTACTTTGGGCTTTAGCTTAATTAGTTAATCTAACTTAACTTATACATTGGGCTTGTAATTAAGCAAACACTTGGGATTGTTCATTAATTTACTTTGGACTTAACCATTTCCTATATTTGGGCCTTATAATAATTCTCATTGGACAATACAATTTCCTGCACAATCCTACAAATCCATTACATTTGGCTTAAAGCCTCATAACGTATAACTTACGTATAATTCTCGTATTCTAACTCATATACTCATTCATCATATACGATATACTATCATTCATACATACTCGTAGAATACCTCGTATCATACTCGTATTCTCTACCTCGTACAATACCTACGTATTATACAATCATTACACTAATTTCTTAACGCTTGATTTTTCTAACGTTCTCAAATTAAGTCCACATGAGAAATATTACGTTTTCCATAACTGAAATATTATTGAATATTCCATCTCACCTTGATATTCTATCGTTACATATTTCTCGGAAGTTCAAAAATAATTCCAGAGTAGAAATACGTGAATAGTGTTTTTCGGAAAATTTCTCGAAAAACTTTTATTTTCGTCTTGGAAATTCAAACACATTAATTCTATCACGTAGCCAAAATACTACGACGTTCTGATATGTCTAGGTCATAGAAAGACATTCAATTAGCTTAGTCCAATAAATAATTAATTAAATTCATTTAATCAAAAAAAAATTTTAATTCTCAAAAATCTGATTTTCTGGGGCGTCACATCCATCTCTTATGGATTGGTGTTTCTCTTTGAGGATTCAACTGCAGTATAGATGGTCGCCGGTTTTTTCTCCCATTTGTAAGGGGAGACCAGGTAGTTCCATCTCTTATGGTTTGGTTTGAAAGGTTGAAGGATGATCCCAGCACCGTTGACAAGGTTTTGTGATTTCGCAGCGGTGAGACCACAGCGTAAATGGTTGTCTACGTACTCCCATTGATGAGGGGAGATCAGGTATACATAGTTTGAACCTAGCATGAAAAATTTTGAAAGGTTGACAAAGTTGAAAGGGTTTGGATTTTTTTTATTTTTTGTGGTTAGATCGCACCATAGAAGGTTGCCTACGTACTCCGGTGTATGGGGGAGATCAGGTCTATGTTGTTCCAACCTAGCGTGAAAAGGTTGAAAGTTGTATATGGTGAAGGGTTTTTTCTTTTTTTTTTGTAGAGGTTAAACCGCACCATAAATAGTTGTTTATGTACTCCCGTGTATGGGGGAGATCAGGTCTGCATAGTTTGTCTCTTTTTGGAAGAGAACTGATGCGGTTAGAAAGGTTTTGAAAACCTAAATTGATTGATGGATTGATGATCCAAAACTAGGATGCTGGTTTGCAGATAACTTCAGACATAATACCTCTTTACAATGTCTGAGTTGATGAGCTGGGAAAATTCTTCGCCATCCATTTCTTGCAATATGAGGGCTCCTCCTGTCAATACCTCCTTGACAATGAAAGGGCCTTCCCAGTTTGGGTCAAATTTCCCTTTAGATTGATCTTGATTTTCAAGGACCTTTTTCAAGACCAAATCATTTTCTTTGAACTATCGTAGCTGGACTTTCTTGTTGTAGGATCAAGCGATGCTCTGTTGATATAATTGACCATGGAAAATGGTTGTGGCCCGCCTTTCATCTGTCACAGATAATTGGTGGTACCAATCTTGTAACCATTGGTCTTCCTCCATTCGAGCATCTATCAACACTCTCAGGGATTCTATTTCTACCTCTATGGGGAGCACTGCTTCCATGCCGTAGATTAATGAGTAGGGGGTTGCCCAAGTGGAAATGCGCATTAACGTTCTGTAGGCTAATAGAGTAAGAGGCAACAAGTTAGGCCATCCTTCGTGATTGGTGGATCTTTTGCATGATCTTTTTGATGTTCTTATTAGCCGCTTCAACAACACCATTCATCTTTGGATGATAGATGACAGAGTTGAGATGCTTGATGTGGAATTTGCTACATAATTCTTCCATCATTTGGTTGTTGAGGTCATTGGCATTGTCTGATACAATCACCTGCGGTTGTCCATACCGACAAATGACATTGTTTCTGATGAAACCAAAGATCACCTATTTGGTAACTCTGGGAAAATAGGTCGCTTCTACCCACTTGGTGAAGTAGTCGATCATGGTGAAGATAAACCGATGACCATTGTTGGCTTTGGGCTCGATTGGCCCAATCACGTCCATTCCCCACATTGAAAAGGGCCATGGTGAACTCATATTGTGGAGTTCCCTTGGAGGGGCGTTGGATAGCATTTCCATGAATTTGGCATTGATGACCTCTCCTGATGTGATCATCACAATCAGCTTTGAGAGAGATCCAATAATGCCATGTTCTTATGATATTCTTGAAAAGTAGAGGACCGCTCATGTGTGGGTCGCATACTCCACCATGGATTTCATCCATGAGTCTCTAAGATTGGTCTTTGTCTAGGCATTTTAGAAGTCCTAGTCCCGCATCCCTTTTGTAGAGTGCGTCTCCGCTCAGATAGAATTTCATGGCCATTCTATGTATCCACCTTCTTTTAGCTTGACTCGCCATAGTGGGCGTAGACCAATCTCACAAATACTCCTTGATGGAATGGTACCAAGGGTGCTGAATGATATGCAGTTCATCCGATACTTCTCCGATGTAATTCCCATAAACTGGGGGCTTTTTGGCTTATAAATTTGATATTTAGAATGCCTCCCCTTTCAGATATGTTGATCAAGGAGGCCAAAGTTTTTAACGCATCCCCAAAGTCTTTCATGTTTCGAGGAATGTGGAGGAAGGATATTTCTTCAAACTCCAAAGCCATTTGGATAACTAACCGATGGTAAGGCAACTAGTGTAATTCTTTGGTATGATAGACCTCAGTGGTTTGTTTGATTACCATCTCAAAATCTCCAAAGAAAGCTAACCGTTTTCCGCCCATGGATTGGGCTAGCTTCAACCCCATTATACAGCCTTTATACTCAGCTATGTTATTGGTGCTGAAAAATTGCATTTTGATAGCAACGGGATACTATTCTCCCAGAGTAGACACCAGAACTGTTCCTGATCTGGCACCTTTCATGTTTACAGCTCCATCAAAATTAATTTTCCACGATCGGACTATATTCCCCTGATGGTGTTGTTGAATTTTCATTACCCCTTCATCGGGGAAATATGTTTCCAAGGTTTGAAATCCCTTGATGGTGATGTGGCCAGTTGATCCGCAATTCCTTGACATTTGATAGACTTTTGGGTCACGTAAATGATGTCAAATTACTGGAGGATCAACTGTCATTTGGATAGTCGACAATTCAACATGGGTTTGCTGAATACATACTTGAGAGGATCCATGCAGGATATGAGATGTGTTGTGTGACCATGGAGATAATGTTTTAATCTCATGGAGGCCCATGATAATGTACAACAAGTCTTTTCAATCAAGGTGTACTTGTGCTCGCTGCTGCTGAATCTTTTGTTGAGGTAATAAATAGCTCTTTATTTGCCTCTATCATCTTTTTGTCCAAGCATGCAGCCCTTGGCATTGTGAATGATTGACAGGTACATAAACTGGGGAACGTCATACCTAGGAGGTACCAAGACAAGAGCTTTGAACAATTGCTCTCTGATGGAAATGAAGGCTTTTTGACACTCTTCGTTCCATTTCTTGGAGGAATTCTTCCTTAACAACTTGAAGATGGGCTCATAGGTTGCTGTGAGTTGGGAGATGAATCGGCTGATGAAGTTGATTCTTTAAAAATCCTTATATTTCACTCTCTGTCAGGGGCATGGGCATCTCAGTGATGGCTTGAATTTTGGCAGGATCCAGCTCAATGCCTTTGTGGCTCACTAGAAATCCCAGCAACTTGCCTGACTTGACGCCGAAGGCATACTTGACCGGATTTAGCTTCAAGTTGTACTTGTGCAATTGGTTGAAAAGTATTTGAGATGGTCTATGTTGTTTTCTTCCCTTCGGGATTTGACAATGATGTCATCCACACAGACTTCTATTTCTTTGTGCATTAAATCATGGAAAAGAGCCATCATGGCTTGCTGATAGGTGGCACCAACATTAATGAGGCCGAATGACAACTGTCTGTAGAAAAAGGTTCCCCAGGAAGTGATGAATGTTGTCTTCTCTCGGTCCTCTTTAACAACCATGATCTAATGGTACCCAAAAAAGCAATAAACAAAAGAGTACATGACATACTGAGCCGTATTGTCTATGAGTATTTGGATAAATGGTACCGAGAAGTTATTTTTAAGACAAGCTTTGTTCAAATCCATGTAATCCACTCACACTCGCACCTTTCCTCTGGGTTTAGGTACGGGAACTATGTTGAAAAGCCACTCAGGGTATATTGATACCATGATGATGTCGGCTTTAAATTGTTTCACAATTTCTTCCTTAACTTTTAAACTCCACTCAGGTTTCAATTGCCTAAGCTTCTGTTTGACTGGCTTGAATCCCTCTTTAATGGGCAGGTGATGAATGATGATATCAGTTAATAAACTGATCATATCTTCATGAGACCATGCAAATACATCCTAGAATTGGGTCAATAAAGCAACCATGTCATTCTTTTTTCTTGGGGTAAGGTCCATGCCAACCTGGATTTTTTTGGGGTTTTCTGAAGTTCCGAGGTTAACAGAGGTGGTTTGATCAAGGTTTTGTTTGGGTTTATCTTCGACAAATTCTTTGATCTCCTCAGGCACCTCATAGTCCTCTTGCTCAATCTCCATCAAGTCAGAGTCCAACTTTACATCAAAGTTGCAGTCATTGTGAAGAATTGGCATTCCATCAGCAAGTTTAGACAAACCTAACTCTGAAGTCCTGAAAACAAAATGTTTTCACTTAATATATGAAACTGTTTGATCATACAAAGTGTTAGCATGGCATGACAAAATTAATTTCTAATACGATGCAACAAAAGTAAGCAATTAATGATATCTACAGGGTAGAGGAATTTTCCGCCCTTTTTACCCTTTTCGACAAATGCAATGAATGCTGCTCCAATTGCCTTATAAGGTCAAGTCCTGATGGACAATTGTGATGAATGGGTAATTATCATTCTCCTCCTCTTTGATAAAGACCTTGACATCTAAACAATCATCATCTGGGATATCATCGTTCAAACCCTCTGTATGTACCAGAACGTACTTCTTTGACAACCATCTCTTTATGTCTTGTTTGCGCCTTTGATTCCTTTCCTCAATGTCTGGGTCTGGAATTAGGACTTATTTCCCACGAGCCGGTCTGGGCTTAGGAAATAGCATACCCACCACGGAGATAGGAATTTTCCTTACAGGCCATACTGAATCTGCATCTGTAGGTTTATGAAATAGAATTGTAGATGAAGGAATTGGTGTATGCTTCTGCGGGTTTCTGTAACTTGACCCAAAGGAATAGCCTAATCTGGCCTTCCCTATTTGGCTGGGAATTTGAATTGGGCTGTTGATTCCTTGTTGATTTATACCTAACCCTTGTCCTGGTTGGAAACCCAAGGATATCATCTCTTGAATGGCCAAAATTACCTCGGCGAAAACTCTAGGTTTCAAAGCTGGAGCCCCAATAGGTTGATAGTGAGTGTTGCTCACCTAAAGGGCATAGAAGTAGATGTGACGACCCAGAAATTCGGGTTGTCCAGAATTTAAGTTTAAAGAATTAGTTATTAATACTATTATGTGCTATGTGTTTATTAATCGTTCTATAACCTAGGATGATTATAAATCGAGATTATTCTGGCTACGAGCTAATCTGAGCGAATAAGAATTTACAAGACAAAAATAACTTTTTTCCGGGAACAAAATATTTTTCAGGGAAAAAGACGAAATAGACACTATTCACTCGACGAAACCCTAAGGGTTAGGGTTTGAATAACCTAGTCCGTTCTGAGAGTTCGGTATGTCGAAATGACATTCTGTCGAAGGATTTGACGATAATATATTATGAAAAGTTAAGTAAGCCGATAAAAGTTTTTCTCGAAAAACGTGCAGAAATTGGACGAAATAAAAATGACAAAAAGTACTATTATGTACTTTTCACTCGTTTAGCTACGTTAGGGTAAAACGTGAAGGAAAACGCTTAACATCGAAAAGTGTTTTTCAGTTTTTCTAAGATCCGAAGAATACGTAAAAATTAGTCGGTAAAGGAAAGACGAAATATCCAAAAATATTTAGATTCCGGGAATCGCAGTTTTCGAACTGTCGAACGAAAACCGAAAGATGGAAGCACGAAGCTTCCAAGGGAAGCTACGTGAATAGTAAGGAGGTGGGAATAGTAAGGAGGTGAGAATAGTAAGGAGGTTAGGGGGGCGAAATGACTAAAATACCCCTAGTTTTGGAAATCTATAAATAGTAAGCTTAAAATCATTTAAATGGGATTTTGAAAATCCTATAACATGAGAGAGAGAGAGTTTGGATGGGAGAAAGAAAGGAGAAAAAAGACGAAAAACTAGGCCGTGTACAAACTTTGTCCGACGGGAGAAGATTAAAGGAGAACGGTAATTCGAAAACTAATCTCTTATAAATTTTCTTTAAGTTTCAATGTTTAAAAACATAATTTAATGAAGATAATAAGTAGATGATGTTAGAAATGATTTCATATTATTGAAATCATGAGAAAACAAAGAAATAAGAATTTAAAGTTTACTAAATAAATTTCTTAAGGAAGTATAAGATTCGTAATGAATTTGAACGATCCTAGTGGATTATATGAATAAGTAGGTTAAATAAGTAAGGAATAATGTTCTATAACATCAAATTCCAATAAAAAGTGGAATCGTAATCCAAAATAATGATTAAAATGAAGAATGAACGAAGAACACGTGAAGAACACGAAGAACGTTGTTGATGGACAAATTTAAAACCATCGTAGTGTAATTGTTGTTGAAAGTATGGCTTCGACATTATGAAAGAACAAAGAACATGGGGTTCATGGGATGGTTATTAATTGAAAGTAATTAAAACCTTGAGTAAAGGTTGAATGATAGATTAAGAGACGAGCAACGTGAACGTTGAATACGTAAACGATCCTCGTGAATTGTATTCGCGTTTGACGAACGTGCTAAGTATACCCTGGTTGTATGACTTAGACGTTGATGAATGTAATAAGTAAGATATGAATGGTATCAAGAAATCCGTATCGAATGGTAATGAGATTAATGAAAGTCGAATATGAATCGGATAAGAATGAATCCTGAGGTATGGCAATTACTTGCCAGAAAGCCAAAAGGAATAAGAAATTAACTTAACGAACATTATAATTTAATAATTCGTATAAGTTAAGAGAAAGTTAGGTTGTGGTACAATCGTAACCTTTGACGGTTGACATATGGGAGCTGGGCTAAACAATTCCTTCAGAGAGCGAAGGTATATACAAAACTGGCAATCGATCTAACTCATTGTTGTGGGACAGTGTAGATGAGACAGGAACTTGTTTGTTGGTTGTTTGTGGGAAACCACTTAGAGTACCATATGGACTACTAGCAAAGACGCGATGTGTGCTGAGTCCTAGAGAAGTTATAAGAAAAATATAAGAATATAAATCATCCAAGATGATGAATGTTTTGAGTAAGACATCTCCGTATGTCATAAAGCCGTAAACTTGTAAAGGAAGTTGGTCGCGTAAACTTAGGTTGCAAGAACATGAACCCTAAGAAGTAAAGTTAAGTAAACCAATGGCGTAAGTTCAATATATGACTAATTGGTGTTTATGTTTTCTCCTTATGTGTTATATAGGAATTGAAATGAACAGTTCGGCGAAAGCTACTGTGACGACCCCAAAATAGGTCCATTCCACCTAACCCATTCTGAGTCGCCAAATACATGGTACAGAAATAACTACAACTTCAATAATACAAATGTCGTGTGAAATACGACAATACATACTGTGAGTTTAAATACAGATATTGCCGTCTAGACAATATCCACACGCAAATAAATCCCCATCATAATTATTGATACATTATTTTACAAAAATGGTGAGGACTACTAAAAAACTCTCTCTAGAACCTTCATTCCATACCCCAACTCGATCCTGCTATGTTCTCACCTCCTGAGAAGAAAATGGAACAACAAGGAAAAGGCTGAGCTCAACTAGCCCAATAAAGAATATTATGACTAAGATAATATACAACAAATTATCATTAGTTTTCAACAGGGAAAAATCTAATAGAATACAATAGACAACAAGTTTTAGATTAACAAATGCAGCGGAAACAACAATCCATTAGAAGAGTCACGTAGAGAATGAATTCTACTATCTTCTAAGATTTAAAAGTCCATCATCAATATTTTATCCCTGTAACAACAATCAATATTCATCTTTGCACTCTGAGGCCAAAGATATTCATTTAAATCACCAGATTGGTCATGTTCATCTCAACACTGTTCATCTTGCACACTTCTGAGCCAAAGATATTCATCGATTAATCATTCATCTTTGCACTACTGGGCCAAAGATATTCATCGATTAATCGTTCATCTTTGCACTACTGAGGCCAAAGATATTCATCAAATATCACCATTAAGGGGTGAGGATGATGAAAAACATTTTTAAGAAACGAATCCGGTGATATAGAAGGACAAATATTAGGGATTCGTACAACGGTTTATCCAAGATCAATAATACTTCATAATAAGCGATTTTGAAGCGAGAACTCAAAAATAACGATCAAAACATGGATCTAATCAAAGATAGTAGCGAAATAGACATCTTGGACAAAAGAAAAATTTTCATTTTTTGATTGAATAGTCTTGGTAGATACGTGAATAGTCAGTATCGTGAATAGTGCCAGTATCGTGAATAGTAACCAGAACAAAAAAGATAGAAATTTCACAAAAAACATCTTCACGCAACCGTGAATAGTACTCGTGAATAGTAACTCGTGAATAGTAACTCGTGAATAGTAACCCCGAGCATGAAAAAGTTCAAATTTGATAAAAGTTCAACCAATATTTTGGCATAATGATATTGAAGAAAATAATATCATTTCTTGAAAAGAAATAACATCCTTTACCTCAAAATAACCGTACTACGATTTGAATTTCGGTATAGTCTTTGTGAAACTTCTTACCGTATAGCAATACTCAAAGTATACTCACAAGAATACGCTCGATAATAGAGAGAGAAAGAGAAAACTTAGTTTCGGTGTGATTTTCAATTCTAATTTAGCCCTCTATTTATAGGAAAATGTTAGAGCGCCAAAGGAGACTAAAATAATAAAATATATATTTTTCTTATTCTTTTTCAATTCTTACGTCTCAACCAACCAAGCAAGCCAACCTTGAACAAAAACTCCAGCAGCCCTCATGCATAATCAACACCAACCAAAAAGTGGGTCCCCCCCATAAATTTAATAAAAATCATTTTATTTTCTGAAACTTCAATAATTCATAGAAAATAGCTCGGTTATCAGAAAATTTGAAACTCGCGTTTTTCCATGGGAAATTCCATTCTCTACAACTTTACAGAAGAAAGTTTTTCTAAATTCCAAACAAAAATTGACCGAAATCTACAAATGAGCGATTTTACAGTCTATAATCAATTTTCGGTCAAGAATTGTGTCCACCGACACACAAAACATATGTTAAACATTTAATGCCACAAAATACTCTTCCTCCTCATATTCTCATATATCCCACATTCATTGTAAAAATATCACCGTTAATATATTATTAAAATAATATATTTAAATGAATTATTTTATCAGAAAAAGATAAAATATTAATTTTCAACAATTGTCACATTAAAAATTTTCTCCATCTATATCCACATAAAATCAATATCATATAAATCAATAATTAATTATTCACAAATAATATTATAGAATCACATTACTAACAACGTGAGCAGGTTCAGGAAAGAGGGGCTTTCAATAAGGATTTCTCTTCATTGGTAGCAATTAGGTGACCAAACCTCTCCTTGATGCGAACTTTCTAGACATTGCCAATAATGTTATCTCGATAATATTATTCAAATAATATGAATTATTGATTTGATAATGAAAAAAATCTTGTGTAATGACAATTATTGAAACAACAATGATACAAAATATCAATATGACAATTATTGAATCAATATAATATTGAGCGGTAAATTCTTTGTAACAATTATTGAGTAGTGCCTTCTTACGTAAGGATCAATAATTCAATATCTTATCATGCAATACTGGTAGCTCTTGTGCAACCACACATATTCTCGTATTTTAACCACCGGGTAACCCAATGTGTGTTAATTTGGTAACAATTCTGTAGATTATTTATAAAACTCGATCTTTGTCGTTTTCTTTCATCCAACCGTTTTCCGTTATGGGGTCCACCCATGATGGCTTGCACAGTATTTGGAGATTCGAAACAAAAAGAATATTCCACGACCAAGCGAATATCCCCGAGCAATAATGAATATTTTATAACCACTTGCTTATTTTGTAAACTTTGCATATTTCACCCATAACAAAGAATTATATCAAATTAACCCTTATTAATTTAGAATAATGAATAAAGGAAAATTTAATTTTATTTATAATAAGTTGGGGTCTTACAACCTCCCCTCCTTATGAAATTTCGTCCTCGAAATTGACGTACGTACCTGGTGTATCGAAAAGGTGAGGGTACCTCGGTTTCATCTCCGATTCCAACTCCCATGTCATTTCCTCAATTGCATGGTTTCTCCACAAAACCTTAACTTGTGGTATGACCTTCGTACGTAGCACATGCTTCTTCCTATCCAAAATCTTGACAGGTACCTCCTCGTATGTTAAGTCTTGGCTATCTAAATGCGGTTCTAACTCAATAATGTGGTTCGGGTCGTCCACATATTTACGTAACATCGATACGTGAAAAACGTTATGAACACGCGTCATACTTGGTGGTAAAACGAGTCTATAGGCCATAGTTCCTATTCGATCGAGAATTTCAAATGGATTAATAAATCGAAGGTTTGAGCTTTCCTCACCTCACCGATTCTCGCTTTTGAAATAACAACTTCTTGCACCTCCTTCTTCAAATTCATCAGCTCCGGTGTGTAGCCTTAGCGATTTTAACTTTATCGATAAAAGTCGATTATACTCGTATATCATCACGTGGATACCTAGAGTTTTCATCTCCATCTCTAATATTTGTAAGTTATACGAAATAAGTCTTTGACAATATCGTACTCGTACTCGTATATGATCTTTTACTCAACACGTCAGCTACCACGTTCGCTTTTCCAGGATGGCATGGTCAGAACATGTGCTGAAATGAGTCTCCTCTTGAGTTCTTCAAAGCTCTTTCCACATTCCTCGCTTCATTGAATTTTGTATCTCTACTGAGTTAATTTGCGTTAATGGAATAGCGATTCGAGAATATCCTTGATGAATCTCCGATAATAACCAACTAAGCCTAGAAAGCTACGTATTTCGATTCTGAGCTTAGGTTGTTCTCAAGCGTGACTCATATCCCAACCTTGGAAACACGTTACAATGACACCTATCGGTTTACTATCACACAAATATGGTGTCCCCTATGGAGAGTCTGGCTTCGGTGCATTCCACAAAGGAAGTCATAAGATAGAGGCTCGGGTATCAACTTCTATAGTTGGGTTTTAACTCCACGAAGTTCAATAGGAGCCATTCGATATGAGATTTTAGAAATGGGTTTTGTCTTGGGATTTAAAGTCGATACAAATTCAATATCACGCTCTGGGGAGTAGGCAAGAAATTCCTCAGAAATACGTCGGAAATTCACTAACAACAAAAATATCATTCAAATCGACATATTATTGTTCAAGTCCATAACATGGCTAAGAAAGCTTGACATTCGTTTTTCAATAAACAAATAGCTTTGTGGTTTAGTAGTTTGAATTCGTATGACAGGTTGGTTAGGAATATGAAAACTAACAATCTTACGAAAACAATCAATTTTGGCATGATGAGTGGTTAACCAATCAATTCCTAAAATCACATCAAAAGCAAGTATCTTTAAAGAGATAAGATCAACATGTAATGTGATAGTGCCAACTTGGATCAGACAAGATTTCTAAACAACGGATGTAATGAAAGTTTTTCCTAACTGAGTCTCCATAAATAGGTCAAAGTCTAATTTCTCCGTAGTCAAGTTCAAGCGTTGAGGTAGCAAGAGAGAGATAAAGAATGGGTAGAGCCCAGGTATCTAGTAAGGTATAAGCGCGCAAGAATTTATAATTAACTAACCCGTGCTAACCCGTTCGGGTTCCTCGCATTTTACCGGCCACGACAAAGCGCTCTTCTAGGAACCATTGACTTTGTCTTTTTCCAGTATCCGCCTTTGGTGCCCACCAGTTCCGGTGGACTTGATTTCACTCTGAGGACAAAATCGAACTATGTGATCTTCTTTTCCACAACTAAAACATACCTTGGAAGGGCTGTGAGCAGTTTGGACTTATATGTCCCTCCTCTCCACATTTGTAACATCTAAGCGGCGGTCGTTCTCCTCCCCTAGAATTTGTTCTTTGGTGTTGATCTTTGCTTTGAAGCGTCTTCCGCCATCGTTTAATCTTCTCTTCTTGAAATTTCCACTTGAATTATTTCTTCTATTATCTTGGCCATGATTACCACCAAGTGGTTACCATTTCTTGCACGATAATTTCTTTCACGATGGTTATCATTGTCCGATGGCCGTTGCCACGGTATGATTTTTATCGTGTTGTTGGTGCCGGTTGAGCAGGACTCATTATCTCGCTCTAATAATTGAGCCTTGTTTACAACATCCGAATATAGAGAAAATTTATGAGAAATGAGGTATTGGCGAATTTCGAGTTTTAGACCTCTCTCGAAACATACGCTTCATCGTTCCTCATTCTCCACCAAATGAGTTGAACACTGGATAACTCTGCGAACTTTGCCTCGTCTTGAGAGACACCGTCATGTTGTTACATTCGAGTCTAATAAACTCTACCTCCTTCATATGACGAATACTTTACGGAAAGTACTTGTCATTGAACGATTCTGAAATCTTTCCCAAGACATGTTGAGTGCGGTGGTGAGTGCACGCTTCATGGATTCCCCGAGAATCTGCCTCTCCACGGAACATAAAGGTGGCGAATGGAACCTTACATTCCTCCGTGCATCCCAAGACATCAAATATCTTGGTAATTTGCTTGACCCACGTTTACGCCTTGATCGGATCCGGCTTTCCATGGAAATCTGGTGGTCCCAACTCTTTGAATTGTTTGTTTGGTAGTGACAAGCTAGCGTTACTATCATTTCCTCCGTATTTTGTACGAGTCTCCCTCGTCGATTTTTCATGAAGCGCAAAAAGCTTCTAAACATCCGTCGTTCATCATCCGCTTAGTGGCGTTGTTCACGGGAGGAAAATTGCCGACTGTTGCACGCGTTCTCCTCGTTGGTAGTCTAAAGGCGTCTCCACGATCTCATTTACTCCACTGTTAATATTCTCAGTCGACATTCTCAAATACTGTCATAAAACAAGGGTTAATTAAACAAATTAACATGTCACATAATATCCCTATATTATGACCTGACCAACAAATAAGCTTAGGTAGGACACACTAGCGAAGGATTTACTCGTCTATCCCTCCTAGTTCTATTCACCGATCTCATGGAGATCATATCCTAAGCTCGATACCAAGTTGTGGCGACCCCAAAATAGGTCCATTCCACCCAACCCATTACGAGTGTCGCCAAATACATGGTACGTAAATAACTACAACTTCAATAATACAAATGTCGTGTGAAATACGATAATACATCTTTTGTGAGTTTAAATACGAGATATTAAAATCTAGACAATATCCACACGCAAATAAATCCCCATCATAATTATTGATACATTATTTTACAAAATGGTGAGGACTACTAAACAACTCTCTCTAGAACCTTCATTCCATACCCAGACTCGATCCTCGCTATGTTCTCACCTCACGAGAAGAAAATGGAACAACAAGGAAAAGGGTGAGCTCAACTAGCCCGATAAAAAGAATATTATGACTAAGATAATATACAACAAATTATCGTTAGTCTTCAACAGGGAAAAATCTAATAGAATACAATAGACAACAAGTTTTAGATCAACAAATGCGGTGAAAGCAACAATCCATTAGAAGAGACACGTAGAGAATGAATTCTACTTGTCTTCTAAGATTTAAAAGTCCATCATCAATATTTTATCCTGTAACAACAATCAATATTCATCTTTGCACTTCTGAGGCCAAAGATATTCATTTAAATCACCAGATTGGTCATGTTCATCTCAACTTTTGTTCATCTTTGCACTACTGAGCCAAAGATATTCATCGATTAATCATTCATCTTTGCACTACGGAGCCAAAGATATTCATCGATTAATCGTTCAAATTTTGCACTCTGGGCCAAAGATATTCATCAAATATCACCATTAGGACCGAGGATAATGAAAAACATTTTAAGAACGAATCCGGTGATATAGAAGGACAAATATTAGGGATTCGATACAACGGTTTATCAAGATCAATAATACTTCATAATAAAGCGATTTTGAAAGCGAGAACTCAAAATAACGATCAAAACATGGATCTAATCAAAGATAGTAGCGAAATAGACATCTTGGACAAAAAGAAAAATTTTCATTTTTTATGAATGAATAGTCAAGATATTCGTGAATAGTGTCAGTATCGTGAATAGTCTTGCAGTATCACGTGAATAGTAACCACGACACAAAAAGATAGAAATTTCACAAAAAACATCTTCACGCCGTGAATAGTACTCATGAATAGTAACTTCGTGAATAGTAACCCCGACATGAAAAGGTTCCAAATTTGATAAAAGTTCAACCAATATTTTGGCATAATGATATTGAAGAAAATAATATCATTTTGCGAAGAAATAACATCCTTTACCTCAAAATAACCGTACTTACGATTTGAATTTTGGTATAGTCTTGTGAAACTTCATGCCAGTATAGCAATACTCAAAGTATACTCACAAGAATAAACTCGATAATATAGAGAGAGAAAGAGAAAACTTAGTTTACGGTGTGATTTTCAATTCTAACTTAGCCCTCTATTTATAGGAAAATGTTAGAAGCATGAAAGGAGACTAAAATAATAAAATATATTATTTTCTTATTCTTTTTCAATTCTTACGTCTCAACCAACCAAGCAAGCCAACCTTGAACAAAAACTCCAATGACCCTCATGCATAATCAACACCAACCAAAAAGTGGGTCCCCCATAAATTTAATAAAAATCATTTTATTTTACGAAACTTCAATAATTCATAGAAAATAGCTCGGTTATCGAGAAAATTGAAACTCGCGCTTTTCCATGGGAAATTCCATTCTCTACAACTTCTGAGAAGAAAGGTTTTCCAAATTCCAAAGAAATTGACCAAGAAATCTACAAATGAAGCGATTTTTACGATCTATAATCAATTTTCTATTCAAGAATTGTGTCCACAAACACACAAAACATATATTAAACATTTAATGCCACAAAATACTCTTCCTCCTCATATTCTCATATATCCCACATTCATTGTAAAAATATCACCAGATTAATATATTATTAAAATAATATATTTAAATGAATTATTTTATCAGAAAAAGATAAAATATTAATTTTCAACAATTGTCACATTAAAAAATTTTCTCCATCTATATCCACATAAAATCAATATCATATAAATCAATAATTAATTATTCACAAATAATATTATAGAATCACATTACTAACAACCAGGCAGTTCCCAGGAAAGAGGGGGCTTTCCAATAAGGATTTCTCCTTACTGGCGCGCAATTAGGTGACCAAACCTCTCCTTAGACAGAACTTTCTAGACATTGCCAATAATGTTATCTGATAATATTATTCAAATAATATGAATTATTGATTTGATAATGGAAAATATTGTGTAATGACAATTATTGAAACAACAGTGATACAAAATATCAATAAAGACAATTATTGAATCAATATAATATTGAGCGATAGAACTCATTGTAACAATTATTGAGTAGTGCCTTCTACGTACGTGAGGATTAATAATTCAATAATCTTGTGCAATCTGGTATACTCTTTGTGCAACCACACATATTATCTTGTATTTTAACCACCGGGTAACCCAACGGTGTTATCAGCGGTAACAATTCTGTAGTTATTTATAAAACTCAATCTTTGTCGTTTTCTTTCATCCAATAGATTTTTTCCGTTATGGGGCCCACCAATGGATCGCTGGCGTCGTCAGACGGAGATTCCCGAAAAAAGAATATTCCACGACCAAAAGAATATTCCCAAACAATAATGAATATTTTATAACCACTTTCTTATTTTGTAAACTTTGCATATTTCACCCATAACCAAAGAATTATATCAAATTAACCCTTATTAATTTAGAATAATGAATAAAGGAAAATTCAATTTTATTTATAATAAGTTGGGGTCTTACAATTTGTGGTAGGCGTAAAAGGCAAGTTTCTAACTTCATTCATATTACATGAATGCTAGTTTCTTAAACTTCTCGGATGTTGTACTTGAGAAGTTACATACATATCTTGAATGTGTGATATTTGTACAAGGTGTTAGAATGTATGAGGCCTTGAGCTATAATTTGAACACTTTGGTGTTTCTATGATTTGAATTGTTCTGTGATTGAGCTGTTCAATACAAGTATGTTCTGTCTATACATGAACCGTTATTGTTAGTTCTATGCTAATGATTCTAGCCAGACAGGATGTGTATGAAAAAGGTAGAGGGATGAAAGTATTTCAAAGTGAAAATAATTGATGTTTTAAGATGATAGGAATCGAGACTATTCCTATTATTCAAGCTGCTTCATAACCTTTGTTCCGTTATGGAAGTTCTAAAGAAATGTTTTAATTCTGAAGTTGTTTGTTCAACTATTATGACTTGCTGGCCAATTGAATGCTCACACTTGCTTTAAATGAAAAACAATTTTTAGCGAACAAGGTTAGAAGAACTTAAGGATCCCGTAAAGATCAAGCTGACGGTATCCAGATGCAGTACCATTTAGAAGGTGAATGAGCGAGAAGATCAAGTGAAGACTTGTAATTTAAAAAGATAGAATTTAATTATAGACTAGTTTAATGAACTGTTATGTATCCTTGGTGGCGGATAAAAGTCACTCTTATAAGATGAAATGAATAATGTAATTATCATTATTTGTAATAAAAAAGGTTATAAGTTTTCCAGAACCTGGGATTTGAGAATGTATGTTGTTATATTTCGGTATATAATGTTGTATGTTGGATGAAGGATATACTCGTGACGTACGGAATCCGGGTGTGAAGATAGACCGGATTTCGGGGCGTTATAGTAGACATGCTCAACTCCTTCATTGAAACTAATTAGAGGCATATAGATTTGGACAGGATATTCTGGTTCAGCATTAATAGTGACCAGATTACTGTTGATGATATACTTGAGATGTTGATGAAGAGTGGATGGCACAACTCCCGCCATATGGATCCAAGGTCTTCCCAACAGTAAATTATAACCTGTAGTGATTTTGAGCACTTGAAAGGATATGTAAAAGATACGTGGACCGATTTCCACTGGTAATTAAACCACTCCTACAGTATCTCGTCAAGACCCATTGAAGGCTTTGATGACTATGTGGCTGCTTCGGATTCGGTTGGGGTTGATCTTCATTCTTTCCAATGTGGTATAGGGGTAGATGTTTATGGATGATCCTTCATCTATTAGCACACCTCCAACCACATATCTGGAAGATATCACAACTATGTTCAGTCACTTACACTGACCCGTCCCTTCGGGGGGGGGGGTGGGGTATGTCATCATAAGTGAAAGAGATTACATTGTTGTTGAAAATGTGATCTACCAGATGATGAAACTTTTTAACATCCATCATCTTTGGCAGTTGGGCTTCTTCCAATATCTTCATTAAGACCTTCCGATGATCTTCAGAAGAGAATACCAAGTCCAGAATAAATATCTGTTGATGTGCTTCTTTCAGGCTTCACACCACCTTGGCTTCATTATGTCCCATCTTGCGGAGGAATTCTTTGATTTTCTCCTTGGGCACTTTTCCCTTAGATCTGATGATTAGCTTCGTCACATGTTAAGGGAGATACAACGGGTTTTCCTTGGATACCGCAGCAGTTGTGTTTGATGTTGATCCTTTAACCTCCCCATAGTTCCATGGGACTTTTTTTAGGCTGGTGATAGGATATTACGGCCTGAATGGCAATACCAGTGGTTCCGGTGCAGCCACTTTCAAAAGGTTTTCAACTCCTTTGAGCTTGATTGTTTGAATTGTAAGGGGTGTTACAACCAAGTCTACCTTAAAGGATATGATTGCTATGACTTTCTTCCATCTTTGCGATCTTAGAGGAAATAACTTCCCACTCTCAGGCAATACAGTGTCATTGTCTGCCATTTGCAGGTCACCGTTATCAATCATATTTTGTATGAGATGATGAAACGCCCTTCAACTTTTAGTGATGTGACCACGAGTATTGGAGTGATATTGACAGACCCCGATAGCATAAAATCTCTTTGAACGTGGATTGACTTGGGGTAACAATGATGTGATTTTTCCCTCATTGATGAGCATTTGCAAGATTTCTTCCATCGATTGGCCCAAATGGGTGAACTTCATTTGATTAGCAAAGTCCCGACGGGCTTGGGCACTTGCTTTTCTTGTAAACTTTTCCTCAAAGGTTTCATTCTCTTGGGTTTGTGGTTGATGTATGTTTTATGATAAGGGAGAGAAGACTTGCGTGCTCCTGAATGAACAACTGTCGTGTGACTTGGTGCTGATCTATCACCAGTTCTCCTAGTTAATTGACTTGTTCATCGATAGACTTCATTTCCCGTTCCATCATAAATTGGAACTCTGAATAATCTCACTTATCAGAATTATCTTTGTTGGTTTGGGGAGAACCATCCACGTATTTGAGGTAATTGGAATTCTCTCCACTCCCTCTATTGATCATGTTAACATCATCTTCCTTGTGTTAAGGGAGAGGGTTATCTTTAACATGTGGTTGCTCGGGTTTTGTCACTATGATCTCACCACTGTCTATTAAGTCCTGGATCTTATGCTTGAGCGCCTAACAATCTTGGGTGTCATGACCCGGAGCTCCAGATTGGTAAGCACGCTTCTTGCTTGTATTGAAGCCCTTTCTGATATATATAGCCCCAAATCCGGGTCCCAAATCACCGCGGATTTGGTTCAATCATTCTAACACTATTACTATTTGCGAAAGATATAAACATAAATTGTTTATACAATAACTTTACACATTTTTCCCCAAGGCCGAGTAACCTTAACGTATACATAATTCATAACTTGTCTAACATATAACATTATTATCATACAATACTATTACAAATCTAGCTGCACACATTATCTTAAAGCTGGAACTGTCTTTAACCTTTCATTGTATCCAACGCATTCGCCTTAATCTGCAATGTTTTATC
The DNA here is from genome assembly GCA_020205605.1 of Panax ginseng. Classification (NCBI taxonomy): domain Eukaryota; kingdom Viridiplantae; phylum Streptophyta; class Magnoliopsida; order Apiales; family Araliaceae; genus Panax; species Panax ginseng. The sequence continues at coordinate 55,531,116 of CM035140.1, forward strand.
ATGATATAGCAAGGGTGAGCATGAAGGTTGCCCATCAAGTTTAAGTTCAATAATTTAACGATATATCATGATTGAAAGAATCTGAATAATAAGCTGGCTATAATTCAACAATATAGTTGTGAATTAGCACGAACAAACTTTTGACTGAACAAGTATTAAACATGAACAAATATATCTGGACCGAATGGTAATGTAGGTGATCAGCCTTTCATACCTGACTTATACATGCAATATATACAGAGTACAATTCTACAATGGTAATAAGTAATGATTATCCATAAGCATATCTGAATGAAACCACTCTAAGTAGAGTTAAGTAAAACTTACCTGTTTCGTTGATTATCGTTACACAATTTATTAAGCTTTGACTAAAGACCTAGTATAATATATAAATAATATCGATAAACAAATTAGAATAATATCATTACAGTAATTAAAATAACCTAAACACATTATCACATAATCCTATCAGTCTATAACACACATAAAACCAATCCTCAAGTCAAACTATTTCAGTTTGAATTGAATTCGGCAACATTCTAACATCCAGACGATCTAGTCAGACAAAATTTCGAGTTTAAGTTCAATTAAACTGTGTATAAACACTTAACCATTTTTTAAGATAATTTATTAACAGTAAAAATATTTTTCAAGTCTCATAATTTTCAAATAATTATTATCATTTATCTTGATTTTTCAATCATTAAAATCATATTTATATGATTTAAATACCACAATATTCTAATATCATTAATATTTATTTAATATTAAATACTAATAAAATACATGTCATAATATTATAACATATTTATAATATTTCAAAGTATTTTAATATTTTTATTATTTCCTTTAAATGTTTTTAAAGTAATTAAAACATTATTCTATAACTATTATTAATATAAATATCACATTATTCTCTTTATCACTAATATTTATTTAATATAAAATATTAATGATAATCATAACATAATATTATAATATATTTATATTATATCAAAGTATTTTTAATACCAATCATATTTATATGATTTTAAACACTTAAATCCATTATCCAGATAATTGCTTTTAATATTAAAATATTAATATTTTCATGACAAAATATCAAAAGTTATATTTTATAACTTCAAATATTTTTATAACACTTAAATCCTTTTTATATGATTTTTAAACCATTAATTCTAATTTTCCATAATTTATTTAATATATTTATTAAACAAATTAATCATCATTAATATTAATTTATTAATGAATTTCATCACAAAATATCAAAAGTCACTAAAAATAACTTAAAATATATTTTTTTTTTACAATATTATAATTTTTCATGATTTTTCATGTATTAAAATCATTTTTAAATAATTTATTTAATATTATAATTAAATAAATTAAATACCATTATATTCCAAAAATATTAAATATTTATGAAATATACTCATAATAGTTAAAAACTATTTTTCAGGCTTTAAAATAATTTTTAGGAATGTATTATGTATTTTTCATAATTACAAACTATTTATTTCAATTTATTTATTAAAGTAATTAATTTTTGGAATTTATTTTTTAATAAAGGGCCCTATAACGATAGACCCGTCGCTATTGGTGTTCTTGTCCTATTCTTCATCAAACCCAGAAACGCATGTCAGTAGACAAGGTGTCTTGTTTGACCGGATCTAGATTCTGGGTTATCACGCTTCTGGATTTGCTAATGCGTTATAATTGTAGTACTCATGTAATACAACAACTAAAAACTAAGTTCATGGCCATACAACTTTACACTTAGAAGATCTGAGCCTCTAAAAAATCTGACAACGCTATTCTTCGTTTCTTGGATTTCTAGAAAATGAAAAACAGACGTAGGTGCTACTTCGGTCCTTTTAATCTCCATGTCCCCGGCTTGGTTAGGGTGTTTTATTGATTCAGTCATGTAGTATTGATGTCAGTGTACAATTTCATAACATTAGATCATAACAACAACATCACATAAGACAAATAAAGACTAGTCAAAATGCATGCTAAGAATTGCCTTTGAAGATTTTTGGGTTTCCTAGAATCATCATCCGGCACGATGGTCAACCCCTATTTGACCGTCTATAACATCGTTTCTGTTATAGATCTGGGTGATCTAAAGGCTTTAACATGTAATCCTCATGTCAGGCTACAACTACAAAACAAGAACGTGACATAAAACATAAAAGACAAGCAAGATCAAGGCCTACTGTGACACCCCCAAATCCGGGTACTTTAATTCCACAGGATTTGGTGTTCATCATACAAATATCATCTATCTATCTACCCATAAAAATGCAAGCCATGCAATAGATAGAAATAAAATCTTCCCTTAAGGGGTTACAACATCAGAATAATAATAATACAATCCCATTAAACTAACCTTAAACATCGTAAGGAATCATAAACAAATAAGTCTTAAACAACATCATTAACTCAAGTCTTAAACACAAATACATCGTCTAATAAAATAACAAGTCTTCATCACTTGTTAACCACCCGCCTTGCCTTTACTAGTGGAAGGTTAAATCCGGTTCTTTTCGTTCTTAAGCGCAATGTTATTATTAAGTAAGTGTGAGCACTATTGCCCACAAGTATAACAATGAAATAACAGTGTAATAACATGCGAGTAAATCAAAGACATCTGAATAAAAGCTCAACTTTTGAATCAAGAATGAATAACAAGAATCAAAAGATTTCTGAGGGTCATAAGACCTTGAACTATGTCCTAGGTTATCAAGGGTTATACTTGATACCTTTAATAGTCATAAGACTTTGGACCTTTCTACTCGTACTTAAGGGGATCAGCCCTTAGTACCATACTGTGCACAATATCTTAACGCTAACACATAAGTAAATCCTTTACTGTACATCGTTCATCTCGACCGACATTCAAGTCGCACCAAAGGAAGTTTGGTTTGGATAATTCATCAAGGGTTCTGAAATTTAGAACGTTCATCAACTAAGGACTAGTTGAATCAATAAAGTTCACTAGTCTAATAAGGTTCAACAATAATGATATTCAATTTGAATAATAATCTCAAGAAGTATACAATAGGACAATTATTGTATAACTGAATCATGCTTTGAAAAGATAATCAATCTTTAATATAACATTTGAACTTGAATAATAGCAATGATAGTTTACTCGAGGTAAATAATAAACTTGAACAATAATGACAAGTAGGGTTAGGAAACTTGCCTCGTGCATAGATTTCACTTTAACTAAGCACGTTCTTTGAATTTAATCCTACATACCATTCACATTCACAATACCAGTTAATTAAAACTTAACTAATCATCATAAACTCATTCCCTTTGTTTACTTTGATTATTGACTATATAGTTAGTCAAATTACCAATTTGTCACATAATTTGTACTTCGTGAATATCAAGCTAATTATGCATTCAATAATTCAATCCACATGCAATTATGTTATTTACATGTTAAACAACTATTTTAACATCTCATTATACTTCTAACATGTTTACATGTTCATTAAATTAATTTACTAACACATTGTTAGACTTAAACATTTTAAAAATTACATTTACGAACTTTACGGAGAGGTATTGCCCCACTTTATACTTGATCTTCATTTGCTGTTACGATGGCCTTATTAATTTGGACTCTTAGTATTTTGCTTGGCCGGTGTGTATTATGATTTCGAGACTTAAATGTTTTCACAACTGCTTGGTGGCACCTTCTTGTTGGGACTTTAGTTCTAGAGTTGGTGCCGCGGCACGAAACTCCAGACTTTGATTCCCTGTTCGCGTAGAACACAGAGTTCAGCGAAAAGGACACTAAATCATCATTAATTTCACTAAATTAACATACCCACATGTTACGATTTATACATAATCATTACCCAACAATAATAGAACGATTTTAATCCATTAAAACACATAATTACAGAATTAAAATATGCGAATTTCACTGACTTTGATGTTCTTGGAGGTTTTGAAAATAAAACATAAAAATTGTCACTACGGATTCGTTATAACACCGAAATCCGTTCATTTAAACTTTGGTCTCTTCGTATCAACATGCATAATAAAATACAAGTGTAAAATTTAGGGATAATATATGATCCATACATGAAATACCACGTATAAGGCCAAAACCCATACTCTGTAATTTATGAAAAACATATACGACATGTGTTTTCATGAAACTGATGATATGGTTTACATAATTTATATAATCAAATACAATATGATAACATTTAACACATACATAACTTATAATCATATCATTTCCCAAATACAGAGATTATCAGAAAACTTGAAAGCCATTTTTCTATGAAAACTCAATGACGTAAAAACAGAATTTGGTTTGGAGAAATTACCCAGAGTATAGATTTAAAAGAGATGATTAGTGGTGATCCTTTCACAAGTATTTGTTTGATCACACACTCACAATTTTCTTCACAATACTTTAATTAACTCTGACAAACTCTCTCTGAGTATTCCCTAAACTTAGTAAAATAATAAGAGAAAAGAAGACGTCGTAATAAATAAACTGTCGCATTGTGGTCAGTTACCCATCATGGGTTAACTGCCCTCAACCTCTACTAGTGCCATGTTTGGCTAGCCTTAAAAGGCTTATTCTCATTTAATTTAATAAAGCTTTTATCATATAGTTTAAATCATGTCACACCCAATTCAAATATCTTATTTAATTTAATATAAAATAAATATAATAATTTCTCATAAATTCACATAGTCACATAATTAATTTTTTCATTAATTAATTATATCAAATTATTAAATCTCAATTAATTATTACATTAATTAAATAACATTTTGCTTATTAAATATTTCTTTTAATTCAATAAGCTTACATAATTACACATTTGAATAATAATTATTTTCTACATTAATTTAATAAATGTAACACATATAATTAAATTAATCTACCATAATTGCATCAAATAATTATTTAATCCAATAATTAAATCATCAAAAAATATTTATTTAATTCAATAAATATTAAAATTAAATTACAAAAATCTCGTTCGTCACACCTACAATATCATTGTCAGACTTTTTGGGTTTCTGGGTTTTGCCCAGATTTCCAGAAGTTGTGCTCGGTCAATGTTGGGTAAAATCTAGTTACGCACAACACGCAAGTATACGTGGTCAACAAGTAATATAGAGTAAGTAAAGTATCGTTCCCACAGAGAATTAACTAATAAAGTTCACCAAGCATTAGCCCATAACCATCTCAGTCTTATTTAAACGAATGATATTATAGTTTATATTTAAACTATGAAATTAAATAAACCTAACTATTTCTAGAGTAAGACTAGATAATGATGACCTGAGATTACAATTTCATCTATTGACTCATTCAAATTCATACACTTCATGTTAAGCCAAACTAATTGTACCGGTTTGTTAGTCGAGAACACGAACGTAAAGTATAGTCATCTCTCAATGTACCATACCCATATCACGTATAATCCACAATTGATAGAATACACATGAACACCCACATTACCTTAACCACTATATGTCTATGTGATTTACAAATAATTAGGGTTTAAGCCCAAGTTCTCAATTGACTACGAGCGGTGCTTCGGTATATGTTTATCCTAAGCATGAATCATATATTCCATCAGTATGTAGAACATACAAACACAAGCTATCAAGATCAAATCTAAACCCATACTCCGTCTTTCGAGTTCATATGGGTTATCCCAGTAATTGATGGCCAATCAACTAAGCAAATAAGCATGAATCTTAATAGACAATCCCATAACAATCAATAAGGCTAACAATGAAGTATGTCAAAATAAACTAGGCAATAGATTCCATTGCAATTCCAAAATAGAATTTAACTCATACTTGAATTAGAATCCATGATCCACAAGTGAATATACATTGAAAGATACAAATAGAAGTAAGAGAGTAAGGGATTAAGAATAGCAAATATGAGTTTCTTCTCTTCTTTCACTTCTGAACTTCCAATGTTCTTCAATTGCTTCAATCCCCAAATCTTAGCTAATCTAGGGTTCTAATCTAATCTAATCGAATATTGGAAGAAGAAAGCAACAGTAGTTTCAGCCCCCAAGGGGTGGAATGTGATGCCCCCAAAATAGGGTATACATCACCCATCTTGTGTCGCCACTTACATGGTACAGAATTCAAATACAACTTACTAATACAACTGTCGTGTACAATACGACAAAACATAAACTGTGAGTTTGAATACAAATATTATCTACTAGAGATTATACAAACTCAAAAGGAGTCCTCATTACAATTATTATCACACTATTTCACAAAATAGTGAGGACTACTAATGCTATCCTCTGGACCATCACTCCGTTCCCCGACTCGTCCTAGCTATATTCTCATTTCCTGAAGAGAACAGTGAAAGAAAGGGTGAGCTCAACTAGCCCAATAAGAAATATTATGACTAAGATAATGCAGAATAAATTATCATTAGCCTTCAACAGTGTTAAACTGATAAAATATAATAAACATCAAGTTTAACTGCAGCGGAACAAACAATCCATTAAAATTGTCAAGTAAAGAATGAATTCTACTATCTTTTATGATTTAAAAAGTTTTTCATCACTTTTATCGTTGAGACTCAGCTCAATAAATAATCCACATCATTAAATCATCCCTGCACTACAGGCCAAGGATATTCTTTAGTATCACGACCACGAATTATCCATGCACTACGGGCCAAAGATAATCGTGTTTTCATCAACGGTCCTGATCATGCCATAAAACAATTCATCTTTGCTCCCTTGGCCGAAGAGAATCCATAGCCATAATCATACCAAAAACTGTCCATCAATGCACTACGGGCCAATGAGGATTTTTTTATCACATTATTCATAATATTACGGTCATGATTATACCGAATAATCCCTGGTCATAATCATACCAAGTGCATCTATGCACTACAGGCCACAGTTGACTTTCAACAAAATATAAACATGAGGATGATGACAATGATATAAGAATTCAATTAAACAAGTTCAAGAATTAAATTATCCAGGAACTAATAACGTCCACATTGTCAACATGATACTTCTTTGTAGCGTAAAATTCAAGAATGCTCAGAAGAATATTTCCATGAAAAATACTGGATGAAGTGCAAATATCAAGGATATTCCACTAATTTCATGGAGTATAGAATTCAAAACTTTAACCAACTGAGTATAATAACGAATGGAATAACAAAAGAAATCATCATGCATGCGATACTTCGCATAGACAGGTTATTCCAACAGAATAATAATAACGAAACCAGGTTAGGTGAAATTCACACCGACATGATGTTCAAACAGAATAATAAATAATAGAATAACAACAGAAATCACCATACATTCGGTACTTACGATAGACAAAGTTATTCCAACGAGAATAATAAAAGGCGGAACTGATTGATTGTAAAAACACAGACAGGATATTCAACAAAATAATAAAAAGCAGAATAATAAAAAGGCGGAACCGTGTTAAGGCGTAAAAGCCTGAGCGAGGATGTTCCAACAGAATAATAAAGATAGAATAATAAAAGAATGTCACCAAGTATAGGGTATTCCGCGTATACAGGTTATTCCAACAGAATAATAAGGAATGGAATAACAGAAGTTCTCTTCGTGAATATAAAAGAATAATATCCCTTACCGTAAAAGAAACTGAATATAAGAGTAGGGAAGTAGCAGAATACTTTTCTATAGTTTCTCTATAATTTCTCTCTCTGGAGTTTCAGTTAATTTGTAAGAAATAATGAAGGAATGAGCTTCTATTTATAGAAAAAATGGAATGCATAGTAACTAACTCATGAACGATCCAGATTGATTCACTTTTAATCGGACGGTCCATAAAACTTTTAAATATAATATATATATATATATATATATATATAATAAAATTTTCCTCCACCAAAATCCACTATCAAATATATATATATATATATATATATATATATATATATATATATAATAAAACTTTCTTCCACCAAAATCCACTATCAAATATATATATATATATAATAAAACTTTCCTCCACCAAAATCTACTATCAAATATATATATATATATATATATATAATAAAACTTTCCTCCACCCAAAATCCACTATCAATTATATATATATAAAAAATAATAAAACTTTCTTCCACCAAAATCCACTATCAAATATATATATATATATAATAACATTTTCCTCCCCAACCCAATTTTCAGATTTCATACATCACATGTGGGCCCCACCTTTATAAAAATTTTCTACCGAATATTTTGAAAAATGGGTAAATATGAATCCATAAAATAAGCAAACTTTATAAAAATCACCTTAATAATTTTAACAACATTTATCATCTTTATTATAATTCACAATATTAATCGACCAGGTCGTTCCCAGGAAAGAGGGGGCTTTCCAATAAGGAATTTTCCCCATTGGCACGCAATTAGGTGACCAAACCTCTCCTTGACAGAACTTCTAGACATCGTTAATATTGCAAATAATAATATTAATAACTTTGTCGTCTCAATTATTGATTTTTAACAATATATAAAATATCGACAATAATTGAATCAAATAACGTGAGATACTTTGTAACAATTACTATAGCAATAATTGAACAAGACTGAATGACTTCTCACGTAAGCATCAATAATCAATACCGTGTACTACTATGCAACCACGCGTATTACTGTTCTTTTACTATCGAGTAGTTCAACAGTATCAACGGTAAAACTTCTGCCGTTATTTTTATAAAAATACTTTTATCGTTTTCTCAATCCGACAATAATTACATTGTGGGGTCCACAATGATGATTCTTGTAGTTATGCGAATATTCCCTCGCTAAAAGCGAATATTCCCCAGAGCCAATCGAATATAATATGACAACTTGCATACTTTGTAAAATTTGTAAATATTACCCACAACTATAACATTATCTCAAATCCACACCTTAATATTCAAAAAAAAAATTCGAGAAATTTAAATCTTTATTTATAAAATCTGGGGTCTCAAATGGAATAATATCTTACATAATGAAAATACGTCTAATATATAAGCCCTAATTGAATCCCTCTCTCCGTTACGCTTCAATTGCACTGTTTAATGAAAAGTCAGCTTTTGTCAACACCCAAAGTCTGGCGGCCGTGCAAGAATTGGCCTAAAGTTAAGTGACCCGCCGCAAATGTTAAATCGCGTCTTTTTGCTCTTTGTAATTATTGTGACGCCAAGCAGAAATCATAGCGCCCACGAGGTTGATTTTTTGCTGCAGTGTGCTCTGGTAAAATGGCCATAACGTTTGATCCGGGAAGAGTTACAGGGCTTGCCACCTATCAAATCGAAGATATCGACGAGCTCTACAACTTTCATTCTTTGATGATTCAGAAATGCTGGACGAATGAAGGCTGAAAGTGGTCTGGAATTGACTTCTACGAAACTGGCTAACCAAAACAGCGAAGTTCGACGTCCGTTGGTACAAAGATCATAACTCTTGCATCCAAACTCCGATTGGAATGATTCAAGATGTTCCGGAAAGCTTAGAAAAAGCTCTACAACATAGTCCAAGTTCCAAGCCAAGAACATGAAATGAACACGATAACCCAAATGATATCCGGATTTCTTTTCTTGAACTTCCCTTGTTTTTCCTTACCAATAGTCGCTCACACCGCTCCCAAACATATAACCTACAAAATGAGCACAAAATGCATGAAAAGTAACTAAGACACATAAATATAAGCAACTAATTCAAGTAAAAGATATCAGATAAGTGTATATAAAATCCACTTATCAGTCAACGCACTTTGACTGATCATAACTTGCAATAAACACATGATCTGAGCTTGATTCAAGTCTCAGATCCAAGCCCTATCAACAAAGAATAGATCTACAATATAAAACACACCTAACCATTAACACAGAAAGATCTAAGGCCTCTGAAATATGACTGTCAGACCATTTTTCCATCTTTTCCCAGATTTCGAGCACTTTGATGTTATGGATTCACTATATAGCAACCCATATCATCAAGTGACACCCTAATACACAACTTAAAACAATAAATTACATCATCTAACAAGATCTAGCGAATTAGGGTTTATACCACTTTGAAGTTTGATCTTGATTTTGATCCTTGATGTTTGTTCATGGCTTGATAGAGATCATGCTAGGGACTGAATTAATTAGAAATTTCGTGGGTCTAGAGAGAGGAAAATGTTTGTTGAGTGTTGGAGACCAAATGGCTAGCTTTATGTATTTTCTCTCTCTTAAATCTATATCATGTTGAATGAAGTGAAATGGCTGATGTGTTGGCTGATTTCTGTGGATTTAAGGCACATGCTAGGGCTAGGTTTGCTCACCAACTACAGTATGACAACACTTGCAGGTTAAGTCAAATAATGCAATAAGGGTATTTTCATCATTTTGATTTTAATTTTAATGGCATACATGTCTTTTGCCATAACCCTTAGTGTTTAGGGTTTGAACCCTTAGGTTTTAAAAATAAATTCTAGCACTTCCAAATTAGGTTTTCAAAAATTGAAAATTAATATTTCTAAATTATAATTAGAATTTTCTACTTATTTTAAAATTTCTTAATCATAATTTAAATATCGCTAATTAGGATTAGTATTTCCTAATTAAAATGGCTAATTTAGCAATTATGGGCAAAATTGTACATTAGGGTTTATAACCCACGAATTAGTGTTTTAAATAGAAAAATAATTTTTCTAATTTAGAAATTTGGTTTCCTAATTAGATTAGGGTTTCCTAATTACTTATAACTTGAACATTAAGATTAAGGTTTCCTAATTAATATTACAATTATTAAATTAACAATTAGGTTTTCCCTGAGTATAAATTAGGGTTTCTAATCTAGAAATCAATTATTATCGAAATAAATGTTGATTTCAACTAACATAAATAATCCCATCATAATGGAAATATTTTTATCAACAATTTCATCTTTAATCATCACGAACTTATTCATCATTAATATTATAACTAACAATATTTAACAACCAGATCATTCCCAGGAAAGAGGGGGCTTTCCGATAAGGATTTTTTCCTATTGGCGTGCAATTAGGTGAACAAATCCCTTTCCTCGACAGAACTTTCTAGACATCATCAATAATGTAAATAATAATATGAATAACTTTGTCGTCTCAATTATTGATTTAATAATATAAAATATTATGCAGATGATACTATGACAATAATTGAATCAATAATATGGGAGATATTATGCGAACAATTCTTTATAGCAATAATTGAGTTTAAGCGAGTGACTTCTTACGTAAGCATCAATAATCAATACCATGTGCTCTTATCAACAATCATGCCAGCGTATTCTTGTACTTTTACCACCAGGTAGTTCAACGGTAAAACTTTCGCCGTTATTTTTATAAAAAGATAATTCTGTCATTTTTAACTACGACAATACTTCCGTTGTGGGGTCCACCAATGATTGTGTCGTCGTACGAATATTCCCAGTTAAAACGAATATTCCCTGACCAATCGAATATTTTATAACAACTTGCTTACTTTGTAAAATTTATAAATATTACCCACAACTATAACATTATATCAAATCCACACTATAATATTCAAAAATATATTTCGAGATAAAATTAATCTGTATTCATAAAAGTTGGAGTCTTACAACTTATATTATGTAGACAATAATTTAAATCTAATCTAAACATGGCCTCTTCCCGTTATTTCCAAACGTGTTGAGATTACCATCTAAAACTGCAAAGGAAATTATTTGCAAGAATTAGCTATGACATGCTCAGTAAGTTTATATTTATAAACATAATATTTTTGATTTGGAGAAATGATAGTTCAACAAGTTTATTTAATTGAGGGCTGATAACCAGGATGGATTAATATCAACCATTTCTATCAATCACAAAGACTTAGAAATATGTTTAGTTCAGATATGATATAGGGGATCAACCTATTCAATATTATAAGAGTATGCATATCATCCTAATCGTGCCCACGTGCACTTGATGTCCATTTGTCGGCACAATATAAGTCCCATCAAAGGTAAATTTCAACTCAGTATTAGATGTCTTACCAAAATAATTTGGCTTGACACAACAGTTTATGATTAATAAACAGCAGTTCAATATTTTATGAATAAGTAATTCATTTCTTAAGTTATGCTGAATCAAGAGAAATAACTTCACAATAATTGATAACATAATTCAAACTAGCAATTAATCGGATAAATGGGCAATTAATTGCTATTGGTTCACATGAAAATTACTTTTAGTTCACATGTATGGAACTATTGGTTCACATGTATGTACTATTAGGGGAGGTGGTGCAAGATTGATAATACTTACAGGACTAAATTAAAAATAAAGGTATAGATGAAAGTACTATACTGTAATAATTCGAGCCCCTAATCGTACAATTATCAAAACTATGTTTTCCTATAAATAGAAGCTCATTCTTCATTCATTTTCACTAATTCACTAAGACTCACAAGAGCATCTATAGAGAGAGAAGCTATAGAGAGAAAAAAGCTATTCTAGTATCCAGTCTTCTTCTAAGGTAAGGGATGTTATTTTTGTTCAATATTCGTATGAAATATTATTTTCTTCCATACTCTATAGTATATAAGTAATATTATTTTGTCTCATACTTTTGATTATAAGCTCATTTTGTTAAAGTATTACTTCTCTACTCCGTGAAATTAGTAGAATATCCTTGAAATTTGCGCTTCATCTAGTATCGTTTCACAAGGATATTGTCTGCACATTCTTGTTAAATTTTAAGCTTTTTATGTCGGACATCTCAAATGGAGCCATGCCAATACTTGCTTGATAACTGTTGTTATATGAAAACTCCACCAATGGTAAGAACTTCTCCCGACTTCCTTTGAAGTCAAGGACACAGAGTTTTAATAAATCTTCAAGAGTTTGAATAGTCCTCTCTGACTGCCCTTCCATTTGAGGATGATATGCTGAACTAAATCGTAAATTCGTGCCCATAGCTTTTTGCAAACTAACCAAAAATCGTGAAGTAAATCTTGGGTCTCGATCAGAAACTATGGATACTGGCATACCATGCAATCTTACAATCTCGTTTATATATACGAGCAAGACGTTCAAGTGTATAAGTTTCTCGTATCGGTAAGAAATGAGCAGACTTGGTCAATCTATCAACAATGACCCAAATCGCATCTATGCCTTGAGAAACCTTGGGAAGACCAGTAACAAAATCCATGGTAATGTGTTCCCACTTCCATTATGGAATTTCAAGTGGTTGCAATGGACCTTTTGGCACTTGATGCTCCGTCTTGACTCGTTGACAAGTTAGACACCTTGAGATAAACCCCGCTATCTCTCTCTTCATATTGCTCCACCAAAATGTATGTCAAAGATCACGATACATTTTGGTACTCCAAGGATGGATTGCAAACATTGTGTTGTGCGCCCCCATCATGATTTTATACTTCAAGTCAGAATCGTTAGGAACACAAAGTCTGGAGTTGACTCGAAGTATTCTTTCTTCATCGATTCTTTCTTCCGAAATAACACCTTCTTGCACTTTCTTCCTCATACACATCAGCTCCAAGTCTGTAGCTTAAGAAGCTTTAACTTTATCAATTAAAGTCGATTCTACTCATATATTTGCCATCATCACATTGGTCCCTAGAGTCTTTAACTCTATCTCCATCCTTTGTAAGTCATAAAAAATGGGCATTTGCGTTGACAATGTCGCACTCGTACCCGCATATGATCTTCTACTCAATGTGTTATCTACTACGTTTGCTTTTCAGGATGGTATTGAATGGTATGATTGTAATCTTTCAATAGCTCAAGCCATCGTAGTTGTCGCATGTTGAGTTCCTTTTGAGTGAAGAAATATTTGAGGCTTTTATAATCTATATAGATCTCCACCTTTTCCCCATACAGGTAATGCCTCCAAATCTTAAGCGTAAAAATGACAGCTGCCAACTCTAGATCATGAGTAGGATAATTCCTCTCATATTCTTTGAGTTGTCGTGAGGCATAGGCTATGACTTTCCCTTGTTGCATGAGAACACATCCTAAACCCTTACCTAAAGCATCGATGTATATGACAAATCCCTCCGAACCAGCTGGTATTGTCAGAACAGGTGTTGAAATGAGCCTCTTCTTAAGTTCTTGAAAACTCTTCTCACATTCCTCGCTCCAACCGAATTTTGTATCTTTCCAAGTCAGCTGAGTTAATGGAGTAGCGATTCGAGAAAACCCTTCTACGAATATCCGGTAATAACCAGCTAAGCCGAGAAAGCTAGGTACTTCAAGCACTGACTTAGGTTGCTCCTAGCTTTGAATTGCTGCAATCTTTGCATGGTCAACCGATATTCCATGATATCACGTGCCCAAGGAATGCTACCTCCTCAAGCCAAAACTCACATTTCTTTAACCTGGCATAAAGCTTATTTTCACGAAGTTTTTGGAGTATCAGCTTCAAGTGTTGCTCATGATCTTCACGACTTTTGGAGTAAATGAGGATGTCATCAATAAAGACGACCAAAAAGTGATCCAAATATTCCTTGAATACTCTGTTCATCATATCCATGAAGGTAGCAAGAGCATTAGTCAATCCAAAAGACATGACTAGGAATTCGTAATGCTCGTACCGAGTTTTGAAAGCAGTCTTTGGAATGTCATTAGTTTTAATCTTCAACTGATGATATCCAGAACGAAGATTGATCTTTGAAAAGAATTTGGCACCTTGTAACTGAACAAACAGATCATCAATACGAGGTGACGGGTACCTATTTTTGATGGTGACATAATTCAACTCCCGGTAATCAATACAAAGTCGCATACTTCCATCTTTCTTCTTCATAAATAGAACATGAGCGCCCCAAGTAGACGTACTAGGATGAATGAAACCGATGTCTAACAATTCCTGTAGTTAGGTTTTTAACTCCTGAAGTTCAACATGAGCCATTTGATATGGGGCTTTGGAAATGGGTTTTGTACCGGATTCAAGGTTGATACAAAATTCAATTTCACGCTTTGGGGGTAGGCCAGGAAGTTCTTCAGGGAATACGTCAGGAAATTTATTAACAATAGAAATATCATTCAAATCTGACGTATTTTTGTTTAAATATGTGACATGTGCTATGAAAGCTTGACATCCGTTTTTCAATAAATGAATAGTTTTATGGCTTGATATGACAGTGACTGACTTTAGTGGTTTGGTTGCTTGAATTTGCATAATAGGTTGGTTAAGAATATGAAAGCTAACAACCTTACGAAAATAATCAATTTTTGCATGATGAGTAGTTAACCAATCAATCCCTAAAATCACATCAAATGCAAGTATTTTCAAAGAGATATGATCGACAGGTAACGTGCGGTTACCGATTTGAATCAAACAAGACTTATAAATAGTGGATGCAATGAAGGTTTCTCCCAATGGAGTTTCAACAGATAAATCAAAGTCTAATTTCTCCGGAGTTAAATTTAAACTTTGAGCGCAAGTAAAAGAAATAAAAGAATGGGTAGACATCACCCATTCTGAGTCGACAAATACATGGTACAATTCAAGTACAACTTAATTATACAACTGTCATGTAAAATACGACAAAACATAAGCTGAGAGTTTTAGTACGAATATTGTCTTCTAGATAGTATTCAAACTCAAGTGGAGTCCTCAATACATTTATTATCACACTATTT
Source organism: Panax ginseng (assembly GCA_020205605.1). NCBI lineage: Eukaryota > Viridiplantae > Streptophyta > Magnoliopsida > Apiales > Araliaceae > Panax > Panax ginseng. The sequence goes on from CM035140.1 coordinate 55,546,800, forward strand.
CACTGAATAGTGAGGACTACTAATGCAAACATCTAGACCGTCACTCCGTTCCCCGACTACTCCCAGCTATATTCTCATTTCTTGAAGAGAACAATGAAAACAAAGGGTGAGCTCAACTAGCCCAGTAAGAAATATTATGACTAAGATAATGCAGAATAAATTATCGTTAGCCTTCAACAGTGTTAAACTGATAAAATATAATAAACATCAAGTTTAATTGCAGCGGAACAAGCAATCCATTAGAAGAGTTAAGTAGAGCGTGATATCTACTATCTTCTATAATTTAAAAAGTTTATCATCAATTTTATTGCTGAGACTCAGTTTAATAAATAAACAACATCATCGAATCATCCCTGCACTACGGGCCAAGGATATTCATGTAATCATCAATGCTCATGATTATACTGAATAATCCCTTGTTATAATCATACCTACAACTATCCATCAATGCACTACAAGCCAATGAGGATTTTTATCACATCATTTGTAACATTACGGTCATGATTATACCGAATAATCCTTAGTTATAGTCATACCAATCAATAGTACATCTATGCACGTAAGCCACAAATGACTTTTATCACAAAATAAGCATGAGGATGATGACAATGATATAAGAATTTAATTAAAAGAAACAAAGGATAAATTTGTAAAGATTTATAATTTAATTTATCCAGGATTCAATAATATCCAAATTGTCAACATGATACTACTTTATGGAGTAAAATTCAAGAATAATATTGTATCAAAAATTATTTGGACAGCAAAGAAATCAATTTTTATCATGAATAATTCCCCGGGTGAATAGTACCCCATAAATAGTACTTTAGGAATAGTACCCCGAGAATAGTACTTTGTGAATAGTACTTGTGAATAGTATCTATGAATAGTACCTGTGAATAGTACCCCGTGAATAGTACTTTGTGAATAGTACCATAAAAATGAATACTACTCATGGACAGTACTCCGGCATGAAAAACCTAAAATTTAACAAGAATGTGTAGAAAATATCCTTGTGAAATGATACTCGATGAAGCGCAACCTTCAAGGATATTCTACTAATTTCACGAAGTATAGAAGCAATACTTTAACAAAATGAGGGTATAATCAAGAATACGAGACGCAATAATATTACTCACATACTATAGAGTATGGAAGAAAATATTAATTCTTATGAATACTGGAAAAAAAATATCCCTTACCTCAGAAGAAGACTGGATACTGGAATAGTGAGGTAGCAGACTTCTCTTCTACTTTCTCTATAAAGCTTCTCTCTCTATAGCTTCTTTTTCTATAATTGCTCATGTGAGTCTTAGTGAATTTGTGAGAATGAAAGAAGAATGAACTTCTATTTATAGAAAAATATAGTTTCGATAATTGCACGTTTTGGGGATCGAAATATTACAGTATAATACCTTCATCTTTTCCTTCATTTTTAATTTAGTGCTGCAATTATTATCAAACTTTCACCACCGCCCCTAATAGTACATCGTGTGAATCAATAGTACATTCATGTGAATTAATAGTTCTATACATGTGAAAAAAAAAATTACAGTATAGTACCTTCATTTATACCTCCATTTTAAATTTAGTCATGCAAGTATTATCAATCTTGCACCACCTCCCCTAATAGTACATGCATGTGAATCAATAGTACACACATGTGAACAAATAGTTATAGTATGTGTATTAATAGCAATTAATTGCTTATTTATCCGATTAATTACCCGATTGGTCAATATAACCTACAGACATCAATTATTATCGGAATAGATGTCGATTTCCACTAACACTAATAATCCACACACAATAAAAATATCAATTTCATCTTTAATCAACACGAACTTATTCATCATTAATATTATAACTCATAATATTTAATAACCAGATCATTCCCAGGAAATATGGGGCTTTCCGATAAGGATTTCTCCCTATTGGCGCGCAATTAGGTGACCAACCTCTCTTTGACAGAACTTTCTAGACATTATCAATATTTGAAATAATAATATGAATAACTTTGTCGTCTTAATAATTTATTTAATAATATAAAATATTATTCAGATGATATTGTGACAATAATTGAATCAATAATATGAGAGATATTATGCAGCAATTATTGTAGCAATAATTGAGTATAACTGAGTGACTTCTCACGTAAACATCAATAATCAATACCGTGTGCTACTATGAAACCACGCGTATTACTATACTTTTACCACCGGGTAGTTCAACAGTTTAACGGTAAAACTTTCACCGTTATTTTTATAAAAAGATAATTTTGTTGTTTTCAAACTACGACAATACTTCCATTGTGGGGTCCACCAATAATTGTGTCGTCGTACGAATATTCCCTGTTAAAATGAATATTCCCCGACCAATCGAATATTATATAACCACTTGCTTACTTTGCAAAATTTATAAATAATACCCACAACTATAACATTATATCAAATCCACACCATAATATTCAAAAATATATTTCGAGAAAATTTAATCATTTTTCATAAAAGTTGGGGTCTTACATTGATGCTGACATAAAGGGGGAGAATAAAGGGAAAGGAGAACAAGGCAAAGGAATAGGCAGAGGCACATTTTTAGCTCAATCATCAAGGAGTCCTCCTCCAAGGTAGTATCACCAACAGACTCCACGATCTGGCCATCATACTCAACGATCTGATAGTGAGCCAATTATCATGGCTCAACCATTAAGGAGTCTAGGGTCAACTCCCAGCTCACAAGAAGTGACTACCACATGCCTAAGAATGCCAATTAGAGATCCTGCATTCATGAATAGGCATCATCACAATCCAAGACTAAGTCAAAGTGAGCTGGAAGATCTAGCTAGGAGAGACGAAGCTAGTAGGAAAAAGAGAGCTGAGGAATATGCAAATCCTCCACCAAGCAAAAGGTCAAAGAAATAGAGATAAGTTGAATTTTAATTCTTATTGATGTAGTCAAACTTAAATGTAATATCTATCTTCAAACATCAATAAATTTATGCTTATCCTCTAAGAAATTTCAGCAGCTCACTAAAATATTAAGTCATATTTACTTTACTGCAACTGCATCTAGAATTTAATAATCAATGCAACAAATCTCCTTGGTTATGTCAACATCAAATAGGGGGAGATTGTTGGGAGAATGCATATTCTAATTTGATGTTTAAAGTAAATGCTCATGATTATATGTAAAGCCCTTCAAGAAATATATGTACACGGACTTAGTGATAGATCAAAGTTGTTAGGTTGATCTAAGCTTTTAATGGTTATCATTTTGTAAATGAATGTATAGATAAGGAGATCAAAGATGTTAGGTTGATCTATGTCTTGAAATGTAATAGATAGACTTCAACAAGAATCGCAGTCTATCGAGCTGATCAAGAGATTGTAGAAGCCAAGGCAGAATATTAGAGCATCGAAGATCGTAGTGTGTCTGCCTTGAAGGGCGTCTCTAGAAATCGTAGGGTGGTCCAGACGTTTGCCGAAGCTAACTCAGAGATCGTAGTGTGCTCTCGGAAATGTAGAGTCTGCAAGACAAGCAGCGAAGATCATAGTGTGCCAGTCCTTAAGAGAAATCGTAGTGTTCTCGTTTGATCAGATCAGGCACCAAGGTGGAAAGACACCACGATCTGAATCGTTGAGTATCATCTGCCTATGTCAGAATCATCGAGACTTCTCCTTTTGTTTAAGGATAAATCATAACAAATGTGGAATGTGTTATAAACGTTGAAGTCCTCACCAGTCCCAATGGCACAAAAGATATCCTTAGTATACAACGAAGGAAACGTACTAAAGAAGCTAAGGAAAGGACCATGGGTAAGAGAAAAACACCTTTTCAGGTGTTAGGTGAGAAAGCAGTCTGATGTGTCAGTGGGCCAGCATGCAATTCAGAAGATGTGCAGAAAAGTCTCCATTAAAGTTCAGAAATGTCAAACACATTTAATGCTTCAACAGATGGCTTCAACGGATAGATTTCAAGGATCACATTTATGCAAAACATCTGCAGATGACTCAACTAAACAAGCATTGAACAAAACACTGAAGAACACTCAACGCTAAACTCTACGATCTAAGAAAAAGAGAAAGCTTGCTCAGCTACTCAGTTCTTTCAAACAAGTGCTTAACGACTGATAAGTAGGATTTTTACCTACTTATGGAGTACCAATTCATGCGAACTATGCTCATCTCAAGTACATTTTAGTCTATTTTAGCTGCATTTTATGTTAAATTGCATTTTGCATACTTAAAACTCCTTTTGGTGAATAAGTGCAGGAATTAGCTTAATTTGGTGGTGATATCGGGCACGAGGCTAACGAAAGCGTAAGGCGAAGTAAAAGATAGGATGTGCATAGGACTGAGTGGAGCATGGATGGACAAGCATGGATAAACATAGGACATGTCAGTAGCAGCAACAACATTGCAGAACCAAGCTAAGGAGCTGAATTAGAAGACATTAATTGCAAGCCGCGTGGCCGTGCGTCAAAGATAGCTTGGAAGCGCGCGCCGGCGCGAGGTCCCAACAAAACCAGGACAACCTACTGTAAGTTGCGCATCTGCGAGAAGGAAAAGTCTAGGGAGCGCACGCCCGCGTGCGAGACCGGCCAAACATACAATCCTACTACAAGTCTCGCGGCCGCGAGAGTATCAAGTTGGAAGAGCGCGCGGCCGCACGCGAAGCCTGAAGTTGCTGATTTGTTTTATTTTATTTCCAAATTTTAAAGGTTGTAATTGATTTAAAATGATTTCTGACTGGTGTTAGGGGAATCACTTGACATATTATTAGTTTTTTACGTATCTTTACTTAGTAATTAGGGTTTGACTCTCTGGAGAGGATTCCAACGTAGAAGGAGGCCATAACTCTACTTTTCTACTCCTTCTTGGGATTTCTCTACGAGAGCGGATTATTAGTATTAGTTTTTGTTGGAATCTTATGAGGATTGAATATTGATGCGTATTTAGCAATTGGGTTTGATAGTTTCATCTTTCATCTTTCGGTTGTAGTTTATTGATCATGTTTAGATTTGATCCCATAATCGTTTTTGGTTCAGTCATGAACTAAACTCCATTATGTGATTCTAATGGATTTTATTATGTAGTTTGATTGCACGCTTAAATGCTGGGTTGTTTTGCATATCATATGGGATGTCTGTCATGATTGTTTTGCATACATGAATGCTTGATCACCATTCGTTTCAGTATTTGTATGGAATTAACAATGAACATGCAAATATGGATTGTAATCATGATAGTATACATATATAGGGCTGTGTTATATGGATTATGTATTTCGTGAACCAGATAGACATATACTGTTTCACCGTATAAGTTAGAATAAGAGCTTGAACTTAAAATCAATGTAGTTGCAATGTCACATAGACATATAGTGATTTTGGTTATATTGATGATTACATAGAGTCTATCATATGTGGATGCTGTGTAAGTAGGTCTTAGTGCATTGAAAATGGCTAATACTCTTTTAGTGCTCTTGGCTACTTTCCTGTGATATGTGAACAAGTCATGCATGATAGTGGCGATTAAATGAAATATTAAATGAAGTTAGGATCCCATTAGTTCCAATATCATTTATTCTATTGTTATTATTGTTTTAGTTGTTATTTGCCATTTGAGAACAAACCAAGTTTAATCATTAGTTTGAGCATATAAATATAGTGAGTTAATTAATGGATAGTAGTTTAAGTTAAACAACTTTCTCTGTGGGATCGATACTTTACTTGCTCTGTATTACTTGTTGACGCATGTATGCTTGCATGAGTTAGAGCTCTTTTGTTAGTCATAAAAAAGAGGCAACAAGTTTTTAAGCGCGGCACGGGAAAGACGTTTAATTTAGTATTATTATCATTAGTTTTAAGCTATATTATATGACTTAGACAATTCAAGTCTTATCTCATTTAGCTTTTTGTTTTTTTTAGAATTTGGATAATTTTTATGCTTTTACGATCAACCAACCCCGAAAGTTAACACCTTTTCGAGGATAATATAAGCGGTAGAGGTTGGAAAGCGGGTGTACGAGAAATTTACAAGAATAGTTGGAAAACTGACGATACTAACATGGCGGTAGAGGCACAAGGAGAAGATCAAAGAGAGGAGCATAGGGCTCGAAGGAGTATTCCATGCCCAATATTAATGGACTACGATCTAGCATAGTCGGACAAATGATAGCGACAAACATATTTGAGATAAAAGCGGCTTATTCAAATGGTGCGAGATACGATTCGATTTGGGGTCTTTGCTACAGATGATCCGAATGACATCTATTGAGTTTCATTGAAATTTGTGATACATTCAGATACAACGGTGTGACGGAGGATGCTATTAGACTAAGGTTGTTCCCATTTTCATTGAGGGATAAAGCGAAAAGTTGGCTTCATTCTCTGCCAGCAGGATCTATAACTATATGGGAGGATTTAGCATAGAAATTCTTAGCTAAGTTCTTCCCAATGGCGAAAACTGCCAAGATGAGGATAACTATCTCTCAGTTTGAGCAACAAGAGGGCGAGTCGTTATATGAAGCATGGGAGAGATACAAAGAAATGCTGAGAAAGTGCCCACATCACGGTATGCCAGATTGGATGGTAATCAACACGTTTTATAATGGATTGGGATGGTAGTCGAGACTGATTGTAGATGCAGCTGCAGGAGGGGCATTATGGGCAAAGAACTATGAGGAAGCCTATGATCTTATCGAGACAATGGCATCGAATGATTTTTAGAATCCTAGATCCCGAATGCCACAAACCAAAGTTGCAGGTGTATTGGAGGTTGATGCTATTACTCAGCTGTCAGTATAGATGGCAGCCATGGCCAAGAAGATAGATACTTTGGCTGAAGGAAAGGTCAAGACGGTTGCTTATGTATGTGAGATTTATGCGGGGTCACACTCGACAAATCAAAGTGCTATCAACTCATAATCAGTGCAGTATGTGAGCAACTACAGAAAAGACCATGGTCAATTTTAGAACACATACCACCCCAACAACAGAAATCATCCAAATTTTAGTTGGTCAAATAATCAAGGGAATCAGCAGACTCAATTTTAACCAAACAATCAATTTCGAGCCTGACCAACAAGCATCCATGATTTAATCTAGACCACCCTTTCCACCAGGATTTTCTCAACACCAACAACAACATCATACTTCAGCTGCACCTCGGCAAGAAAAGAAATCAGATGTGGAGGAGATGATGATGAAATACATGGCAAACACAGAAGTTATGATCAAGAGCCAAGCAGTGGCTATAAAGAATCTGGAAACTCAAATGGGGCAGATGGTGAACATGCTTACTACCAGGCCCCAGGGTTCATTGCCAAGTAATAATGAGACAAATCCAAGAAGAGAAGGGAAGGAACAGTGTCAAGCAATCACATTGAGATCTAGGAAAGATTTATCGATCCATCTGCAAGTCAGCGCCCATGCGAGAATGCATGAAAGAAAGGCTGCATGCATGAGGCAGAGGAACCAGCGAATGTGCAGGAAAATTTGGAGAAATCTGAGGATCAGCAGAAAGAGAAAGATAAAGCAGGCTCAGAGGAGACGGTTAAGAGTCCAATACCACCAGTGTAGTAAATTCTTGGAGGTATTCAAAAAGCTGCAGATCAACGTACCATTCATCAAGGCATTGGAACAAATGCCAAGCAACGCAAATTTTATTGAGGGTATATTGTCAAGGAAGAGGAGATTAGATGAGTTTGAGACAGTAGCCTTGATAGAGGAATGCAGTGCAGTGCTTCAGCAAAAACTACCTCCAAAGCTGAAAGATCTAGGAGTTTCACAATTCCATGCACAATTGGAAAGATGAACTTCAGCAAATGTTTATGTGATATTGGGGCAAGCATAAATTTGATGCCCTTGTCAGTATTTAACCAGTTGGGATTGTCGGATCCAAAGCCGACAAACATTGCATTGCAGTTAGCGGATAGATCCATCACATATCCACGGGGACTTGTTGAAGATGTGTTGGTTAAGGTAGATAAGTTTATTTTTCTAGCTGACTTCATTATCCTAGACTACGAGGAAGACAAAAGCATACCAACAATACTGGGGAGACCATTCTTAGCCACATGCAGAACGTCAATAGATGTACAGAAAGGTGAACTCACTATGCGTGTCCAGGATCAAGAGATCACTTTTAATGTCTTTAAAGCAATCAGTTTACCAACGGATGAAGAAGAGTGCTTCCTAGTTGACGTGGTGGATTGGTGCCTACAAGATGAAGTACAGAAATCGATGGATTATGGACCATTGATATGTGCAACGGTTGAAAATTCAGATATGAAGGAAGAGCCATTGACAAAAGATGAGGTCATGAAATTTCAGGGTGCAGAGGACACGAAGGAAAGCACTACAATTCCAACGGTAACATGAAGCTCAAAGACAGTCAAGCTAATTGACTATAACTTAGCGATGGATGGGAGGCAACCCATTATTATTATTCTCTCCATTGATTTGTTTTTAGTATTTCATTTTGAGTTATTTCAGTAGTTATATCGAACCCCTTTTTAATTGGATACTTGATGTTCAGGCTTAAGAGTGTAACAAGAATTGTTGTGCGAGTAGTTGTATAATATTAGTGTTATGAGACCACTATGTCCTGCGTTAACACGATGCATTAATGTCTATACAGGTACCATCATTGGAAGGTACCACTAAAAAGCAGAGTGAAACTGAAGTGCAGCATTGCAAATATCAAGATATCTGGTAGCCAAGCATAGTCAACCTAAAAAATCGCGCTTTTGCGTAGCGTCAAGCCAAACTAGACAACAAGTCATTCTGCAAGTCTCGCGCCCGCACGACCCATGCAGCAACAACTCGCGCACCCGCGCGTCAAGAAAAGAAAACCACCAAACATTCTGCAAGTCTTGCTCCCACGTGCCAAGCTTAGTAAAAATGCGCACGGCCGCACGCGACACCGGGTTAAAACAGTGCTGAATAGTTTTAAAATAGAGTTGTGGACCATTTGGACTCTCATTTGGGATAGTAACAGAAGCAAAATTCTCTCACTCTCCATAACTCACGTCGCTATCTCTTCATCAGTTACAAGTTGTGCCGTACACCTCTCCATCAATTAGCCATGATTCTCTCTTCATCCAAAGTCCACATCTCATCAACTTCTCCAAGTGCATTATAAAGCTAGGGTTCCAAGTTGGATTGAAGAAATGAGTATTGAGGATAGAAATTCTTCAAGCTTTTCTTCATTATCCATCATATAATCTGTGCAACTTCTATCAATCACAAATGGGGCCTAAGCGATTAAGGTCTATTACGTTATCTTCTTCTTCCTATGCGGGCAGTCAAGAGGCTGACATTGTGGATCACACCAAATTCCTCAGTTTGGAAGCCCAACAAGAATACTACCGCATTGTGGTGAAGACATTCGTTAAAGAGCGACGATTTAAGCCGGAGGGGAAGGATGGCCAATTGTGCGCCATGATTCGAGAAAGAGGCTGGGGTGGGCTGACGGCTACTCCAATACCCGTTCCTATGAGTGTAGTCTGTGAATTCTATGCCAATGCCAAGGTCACTATGAGTGGGATATCTCTGGTTCATGGTATCGAGGTAGATTACAGACCCCGTGCCATCCGATTAATTTTCAAAATTACGGATGCACCTTGATAAAATTGCTTAATTGGGTAACCGTACGCTTCCTTTGGATTGAAACATGGAGCTGATCATTGCAGAGTTATGTGTGACGGGTACGAAATGGACGTATAAAGTTGGCACAACACAGCGGCGGTAATTCCCAGCTGCAGCCTTAAATCACTATGCAAAAGCGTGGAACCTGTTCATATGTGCCAAGCTCATGCCTTCCGCCCATCAGTACGAAATATCAGTGGAGAGGGCACGTCTTCTGTGGGGAATAATCATCGAAAAGTACATCGATATTGGTCATCTCATTCACGAGAATATGATGTGCTATTTATGGGGAGTAACGATTGGGAGCATTCCACACGCATCCGTGGTAGCCATGCTTTGTGCTAATCAGGGATGCAACTGGGGCAATGAGCAGATGCATTACCCAAGCCAGGACATTACCCAAGCCATGATCGAAAAGTTCGAAGACTGGGCATGTGGTGTACCGCACCCACACGGACTAGGATTCATCCTCCAGCCTATTTTTCTAGAGCCACTACAACAACCCCCGCAAATAGACGAAGCGAGCCCATCCACGCACGCGCGTGCCACCAATGGCGATCGACAGCTCTGAAGGTTGGAGCGCAAGGTCGATCCCATGTACGACAATTTGGGCACATTTGCGATGAGACTCACAAGGGCTTTAGCCGAAGAATTTACGCAACAAGGAACAACACAAGAATGGCGTCAGTTTGGAACCGCAGCACCATATCCACCACCGAATTCACCACCCGAAGAGGGTGGCACCACCGATAATTAGGGGAGTTTTTGTACCTTTTACCTTCATTCAATTGGGACATTGAATATTTTAAGTTTGGGGGTATTAGGTAGTAGTTAGTATTTTTTTAGTTTTGCATGATTCATATAGTTTTGCATGATTAGTTTAATTTTAATGTGCATGTTTAGATTACATTTTAGCATATAGTTGCATGTTGCATACCTCACAGTTCTTACCGTTTAGAAAAATGTTGTCTAGCCAATGATGAGAGTGAAGTTTTTAAATGATTTCTGAATATTTTGGATAACATGAGTTGAGATATAACGTTTTATACAACGAAATTCATAATATTGTTTACATACTCGCGGTTTGCACAAATGTGTTCACAAGCACTTGTAGGTATAAGAAGTACGTTGTGCATTGCTCGATACAAAAATGTAGTGTTAAAAAAAGAAATATGTGTAAAGTGATTTTTGGGGATTATATAACATCGATTTTTAAACTGTGGGAACACATGGGTATCTGTGTATAAAAAAAAGAAAAAAAAAGAAAAGTAGAAATAACATGGCTAGTCTTATTTCGGGGCCCTGGCTACTTGAGTAAGTAACCTAGGAGACTTTTTGATTTAATGATGTAACCCTTTTAATGGGAGGATTTGTGGTTTTAAATTCTATTATATTTGGGTAGTTAGTATGAATGTATGGAAAGTGAACACCAAGTCTTATGGGAATGAAGTACTGAGATTTGGGGGTGTCACATCCAACCCGACAGATGGTGCTACTATTCACACAAACATTCAATTGAAATAACTTAAAAAAGTTAATATGTCTTCTATATATTACAAAATAATATTTCCCTTCACAGGTTCTTTGTAACCATTACATATGTTCTTCGTCATAGTATCAAATAAATACAAAATTCATACTATGTTATTACAAAGACAACTATTTGTCCGCCTTAGCCTTTCCTTTATCCTTATTGGATCCTTCGGTCCGTTCATTCTTAGCTACATTCATATGGTTCAAGCAAGGGTGAGCGTAACTAGCTCAGCAAGTATAACAATTTCAGTTGAGCAATATGTTTAAATCATACAAATATATATCTTCTAGAACTGAATCAATAGTTATGAAGTACTATAGATAAATCAAAATAGCACTTCTCTTTTCTTTAAAATATTTAACAATGAACAACATATGTTAAACCTTGATTTTGGTCCAAGACCTTGGGCATTTCATTCTTTCTTTTAAAAAGGACAACCCAACACCAAGTTTGTAAGTTCGACATTTTTACAAGCACGTCTAGGTGATCAACCTATAGTACTCTATGTTGTACAACACTATTTCATTAAACGTATCTACGTTTAAGTTTTGGCAACCTCAGGTGCATGTCGATTGATGATAAAACATTTATTTATTCATACTCAGTCTTTATTTGAATCCATACCAAACAGTGGGCATAAGATAACAATATCAATAATATTTTGATAGATTATAATGGAATCCACAAGGGTTAGAACCCTTGCCTTCAGCATCTTCTATAGTTAATTTACTTATCTTTTGAGTCTTTATAGATTCTACAATACATAGTTACATAGCATACAACATTAGGTCATAAACAATCAATAAGTATTGTCATTAACCCATCTTCTCCTTCTTCTCGGTCTAACTATTCATTTGATTAACTAACATTCATTAGTTTAGTTAATGTTCATTACACTTTATAACGTGTTGTTGTTATAAGTAATCTTATTCATTCAATGTTTAAGTAATTACATTTTAACTAAACTCAAACATTCATTCGACGTGCGTACAGTTTTTATTTTACTTTGTGTTTACATTTTTGTAACCTTTTGTTAACTTTTAATTGTTAATCTTAAGGTTTTAATCATCCTTTATGATGTTACTTTAAGATTAATTAAGGTCATAATTCACCTTCCATCAACTTCCTTTTTCTTTATATTCATTATCATTCATCTACGCCTCTTTTCTTAATCTTTGGTATATGCGCCAGATTTTAAAATCTTTATATGTCGCGCATGAAGGCGACTCATAAGTGTTTGGGATCCTGGCATGGCATTCAAGAATGCCATGTTCATAAACTTTACTTTGGTAGCATTTACCGACCTTGAGCCTTTGAATTGTTTTTAAGTTTTTCAATTCCACTCTTTTCCGAGCCCGTAACTTAATCGTTATAAGTTAGAATTGTCTTGTTCAAACGTCGTTATCTCACATATCTTTTATACAATGATTTCATTAGGACAACTTACATTTTCGAATCCGTTAACATTAATTTCACTGTTTAAATTTCTTATTACGCGTTCGTTAAACGTTCATAGCTTGTTTCCAAGTTTTATGTCGGAATTCGACCATTCTTCAGTCCACAGCTCTTGAATGCAAAGTTCTAAGATACGCCATCAAAAACTATGGTTTTCGAGTAAAACAACGACTTTTGACTTACATTTTGAGAATTTCACGATTTCGACGATTATCGTCTAATCTCATAAATTTCGTTATAACTTCGTTACTTGAAATTTTTACTCCGTTCAAAATGGACTCATTCCACATTATCCATACATCCATCATACTAAAAAAACATATATCATTTAATCCTATGTATGATGGTTTTAAACGTGGCCATCAACAACATATGATAAATTTTCATGCGTTCTTTATTAGTTCGTTTTCTATGATTATTACACTTGTAACATGATTAATAATGTTTAAATCCACTAATAGCCATCCTTGTTACTCATTATGATACATGTTCAACGAATATTAACTTCTCTATCAAAACTACAAATGAGAAGATGAAGATAAAGGTTAACATTTCATTACCTTTGATGTTCTATGTGACGAACGAGATTTTTGTAATTTAATTTTAATATTTATTGAATTAAATAAATATTGTTCAATGATTTAATTATTGGATTAAATAATTAATTGATGAAATTATGGTAGATTAATTTAATTATATGTGTTATATTTATTAAATTAATGTGGAAAATTTTATTATTCAAATTATGTAATTATGTGAACTTATTGAATTAAATGAAATATTTAATAAGTATAATGTTATTTTAATTAATTTAATAATTTGACATAATTAATAAAGGAGAAAATTAATTATGTCACTATGTGAATTAATGAGAAATTACTATAATTTATTTAAATTAAAGTAAATAAGATATTTGATTTATTGTGTAAATGGGTGTGACATTATTAGCCATAGTATAAAGGATTTATTAAATTAAATGATTTTGAGCCATTTAAGGCTTGCCGAACAAAGCCTTATGGGGAGTTGGGAGCAGTTAACCCATGATCGGGTTAACTGACCACACATCGTCAGTTCTTTCATTATATGCGTCTTCTTATTCTTTCATTTTTTCTAAGTATGAAAAACTATTCAGAGAGAAATTGATAATTTTGAGAGAATTTGTGAGTTTGTGATTGATCAAGTAACCGAGAAAGGATCATCAAGGATCATCTCCTCTAATCTACACTTTATACTCTGGGTAATTCCTTTAACCCAAATTCTAATTCTACGTTGTTTAAGTTTTATAAGAAAATGGCTTTCAAATTCTGTAAAACCTATGTAATTGGAAAAAGGGTAGCGATTATGTGTTATATATGTTGTAAGATGTTATTACAACATGTATTTACTATATATATATATATATATATAGATTCCATATCATTAGTTTCATAAAAATATGGCGTATATTGTTGATACAAAATTACAGAGTATAGAAATATGGCCATATGACCCTTACTCACAAATTTAATACATCAAACATATATTGTCTCATAAATTTTATACTTGTATATAATTATGCATGTTAAAACGAAGGAAATAAACTTTAAATGAACATATTCGGTGTTATAACAAACCCGTAGTGTTGATTTTCATGTTTTGTGTTCAAAACTTTCAAAAACATCATGAACGGTAAATTATATGTTTTGATTACGCAAATTATGTGTTATAACATGTTAAAATCATGCTTAAGGGTTGAGTAGTATGTATATGTGTATTATGTTGTTTTGGTATGTCTATTTTCGTGTAAGAATAAATTAATTGGAGAGTTTTGGCTATGTTACGCAATTTTTATGAATTACAGAGCAGTTCTCAGTTCTCCATATGTGGCCTTCAGATCAACGCTTAATAAGATTAGCTAGCTTCATGGCCATAACGCTAACAGAACGCTATCCAGTTCGATCCTTGCATACATGCCAAACGCTGATAGTAAGCCTATCAGTGGCTCCGCAGTGCCACTCTGCAGAATGTCCAGAATTGAATTTTTTTAAAGTGTTCAAGTCCATGAATGTAATATTAACCAAATCTAATGAACATAAAAATATGTTAGAAGTATAATGTGATGTTAAAATAGATTCTTAACATGTCAATAACGCATTTACGTGTGAATTGAATTATTAAACGCATAGTTGACTTATTGTTTGTGAAGTGTATATTATGTGACAATAAGTGTGGTAATTTAACTAAGTATAGTTATAACCAAAGTTTAGACAAAAGAATGAACTTATGATGACTATTTACATTATAATTAACTGGAGTTGTGAATGGAAATGATATGTAGGATTAAATCGAAGAACATGTATAATTAGCGTGTAATTTATGCACGAGACAAGTTTCCTAACCCTACTTGTTATCATTATTCAAGTTTATAATTTACGTCGAGTAAATTCTCATTATTATTAATCAAGTTCAATTGTTATACTAAAGATTATTTACCTTTTCAAAGTATGATTCTGTTATACAATATTTATTCTATTGTATACCTCTTGGGATTATTATTCAATTTAAATATCATTTATTATTGAACCTTGTTAGACTAGTGAACCCTTATTGATTCGACTAGTCCATAGTTGATGAACATTCTAAATTTCAGAACCCTTATTGATTTATCCAAACCAAACTTCCTTTGGTGCGGACTCTAATGTCAAACTGAGATGAACAACCCTGTATAGGGATTTCTTATGCGTTAGCATTAAGATAATGTGCACAGTATGGTACTAAGGGTTGATCCCCTAAGTTCGAGTAGAAGAGTCCATAGTCTTATGACTGTTAAAGGTATCAAGTATAACCCTTGATAACCTAGGACATAGTTTAAGGTCTTATGACCCTTAGAAATCTTTTGAATTCTTGTTATTCATTCTTGATTCAAAAGTTGAGCTTTATTTTAGAAGTCTTTGATTCACTTTCATGTTATTATATATTGTTATTTCATTTTTATACTTGTGGGAAATCATGCTCACTTTTGCATAATAATAACATTGCAGTTAAGAACGAAAGGTACAACGAGCCTTCTACTAGCAAAGGCAAGGGCAAGATTAACAAGTGATGAAGACTTGTTGTTTTATGTGATGATGTATTTCTATTTTAGACTTATGTTAATGATGTGTAAGATGATTAATTTTTTTATGTTTCCGCAGTTAAGATTTAAGGTTAGTATGACCTGGGATTTATGTATTGTTATGATTTAACTCCTTAAGGAGAGGATTTATTTCTATCTATTAATGCTTTCGTTATATTATCTTTCTTATATACGAGTATAAAACCTTGTATTGTACTCGTATTCATTACTTCGTATAATAACTTTCTTATTACACGACCATCATTTATTCAAATTTCTACTTTCCTTAACATTCTCGAACTTAGTATGCAGGTGAAAAACTGCGTTTGTCATAATTGAATTATTATTAGATAATCCATCCTTCCTTATCATTCTATCGTTACATATTTCCCTGAAGTTCAAAAATAATTCCCGAGTAGAAATGAATTAATAGTGTTTTTCGGAGAATTTCTCGGAAAACTTTTATTTTCATCTTAGAAATTCAAACACCTTAATTCTAGCACTTAGCCAGAATACTACTACATTATTCCTCTTATAGGTTATAGAATAACCTTCATCACGCTTACTCGTTATAAATAAAATTAATTTACATTATAATTCGATTTTCTCGGTTGCTACATTCTTCCCCTCTTATAAGGATTATGTCCTCCACAGAATCTCACCATAAACTAGTCAAATAACTTAGGGTAATTATTCTTCATCTTTTCTTCAAGTGCCCACGTTGCTTCTTCGACATCGTGATTTTTCCATACTACCTTCACCGAAGGTATAAATTTATTCCTTAGAACTTGCTCTTTTCTATCACCGATTTGGACAAGCATTTCTTCGTACGTCAAGTCTTTCTCAACATGAATAGGCTCACACTCTATTACGTGCTTATAATCTGGCTTATAAGGATGTAATACATATACATGAAACATATTATGTATGAGTTCTAAGTTTGGAGGTAATGCTACCATGTAAGCTACCTCTCCTACTCTTTTTAATATCTTGAAAGGTCATATAAACCTTGGACTTAATTTTTCCTTCTTCCCAAAGCGTATCTATCCTTTCCAGGGAGATATCTTTAGAAATATAGCCGACTTCAAACTCTCTTCTCATTCGATGATGATCTGCATACTTTTTCTGTCTGTTTTGAGCTGCTACTAGTCGCATTCGTATCAACTTAACTATATCTGTTGTTTGATGTACTAATTCAGGTCCTAGCATTCGGCGTTCTCCTACTTCATCCCAACACAATGGTGTTCGACACTTCCTTCCATATAGAGCTTTGCAAGGCGGCATGCCTATGCTTGCATGATAACTATTATTATACATAAACTCTACTAACGGTAGATGATCATCCAAACTACCTTCGAAATCCACAACGCAAGATCATAACAAATCTTCTAACGTCTGAATTGTTCTTTTGTTTTCCCCATCTGTCTGTGGATGATAAGTTGTACTTAACTTCAACTGCGTTCCCATCTGTTTTTATAGACTTCTCCAGAATATTGATGTGAATCATGGATCACGATCTGACACTATCTAAACTAGTACCCCATGTCTGGAAATAATTTCCTTATAATAAAGTTTAGCTAACTGATCTAAGTTAAACTTGACTCTTATTGGCAAAAAGTGAGCCGACTTAGTCAACCAGTATACTATTACCCAAATAATGTCATACCCTTTATGTGTAGTTGGAAGTCCCACGACAAGTCCATCGTGATGTGTTCAAGCTTCCCTTCTGGAATTTCCAATGACTGTAACAAGCCGCTTGGTCGTTGATATTCGGCCTTATCTTTTTGACAAGTTAAGCACCTACTTACATATTATAATATCTCTCTTCATGTTCGGCCACCAAAATTTTTATCGAAGGTCTTGATACATCTTTGTACTACAAGGATGAATCGAGTAACTTGAACTATGATCCTCTTGTAGTATTTCCTCTTTCAATTTTGTTTCACTCGGAACCCAAATTCTTCCTTCAAATCTTAATAACCCCTCATTATCAAGACTATACGTTATCTCTTTTCCATCTACTAACAGTTTCTTCACCTGGTCACACTCATCATTTTTGAGTTGTATCTCCTTGACTCTCTGTATAGTGGTAGGTCAAATCTCTGTTGTAAACAATTTCTGACCCGACTCACTAGATAACTTCACCTCTAATTCCATTCTAGCCATCTATGTTATTAACTCAGTTTGAGCCGTTAATATAGACAACTTTTCCCGACCTTTTCTACTTAAGGCATCGACCACTACATTTGCTTTTCCTAGATGATACAGAATACCACAGTCGTAATCATTTATAATTTCTAGCCATCTTCTTTGTCTCATATTTAAGTCATTTTTGTGAAGAGATATTTTAGACTTTTATGGTCCGTATATATCTCACATTTTGCTCCATATAGATAATGCCTCCAAATCTTTAAGGCAAATACCACCACTGCCAGCTTCAGATCACGAGTAAGATAAACTTTCTCATAATCCTTTAACTGTCATGATGCGTACGCAATGACTTTGCCTTGCTGCATGAGCATGAAACTTAGTCCTCTATGCGAAGCATCGCTATAAACTAAAAAATTCCATGTATCATCGGGTAAAGATAATACAAGTGCTTCACTCAACCTTTTCTTCAGTTCTTGAAAACTTTTTTCATACTTTTTAATCCATACATACTTTACTGTCTTCCTTGTCAAATTAGTCAACGAAGTAGCTATCATAAAAACTTTTTGGATAAATCTTCGATAGTATCTTGCTAATCCTAGGAAACTCCGTAACTCGGTTGGTGTTTTCGGTTGTTCCCAGTTAATCATTTTTTCCACCTTTGCTGGGTCCACTGAAATTCCATCTTTGTCAATAACGTGTCCCAAAAACTGTACTTTTCTAGCCAAAATTCACACTTAGTGAATTTTGCGTATAACTTCTCCTTTCTTAGTGTCTCCAACACTAATCTTAGGTGTTCAACGTGATCTTCTGGCATCTTAGAATAGACTAGAATATCATCGATAAACACTACGATTAACTTGTCCAAATATTGTTTAAACACTCTGTTCATCATATCCATGAATGGTGCTGGAGCATTAGTCAGCCCAAATGACATTACCAAAAACTCGTAATGGCCGTAACGAGTCCTGGATGTCGTCTTAGGTACATCATCCTTCCTAACCTTTAACTGATGATACCCCATTCGCAAATCTATCTTAGAAAAATAATTTGTCCCTTTCAATTGATCAAAGAGATCATCGATCCTTTGCAATAAGTATTTATTCTTTATCGATAACTTGTTCAACTCTCGGTAGTCGATACAAAGTCTTAAGGATCCATCTTTCTTCTTCACAAACAGTATTGATGCTCCCCACGGTGAAACACTCGGTTGAATGTATTTTCTATCCAATAGTTCTTGTAGTTGAACCATAAACTCCTTCATTTCTAATGGCGCCATACAATATGGTGCCCTTGAAACTTGTGCCGCTCCTATCACAATATCTATTATGAATTCGATCTCCCTATCCGGTGGAAGACCTGGTAATTTTCTTGGAAATACATTCATGAATTCTTTGACTATAGGTATTTGTTCCATCATTGCTCCCACTCTCTGGGTATCAACCACATGACACAAATAACCTACACATCCCTTCCTCAACAATTTCCTAGTTTGTGTCATGGTAAGTATCGACGTCGGGATTTTTATTTATCCCTTTTCGTTACTTGTTTTTTGGTGTTCTTATGTTAGGTGAGATTTATTTGAAAAAACAAGTGAAAAAGGTCGGACATGTATAATGTCGAGGATAGACTGTTAAGAGTCGCCAATTGATTTTTTATATTGTTGTATCAACACAACCGAGAAAAGGTTTGCACATTGACCCAGTGATGTGGCACTGCTAAACGGGTCGGTGAAACCGAGATTCATTAGGGTTCGGGGACTTGATTATGCAGAGGGAAGGTGTTAGGCACCCCCCAACATTCGTGTTACCACGGTGATTGCCTCTTATCAAGAAACGGTTATATGAATGTGTGTGTATGTGTGTGGATCAATGTGCAATTATTTGGAAGTAGTGTGAGGCCTCGTTCGCACCTATATACACAGGGTTTGAATTTGTGTTAAAATTCAATTTTTAACAAGATATGGTAATAATGTTTTATAAAAGAGGTTTTTCAAACCCTTGTGCTCAATAGTAATTGAGACCTTTTACACTCCCATTTTTATTAAGTGTTCGGCTTGGTTGTTTTTAATTTTTGAGATGCGAAGCATCTTCAAGAAAATAATATACAAAATAATGCCGAACTCCTCGTTAGTATGATAACCATATGAGGAAATCCGAACACAGTGAATAAATTTACAAGCTGCTTACAGCTGAAAATGTTCATCACGGGAACCGAATCTAGATCCAGTAAACTGAATCTGTGATCACATGATTCCTAGGCTCACATGATGCCACAATTGATAATAAAGCAGTAAGTAGATATGTATATAAAAGTTGTAAATATATATATACAGACATGATCAGCCACCACGAAACACCTCAATGGGGGATCAGAAATGTAAATAAAGCTGTAAAAGCAATCAACCGCCATGGAATAAACTCCATGCGTAACGAAAAGTAATGAAAGTTGTAAAGACGGTCAACTGCCATGAAGTAAACTCCAGGCGGGACTAAATGTAAATAT
Organism: Panax ginseng; assembly: GCA_020205605.1. Lineage (NCBI taxonomy): Eukaryota > Viridiplantae > Streptophyta > Magnoliopsida > Apiales > Araliaceae > Panax > Panax ginseng. The sequence goes on from CM035140.1 coordinate 55,567,188, forward strand.
ATATATATATATATAAGCGGTAAACGCATCAGATGTAAAATTTAAGCTCATCGAACATAGTTCGACACACATTTCATATATATATATATATATATATATATATATATATATATATATATATATATATATATATATACGAAAGCAAATAAATGCTCCAGACCGAAGCCTAGGCTCAATCGAGGCATAACTCGACAATGTTAGTCTATATAATATATATATATATATGTATATATTTATATATATGTACAAACTAAAATAAAACAACGGACCGAAGTCCGGGAAAACACACGCAACACGACTCTCAATGTGAAGAAAAGTGTGTGCAAAGATGAAGAGAAATGGTTTAAAGTGTGTGAGAAGGCTTACAGTGGACTGCGAAAGCAGACTTCTATATCTTTAAAGGGATGAACACTCGGCTCCTGCCGGTACAAAAAGTAGCTATATGTGAGCTCACAAGTGTTTAAAATGAGAAGGCACTCAATGTAGGGAGAGTACAAAGCAAATTTGACAGGGCTTCCTCGCCTTTTTCTCTTACAAAATGGCAACCCCAAGCCCTCTATATATAGAGGGGGAGCCCATGATTGTTTGTACGGTGGTCGGGTTTCCCTAAGCCCCTTCGCAGTCTCTTCGTCTCAAAATACGTGCATGCATGCACTGTAATGTCCGCTCGAACTTTCAAAATTGAAATCTGGGCATCCGACTCAGGTATGTGAGACCTATTTTGGACCGCCATTGTTGAGAGTTGCGCAATGACATGGTATTAGAGGTTGTACGAAGTCAGGAAGATGGGAACAGGCCCTTCGGTCTTAAAGCTTCAAATTCTATCTGTTATCCTGCGTAATAGTCACTTGGGATTGGACATCCTTAGTTCTTGTGCGACATTGCTATGTAGAAATGTATGTATGAAATGTTAAGATGGCGCGATGTGGCTTCAATGTGGCAAGATGACGACTTTGCATCTTACCGGGGTTATCGTCGGTTTGGGCTGATTTAAGTAGACGTTGCTCAGGGTTATCTCTGAGATTGGACTGCTGCAAGTGTTGAAGGTCCTCAATGTCATATCTGAGGTGTGCTTGTCTTCCCGGTGTTATCTCCGGGTCTGGTACTGAGTGCCTCTGTGTGAGTGCTTAGGTTGAAGCTGATTGCATTTGAAATAAGCATTTCCGGGGTTATCGCCGGAACTGCATTCCTTAGGGTTATCTCCAAGGTTGGTAGCTGCTACTCCCAGTGTTGGGACTGAGACTGAATATCTCGGGGTTATCTCCGAGATGGATCGGTCTTCTCTAGTGGAATTTCCGGTATTGGAACTGCATACCTCAGGGTTATCTCCGAGGTTGGACCTGATACTCCCAGTGTGTGTTCTGGGGTTAAGGCTAAACTTCCGGTAGTATCCAGACAGGATGTGAACTATTTTCCAGGGTTATCTCTAAAAGACGAATCTGCCCTCCTGCAATGTCAATAACATGTGTGCAGAAAATTTCGAGTGTCTATAAATGCCCCTCTTTATCATATTCATGCAATGCAATGCATGGATAAGATAAAGAATCATAGACACTTGAAATGCAACAAGATAAACATGATGCTAAGTGCGGCAACATGATGCAAATGTATGATGCATGTGTGCGGGGTTGTTGCCCAATATGCTGGGGATGATTGTCGGCTCCTTGTTGCTTCTACCGGGGAATGGCAATGATGACCATATTGGATGTGTGATCCAAATCTTGTAGGATGTTGACGTTGGGGTTGTCACCAAAGTCTTTAATCCTTGATATAGACTTGATTCCAAAGAGGTGCCTCTTGTGTACAAGAGATCTTGTGGGGATAAAGCTTTGTCTTTTTGAGGATGTGTATAACATATTCCATCATCGATCCTCCTCGATGATGCTGATCATCCCTGGTTTGTATCGTCATGACATATTAATGTTCTATTAGATTTACTACCAACAATATGTGTTGTCAGGGCTGTCTGACCTTCGCTGACGTGTGAATCAACGGATAAACACCCCTGTTGGGCGATCGTCTGTGATTTAATTCGGAAAATTGGGCCTCTGGGACTCAAAACCTAAGGGTTAGGAAAAGTGAGTTCCGAGAATTTTATGATCACATATAATAATTAGGGTTATTATGCATGAGAGATATGAGTATGATATGAATTATTATACGAGTATAGTACGAAGATTATTACGACATACAATACGTAATATCGCATTTAACAATATACGAATAGATTGCGAGAATCCGAGAATACGAGAATAGAATGCGTAGAATACGATTAGTCTTAATGGACTTTGAGTTCATGGACTTTGTAGAATCTAATTGGACTTGGATTATGTCAAGCCCAATGCTTTGTGAAATCAAGCCCAAGATAGGCCCAATAAGAATTAGGGTTAAGGCCCAAACCAAGAAAAGAAACCGCGGATCGAACCGATTGGTAAACGGATGGGTAATAACCAATGGGCAACCCATAGGTTGACCCATGGGCATGTGGGGCGGCCAATTGGCCACCAAGTAAGGGTGGTGGCCAAGTAAACTTGGTGGCTAAGTTGTGGGAGGAGGTGGGGGCGAAATGACTAAAATGCCCTTAGCTTTGAAAATCTATAAATAGTAAGCTTATTTCATTATTTGTGGATTTTGAAAATCCCACACTTGAGAGAGAGAGAGAGAGAAGTCGGATGGGAGGGAGAAGGAAGAGCATGAGCATGAATGATCGGATCGAAAGTGATCGTGTAATAGCAAAGCTTGCAAATCGTCGGCTTTGTATAACAGAAGAGGATTAAAGAAGAACGGTAATCCGGAACCTAATCTCTTTTAAATTTTCTTTAAGTTTTTATGTTTAAAAACATAACTTAATGAAGATAAGAGGTAGATAAGGTTAGAGATGATTTCATATGGTTGAAATCATAAGAAAATGAAGAAATAAGAATTAGAAATTTAGTTTACAAATTTCTTAAGGAAGTATAAGATTCGTAATAAATTAGAGCGATCCGAATGGATTATATGAATAAGTAGGTGAAATAAGTAAGGAATAATGTTCTATAACATCAAATTCCAATAAAAAGTGGAATCGTAATCCAAAATATCGATTAAAATGAAGAACGAACGAAGAACACGAAGAACATGCGAAGAACACGAAGAACGTTGTTGATGGACAAGTTTAAAACCATTGTAGTTTAATTGTTGTTGATGGACAAGTTTAAAACCATCGCGTATAAATTAGTTGCATATTGCTAGATTATGAATGGTTGAAACGTTCATGAAGAACGGATTAAAACTTAGCTGTAACGAAGTTATGGCAAAAATTTTGAAAAAGTCAAACGAGAATTGGAAAGTTAGTAAATGAACCCGAACGTGTAGGGTTTCATAAGAATGTAAGAGGACATAGAAAATATGAGTCGTGGACTCAAGAACGAGCGAGTTCCGAGTTCGGATGACCGAATTACGGACGAACAAACGAAGAGAGTTAAAAGCGTAAAAATGAACGAAGGGTGAAGATTAAGCCAATCGAATGGCACGTTAATGGATTCAGAACAAAGTTCTGTCTAAGGGGTATTGAAGTACGTAAGACAAGGAAGAGAATGACTTTGGAACGACCTCATTCCAAGTTATAACAAATAAGTTATGGAAGTGGGAAGTAAGCGTCTCAGAACGATCAAAGACTTAGAAGAATTTTTCAAGAATTAGGGCTTGGCGCCACGGCGCCAACTATAAGGTTTAAGGTGGTGGCGTGCATTGCGAGACAGGAAACGGCATCAAACTCGTTGTGGCGAGAGATAACAAAGGAGAAAGCGCGCAGCTGCCGGTGTTAGAAAAAAGCCGAGAGATGATCTTTTAAGCCTTTCAACTCTTGGGGAAATTTAAGGGACGATAAAGAATATAATATTCAACTAATATAACACTTAATCAAGTGATGTAAACCTTTATTAAAGGATAGATTAAACAAGATTAAATGATATAGAATATAATCGTGGGTTACGTAACCGATATCCGGGGACCGTAGTCGGGATGAACGAACGTGAGGAATTGCTATGGTTGTGATTCCTTAGACGTTGAGTGACGAGGGTAATGAATAACATTTCGATGTTATATCATAATAATGAGAGAGAAGTGTGAAGCGTATAGACGATGTGAATGCAACGTCGTTGCGATGGACGCTTGGTCTTAGCATACAATGATCGGTATGGCTTTGACACTAAGAAAGAGTAATGAACATGGGGTTCATATAATGGATAACGAAAGTATTAAATAGTATATGAATTATCAAGAAAGCCGTAACAAACGGTAATAAGATTAATGAAAACCGAATGTGATTCGATAAAGAATGAATCCGAAGGGATGACTTTTAGTTGTCAGAAAGCCATAAGGAATAAGAAATTGACTTAATCGAACATTATAGTTTAATAGTTCGTATAAGTTAAGATAAGTTAGGTTGTGGTACAATCGTAACCTTTGATGGTTGACATATGGGAGCTGGGCTAAACAATTCCTTCAGAGAGCGAAGGTATATACAAAACTGGCAACCGATCTAACTCACTGTGATGGCAGTGTAGATGAGACGGGAACTTGTTTGTTGGTTATTTATGGGAAACCACTCAGAGTACCATATGGACTACTAGCAGAGACGCGATGTGTGCTGAGTCCTAGAGAAGTTATAAGAATAAGCTAAAAATATAAATCATCCAAGATGATAAACGTTTTGAGTAAGACATCTCCGTATGTCATAAAGCCGTAAATTGGTAAAAGAAGATAGTCGCGTAAACTTATATTGCAAGAACGTGAACTCTTAGAAGTAAAGTTAAGTAAACCAATGCGTAAGTTCAATATATGACTAATTGGTGTTTATGTTTTCTCCTTATGTGTTATATAGGAATTGAAATGAACAGTTCGGCGTAAGCTGTAGCTGTGCGTAAGGCAAGTTTCCTAACTTCATTCATATTACATGAATGTTAGTTTCTTAAACTTCTCGGATGTTGTACTTGAGAAGTTACGTCTATGTCTTGAATGTGTGATATTTGTACAAGGTGTTAGAATGTATGAGGCCTTGAGCCACAATTTGAACACTTCGGTGTTTCTATGATATGAATTATTCTGTGATTGAGCTATTCAATACAAGTATGTTCTGTTTATACATGAACCGTTATTGTTAAGTCTGTGCTAATGATTCTAGCCAGACAGGATGTGTATGGAAAAGGTAGAGGGCTGAAAGTATTTCAAAGGGAAAATAATTGATGTTTTAAGATGATAGGAATCGAGACTATTCCTATTATTCAAGCTGCTTCATAACCTTTGTTGGGTTATAGAAGTCCTAATGAAATGTTTTAAATTTTGAAGTTGTTTGTTCAACTGTTATGACTTGCTGGGCAATTGAATGCTCACACTTGCTTTAAATGAAAAACAATTTTCAGCGAACAAGGTTAGAAGAATTTAAGGATCCCGTAAAGATCAAGCTGACGATATCCAGATGAAGTACCATTCAGAAGGTGAATGAGCAAGAAGATCAAGTGAAGACTTGTAATATAAAAAGATTAAATTGAATTATAGACTAGTCTAATGAACTATTATGTATCCTTGGTGGCGGATAAAAGTCACTCTTGTACGATGAAATGAATAATGTATTTATTATTATTTGTAATAAAAAAGGTTATAAGGTTTCCAGAACCTGGGATTTGAGAGTGTATGTTGTTATATTTCCGTATATAATGATGTATGTTAGATGAATGATGTACTCATGACGTAAGGAATTCGGGTGTGAAGATAGACCGGATTTCGGGGCGTTACAAGTTGGTATCAGAGTTGATAGGTTATAAACCTTAGGTAGGAGTACCTAAGACTATAATCGTAGAGAGAAGAATAAGAAGATCACCACGTGATCATAGTGTATCGTAATAATAGATGAGTTGTTAAATAATGAATGATTTATAGAAAATGCTATAAATGAGTAGTACTACGAAGTAGTTCGGTAAGAAGAACTCAGATTGAGATGTGAATGATAGCATATGAATTAAAGAAAATTTGTATTAAGTAAAGAGAGATTTAGAAGTTGTAAAATTTCAATTGAGGACTCATGTGATAGCTGAGTTGTATGAACCTTTGTTATGGGCAGAGGTTTGTTCTTGGTGTAACAACTGCTTAGCTTATTACAGTGATAATCATTGGGATTGGTCGCTATTTATCAAGATATATATGGCGAGAAGGTGAATCTTTTCTCATGTATATACTTGATAGGTAGAGAACGATAAAGTAGGTGCGTGTTCTTGAAACTCATACTTATGATAAGTTCGTGACTCATAATAATATGGTATGTTTTTGAACGTCTCGTGAATGGACGCCTATGGTCCATGCGGATGTTCTTAAACTCATATTATTGTGGAAAGTTCATGAACTCATAATGTGTGTAAGTTAATTGATGGGTATACTAAGGTATAGGAATGTTTAGACCGAAAACACGTTGTTTTCGGTGAGGCTTAGCGATGAAGGTACTAGAGAAGATTAAGTATTGTCGCAAAGAAGACAATGAAGGAAGGTGGAGAATAGAATATTCCAAGTCATCTAGATATGCTAGATTTCGAACTTTATTGAACTCGTGCTGATATGTACTTTGAAAAGGAAAGAATTGGTTCAACTTTTGGAATTAATAGAATTTTTTTTAAAAATAAAATAAAAGCTATTCTTGGTATGTCTATGGTAATTGCTTCGGCTAGACAGAAATTGATTTAAAATATTCAAAATGAATTTTATATCATCTGTGCATTCGATGCAAGGGTGGTAAAATTATACCATTAAACCTGGTGTTGGATGTGATCTTAGGATCAACAACCCGTTATGGTATGATGTATAATGACGAAGTCACAAACTGACGAAGTCCTCAACGTACTATAAAAAGTACGGTATCATGACGTCATAAACCATTTTGATGTATTGCGAAAAGAATTTAAAGAAGTAGTCGATATCAATTGAGTTGACTAAACGAATGTTTCACGTTGAAATCCAATTTATTGGTATGGTCTAAGCTACTTGATTCGGCTAGACAAATGGTATGTCATAGAGTTTTCTTTGAAAACTTGTGCCAAACCAAATTATTTTGGTGCGGAATCTAATGATTTAGTCTGAGGAGAACATGGAAGAGGTAGTTACTTTCTTTGTGATTGTAAACTGACCATTAAAGAAGGGCTTACAGCGAAATGCTATTTAACCTAGTAAGAGTTCATGGTCGATTTGACCCTTCAGCAAAAGTATGAAAAGTTTTTAGAGGAAATTTTATATTCCTCGTTATTCCATCTGCTTCATGATTCTTGATATGTTATGGGGGTTAGGAATGAGGGAAAGATAAGAACTCCGTTGAAGAGAAGTTGAGAAGAAAGGTAGGCTAAAATTTCGAGGACAAAATTCTGTGAAGAAGGGGTGAATGTGATGACCCGGGTAAGGGTGTGGTTTTAAGAAATTCCGAGGACGGAATTTTTATAAGTCGGGAAGAGTGTGACGACCCGTAAATTCTAAGTTGTCCGAATTTAAGTTTAAAGAATTAGTTATTAATAAAAGGAATTTTATTAATATTATTATTATGCTTATGTGTTTATTAATCGTTCTATAACCTAGGATGATTATAAATCGGAAGTATTCGCTACGAGCTAGATTGAGCGAATAAGAATTTTTAAGACAAAATAGAAGTTTTCCAGAACAAAATATTTTCGGGGAAAAAAGGCGAAATAGGCACTATTCATCCATTTTCGCTTTCGTGATTTATTTTGAAATTCCGAGAAGCTATAGATTACGTTTAATTTTGAGACGTGATGGAATATTCAATAATATTTTAGTTATGGCAAAAACGAAGTTTTCGACTACGGACTCAAAACCTAAGGGTTAGGAAAAGTGAGTTCCGAGAATTTTATGATCACATATAATAATTAGGGTTATTATGCGTAAGAGATATGAGTATGATATGAATTATTATATGAGTATAGTACGAAGATTATTACGACATACAATACGAATATCGTACGAACAATATACGAATAGATTACTAGAATCCGAGAATACGAGAATAGAATGCGTAGAATACGATTAGTCTTAATGGACTTTGAGTTCATGGACTTTGTAGAATCTAATTGGACTTGGATTATGTGAAGCCCAACACTTTGTGAAATCAAGCCCAAGATAGGCCCAATAAGAATTAGGGTTAAGGCCCAAACCAAGAAAAGAAACCGCGGATCGAACCGATTGGTAAACTGATGGGTAATAACCAATGGGCAACCCATGGGTTGACCCATGGGCATGTGGGGCGGCTACTTGGCCACCAAGTAAGGGTGGTGGCCAAGTAAACTTGGTGGCTAAGTTGTGGGAGGAGGTGGGAATAGTAAGGAGGTGGGGGCGAAATGACTAAAATGCCCTTAGCTTTGAAAATCTATAAATAGTAAGCTTATTTCATTATTTATGGATTTTGAAAATCCCACACTTGAGAGAGAGAGAGAAAGAAGTCGGATGGGAGGAAGAAGGAAGAGCATGAGCATGAATGATCGGATCGAAAGTGATCGTGTAATAGCAAGTACAGGCGTACACACGGGATACTCTGCAGAACAACCCGGATGACTGACAGAAAAAGCAGCTATCTCGCGCTGATCCCAACAAGCGTACACACGGGATCGATCCTCTGCTGAGAGATATCAAGAAGCTGATTGCTGACCTATCGCCCCCTCGAAAGGATGAAAATCCTGAAATTGGTCAAACTGTGACATCACGGCCAGTGGGTGGTAAGTAGTCACGCCCCTAAAACCAGTCAGTGGGAGGTAGTCCATGCCTGGAGCATGAGTAATAAAGTTGTATGGTGAGCTAAGTCCCTAACACGACAATATACTAAAAGGATCTCTGATATCTGCCATAAATGCAGACCAAGACAGAGCATCTATACACTCCGATGGCTGAAAGGAGTATGACATGGCTACATCATGGGTGAACCAATACACATGCCGTCTAAGAGTGCCAATCAGTCTCAAGTGTGACATAAACCACACATACAGCATGACCGAAATCCCAATGAACACTCCTGTCGGATAGTGAACACTCCTATCGGATAAGTGCAGCACTAAGATGTTGACCGCAGGGTCTCTGCTACAATCATAGGTATAATGGTACGACCTTCCCTAAGAGCTTTCATGGCCATGGTGACACCAATGTTTATCTCGTCCATGTATCGTGGCATAAAGACATACGATAGTACGCACAACAACAGTACATCAACCCTGACCAAACGCCAGTGATCCTCCAGTGCGGTGAAATCCCTGGAATATCGTGAATAGCTATCCTCCGAGCCAAATCTGTTATACAGAAAAAGCTGGGATATCACGTAGCTAGATGTGAGCTCATCCTGTACTACTCTACGCCGCAATCCAGTAAGAGTCATGAATCGTCTACTCATATCTCCCAAAGCCAGATGCACACAAGGTCTGTCTAAAGGTAGCATCGTCAATCGTGCATACTCCTCCAGAGTAGGAGTCAACTCATGGGTCCCGAATCGGTAAACCTGCCTATTCGGTATCCAATGCTCTAGCATCCCATCCACAAACCCTGCGGGAACCTGAAACATCAGTAAAGTCATGGTATGCTGCAACAAATGATCTCTGATCACCTTATGCGGTGGTGACATGCTTATCGCACTCACGATCAAGATACCCAATGCCACCAATGATGGTGGGGTATGATCTATACGGCTAACTGTCAAAGAAAACATCTGTTCGGGTCGTGTCATAAGACCATCCATGGGTCAATGCCGAATATCTTTGGACATACATATATATGCATAACATGATACATGCATAGTAGATAATAGATGGAAATATGATATAGGGAATGGAAAAACTGTGCATACATTCCTAAGTATATCATCATCTAATACAGCATCTCTGTACAGCTACAAATACAGGGAAATGGGGCACAGACACCCTACTACTAACAGAGGCCTATCAAAAGATATAGCGAGAATGGGGTACAGCCACCTAATATCTAACAGAGGCCTATCAAAAGATATAACGAGAATACACATCAGAAGAAGACCAAGGTGTCGATGTCCACATCATCAATCATGTCCACCTGATGTAACTCCTCCTGAGTCACTGGATCTCTATCAACAAAGATGTCAGGACTATATAGAGGAGGATCTGCGCCGGCAAAACCAAATGGGTCATCTGAGGGTCCAGTACTGAAATTTGAAGGAACAAATGAATCCGCCTCTCTTTGGATCTCTCGCCCAAATGCCGGATATATATATGTACTCGTACAACCGCCGGTCAAACTATCAATCTCAGGTCATATGAGTCGGATCTGGACACAAGCTATCCAATCCGTCATCATCAAGGATCCTGGAACCATATCCCCCATAAACTTTGTGGCGCGGGACTGGGCTCCAATAGTGCGAGGGGACCACCACCGCTGGAACGTCTCCTGGGTACATGGACCCTCTGACAATGCAAAACCGTCAACCCCCAACAATGGGATATCAGCGACGGGTGACTGCGATGCAGGCCAATGACGCCTTGCAGGAGTCAAGATCGGCACACGAATCTCCCCTGTGATGCTCCTAATAGCACGCTCTCCTAAATAGAGCTCCCAACCTCCATCTGTGAATAGAGGAGCTCTCCTGGTGGAAATCAAGTACTCGACTCCAGTTGGGTATCCATCCTCAAAGCCGATGGTCGTCCTTCGGCAAAATAGAATGATGCCATCGTCATCCTCGTGGATAGGTATCTAAACCTAACACACTCACAAGACTCAAGCATGGGAGCCTCTCATAGGCCCAAAACTACCAACACAATGGCAAAACATCTGTTATCAGTAAACACTCTTAACCTATAAATGGGAAAAGATAAGAGAAATACTCACCAACAGAAATGGGTAAAAGCCTAGCCAAGCCTCAGTCAAACCCTGTGAGCGCATACGCATGCCCCGGAGAAAATAGGCAAAGGTATAGGAGCCCCAATCATACTCTCCAATACGGTCCACGTCATGCATGGCGCTGATCAAGGCGAAAGATACCATGGAAGAGTTATCTTCTATGAAGCTTCCTCTAATGATCATCAAGAACAATCGTCGCAGAACGCGATCCCTGATTCTGACATCATCAGGCATGGCCTCACTCAAAAGCCCGCTCATAGTGTTTACGCTCAAAGGACCTGAACGGACAGTCCTACCTTTGAACGCCTCCGTCGGAACTCCTAACAAGCATCTGATGGCAGTAGGGGTAATATTCGTCATGCAAGGCACTGGCTCCCCTCCAAACTCCATACCTGTGATAAATCGCCAATCCATAGGCGTCATCATCACCTCGCAATCCAGCAGATGGAGTGACTGAGTCTGATGAAACAATTACTCAGACAATGCCCTGAGGTAACCCCAAGGACAATGACGGGGAAGGATGGAGAAGAATGCCCTGAATCCCCACTCATGCACCTACATGAAATGCAGATCAACATCAAAATTGCTCTATAGTCAGGATGAAGCGCTTGATACATGGAGTGAATGCTAAACCAGTTCCCTCGAGGCTGTGTAAAACCCGGAGCCTGCATGAAATGCAGATCAACATCAAAAACCTTTGCTCCTCATCAATAGGAAAGAAGGAAGATCAAAGTCTAACTCCATACCTCATTAGTATGCAAGTACATCAATGGATGTTTGCCCAAATCACCCAGCAGCTCTGGGTTTGCCATCTGAATATAAGGTAGCTCCCTACGAGGAACATATGCAGCAGGAGCAGAATCCTCAGTCGGAATATCCTCCTCCTCCTCCTCAATGTCTGGCACATCTGCCCGGACAGGACGAATCATGGCCTCCGCCAACCGATAAGACTGTCTGACAGAACGGGGATGAGGCACTTCGAAAGCCTCCGCCATATACCAGAAGTAGTCCTGTGGGAACTGCTCGGCTGATCCGGATCCATAATATCTGGACAACAAGTCTCCAAATCACCTCAGAAAGGGTGTGGTATTTCCTTACCTGAAGATTTCTAGAATGCATTTTATGACTATATGCATGCATGCATTTACTTTAACATACAATAGAGTTAAAATGCATGAGTACCCAATGCCTACATTTGGAGAAATTTTGCCATAGTCCCTTTGAAAATAGGACTATCCACATGCACGTAAACGCGTCTAGGTGGTAGATTCGATAGTACACACCGCCCCCAAAGTTATATACATACTATATGCATTAAAAATCAAAATCATACATACATAAGGTTAAACTCAATACCAGGAGTACTTTGCCTTTCTACCTTTGCTCATTGGACCTCAAATAGGACAAAAAAATAGCAGAAAAAGGTGCCAATTTGACTGTCTCAAAAGTTCAATTTTTTCACATCATTATGTTTAGCATGGTTTAATACTAACATTTACTATGTTGAATATTTTTTATCAAGTCATTTGTGCATACATAATCACTACTGTGTGTTTAGATGCATTTCATACTATAACTCAAAATCAAACGGATAAAAACTAGAAAAAATACATGTATACATTACCAGGATAGTGTAGAACACTTGTACAGTGACAGAATTTGCAGAAAATAGCCCGAACTCAGCAGATCTGAAGGAGGCTCACAGATTTCTCTTCGCACGACAAGCTGAAAATGACTTATGGAATTTATCATCCGTGATAAGCCGCAGGCTCACCTGTGGCTGCGGCAGGTGCACCTGCGGCACCCCGATGTGGGTCCCACCCATTCGGCTCGGTCTAGTTCGAGTTGGAAAGGAGTTCTTACAGACTAGAAAGGTCAAATTAGGAATAAAAAAGCCACGCGATTGAGCAAAACAACATACAATCCTGGCCTTCTCAGATGAATCTTTGAGTCTGTACATCACTCATTGGTAGTCACCCGAACACGAGGTATACTCTGCTAATGATCTTATTTGTTACAAACCACATCCGGCAATACCTTTTACAGGTCCGATGCCGCCAATTCTGAGTCATTACCCTATGTAGATCCCTGACGGGGGTTACAACGTATATCCCCGACGGGGGTTACAACGTAGATCCCCGGCGGGGGTTACAACGTATGCTAATCCGTTGACACACAAATCAGTGAAGGTCAAGCAGCCTTGATATCATGATAATCGTTGGAAGCAAACCCAACAGAACATTAAAAACCATCCGATGGCCAGCCGCTGCTACACATGTCAGCGATGGTTACAACGTATATCCCCGACGGGGGTTACAACGTAGATCCCCAGCGGGGGTTACAACGCATGCTCATCCGTTGACACAAATCAGCGAAGGTCAAGTAGCCTTGACATCATGATAATCGTTGGAAGCAAACCCAACAGAACATCGGAAACCATCCAATGGCCAGCCGCTGCTACACACGTCAGCGATGGTTATAACGTGAAGCCCCGGCAGGGGATTACAACGTACATTCAAGCCGTTGACACATATATCAACGAAGGTCAAGTAGCCTTATTGTTATCAAAGCCGATAGCGATTCAACCTATCGAAGCTCTAGAGCTATTCGAGGATTTCATGCTCGATTACTCATATTCCCCAGCGGATCCTCGGCGGGGGTCACAACGTAATGTTCCGTTGATCTACATGACAGCGGAGGTCAAGCAATCTTGATAATCTACCCACAGAGTATCAGCCGTTGATTCACACGTCAGCGAAGGTCAAGCAGCCTTGACAGTATATCCCATAGGATTTTTCAACCGTTGATTCACATGTCAGTGAAGTACACATCAACGAAGGTCAAACGTCCCTGACAACATTTAATGTTGGCAATAAATCCAACAAAATCTTGACATGACCTGACGATACCAACCAGGAAAGGTCAATGTTATCAAAGAGGATATATGATGGAATATGTTATACATATCCTCAATCAGACCAAGCTTTATCCCCACAAATCTCTTACACATAAGAGGTACCTCTTCAGGATCAAGTCGTTATCAAAAACACAGGATGTTGGTGATAACTCCAACATCAACATCCTAACAGATTCGGATTACACATCAAATCTGGTCAGCATTACCAATCCCCAGTTGAAGCAACAGGGAGCTAACAATCATCCCCATTGTGAGACCCCAAATTTTATAAAATAAAACTATTCAATTTTTCTATTTTGGTAAATGGTTAAATTGATAAAAGTTTAAAGTTAAGGGTAATATGTGAATTTAATTTATTTTTTTTCAAATTAAGCAAGTTGATATAAAATATTCGTTATGTCGGGGAATATTCTTTTTGTCGGGGAATATCCGTACGACGGTACAATCATTTGTGGACCCCACAACGGAATTATTGTCGGATTAAGAAAATGACAAAATATTTTTATGAAAATAACGACGGAAGTTTTACCGTTAACTATTGAAACACCCAGTGTTAAAAGTACAGTAATATGCGTGGTTGCTTAGTAGCACACGGTATTGATTATTGATGTTTATGTGATAAGTCACTCAGTTTTGTTTTATTGGTATTATTAATGTAATAAAATAGAAAAGCTTTTTATATAAAACATAATACTTTTATAAAGTTATTCGTTTTATTAGGCTAATAGTAAAATCTTTTATATAAAAATGTAATACTTTTATAAGGTTATCGTTTTTTTATTAGACAATAATTAGAATATATTATATTTTATTATGCATAGTATTTGCATAGTGCATGCATAGTGTTTGCATAGTGCCTGTATAGTGTTTGCATAGTAAAATCTTTTATAAAGTTATACATTTTATTAGATTATAAATAGAATATATTATATTTTATTTAAAAATTTTGCTTTAAATATGGACCGTCAGATTAAAGTAAATTAATCTTGACCGTTCATGAGTTAGTTACTATGCAGTCCATTTTTCTATAAATAGAAGCTCATTCTTTCATTATTTCTTACGAATTCACTGAAACTCTAGAGAGAGAAACTATAGAGAAAAAAGAAGAAAAGTGTTCGCTACTTCACTACTTCTATATCCAACTCTTTCTTTCTAAGGTAGGGATGTTATTTGTTATACTCGTAAGGGTATTATTTCTTTTTGTGTTCATGAAGAGAACTTACATTATTCCATTCTTTATTATTTTGTTGGAATAACTCAGATATCGCCGGACTACCCGATACTTGGTGAAATTGTTCATTATTCCATTCTTTATTATTATGTTGGAATAACTTTGTTTATCAAGTAATCGCATGCGTGGTGAAATTCTTCTAATATTCCGTTCTTTATTATTACGCTTGAATATCACATCTCAGGTGTTTATGTAGGACTGGTTCCATTATTTATTATTCTATCGGAATATCTTGTGCGTATGCGTTTACGCGGACTGGTTCCATTATTTATTATTCGCCGGAATATCACATGTATGCGTTCTGTGGGACTAGCTCCATTATTTATTATTTTGTTGGGAATAACCTGTCGGTGCAGTCTATCGTATGCATGGTGAATCCTTCTATTATTCCATTCTTTATTATTCTATTGGAATAACCTGTCTATGTGGAATACCACATGCATGGTGAATGATCATTCGTATTCATACGAATAGTATTTTCATTAAAAAGGGGTTTCTGCCAGGGGCAGATTCGTAATTTTTCTGACCCTCAAAAATTCTGGAAAAATTTGAAATGATAATTTGATGAGTTTTCTAGATTGTGTCCAAAAATGGCGATTTTTAGATGTATAGATTAAGAGTTATGGATTTTATGGGAAAATACTATTTTAAAAGTAAACCCTTATAACTCCTTGTGGTTAACTCCAAAATTGGTGAAATTTTTATTGGGAGTACATGTATATAACAGGGGTATACCTTGTAAATTTCGGAATTTTTGGACACAAGTACAATTTATGATAAATGTCTAAATATTCGGCGGTTTTAGCCATATGAAAAATAGTAAATGAATTTTTAAAATTCTGAGAAAAATATATGTTCAAGATGGGACTATATTCTGCTAAATCCCAGAAAAAAATATTTTTGGGACTGATTTGGTATTTTTCATGAAAATGAACTAGTTATGAGTAAATGAATTAAATATGTTATGAGAAGTAATAAAATTGGTAAATAGGATTTTATGGCTTGAAAATCCTATATAAGGTATATGCAGATTTTTGATGAGTAATTTGATTATTGGTGATGAAATCTTATGAGTATAGCATTTTTTAATGATTAAATGCATTATTTGGAAAAGTGTAAACAATTGAAATAAATTGTTTATAAGTTTAAGAAATGATTAAAATATTTTTATAATATTAACAATATTAGATTATGATTTTATTAAGTGATTGATAATGTTTGGATAAATTTAAAGTATGTAATATTTATCCTTGATTTAGTTCAACAGTTGTATAAATGAAGTTATATTTGAATTTTGTACCATGTATCTGGCGACTCATAATGGGTGATGTATACCTAATTTTGGGGGCGTCACACCCAGCATGTTGGGCTACAACCTCGTACACATGCATCAGACATTTGCATCATGTTGCTACATACAGTACCATGTTTGTCTTGTTGCGTTTCAAGTGTCTAGGATTCTTTATCCTACCCATGCATCGCCATGCATGAGTATGATAAAGAGGGGCATCTGTAGACACTCAGAATTTTTTGTACACCTGTCACTAACATTGCAGGAGGACAGATTCGTCTTTTAAAAGGGAACCCTGAAAGACAATCCATATCCATACCGGATACTATCGAAAGTTCTGCATCAACCCCAGATAACTCCGGGAGTAACAAATCCAACCTCGAATATAACCCCGAGGCATGAAGATCCAATACCGGAACACACACCGGAGAAGACCGATTAATCTCGGAGATAACCCCGAGGTATCCAGTCTTAGTCCCAACCACGGGAATAGCCACCAACCTTGGTGATAGCCCCAAGGAATGCAGTTTCGACGATAACCCCAGAAATTCTTGTTTCAAATGCAACCAGCTTCAATCTCGACGCTCACAACGAGATACACTGTACCAACCCGGCGATAACATCGGGAAGACAGGCACACCTCAAAGATGACAATGAGGACCTTCAACAAATTACTGGAAAGTCAATCTCGGTGAAGCTCGAGTAACGCGTCGCTTTATCATTAATCCGGCGATAACACCGGTGAGGGGAAACATCGTCATCTCGCCAACGCGATGCCATGCCACGTCGTCTCAACATCTCTACGCAACGATGTCCCACAAGACTAACCAATCCCGAGTGACTATTGTGCGGGGTAACAGATGAAAGTTGGAGCTTGAAGACCGGAGGGCATCGTCCCATCTTCAATGACGTCGTACAAACTCTAATCCCATTCCATCATACAACTCTCGACAACGGCGGTCCAAAATAGGTCATGTATACCTCAAACGGATGTCCGGATTGCACTTCTTAAAGTTCGAGTGGACATTACAATGCTTGAGTGCACGTACTTCGAGACGACCCAACCCGAAAAACCCAGGCCCATTCAGGTTTCCTCTGGTACACCTGCGGCTAAATCGTCTATAAATAGAGGGCTTGGGTTGCCCATTTTGCAAGAGAAAACGGCGAGGAAGCCCTGCCCAGCCCAATTTGCTCTACACTCACCCCATGCAGTATACTTTCTCATTTTAAACACTTGTGAGCTCATATATAGCCCTTTTGTACCTACAAAAGCCAATGTTTACCCACTCTAAAGATATAAAAGTCTTCTTTGGCAGTCAACTGTAAGCCTTCTCACACACTTTAGAGTCTTTTTCTTCATCTCTGCACACACCCTTCTTCACATTGAGAGTCGTGTTGCGCGCATTTGCCCGGACTTTGGTCCGCGGTTTTGTTTCAACTTTTGTATATATATATATATATATATATATATATATATATATATATATATATATATATATATATATATATATTGACTAACATTATCGAGTTATGCCTCGATTGAGCCTGAACTTGATGCCCCAGGCGTTTAATTGCTTATATATATATATTTATATATATATGAAGCGTGTGTCGAACTTTGTTCGATGAGCCTAGACTTGATCCCGAACGTTTAATTGCTTTTTATATATATATATATATATATATATATATATATATGAACTGTGTGTCAAACTTTGTTCCATGAGCCTAGACTTGATGCAGGCGTTTAATTGCTTATATATATATATATATATATATATATATATATATATATATGAAATTGTGTGTCGAACTTTGTTCGATGAGCCTAGACATCGGTCGGAGCGTTGCTATCGCTTTAATATATATATATATATATATTTATATATATTAGCTGTGTGTCGGATTCTATTCGATGAGCACGGATTTTACATCAGGTGCGTTTACTCACTTTTTATATATATATATATATATATATATATATATATATATATATATATATATATATATATATATATATATATATGAATTGTGACTGACTCATTCGATGAGCACAGATTTTACATCGGTGCATTTATTACTTTTACATATATATATATATATATATATATATATATATATATATATATATATATATTCGTCCCACTGGAGTTCACTTACGTGGTGGTTGATCGCTTCTGACTTTCTTTACGTTTCATCCTGCTGGAGTTTACTTCGTGGCAGTTAATCGCTTTGTACAACTTTCTTTACATTTTTTCCCGCCTTGAGTTTCCTTCGTGGCGGTTGACCGTATTTACAGCTTTATTTACGTTTCGTCCCGCCTGGAGTTTCCTCCGTGGCTGTTGATAGCTTTTAGAACTTTATTTAAATTTTTGATCCCCCATGGAGGTGATTCGTGGTTGGTGATCATGTCTGTATATATATATTTACAACTTTTATATATACACCTGCTTACTGCTTTCAAACAAATTGTGGTATTATGTGCGCCTAGGAATCATGTGATCACAGATTCAACCCATTGGATCTAGATTCGGTTCCCGTGATGGACATTTCAAATTTGTAAAGCGACTTGTAAATTATTAAGCGATGTCTGAATTTCCTCAGATGGTTTCCATACCCATGAGGAAGTCGACATTATTTTGTACATTATTTTCGTACGGATGCCTCGCATCTGTCAAATAAAATTAATCAAGCCGAACACTTAATAAAATGGGAGTGTAAAAGGTCTCAATTACTATTGAGCATCAGGGTTTGAAAAACCTATTTTATAAAACATCATTGCCATATCTTGTTAAAAACTGATTTTTTTTTCATAAATTCAAACCCTGTGTATATAGGTACGAACGAGGCCTCACACTACTTCCAAATAATAACACATTAACCCACACACATACACATTCAAATAATAGTTTCTTGAAGAGAGGCGGTCACCGTGGTAACACGGATGTCGGGGGGTGCCTAACACGTTCCCTCCGCATAACCAAGTCCCCGGACCCTAATGAATCTCGGTTTCACCGACCCGTTTAGCAGTGTCACATCATTGGGTCAATGTGCAAACCTTTTCTCGGTTGTGTTGGTACAACCATTTAAAAAACCAACTGGCGACTCTTAACAGTCCATCATCGACATTATACATGTTGAACCTTTTTCACTTGTTTTTTCAAACAAATCTCTCCTAAAATGAGAACACCACAGAACAAGTAACGGAAAGGGACATATAAAAATCCCGACGTCGATGAACAGTAACCCCGTCGGGATCTCTACCAGAATTCCCCGTCGAGGATATACATTGTAACCCGTCGAGAGATACGTAGGTAATGACCGAAATCATGAGATCGGACTTATGTACAAGGTATCACGGATGTGGTTTTGTAACAAATGAGATCATCAAGCGTGGTATACCTCGTGTTCGGTTGACTACCAATGAGTGATGTATAGACTCAAAGTTTAATCTGAGAAGGCCAGGATTGTATAATGTTTTGCTCAATCGCGTGGCATTTTTATTCCCGATTTGACCTTTTTAGTCTGAAAAAACTCCTTTGCAACTCGAACTGGACCAAGCCGGAGGGGTGGGACCCATATTGGGGTGCCGCAGGTGCACCTGCTGTAGCCGCATGTGAGCCTGCGACTAATCGCAGATGATAAATTCCAGCAGGCTGGCAACACAAGTCATTTTCAGCTTGGGCTATTTTCGTGAGCCTCCTTCAGATCTGCTGAGTTTGGGCTATTTTCTGCAAATTCTGTCACCGTACAAGTGTTATACACTATCCTGGTAACATATACATGTATTTTTTCCAGTTTTTATCCGTTAGATTTTGAGTTATAGCATGAAATTCATCTAAACACATAGTAGTGATTATGTATGCACAAATGACTTGATAAAAAATATTCAATATAGTAAATGTTAGTATTAAACCATGCTGAACATAATGATGTGAAAAAATTTAACTTTTGAGACAGTCAAATTGGCACCTTTTTCTGCTATTTTTTGTCCTATTTGAGGTCCAATGAGCAAAGGTAGAAAGGCAAAGTACTCCTGGTATTGAGGTTAACCTTATGCATGTATGAATTTGATTTTTAATGCATATATTATGTATATAACTTTGGGGAAGGTGTGCTACTGAACGGCCACCTAGACGTGCATATGTGCATGTGGATAGTCCTATTTTCAAAGGGGACTATGGCAAAATTTCTCCAAATGTAGGCATTGGGTAGTCATGCATTTTAACTCTATTGTATGTTAAAGTAAATGCATGCATACATATAGTCATAAAATACATTCTAGAAAGCTCCAAGTAAGGAAATACAACACCCTTTCTGAGGTGATTTGGAGACTTGTTGTCCAGATATTATGGATCCGGATCAGCCGAGCAGTTCCCACAGGACTATTTCTGGTATACAGCGGAGGGCTTCCGAAGTGCCTCGTCCCCGTTCTGTCAGACAACCTCGTCGGTTGGTGGAGGCCGTGATTCATCCTGTTCGGGCAGATGTGCCAGACGTTGAGGACGAGGAGGAGGATATTCCGATTGAGGATCCCGCTCCTGCTGCACATGTTCTTCGTAGGGAGCTACCTTGTATTCAGGTGGCAAACCCAGAGCTGCTGGGTGATTTGAACAGACATCCATCGATGTACTTGCATGCTAACGAGGTATGGCGTTAGACTTTGATCTTCCTTCTTTCCTATTGATGAGGAGCAAAGGGTTTTGATGTTGATCTGCATTTCATGCAGGTTCCGAGTTTTACACAGCCTCGAGGGAACTAGTTTAGCATTCACTCCATGTATCAGGCGCTTCATCCTGACTATAGAGCGGTAGTGCATGAGTGGGGATTCGGTGCATTCTTCTCCATCCTTCCCCGTCGTTGTCCCTGGGGTTACCTCAAGGAATTGTCTGAGCGATGGTATCATCAGACTCAGTCACTCCATCTTCTGGATTGCGAGGTGATGACAACGCCTATGGATTGGCGATTTATCACAGGGATGGAGTTTGGAGGGGAGCCAGTGCCTTGCATGGCGAATATGACCCCTACTGCCGTCAGATCCTTGTTAGGAGTTCCAGCGGAGGTGCTCAAAGGTAGGACTGTCCGTTCAGGTCCTTTGAGCATAGATGTTATGAGCGGGATTTTGAGTGAGCCCATGCCTAATGATGTCAGAATCAGGGATCGCGTCCTGCGGCGATTGTTCCTGATGATCATTAGAGGTTGCTTCATATCAGATAACTCTTCCACGGTGTCTTTCGCTTTGATCAGTGCCACACGTGACGTGGACCGTATTGGAGAGTATGATTGGGGCTCCTATACCTTTGCCTATTTCCTCCGGGGCATGCGTATGCGCTCACAGGGTTTTACCGAGGCTTGGCTAGGCTTTTACCCATTTCTGCTGATGAGTAATTCTCTTGTCTTTTCCCATTTATAGGTTAAGAGTGTTTACTGATAGCATATGATTTTCCATTGTGTTGGCAGTTTTGGGCCTACGAGAGGCTCCCATGCTTGCGTCCTATGAGTGTGTTAGGTTTAGATACCTATCCACGAGGACGACGATGACATCATTCTATTTTATCGGAGGTCCCTGTAGCTGAGGGCTTCACTCACTGCCGTATGCAGCTGGAGTTGCTAACAGCTGATACCATCACATGGATTCCCTATTCAGGGGAACACTTGACCATCGACTTTGAGGATGGATACCCGACTAGAGTCAAGTACTTGATTTCCACCAGGAGAGTTCCTTTCTTCACAGATGGAGGCTGGGAGCTCTATTTAGCAGAGTGTGCTATTAGGAGAACCACAGGGGAGATTCATGTGCCGATCTTGCCTCCTACGAGGCGTCATTGGCCTGTATCGCAGTCACCCGTCACTGATATCCCATTGTTGGTGGTTGACAGTTTTGCATTGTCAGACGGTCCATGTACACAGGAGACGTTCCAGCGGTGGTGGTCCCCTCTCACTATTGGAGCCCAGTCCCGCGCCACACAGTTTATGGGGGATATGGTTCCAGGATCCTTTATGATGACGGATTGGATAGCATGTGTCCGACTCGACAGTTGGACCAGGCACATATATTTATCCGACATTTGGGCAGAGATCCAATAGAGGCAGATTCATTTGTTCCTTCCAGCTCAGGCGCTGGTCCCTCAGGTGACCATTTGGTTTTACCGGTAGAGATCCTCCTATATATAGGCCTGACATCCCTGTTGATAGAGATCCAGTGACTTAGGAGGAGTTACATCAGGTGGACAGGATTGATGATGTGGACATCAACACCTTGGTCTTCTTCTGATGTGTATTCTCGTTATATCTTTTGATAGGCCTCTGTTAGATATTGGGTGGTTATAACCCATTCTCGTTATATCTTTTGATAGGCCTCTATTAATAGTAGGGCATATGTGCCCCATTTCCCTGTATTTGTAGCTGTACAGAGATGATGTATTAGATGATGATATACTTAGGAATGTATGCACAGTTTTTCCATTCCCTATATCATATTGCCATCTATTATCTACTATGCATGTATCATGTTATGCATATATATGTATGTCTAGAGATATTCGGCATTGACCCATGGATGGTCTTATGACACGACCCGCACATATGTCTTTTTCGACAGTTACCCGTATAGATCATACCCCACCATCATTGGTGGCATTGGGTATACTATCGTGGTACGATAGCTTGTCACCACCAGACAGGGTGACTGTAGATCATTTACTGTTGCATACCATGACTTTATTGATGTTTCAGGTTCCCGCAGGGTTTGTGGACGGGATGCTAGAGCATTGGATACCGGATAGGAAGGTTTTCCGATTCAAGACCCATGAGTTGACTCCTACTCTGGAGGAGTATGCACGATTGACGATGCTGCCTTTAGACAGACCTTACGTGTATCTGGCTTTAGGAGATATGAGTAGACGATTCATGACTCTCATTGGATTGCGGCGCAGAGTAGTACAGGATGAGCTGACATCTAGCCACGTGATATCCCTGTGTTTTCTGTATGACAGATTTGGCTCGGAGGATAACTATTCAAGATATTCTGGGGATTTCACCGCATCAGAGGGTCACTGGCGTTTGGCCAGGGTTGATGTACTGCTGTTGTGCGTAATATTGTATGTCTTTATGCCACAATACATGGACGAGATAGACATTGGTGTCATCATGGCCGTGAGAGCTCTTAAGGAGGGTCGTACCATTGTACCTATGATTGTAGCAGAGACCTATGATTCGCCTTCCTACTTCTTGTACTTATCAAGACAGAGTGTTCATTGGGAGTTCGGTCATGTTGTATGTGTGGTTTATGTCACACTTGAGACCGATTGGCACTCTTAGACGGCATGGGTATTGGTTCACCCATGATGTAGCCATGTCATACTCCTTTCAGCCATCGGAGTGTATAGATGCTCTATCTTGGTCCGCATTTTTGGCAGATATCAGAGATCCTTTTAGTATATTACCGTGTTCGGGGTTTAGCTCACCATACAGCTTTATTACTCATGCTCCGGGCATGGACTACCTCCCTCTGGCTAGTTTGAGGGGCGTGACTACTTACCACCCACTGGCCGTGATGTCATAGTTTGACCAGTTTTAGGATTTTCATCCTTTTGAGGGGGCGATAGGTCAGCGTTCAGTTTCTCGATATCTCTCAGCAGAGGACCGATCCCGTGTGTATGCTTGTTGGGATCAGCGTGAGGTAGCTGCTTTTTTTGTCAGTCATCCAGGTTGTTCTGCAGAGTATTCCGCATGGATGGAGACAGAGATTTTATCGGCTGCAGCAGTATCTGCAGAACCGAATAGCGAGTCAGATGATGTAGAGCCCATGGAGGACATCGATTCCTACATCGAGGAGGAGCCCGCTGCTGGGTTGCCAGCATTTCTTTTGGATTCTCCTAGTACCAGTACTGTTATGATTCGGTACCTAGAGCAGAGTCTTCATCTGATGACCTTTGAGAGAGATCAAGCTCGAACTATGATGTTGACTGCCCTTGATGGGAGGGACGCATATCTATTAGAGAGAGATGAGGCATTGGCTCGTAGAGATGTCGCTGTTGTTGAGCGGGATGAGGCCAAATTAGCCAGAGACGCAGTGATAGCCTAGCAAGATAGTACTATATCTGCCCGGGATGTAGCCGTCACAGATAGTACTGCAGTGAGGTCCCTTACCACTGGCATGATTGCAGAGATGAGCGCATATATTGATGAGCATATGGTCACCATGTAGATGGCTGCAGATCTATTGGGTCATGTGGATATTCTCGTACAGTAGACCACAGCTTTTCCTCCTTCTTCTGAGAGGGATGCCATGTTGGGCTTGTTAGCTTGCATATACCCCGACTTGTAGATGAGCTTGTATTTACTTGCGCAGACTAGCTTAGCCATTTTGCCATGTACAGTTTACATTGTATATATCAAACAACATTATATATATGGTAGGGAAATATATTTTTGATCACTTCCCTTTTAGATATGCCTTGCTATTTGCTTGATATTTTGCCTGCTGCTTCAGGGCTTGTGGTTTTGATGTATTCTAAATTCCTCCTGGGTGGATGGACATTGAGTTGTCCCTGGATAGTTCAGAATGGATCATTAATCTGTATGTATCCCTACCATCTTTGGTGTCTTGGGATTGGTTTCGGAAGGAAATATGGAGAAGAGTGTGGCTTTTCTCTCTGAGATTGACCGCACCACAGATGGTTGCCAGTACTTCTATTTAGGAGAAGCCTAGTTAATTCCATCTCTTATGGATTGGTGTTTCTCTTCAAGGTATGACCATAGCTTAGATGGTCGCCGAATCTCCTATTTGGGAGGAGTTCAGGTAATTCCATCCCTTTGGTCTGAAGCCAAGGAAATGTAGTGGATTGAAGGATGATCCCAGTACCAGTTGACAATGGTTTATATTTTGGTAGGGGGTGAGACTGCACCATGAATGGCTGCCTACGTACTCCTATTGAAGAGGAGATCAGGTCTGCGTAGTTCGAACCTGGTGTAAGAGGTTCAACGCTGTATATAGCTGAAATGGTGTAGGAATGTTTTTGTTGTTTTTGTTTTTGTAAAAAAAGGGTGTAGAAATGTTTTTGTTGTTTTTGTTTTATTTCATGATAGGGCCATATGAAATGGTTGCCTACGCACTCTATTGAAGAGGAGATCAGTCGACGTAGTTCGCCCCTCGTATGGCGAGAAGAAAAGCGTAATCCCATGTGCGGTCAGTCGAAAGGCGGAGAGAGAAAGTTTAATCCTAGGTTGAGGATAAACTGTAGGTACGATAAGTTTGATCCCAGGTATGGGTAGTCAAACTATAAACGCAAGAGGTTCAATCCGCGGTGGGATGACCTAAGTCATAGGAACGCAAAGGAGAGCCAGGCTGCTGGCTTGAAAAGTATGTTTCCCTGAGGGGCAAAGTGTGGAAGAGTTGTATGGTGTAAAGGGTTAAAGAACCTTAATGACTGGTGATTTGATGGTTCCGCAATAAGGTGTTTGCAATTTACTTTAGACATAATACCGTTTCACGGTGTCCGAGTTGATGAGTTGTGGAAATTCATCACCGTCCATTTCTTGCAATCTGAGAGCACCTCCTATCAATACTTCTTTGACAACAAACGGGCCTTCCCAGTTAGGAGCGAATTCTCCCTTAGATTGATCTTGGTTGTCAAGGATCTTCTTTAAAACCAAGTCATGTTGTTTAAACTTCCATAACCGGACTTTTTTGTTGTAGGATCTGGCGATCCTTTGTTGATATAACTGACCATGGAAGATAGTCGCGGTTCGCCTTTCGTCTATTAGAGATAATTGGTGATACCTATCTTGCACCCATTGATCTTCATCCACTGAGCGTCTATCAACACTCAGAGGGATTCTATTTCAACTTCTATAGGGAGCACCACTTCCATCCCATAGGTTAAAGTGTATGGGGTTCCCCCAGTGGAAGTGCGCATTGAGGTTCTATAGGCTAACAGAGTAAGAGGCAATAGGTCAGGTCAATCTTTGTGGTTGGTGAACATCTTTTGCATAATCTTCTTGATGTTTTTGTTAGGAGCTTCAACAGCACCGTTCATCTTCGGATGATAGATGACAGAGTTAAGATGTTTGATGTGGAATTTACTGCATAATTCCTCCATCATTTTGTTGTTGAGATTCTTGGCATTGTCTGACACAATCACCTCTGGTTGTCTATATCAACAAATGACATTTTTTCTGATGAAAGCAATGATGACTTCTTTAGTAACCCTGGGGAAGGAGGCTGCTTCTACCCACTTGGTAAAGTAGTCGATCATGGTGAAGATAAATCGGTGACCATTACTGGCTTTAGGCTCGATGGGCCCGATAATGTCCATTCCCCACATTGAGAAGGGCCAAGGTGAACTCATATTGTGGAGTTCCCGTGGAGGGGTGTGGATATCATTCCCATGAATCTGGCAGTGATAACATCTCTTGACGTGGTCATTGCAATCAGCTTTGAGAGATAGCCAATAATGTCCTGTCCTGAGGACCTTCTTGACAAGGAGGGGGCCACTCATGTGGGGGCCACAGACACCGCCATGGATTTCATAGCAAGTCGATAGATCTGCCTTTTCTCAGTCGAGCTCGTTTCAGCGGGTGTAGATCCATCTCGTAGGTATTCCTTGATATGTTGATACCAAGGATGTTGGATGGGAGGTAGCTCATCTGATACTTCTCCAACGTAGTTCCCATAGGCTGGGACCTTGTGCAGGGAAATTGTGACGCTTGGCAAGTGTTCCTTATCTGATATGTGAATAAAGGACGCCAAAGTTGCTAACGTGTCCGCAAAGTCATTCCTATTACGAGGAATGTGTAGAAAGGAGATTTCTTCGAACTCCATACCATTTTCAAAACCTGCCGATGGTAAGGCAGCAAATGTAATTCCTTGGTTTGATAGATTCGTTGAATTGTCTGATTACCAACTCTGAATCTCCAAAGACAGTTAACCGCCTGATGCCCATTGAACGGGCAAGTTTTAGCCCCATGAGATAGCCTTCATACTCAACTGTATTATTGGTGCTGACAAACTATAATTTGGCAAGACGGATATCGCTTCCCCCGTGTCAGATACTAGAACTGCTCCAGCTCCAGAACCTTCCATATTAACAACTCCATCAAAATACATCTTCCATGATTGGCGCGTATCGTACTGATGGTATTGTTGAACTGCCATTACTCCTTCATCGGGGAAATAGGTTTCCAAGGGTTTGAAATCCCCTGAAGGTGCGGCGGCCAGTTGATCTGCGATTCTTTGACCTTTGATGGACTTCTGAGTCACATATACGATGTCAAATTGTTGTAGGATCAACTGCCATCTGGATAACCGGAAATTTAACATGGGTTTATTGAACACGTATTTGAGAGGATCCACACGGGATATGAGATGGGTTGTGTGACCATGGAAGTAATGTTGTAATCTCATGGAAGCCCATGCTAAAGCACAACACGTCTTTTCGATCAAAGTGTACTTGTGTTCACTGCTGTTGAATCTTTTGTTGAGGTAATAGATAGCTCGTTCTTGGCCTCTATCTTCCTTTCGTCTCAAAGATGCAATCGACCCCATGGCATTGTCACTTATGGACAGGTACATGAACAGGGGAACATCATCCCTGGGTGGTACCAACACGGGAGCTTTGACTTGTTGTTTCTTGATTGTGAGGAAGACCTTTTGACACTCATCATTCCATTTTGTGGAGGAGTTCTTCCTTAATAGCGTAAATATTGGCTCACAGGTTGCTGTGAGTTGGGAGATAAACCTGCTAATGAAGTTGATTCTTCCCAAAAATCCCTGTATTTCCTTCTCTGTCTGAGGAATGGGCATCTCTGTGATGGCTTGGATTTTTGCAGGATCCAACTCAATCACTTTGTGGCTTACTATAAATCCTAGCAACTTGCTAGATTTAACGCCAAAGGCGCACTTGGCTGGATTCAACTTCAAGTTGTACTTACACAACCTATTGAATAACTTTCTGAGATGGTCTAGATGGTCATCCTCCTTCTAGGACTTGACAATGATGTCATCCATGTAGATCTCGATCTCTTTGTGTATTAAGTCATGGAAAAGAGCCATCATAGCTCGTTGATTGGTGGCTCCGACATTGATGAGGCCGAATGACAACCGTCTATAGCAAAAAGTTCCCCAAGGCGTGATGAAAGCAGTTTTCTCACGATCTTCCTCAGCAACCATGATCTGATGGTACCCCACAAAGCAATCAACAAAGGAGAACATGTCGTATTGCACAGTATTGCCAATAAGAATGTGCATAAACGGCACGGGAAAGTTATCTTTTAAGCAATCTTTGTTCAAGTCCCGGTAATCCACGCAAATTCGCACCTTCCCTCCAGGTTTAGGCACGGGAACAATGTTGGATATCCTCTCAGGATATGTGGACACCATGATGATGCCAGCTTGAAATTGTTTCACAATTTCTTCTTTTACCTTTAAACTCCACTCAAGTTTCACCCGCCTGAGCTTTTGCTTGACTGACATAAATCCCTCTTTAATGGGAAGGCGATGAAGGACAATGTCAGTGGACAAACCCACCATATCTTCATGAGACCATGCAAACACATCCTTGAACTGGGTTAATAGTGTAACCATGTCATTACGTTGGTTTGGGTTAATGTCTGAACAAATCTGGATTAACTTAGGGCTTTCTAAGGTTCCGAGATTGAAAGAAGCGGTTCGATCAAGGTTGGGTTTAGGTTTGTCTTTGACCCATTCTTGAATTTTTGGAGGCACCTCAATGTCATCCTATATATCCATCAAGGATGAATTCATCTCTACATCAAAGGTACAATCCTTGTGGAGAAGAGGCACCGTATCAGCAAGTACAGGCACATCTAAACTCAGAGTCCTAAAACAAAATATGCTTTCACTTAGTATATATGAAATGTGTTGATCATACACAGTGTTAGCATATACTGGAAAAATAAACTGCTAATGATGTACAGAAAAGTAAGTAGTTATTATATCTATAGGGCAGAAAGAGTTCTGCCCGTTTTACCCTTGTCGACCAATGCAAGGAATGTTGTTCCAATTGGCAAGGGTAAAGTCCGGATGGACCGCAACGATGGAGGGATTGTCATCATCCTCGCTGTCCCGAATGATGCCCATTACATCTGGGCAATCATCGTATGGGGTATATCTGTTGGTATGCTCATCATGAACGATGATGCGTATGCCTGACATCATTCGGATGACGTCTTGCTTGATTCTTCATTCCTCTTCTTCCACTGCGGGATTTGGAACAAAGACTTCTTTCTCCTTCACCGGTATCGGCTTGGGAAATAACATAGCCATTACATTGGCTGGCACCTTTACAGGAAGTTGTGCGGACTCAGAGTTTGAAGGCGAAGATAAACGCCGCATGGTTGAAGCTAATGGAATCTGAAACTGATGGGATTAACAATTTACTCACAATGCCAACAATTCAACTCAAGGGAAGCAACAATCCTTTGAAAGTGGCTGCTCCCGAGCCAATCAACTTGCCATACAAAGCACAATATCCTATTGTTAGCTTAAGCAAAGTTCCGTGGAATTATGGAGACGGTGAAGGATCCACCTCATATACAACTGCTACAGTGTCGAAGGAAAATCCACTGTATCTTCCCCAACGGGTGATGAAGTCCACCATCAAATCAAAGGGGAAAATACCCATGGAGAAGATTGAAAAATTCCTCCGCACTATGGGTTATCACGAAGCTAAGGTGGTTTTCAGCTTAAAAGAAGCTCCACAACAAATATCAATTTTGGACTTGGTCCTAACTTTCGAAAATCACCGGAAGGTCTTGCTGAAGGTTTTAGAAGAAGCCTATCTACCAACATCAGTTGATACGAAAATATTTCAACATCTGGTTGATCACATTTTCAACAACAATGTGATATCCTTCACTGATGATGACATACCGCCCGAGGGGACCGATCATTGCAAACCGTTGCACAATGCGGTCTTGTCCTCTTGATACATGCTAGCTAGAGTCTTGATAGATGGAGGTTCCTCTCTAAATATCTGTCCATACGCTACCTTGGTGAAGATGCATATCAATCTCAACCAAATTCGAAGTAGCCATACTATCATCAAAGCTTTTTATGGAGCCCGTCGGACTTCGGTCGGAGTAATTGAGCTGCCAATCGAAATTGGTCCCCATACATTTTGCATATCCTTCCACGTACTCAAGATAGATTTGGGATACAACCTGCTATTGGGACGACCATGGATTCACATGGCAGGGGTATTCCCCTCCACTCTTCACCAACAGTTGAAATACATTATCAATAATTGTCTGGTCACGGTCAACGCTGAACCGGAGATTCCTCAACATGGATACATGCCATTCATCCATACCAATACAGACGTTGAACCAGTCAGTTTTCATGTTTTAGAAGTAATGTCGGCTACTCATTCATGGTGCGGTCTCACCCCCTACCAAAATACAAACCATTGTCATCCTTCAATCCACTACATTTCCTTGGCTTCAGACCAAAGGGATGGAATTACCTGAACTCCTCCCAAATAGGAGATTCGGCGACCATCTAAGCTGCGGTCATACCTTGAAGAGCAACACCAATCCATAAGAGATGGAATTAACTAGGCTTCTCCTAAATAGAAGTATTGGCGACCATCTGTGGTGCGGTCAATCTCAAAGAGGAAAGCCACACTCCTCTCCATATTTTCTTCCGAAACCAGTCCCAAGACACCAAAGATGGTAGGGATACATACAGATCGATGATCCATTCTGAACTATCCAGAGACAACTCAATGTCCATCCACCCAGGAGGAATTCAGAATACATCAAAACCACAAGCTCTTAAGCAGCAGGCAAAATATCAAGCAAATAGCAAGGCATATCTAAAAGGGAAGTGATCAAAAATATATTTCCCTGCCATATATATAATGTTGTTTGATATATACAATGTAAACTGTACATGACAAAATGGCTAAGCTAGTCTGTGCAGGTAAATATAAGCTCATCTACAAGTCGGGGTATATGCGAGCTAACAAGCCCAACATGGCGTCCCTCTCAGAAGAAGGAGGCGAAGCTGTGGTCTCTTGTACGAGAATATCCACATGACCCAACAGACCTGCAACCATCTGCATGGTGACCATATGCTCATCAATATATGTGTTCATCTCTGCAATCATGCCAGTGGCAAGGGACCTCACTGCAGTACTATTTGTGACGGCTACATCCCGGGCAGATATAGCACTATCCCGCTCGACTATCACTGCGTCTCTGGCTAATAGAGATGCGTCCCTCCCATCAAGGGCAGTCAACATCATAGATCGAGCCTGATCTCTCTCAAAGGTCATCAGATGAAGACTTTGCTCTAGGTACTGTGCCGAGTGCTGAATCACAATAGTACTAGTACTAGGAGAATCCGAAAGAAATGCTGGCAACCCAGCAGCGGGCTCTTCCTCGATGTAGGAATCGATGTCCTCCATGGGCTCTACATCATCTGACTCGCTATCCGGTACTTCAGATATTATTGCAGCCGATAAAATCTCTATCCCCATCCATGCAGAATACTCTGCAGAACAACTCGGATGACTGATAGAAAAAGTAGCTCTCTCACGTTGATCCCAACAAGCGTACACACGGGATCGGTCCTCTGCTGAGAGATATCGAGAAGCTGAATGCTGACCTATCGCCCCCTCGAAAGGATGAAAATCCTGAAACTGGTCAAACTGTGACATCACGGCCAGTGGGTGGTAAGTAGTCACGCCCCTCAAACCAGCCAGAGGGAGGTAGTCCATGCCCGGAGCATGAGTAATAAAGATGTATGCTGAGCTAAGCCCCGAACACGGCAATATACTAAAAGGATCTCTGATATCTGCTAAAAATGCAGACCAAGACAGAGCATATATACACTCCGATGGCTGAAAGGAGTATGACATGGCTACATCATGGGTGAACCAATACCCATGCCGTCTAAGAGTGCCAATCGGTCTTAAGTGTGACATAAACCACATATACAGCATGATCGAACTCCTAGTGAACACTCCTATCGGATAAGTGTAGCAGTAGGATGCTGACCGCAGGGTCTCTGCTACAATCATAGGTACAATGGTACGACCCTCCCTAAGAGCTCTCACGGCCATGATGACACCAATGTCTATCTCGTCCATGTATCGTGGCATAAAGACATATGATAGCACGCACAGCAGCAGTACATCAACCCTGGCCAAACGCTAGTGATCCTCTAGTGCGGTGAAATCCCCAGAATATCGTGAATAACTATCCTCCGAGCCAAATATGTCATACAGAAAACGCTGGGATATCACGTGGCTAGATGTCAGGTCATCCTGTACTACTTTGCGGTACAATCCAGTGAGAGTCATGAATCGTCTACACATGTCTCCCAAAGCCAGATGCACGCAAGGTCTGTCTAAAGGCAGCATCATCAATTGTGCATACTACTCCAGAGTAGGAGTTAACTCACGGGTCCCGAATCGGAAAACCTACCTATCTGGTATCCAATGCTCTAGCATCCCGTCCACAAACCCTACGGGAACCTAAAACATCAGTAAAGTCATGGTATGCTGCAACAAATGATCTACAGTCACCTTGTCTGGTGGTGACATGCTATCGTACCACGATCGCATACCCAATGCAACCAATGATGGTGGGGTATGATCTATACGGCTAACTGTCGAAGAAGACATTTGTGCGGGCCGTATCATAATACCATCCAGGGGTCAATGCCGAATATCTCTGGACATACATACATATGCATAACATGATACATGCATAACAGATAATAGATGGCAATATGATATAGGAAATGGAAAAACTGTGCATACATTCCTAAGTATATCATCATCTAATACATCATCTCTGAGACAGCCTACAAATACAGGAAAATGAGGCATGACGCCTACTACTACTAACAGAGGCCTATCAAAAGATATAGCGAGAATGGGGTACAGCAACCCAATATCTAACAGAGGCCTATCAAAAGAAATAATGAGAATACACATCAGAAGAAGACCAAGGTGTCAATGTCCACATCATCAATCCTGTCCACCTGATGTAACTCCTCCCGAGTCACTGGATCTCTATCAACAGGGATGTCAAGCCTATATAGAGGAGGATCTGCGCAGGCAAAACCAAATGGGTCATCTGAGGGACCAGCGCCTGAGCTGGAAGGAACAAATGAATACGCCTTTGCTGGATCTCTGCCCAAATTCTGGATAAATATATGTGCCTGGTCCAACTGCCGGGTCAAACTATCAATCTGGGTCATATGAGTCGGATCTTGAACATAAGCTATCCAATCTGTCATCATCAAGGATCCTAGAACCATATCCCCCATAAACTGTGTGGCGTAGGACTGGGTTCCAATAGTACGAGGGGACCACCACCGCTGAAACGTCTCCTGGGTACATAGACCCTCTGACAATGCAAAACTGTCAACCCCCAACAATAGGATATCAGCAACGGGTGACTACGATACAGGCGAATGACGCCTGGCACGAGGCAAGATCAGCACACGAATCTCCCCCATGGTGCTCCTAATAGCACACTCTCCTAAATAGAGCTCCAAGCCTCCATGTGTGAAGAGAGGAACTCTCATGGTGGAAATAAAGTACTCGACTCCAGTCGGGTATCCATCCTCAAAGCCGATGGTCAAGTGTTCCCCTGAATAGGGAATCCATGTGATGGTATCAGCTGTCAGCAACTCCAACTGCATACGGCAGTGAGTGAAGCCCTCAGCTACAGGGACCTCCGACAAAATAGAATGATGCCATCGTCGTCCTCGTGGATAGGTATCTAAACCTAACACACTAATAGGATGCAAGCATGGGAGCCTCTCGTAGGCCCAAAACTGCCAACACAATGGCAAAGCATCTGCGATCAGTAAACACTCTTAACCTATAAATGGGAAATGACGAGAGAAATACTCACTAGCAGAAATGGGTAAAATCCTAGCCAAGCCTCGATCAAACCCTGTGAACGCATACGCATGCCCCGGAGGAAATATGTAAAGGTATAGGAGCCCCAATCATACTCTCCAATATGGTCCATGTCACGCGTGGCACTGATCAAGGCGAAAGACACCGTGGAAGAGTTATCTGCTATGAAGCAGCCTCTAATGATCATCATGAACAATCGCCACAGAACGCGATCCCTGATTCTGACATCATCAGGCATGGGCTCAATCAAAAGCCCGCTCATAGCATCTACGCTCAAAGGACCTAAACAGACAGTCCTACCTTTGAGCGCCTCCACCGGAACTCCTAACAAGGATCGACTAATGAGGGTAATATTCGCCATGCAAGGCAATCGCGCTCCCTCCAAACTCTATACCTGTGATAAATAGCCAATCCATAGGCGTCATCATCACCTCGCAATCCAGCAGATGGAGTGACTGAGTCTGATGATACCATCGCTCAGACAATTCCCTGAGGTAACCCCAAGGACAACGACGGGGAAGGATAGAGAAGAATGCCCTGAATCCCCACTCATTCAATACCACTCTATAGTCAGGATGAAGCACCTGATACATGGAGTGAATGTTGAACCAGTTCCCTCGAGGCTGTGTAAAACCCGGAACCTGCATGAAATGCAGATCAACATCAAAACCCTTTGCTCCTCATCAATAGGAAAGAAGGAAGATCAAAGTCTAACGCCATACCTCGTTAGCATGCAAGTACATCGATGGATGTATGTTCAAATCACCCAGCAGCTCTGGGTTTGCCACCTAAATACAAGGTAGCTCCCTACGAGGAACATGTGCAGCAGGAGCGAGATCCTCAATCGAAATATCCTCCTCCTTGTCCTCAACGTCTAGCACATCTGCTCGGACAGGACGAATCACGGCCTCCACCAACCGATGAGGCTATCTGACAGAACGGGGATGAGGCACTTCGGAAGCCCTCCGCCGTATACTAGAAGTAGGCCTGTGGGAACTGCTCGGCTGATCCGGATCCATAATATTTGGACAACAAGTCTCCAAATCACCTCAGAAAGGGTGTGGTATTTCCTTACATGGAGCTTTCTAGAATGCATTTTATGACTATATGCATGCATGCATTTACTTTAACATACAATAGAGTTAAAATGCATGACTACCCAATGCCTACATTTGGAGAAATTTTGCCATAGTCCCCTTTGAAAATAGGACTATCAACATGCACATAGGCACGTCTAGGTGGCCGTTCAGTAGCACACCTGCCCCAAAGTCATATACATAATATATGCATTAAAAATTAATATCATACATGCATAAGGTTAACCTCAATACCAGGAGTACTTTGCCTTTCTACCTTTGCTCATCGGACCTCAAATAGGACAAAAACAATAGCAGAAAAAGGTGCCAATTTGGCTATCTCAAAAGTCAAATTTTTTCACATCATTATGTTCAGCATGGTTTAATACTAACATTTACTATGTTGAATATTTTTTATCAAGTCATTTGTGCATACATAATCATTACTATGTGTTTAGATTCATTTCATGCTATAACTCAAAATCTAACGGATAAAAACTGCAAAAAATACATGCATACGTTACCAGGATAGTGTAGAACGCTTGTACAGTGACAGAATTTGCAGAAAATAGCCTGAACTCAGCAGATCTGAAGGAGGCTCACGAATTTCTCTTCGCGCGACAAGCTGAAAATGACTTGTGTTGCCAGCCTGCTAGATTTTATCATCCGCGATTGGCCGCAAGCTCACCTACGGCTGTGGCAGGTGCACCTGCAGCACCCCGATGTGGGTCCCACCCCTCCGGCTCGGTCCAATTCAAGTTGTAAAGGAGTTCTTGCAGACTAGAAAGGTCAAATCAGGAATAAAAACACCACACAATTGAGCAAAATAGCATACAATCCTGGCCTTCTCAGATGAAACTTTGAGTCTGTACATCACTCATTGGTAGTCACCCGAGCACGAGGAATACTTTGCCAATGATCTCATTTGTTACAAACCACATCCGGCAATACCTTTTATAGGTCTAATGCCGCCAATTCTGGGTCATTACCCTACGTAGATCCCCGACGGGGGTTACAACGTATATCCCCGACGGGGGTTACAACGTAGATCCCCGGCGGGGGTTACAACGCATGCTCATCCGTTGACACACAAATTAGTGAAGGTCAAGCAGCATTGACATAATGATAACCGCTGGAAGCAAACCCAACAGAACATCAAAAACCATCCGATGGCCAGCCGCTGCTACACACGTCAGCGATGGTTACAACGTGAAGCTCCGATAGGGGATTACAACGTACATTCAAGCCGTTGACACACATATCAACGAACGTCAAGCAGCCTTGACGTTATCTCAACCGATAGCGATTCAACCTATCGAAGCTCCAGAGCTATTCGAGGATTTCATGCTCGATTACTCATATTCCCAAGCAAAGTCACCACCTGTCGACGTCGGGATTTTTAGATGTTCTTTTTCGTTACTTGTTCTTTGGTGTTCTCATGTTAGGTGAGATTTGTTTGAAAAAACAAGTGAAAAAGGTCCGACATGTATAATGTCGACGATGGACTGTTAAGAGTCGCCAGTTGGTTTTTTAAATGGTTGTACAAACACAACCAAGAAAGGGTTTACACATTGACCCAGTGATGTGACACTGCTAAACGGGTCGATAAAACCGAGATTCATTAGGATCCGGGGACTTGGTTATGGACGGAAGGTGTTAGGCACCCCGACATCCGTGTTAATGACGGTGTGACCGCTCTTCAAGAAACTATTATCGAATGTGTGTGTGTGTGGGTCAATGTGTTGTTATTTGGAAGTAGAAAAGGGACCTCGTTCGCACCTATATATATTGTGGTTTGAATTTATGTAAAATTCAATTTTTAGCAAGATATGGCAATGATGTTTTATAAAAGAGGTTTTTCAAACCCTGATGCTCAATAGTAATTGAGACCTTTTACACTCCCATTTTATTAAGTGTTCGGCTTGATTGATTTTATTTGACAAATGCGAGGCATCCGTACAAAAATAGTGTAAAAAATAAGGCCGACATCCTCATGGGTATGGAAACCATCTCGAGGAAATTCGGACATCGCAGAATAATTTACAAAGTAACATATTTGAAAATGTCCATCATAGGGAAGAATCTAGATCCAATGGGTTGAATCTGTGATCACATGATTCTAGGCGCTATAATACCATAATTTGTATGAAAGCGAAGAAGGGTATATATATAAAAGTCTGTAATATATATATATATATATATATATATATATATATATATCTGAGACATGATCACCAACCACGAAGCACCTCCATGGGGGATCGAAATGTAAATAAAGTCGTAAAAGCTATCAACCGCCACGGAGGAAACTCCAAAGTGAATTAAACGTAAATAAAGCTATAAATACGATCAACCGCCAAGAAGGAAACTCAAAGCGGGACAAAATGTAAAGAAATTTGTAGAAAGCAATCAATCGCCAATAAGTAAACTCCAGCAGATTTAAACGTAAAGAAAGTCAGAAGCGATCAACCACCACGAAGTGAACTCTGTGTGGGACGAATATATATATATATATATATATATATATATATATATATATATATAAGCAATAAACACACCGGATGTAAAATCCGTGCTCATCGTAAGCGTAGTCCAACCACAATTTATATATATATATATATATATATATATATATATATATATATATATATATATATATATAGCGAGTAAGCGCACCGGATGTAAAATCTGTGCTCATCGAATGTAGTCCACGCTTTAGTTGATATATATATATATATATATATATATATATATATAAGCAATTAAACGCTCGGGCATCAAGTTCAGGCTCATCGAACAAAGTTCGACATACAGTTCATATATATATAAATATATTAATTAATTTCAATTATGATTAATTAATTGATAATGTGTTAAGTAATAATTATTATGAATAAATAATAATTAATGTCTAAAAGATTAATAAGTTATAAAATGATTATATCTTTACTTGATTAATTTGTGCAAGATAGTAAACCTTTAGTATATGGTAATATATTTTATATAGTACAAGGTGGCACATTAATATGTCTATATATTATATATATATGGACTATACAGTAAGAGTTATTTGCATTCATGTGAGTTGCATAATAATATTGTTATATGATATGAAGTGTATGGGTAAACATTCATGTATACCTTATTGACATATAATAATATCGATTGTTAAATTAATAATGATTTCATTGAGTTATTAAAATAATAACAGTCATGGTAATAGAAAATGTACATGGGTTATATAATGTGCGTACATAAATAATTCCCAACTTTCCTTTATGTAGGAGCATTTAAACATTTATATTACATTATGGGAATTAGAGTGTCCAAAACAAGCCTTAGTTGATCAAGTATGCTGAGATTTCCTTCTTGTCCCAAAATGAGTGACCTCCCAATACATGAACAGTAACCTACACCTTATTTACGTAACTTCCAAGTCTGTGATTATTGGCTAGGAAGGTAGCTGATGGTGGGTTGTTGGCCAATTCCTCTATAACCCTTGTATCCTTCCAATTTCATGTGAATCAAGCCATGGGGTAAGAACATTGTCTAGACAATGAGTTCTCTATATATAGCCTCTCCTTCTTCATTTCTTAGTTGCTAAAGAAATTGTCTGAGAAGTGCATTTGTGAGTGTTAGTTGCTGAGCCATTAGGGAGTATTATCAGTGGAGAGAGGGAAATCAATTCAAGCTTAAGAGGTATGAAAATCTAATTTATGTTCTTGAATTGGGTTTTTGGCAAATTCTTGAACTTCTCATGAATTCTTGGTAATGTGGTATGATTTGGCTTAAGGGTGTGTTATTTAGTTAGTATACATGCTTAGAAGTATTAGAAGTAGCTAAGTTGCATCAATTAGATGTTTGGCATTGGTTGGAGTTGAGCCTCTGCGCCACTTCCCTTGTCTTTCACCGCGCGGGTAACAGGTCCCAGTTGCTCATTTTAGCTCCTTAAGATAATTTGAGCATGTTACTTTGATTATCATATGCATACAAATGACCTGAATATGTGAACTGAGATTATTTTGTATATAGTAAGCCATAATAGGTTTGTTTTGACTTAGTTATTCAAAGAGGACTTAAAGAGTTTGAAAATAGTTTTGATAAACCTTTTTGCAAAACAAGTTCTAACCTTTAATGCAAATGTATTACGTTCTGATATATGTCTTGACATATAAAAATATGATTGGTTATATGGTTAAAGGTAATATGAGATATTCAAGTATGATTGAAAAGAGAATTGGCTATGTATAAACGAACTATGTATACGCTAAGCTTTGAACTTAAAGATACGTTCATGTGATCTGTTATGTGATTATGAAAGCATGAATTAGACTATGCAAACTTATTTTTGTATGCTTGAAGAAGTTTTACTAATAGAGACTTAAAGTTTTGAAAATGAACTTGATAAACTGTATATCTATTAAGTTGAGGACTTGTAAGTATGCTTTTGATGTCTAACATGTATGTATATATGAGCGCATATTGTTTAGTAAATGAAGTGACTTTGCATACGTGGTAGCTTAACATGAGATATTCAAACTTAGAACTATATTATGAATGAAAGAGCCTAGATTGAACTGGAGAGGTGTGAAGGGACCCTTGACATGTTAATATTTGTTGTGTGTGTATGGGTGGGCAAGCTAAGCCAAGCAAGTGATTGCTCAGCCCTGGTTTGAACTGGGAGCCGCGCGGCAGCGCGTCTCCTTAGAACAAATCAGGCGCGGTCGCGCCATCCTGCAATGAGGTCTGAGTTCTGTTAATTAAATGAGAGCTTATGCATGCTTATATGGTTACTCTAATATGTAATACATGTCCAGTATAGTAGTCATGTGTTAATAAACATGTTATTTAAATATTCTATGATGAATTGATGTTTACAATTGTGAGACCCCAAATTTTATGAAATAAAAGTATTCAATTTTTCTATTTTTGTAAATAGTTAAATTGATTAAAGTTTAAAGTTAAGGGTAAGATGTGAATTTTTTTTTTGCAAAGTAAGCAAGTTGATATAAAATATTCGTTTTGTCAGGGAATATTCGATTAGTCGGGGAATATTCTTTTTGACGGGGAATATTCGTACGACGGTACAATCATTGGTGGACCCCAGAACAGAATTATTGTCGGACTAAGAAAACGACAAAAATACTTTATGAAAATAACGGCGGAAGTTTTACCGTAAACTGTTGAAACACCCGGTGTTAAAAATACAGTAATACGCGTGGTTGCATAGTAGTACATGGTATTGATTATTGTTGCTTATGTGAGAAGTCACTCAGTATTGTTCAATCGGGTATTCGGGACACTTTTTTGTGTCGGAGTACTATTCATGAGTTACTATTCACGAGTTACTGTTCACAAGTTACTATTAACGAATTACTATTCATGAGTTACTATTCACGAGTTACTATTCATGAGTTAATATTCACGAGTTACTATTCATGAGTTAATATTCACGAGTTACTATTCACGAGTTACTATTCACAGAGTACTATTCACCCGTAAAATATATTTCTTTTCGGTCCAAATTATTTTTTTTGGGTACAATATTAGTCCATCAGGAGATGTGCTAATTTTTCAGACCGTTGTTTGAAGATATAATACTAAATCAATATGGACCGCTGGTGGATAGTTATAATAGTAAATCAATATGGATTGTTGGTTTAAAGTTTTAATAGTAAATCAGTATGGACCGTTATTTTAAGTTTTAATAGTAAACCAATATGGACCGTCCATTTAAAAGTAAATCAATCTGGACCGTTCATGAATTAGTTACTATGCAGTACATTCTTCTATAAATAGAAGCTCATTCCTTCATTATTTCTTACGAATTCACTGAAACTCTAGAGAAATAAATTATAGAGAAACTATAGAAAAGTATTCTGCTACTTCCCTACTCTTATATTCAGTTTCTTTTACGGTAAGGGATATTATTTGTTGTACTCGTAAGGGGTATTATTTCTTTTGTATTCATGAAGAGAACTTCTGTTATTCCATTATTTATTATTCGTTGGAATAACTCAGATACGCCTGCTACCCTATACTGGTGAAATTCTTTCGTTATTTCATTCTTTATTATTCGTTGAATATCCTCCAATGCGCTTTTTACGCCGGACCTGTTCCATTCTTTATTATTCTGTTGGAATATCTTATCTGTGCGTTTTACGCCGGACCTGATTCCATTCTTTATTTTTCTGTTGGAATATCCTATCTGTGCATTTTACGCCGGACCTGGTTCCGTTATTTATTATTCTGTTGGAATAACCTGTCTGTGCGGTCTATCGCATGCCTGGTG
This sequence comes from Panax ginseng, assembly GCA_020205605.1. Lineage (NCBI taxonomy): Eukaryota > Viridiplantae > Streptophyta > Magnoliopsida > Apiales > Araliaceae > Panax > Panax ginseng. Next base: position 55,608,779 of record CM035140.1, read on the forward strand.
ATTTGTTTTGTTATTCCATTCTTTATTATACTCAATTGGTTAAAACTTTGACATCTATACTCCATGAAATTAGTGGAATATCATTGATATTTGTACTTCATCCTTTATCTTTTCATGGAAATATTTTCTGAGCATTCTTGAATTTTACTCCACAAAGTAGTATCATGTTGATAATTTGGACATTGTTGAGTTCAGGATAAATTAACTTATAAATCTTTAAAACTTATTCTTGAACTTGTTTTATTGAATTATTATGTCATTGTCATGATGAGTTATATTGGTTATTATGTGAAACATGAGAGTTCTTAGAAAACAAAAAGGGTTGAAAATCAGATTTTGGTAAAAATGGAGTATGAAATTCAATTAACCATATCTCTTATTATAATTTGAATTTTTGAGTGTGGTCAAGTTCCAAAGTTAGATCTATGAGTTTTCTAACTTATCCAAGTCGAATCACTAGAAAAGGTGTTTGTAGATTTTCGTGTGGACTAATTTTAGCAAATAAGTCAAAAATTAAAATTTCCAAAAAGGCTACTGTCCAAAGTTTTAAAAGGGCATTTTCGGCCACTTAGCTTGTGAAATAAATTCCGGCCTTTTGGGACATGAAAATATAAGGTATAAAGTACCTCCTGTCCAAAAATGAGCTCATTCCGACTTAAAATGAGCAAGTTATTACCATTTCAATATTTAGGTTTTTCCAACGGAAAACGCTATAACCGAAGTTCTATAACTCCGATGACCATGAAATTAAAACTAGAAGCTCACGTTAACATGTGTAAGATCTTTCCAAGATTTGAGAATTTCTGGAGTTAACCTTGAGGTAGCTAATTTCTTAAGGAATTAATTAGAAATTAATTTTTGAAAAATAGTAAATGAATTTTAAAAATTCGAGAAAAATATATGTTCAATATGGGACTATATTTCGCTTAATCCTTAAAAGAATAATTTTTGGGACTGATTTGGTATTTTTCATTAAAATAATTTAGTTACGAACATATGAATTAAATATGTTATGTGAAGTTGAAAACTGTGTAAATAGGATTTTATGGCTTAAAAATCCTATATAAGGTATATGCAGTTTTTTGATGAGTAATTTGATTATTGGTGATGAAATCTTATGAGTATGACATTTTGAATGATTAAATGCATTATTTGGAAAAGTGTAAACAATTAAATTAAAATGTTTATAAGTTTAAGGAGTGATTAAAATATTGTTATAATATTAACAATATTAGATTATGATTTTATTAAGTGATTGATAATGTTTAGATAAATTTAAAGTTTTTAATATTTATCCTTGATTTAGTTTGACCAATGCTTATAATATTGTCATCATCCCATGCTTATATTATGTTGAAAGTCATCTCGTGTATTCAGTAGTGCATGATGGACTTGGTATGATTATGACTGTGAATTATTTGGTATAATCATAACCGTAATGTTACAAATGATGTGAAAAAGTCCTCATTGGCCCGTAGTGCATTGATGGGATGCTTTTTTGTATGATTATGGCTATGGATTCTCTTCGTCAGTAGTGCAAAAAGATGAATTGTTTTATGGCATGATCAGACTGTTGATGAAAACACGATTATCTTGGTCAGAAAGTATAGATAATTCGTGGTCGTGATACTAAAGAATATCATTGGTCTGTAGTGCATGGATGATTCGATGATGTGGATTAATTATTGAGCTGAGTCTCAGCAATGAAATATTAATTCATTGATGTGATAATAATGAATATCTTTGGTCGTAGTGCAAAGATGATTTAATGATTACGAAAGCAGGAATTGTGATTTGGTATAACCATGATTTTTGATGTTTTGTGGTGATGAAAATTATCTTCGTCCTAGGTGCGAAGAGGAATTTAGAATCACAATTGTGATTATGAGTTATTCATATGATCGTGGATAGGAATTATTGATTGATGTTACACGGATAAAACATTATTGGTGGACTTTTAACATAGAGAAGATAATAGACCTTATGGTCTATTTGACTCTTCTAATGGATTGCTCGTTCCGCTGCAACTATGGTTGAAAAGTTTTATTATATGTCATATGTTCTAAATCTCTGATTTATTATTGATGAAAGCTATTGATAACTTAATTATCTTTAGTCACGATATTCTTTACTTGGATAGTTGTGCTCACTCTTCTGCTTCACAATTCCTTTCAGGTAATAAGAGTGTAGCTGGGTCGAGCGGGGGTATTAAGAGGATTAGAACGGTGGTCTCTAGCTATGGAGGTGCTCCCTAAACAATATAGAAAAGTGTGTTGTATTCTATACATCATTTAGTAGTTATATTTGCTAAATCATATAGGGTGAGGCAAACCCAACGTTGGAAGGGTGTTTTTGCCACTATCATGCAAGATGTATAATGACATACAACCTTGTTTTATCATAAGACATGGTTGTGCACATCCACTTGCTGAGTATATCTACGAGCACTACCTATATGATCTTGGAGTTTATTTGAAACATAATTTTCACTTGGAGACAATGGAGATATTTATATGTCAAGAGAAGACTCACCATTGGAAAGAAGATGATAGTAATCTTCTTGTTTTTCTTTGGGGACTTTTGGGTCAACAAGGTATAATTATGTGGACATATGATATCTATCATAACCTAGACGCATGGTCTCCCATGTACGAAGGTTTTCTTGAGCACTTCCCAAAGATTTTAATTTCTAAAATAGTTTTTAACTATACTTTTATGTAAAGTATCATTGTAAGGTTGTGGTCGAGGTACCATGAGAGTTACATATATTTGTATTAAAAACTCATAGTTAATTGTGGTCATAATCTATACGACAGCTCAACAGTTGTATAAATGAAGTTGTATTTGAATTTTATACCATGTATCTGGCGACTCAGAATGGGTGATGTATACCTAATTTTGGGGGCGTCACATTTGGTATCAGAGCCATAAGTGTGAAGAGCCCCGAGCCTCTCGTTGGTGACTTCCAAGTAATGGAATGCACCAAAGTCAGACTCTCCGTAGGGGACACCGCCTTTCGGTGGCAGGCTGATAGGTATCAATGTGAGGTGTTATCCAAGTAAAGGGATTAGAGTCATATTTGGTATCAGAGCTTAGGGATATGGTCGCTGGAGGATATAAGAGTCTAGAACTAGGAGGGGAGAGACGACTTATATACTTCGCTAGTGTGTGACTTACCTAAGCTGAAATTGTTCACTTGATAAGTTGACAAATTATGATATGTCAATTAACCGTTGTTTTGAAGCTATATTCTAGAATGATATCTGAAATACAGGAGATGAGAAATGGGAAAATCATGGTTGTGAGGAAATTACCGGGAAGGTACAATCTGAAAAGAAAGCAAGGTATTCTCATCTCTTCGAATATCAGGTACGTACGTAAATTTTGAGGACAAATTTTCATACGGAGGGGTGATTGTGAGACCCCGAATTTTATGAAATAAAAGTATTCAATTTTTCTATTTTGGTAAATAGTTAAATTGATAAAAGTTTAAAGTTAAGGGTAATATTTGAAAAAAAAAATTGCAAAGTAAGCAAGTTGATATAAAATATTCGTTTTGTCGGGGAATATTCGATTTGTCGGGGAATATTCGTACGACGATACAATCAATGGTGGACCCCACAACAAAATTATTATCGGATTGAGAAAACGACAAAAATATTTTATGAAAATAACGGCGGAAGTTTTACCGTTAACTGTTGAAACACCCGGTGTTAAAAGTACAGTAATACGCGTGGTTGCATAGTGGTACACGGTATTGATTATTGATGCATATGTAAAAAGTCACTCAGTATTGTTCAATCGGGTATTCGGGACACTTTTCGTGTCAGAGTACTATTCATGAGTTACTATTCACGAGTTACTATTCACGAGTTATTATTCGTGAGTTAATATTCACGAGTTACTATTCACGAGTTACTATTCATAGAGTACTATTCACCCGTAAAATATATTTCTCTTCGGTCCAAATTATTTTTTTTGGGTACAATATTAGTCCATCAGGAGATGTGCTAATTTTTCAGACCGTTGGTTGAAGATATAATAGTAAATCAATATAGACCGCTGGTGGATAGTTATAATAGTAAATCAATATGGATCGCTAGTTTAAAGTTTTAATAGTAAATCGGTATGAACCGTTACTTTAAGTTTTAATAGTAATCCAATATGGACCGTCCGTTTAAAAGTAAATCAATCTGGACCGTTCATGAATTAGTTACTATGTAGTACATTCTTCTATAAATAGAAGCTCATTCCTTCATTATTTCTTACGAATTCACTGAAACTCTAGAGAGAGAAATTATAGAGAAACTATAGAAAAGTATTCTGCTACTTCCCTACTCTTATATTTAGTTTCTTTTACGGTAAGGGATATTATTTGTTGTAATTGTAAGGGGTATTATTTATTTTGTATTTATAAAGAGAACTTCTGTTATTCCATTATTAATTATTCTGTTGGAATAACCTGTATACGCGGGCTACCCTATACTTGGTGAAATTCTTCTGTTATTTCATTCTTTATTATTCTCGTTGAATATCCCGTCTATGTCGTTTTTATTGGGGACCGGGTTCCATTCTTTATTATTTCGTTGGAATATCCCATCTGCAATGCTTTTACGCCGGACTGGTTCCATTCTCTATTATTCGTTTGAATATCCCATCTGTATGCTTTTTACGGACCTGTTCCGTTATTTATTATCTCGTTGAATAACTCTCCTTAAGGGTCTATCGATGCCTCGGTGATTTCTTTTAGTTATTCCATTCTTTATTATACTCAATTGGTTAAAACTTTGACTTCTATACTCCATGAAATTAGTGGAATATCATTGATATTTGTGCTTCATCCTTTATCTTTTCATGGAAATATTTTCTGAGCATTCTTGAATTTTACTCCACAAAGTAGTATCATGTTGACAATTTGAACATTATTGAGTTCAGGATAAATTAACTTATAAATCTTTAAAACTTATTCTTGAATTTGTTTTATTGAATTATTATGTCATTGTCATGATGAGTTATATTAGTTATTTTGTGAAACATAAGAGTTCTTAGAAAACACAAAGGGTTGAAAATCAGATTTTGGTAAAAATCAAGTATGAAATTCAATTGACCATATCTCCTATTATAATTCGAATTTTTGAGTGTGGTCAAGTTCTAAAGTTAGATCTATGAGTTTTCTAACTTATCCAAGTGGAATCACTAGAAAAGGTGTTTGTAGATTTTCGTGTGGACTAATTTTACCAAATGAGTCAAAAACCAAAATTTCCAAAAAGGCTACTGTCCAAAATTTTAAAAGGGCATTTTCGGCCACTTAGCTTGTGAAATAAATTCCGGCCTTTTGGTACATAAAAATATATGGTATAAAGTACCTCCTGTCCAAAATTGAGCTCATTCCGACTTAAAATGAGCAAGTTATGACCATTTCAATATTTAGGTTTTTCTGACGGAAAACGCTATAACCGGAGTTCTATAACTCCGATGACCATGAAATTTAAACTGGAAGCTCACGTTAACATGTGTAAGATCCTGCTAAGATTTGAGAATTTCTGGAGTTAACCTTGAGGTAGCTAATTTCTTAAGGAATTAATTAGAAATTGATTTTTGAAAAATAGTAAATAAATTTTAAAAATTCCGAGAAAAATATATGTTCAGTATGGGACTATATTCTGCTTAATCCCAGAAAAGTATAATTTTTGGGACTGATTTGTTATTTTTCATGAAAATAATTTAGTTACGAACATATGAATTAAATATGTTATGTGAAGTTGAAAAATTTGTATATAGGATTTTATGGCTTGAAAATCCTATATAAGGTATATGCAGATTTTTGATGAGTAATTTGATTATTGGTGATGAAATCTTATGAGTATGACATTTTGAATGATTAAATGCATTATTTGGAAAAGTGTAAACAATTAAATTAAATTGTTTATAAGTTTAAGGAGTGATTAAAATATTGTTATAATATTAACAATATTAGATTATGATTTTATTAAGTGATTGATAATGTTTAGATAAATTTAAAGTTTTTAATATTTATCCTTGATTTAGTTTGACCAATGCTTATAATATTGTCATCATCCTCATGCTTATATTATGTTGAAAGTCATCTGTGGCCTGTAGTGCATAGATGGACTTGGTATGATTATAACCAGGAATTATTTGGTATAATCATAACTGTAATGTTACAAATGATGTGGAAAAAGTCCTCATTGGCCCGTAGTGCATTGATGGGCAGTTTTTTGTATGATTATGGCTATGAATTCTCTTTGGCCGTAGTACAAAGATGAATTGTTTTATGGCATGATCAGGACCGTTGATGAAAACACGATTATCTTTGGTCGTAGTGCATGGATAATTTGTGGTCGTGATACTAAAGAATATCATTGGCCTGTAGTGCATGGATGATTCGATGATGTGGATTAATTATTGAGCTGAGTCTCAGCAATGAAATATTAATTCATGGATGTGGTAATAATGAATATAATTTGGTCGTAGTGCAAAGATGATTTAATGATTACAAGCAGGAATTGTGATTTGGTATAACCATGATTTTTGATGTTTCAGGTGATGAACATTATCTCCGTCCTAGGTGCGAAGAGGAATTTAGAATCACAATTGTGATTATGAGTTATTCATATGATCATGGATGGGAATTGTTGATTGATTTTACACGGATAAAACATTATTGGTGGACTTTTAACATAAAGAAGATAATAGACCTTATGGTCTATTTGACTCTTCTAATGGATTGCTCGTTCCGCTGCAACTATGGTTGAAAAGTTTTATTATCTATCATATGTTCTAAATTTATGATTTATTATTGATGAAAGCTATTGATAACTTAATTATCTTTAGTCATGATATTCTTTACTGGGCTAGTTGTGCTCACCCTTCTGTTTTACAATTCCTTTCAGGTAATAAGAGTGTAGCTGGGTCGAGCGGGGGTATTAAGAGGATTAGAATGGTGGTCTCTAGCTGTGGAGGTGCTCCCTAAACAATATAGAAAAGTGTGTTGTATTCTATACATCATTAAGTAGTTATATTTGGTGAATCATATAGGGTGAGGCGAACCCAACGTTGGAAGGGTGTTTTTGCCACTATCATACAAGATATCTAATGACATACAACCTCGTGTTATCATAAGACATGGTTGTGCACATCCACTTGCTGAGTATATCTACGAGCACTACCTATATGATCTTGAAGTTTATTTGAAACATAATTTTCACTTGGATACAACGGAGATATTTATATGTCAAGAGAAGACTCACCATTGGAAAGAAGATGATAGTAATCTTCTTGTTTTTCTTTGGGGACTTTTGGGTCAACCAAGGATAATTCTATGGACATATGATATCTATCATAACCTAGACGCATGGCCTCTCATGTACGAAGGTTTCCTTGAGCACTTCCCAAATATTTTAATTTCTTAAACAGTTTTTAACTATACTTTTATTTAAGTATCATTGTAAGGTTGTGGTCGAGGTACCATAAGAGTTACATACATTTGTATTAAAAACCCATAGTTAACTGTGGTCGTAATCTATACTACAGCTCAACAGTTGTATAAATGAAGTTGTATTTGAATTTTATACCATATATCTGGCGACTCAGAATGGGTGATGTATACCTAATTTTGGGGGCGTCACATTACAACTTTAAAGTCAATAGTGATTTCAACTGTGATAACCCGAGATTTCGAATAATCAAATTTTAAGATTAATTTTTTTTAATTAATATTAATATTGATTATTAATTTTGTGACAAGTTTCTGTGCTACGAGTCTCGAGAAGGTCAATTTGTGTATTGACTAATAAATTTAGAGTAGAGTTGTGCTTACACGATTAGAAACCCTAACCCTAATTTCTTGATAGGGATTCGATAGAAAATATAATTAAAATAATTATATTAATGAGTACGTGTTTGTACTGTATAGAATTTTTGATCAATGATTGATCGGATAAGGTTTGAAATTAATAAACCCTAATACGAGATTAAAAACCCTAATCTCAGGATTAGAAACCCTAACGTACGGTTAAAAACCCTAATCGAAAGCCGAAAAACCCTAATTTTATATTCGGGAATCCTAAAACCATAATTAAGAAACCCTAATCCTAATTAGTAAGCTTAATGTGTTTACTAAACTTAAATATGATTAAAAAATCCTAATTATATTTTAGTTATCTTAATTTCTATTTTACAAACCCTAATTATAATTTAAAAAAATTAATTTTTCTAATTATAACCCTAATTTCACATTCGAGATTTCTAAACCCTAATTAGAAAACCATAATCCTAATTAGCAAGCCTAAAGTGATTAGTATGTGTTAATATAATTAGGAAACCCTAATTATACCTTAGAAATTTTAATTTCTATTTAAAACCCTAATTATATTTTCGAAATATTTAATTTTCTATTTTTAAACCCTAATTAGAAAATTCTAGAATTGGAGTTTAAAAAACCTAAGGGTTAGAACCTTCGGGTTAAACCCTAAGTGTTAAACCCTAAGGGTTTGTACAATTGTCTAGAATGCAAATAAATTTTTATGAACAATTACCAAAATGCCCTTTTAGTATATTTTAATAAGCTAGCTTGCAAATCTATATAATATTTGAGTTGGTGAACCACTACATTGACTGGGTGACCTAAAATTCGAGTAAATCATCAGCAATATCATATCTAGCAACAAATCAAGCAATATAAATAAATTTGAGAGAGAGAAAGTCCTCATTTTGCTCATTTCTTTCTAAAGCTCTCACCTACTCTCTCTCTCATCTAAACATCCGTAAATAGCTAGTAGATCCGTCCTAAAAGCAGCTCTTGATCAACCAAGATCAATTAGGAAGATTAAGATCAAGGATTTGAAGCTAGAAGGTATAAACTTAATTTTATTTTTGATCCAAGGTGCTAAGAAAATTTGTGTTTAAGTGTTTAGAATCTTGCTAATGGATGTTTTATGAAGATCTATGATGATCTATCGTGAATCCATAGCATCAAAGTAGGTCAAAGTTGAGTTTTTTAAAATCTGTTCTTGAGCATTCTTAGTGGTCTGACAAGAAATGTCAGTGGCCACAGATCCTTGCTCGTATATGATATGTGTTGTTTTAAAGTTGTTATTGATAGCTTGTTATGTTGTCTTCAATCTGTAAGTGGAATCACAGTATTTGAATGACTAGATTTCATTTTATTAACGGTCAAAACCCGTTGACCGACGTTGACCGGGCCAAATCTGGGTAACCTAGAAAGCCTTGATCAACGTCTGACAATTTCTTTTGGGCTTAAGACCTGTCAGTGTTTAAGTTATTTCTGGATGTTTTTGTATGCATGTTGTAGCCTGTAATATGGACTCCAAGTAAATGCCTTTAGATTCCATAAACATCAAATGGATTTGATATAATTGTTGGTCAAAATAGCCCATCTGATCACGAATCACTTTTCTGGAAATTCCAAAAAGTGTATGAACATGACTTCTAACCATGGTTGACTTGATCGTATCTGGTTATTTGGATGTTGTTGAACTGCTCTGGTGATTTATACATGTTCCTTGACATGTTGACTATAGATTTGAACATTCATAATAGCCCATTATTGATCTGAACTCAGATTAAAGTGAACTAGAAGGAGCCTACTCGAACTGTTTTGGGTTTCTGGGTTACCCAGAAAACCTAGAAATGTTCTGACAGATACTTTAGGGGCTTGGATCTGGCAGTTATGTTGTTGTATGACATAGATTGTTGGTGTATATTGTAGTGCTACATAAACCCTACAAATTATGGGTATTATATGGAACTGAGCATGCAAGAACAGAAATTTATACACAATCAAACCATGACCCTTGAACTCGAGTCTGACAGTGTTCTTGAGCTCAAGAACACCTAAGACAACAGACAAGTGTCACTATAGGCTTTAGCGACGATTTTCATTTATTTTAATTTCTGATTTTCCAGAAATTATTTAAAAATAGAAATAAATTATAGAAATTATTAAAAATAGTTTTAAAATTTATTTTAAATTATAAAAAATAATTTTCGACCAATTGGAATATTTTTCTTTAATATTTTTAATTATTTAAATATTAAAGGTATTTAATATATTTAATTAGTGTATTAAATAAATTAGAGAAAAGTGATTTAATATTATGAAAAATCATTTTAAATAAGAATAATATATTTAAAAATATTTTGAGTTATAAAATGTAACTTTTAATATTTTTGGAGAATTTTCATTAATAAATTAATATTAATGATATTAGATTTATTTAATTATTAAATTAAATAAATAAGTTAAAATAATTTTATTGATTTAAAATCATTTTAAATAAGAATAAAGTGTTAGAAAATATTTTGAATTATAAAACATAATTTTCAATATTTTTGGAGAATTTTCATTAATAAATTATTATTAATGATATTAGATTTATTTATTTATTAAATTAAATAAATAAGTTAAAAAATGATTTTATTGATTTAAAAATCATTTTAAATAAGAATAAAGTGTTGGAAAATATTTTGAATTATAAAATATAATTTTCAATATTTTGGAGAATTCTCATTAATAAATTAATATTAATGATGTTGGATTTATTTAATTATTATATTAAATAAATGAATTAAAAATGATTTGTTGATTTAAAATTGAGAAAAATGATTTAAAAATATTTTAAGTTATAATTATTGACTTTTAATATTTTGATAATAATTTCATTAATATTTAAATATTAATGGTGATGATTTAAAAATGATTTTAATTAATTTAAAAATCATTTAAGTAGAAGATTGATGATTTAAAAATATTTTAAGTTATTAACAATAACTTTAATATTTTGACAAGTATAACATTAATATTTTTATATTATTAAATATTAATGATGATAAGATTATTTGATAATTAAATCATTTAAAAAAGTATTTAAGTGTTTGAAAAATTATTATAAATTATAATAATTGTCTATTAATTATTAAAAGCTTCCGAAAAATATTATAAACAATATTTAACTTATCTAAAATAATATTGAAGCTTAGAGACCAAATTTAATTGACAATAAATGTGTTAATTGTCGGATAGGGTGACCAGAACACTGAAAATAGACTTGTTAAGTGTTTATATAGGTTATAAACACTGATGTGGCTATGTGGTAATGTGCCTAGGAGGAAGATTAACTGTAAATTATAGTGATTTGTGTTATGAAATATTATACTAATTGTGAGACCGACATTATTGATTATAGGTCTTACTTAACGCATGATTAATTATATGTGTAGCTAAAGAATCAACCTTGAAGGCAAGTTTCCTAACTCAACTTGAGTTACTATTTTTCAAGCATGGTAGTGAATAATTATTGATAGTTATTCACATCTATAATGATTGTTGTAATTCGTACGTAGTGAAATTGAATAATGTTCTATTACTTGAACTAATTATAAATCATGTCTCAGCTAATTGTTTAGGCGAGACTAATATTTGTTAAAGCATGAAATGTTCTATTCATTATAAACTGAATTGTTATTGGAAGATCTATTCCATTGATTTTGGCTAGATTAGTATTGTTTTTTAATTATTAAAATTATAGTATTTCTTTGAAAGTAATCCAAACCATATTGTTGTTATAAAACCCCAACTTTTTGAATAAAGATGAAATTTCTATAAATATTATTTTTGAATATTATGGAGTGAAATTGATATAATAGTTGTGGGTAATATTTATAAATTTTGCAAAGTATGCAAGTTGTTTATATAATATTCGATTGGTCGGAGAATATTTATTTTAACAGGGAATATTAGTACAACGGCACAATCATTGGTGGACCCCACAACAGAATTATTGTCGAATTGAGAAAATGACAAAAATACTTTATGAAAATAACGGCGAAAGTTTTCACCGTTAAGCTGTTGAAACACCGGTGTTAAAGAAATACGATGTCTGGCGTGATTGCATAGTAGTATAATACGGTATTGATTATTGATGCTTACGTGATAAGTCACTCGGTTTTGTTGGTATTATTAATGTAATAATACGAAAATCTTTTTATATAAAGCAGAATACTTTTATAAAGTTATTTATAAATAGAATATATTATATTCTATTATGCATAGTGTTGTATAGTATGCATAGTATTTTGCATAGTAAAATCTTTTTATATAAAGCAGAATACTTTTATAAAGCTATACATTTTATTAGACAATAATTAGAATATATTATATTTTATTATACATAGTGTTTGCATAGTGCTGCATAGTGTTTGCATAGTAAAATCTTTTATAAAGTTATTCGTTTTATTAGATTATAAATAGAAAATATTATATTTTATTTAAAAGATTTTTCTTTAAATATGGGACCGTCGATTAAAGTAAATCAATCGAACCGCTCATTAGTTAGTTAATTCTTATCTGATCCATTTTCTATAAATAGAAGCTCATTCCTTCATTATTTTCTTACAAATTCACTTTGAAACTCTAGAGAGAAAATTATAGAGAGAAAGAAGAAAAGATTTCTACTACTTAACTTCTCTTATATTAGGTTCTTTTTACGATAAGGGGTGTTATTCTTTCTTATTCATGAAGAGAAGCTGTTGTTATTCCATTGCTTATTATTACATTGGAATAACTTTTGTATCTGTGATCTACCCTATACTTGGTGACATTCTTCTATTATTTCGTCTTTACTATTACATTTGGAATATCACATCACATGCATTTCTGTAGGACCGATTAAAATCTTTATTATTCTATTGGAATATCACATGCATGCGTTTTTGTGGGACGATTTAAATCTTATTAGTATTCTATTGGAATAACACAATACATCGGAAATACCGCATGCATGGTGATTTCATTGTTATTCCATTCTTTATTATTACATTTGGAACATCACATCGGTGCAATTTACTTTGACACGATTCCGTTATTTAGTAATACATTGGAATAACTGTTACATCGCGAAATACCGTATGCATGGTGATTTCTTTTGTTATTCCATTCTTTATTATACTCGGTTGGTTAAAGTTTTGACTTCTATACTCCATGAAATTAGTAGAATATCCTTGATATTTTGCGCTTCATCCGATATCTCTTTCATGGAAATATTCTCCTGATCATTCTTGAATTTTACTCTACAAAGCAGTATCATGTTGACAATTTGGACATTAGTAGTTCTTGGACAAATTAATTCTTGAACTTGTTTTATTGAATTCTAATATCATTGTCATCATCCTCATATTTATATTATGTTGAAAGTCATCTGTGGCCTGTAGTGCATAGATGGACTTGGTATGATTATGACCAGGGATTATTCGATGTAATCATGATCGTAATGTTACAAATGATGTGGTAAAAGTCCTCACTTGCCCGTAGTGCATTGATGGACAGTTGTTGGTATGATCATGACAATTAATGAATACACAAATATTCTTGGCCCGTAGTACATGGATAATTGTGGTCGTGATACTAAAGAATATCCTTGGCCGTAGTGCAGGGGTGATTCGATGATGTGGAATATTTATTAGTCGAGTCTCGTGATAATGATGATGAAAAACCTTTTTAATCATAAAAGATAGTAGATTTTATTTTTTACTTGACTCTTTTAATGGATTGCCTGTTCCGCTACAGTTAAACTTGATGTCTATTATATTTTATCAGTTTCACATTGTTGGAGACAAATGATAATTTATTCTGCATTATCTTAGTCATAATATTTATTACTGGGCTAGTTGAGCTCACCCTTTCTTTCACTGTTCTCTTTAGGAAATGAGAATATAGCTGGGACGAGTCGGGGAACGGAGTGATGGTCCAGAGGATAGCATTAGTAGTTCTCACTATTTTGTGAAATAGTGTGATAATAATTGTAATGAGGACTCCTTTTGAGTTTGTATAATATCTAGTATATAATATTTGTATTCAAACTCACAGTTTATGTTTTGTCGTATTGTACACGACAGTTGTGTTAGTAAGTTGTATTTGAATTCTGTACCATGTATCTGGCGACCCAAGATGGGTGATGTATACCTAATTTTGGGGGAGTCACAGTTGGTATCAAAGCTTAGGGATATGATCCCTAGCTAAGATGTGAGACTAGAACTAGGAGGGGAGAGACGGGGAATTCCTTCGCTAGTATGACCTACTTAAATTTATTTTGTATTTAAATTGGTTGGTCAGAGTTAAGAGATATTATGTTACATGTCAATTAACCTTTGTTTTGTGGCAATATCTGAAAATGACATCCAAAAATGTTGAGAATAGCAATGGAGCACAAGAGACCGTTGAGTCTCCACATATCAATAATCAGGAGAATGTGCATCGGAAGGAGACAATCCTCATACAAAAACAACAACAACCTTGACCAAATGATGAATGATGGATTGTTCGGAGGCTTTATGCAATTCATGCAACAATGAAAGAGGCGGCTCTGTCCAAAATGTAGGTGGAAACTCTTGGAAACTCTCAGGCGGTCATCGCTAAGCGATTCAAGGAGCTGGGACCACCGGAGTTTAAGGAGAGCCAAAACCACTTATGGCGGAAGCATGGATAAAGAGATCACCAAGATATTTGATGTCTTGGGATGCTCGAGAGCAAAAGGTTCCTTTGCCGCCTTTTATTCTGCGCGGAGAGGCAGATTACTAGTGGGAATTGGTAAAAGCGTACTCAACTGCCGTCTTGAAGATGTCTTGGGAGAAGTTCCAAGGCATTCAACGACAAATACTTTCGAAAGTATTCGTCACATGAAGGAGGTGCGGTTTATTAAATTGGAGCAAAACAATATGATCGTGTAATAATACGAGGAAAAATTTGCCTTGATTATCCCGATTTCGTCCCCACTTGGTGGATAATGAAGAGAGAATGGCGCGAATGTTTTAAGAGGTTTGAAGTCGAAGATACGTCAACATCTTATTTCATCATAAGCCGTGTTTGTATTCGGATGTTGTAAATAGGGCTCGATTGGTGGAGCACGATAATGAGTCAACATAACTAAAAAAGAAGCGATCGGCAAAATGATAATCTGGTGAGTGAGAAGCGATCATGAGCGGTGACAACAAGCGTGGAGGGAATCAAACGGGCGAAATGGTAACCACGCCGGTGGTAATCGGGCCAAAACAATAAGAATGGACATTTCAAAAAGAGGAGATTCAACAATGATGGAAAGACGTCAACACCAGCACCCGTTGTTAAAGAAGGAGAAAGACCACCTATCATATGCTTCAAATGTGGAGGGGAGGGACACATCAGTCCAAATTGCGCAATGCCGTCTAAAGCATGTTATAATTGTGGAAGAGAAGGTCACTTAGCCCAATTTTGTCGTTCACTGAAGACAAATTCAGCTAGGATGGAGGCACCAAAGGCTGTCCCAGAAAAGTCAAAGCCGGTAGTGCAAGGGAGAGCGTTTGTTGTGACCTCCCAGAAAGTAAGGAACCCGAATGAGGTCATCACGGGTAAGCTTATCATAAACTCTAGTGAAGTCTACACTTTATTTGATATCGGTTCTACCCATTCTTTTATTTCTCCTACTTGCGCTCAACGATTAAATTTGACTCCGGAGAAATTAGACTTTGACTTATATGTGGAAACTCCGTTGGGATAAACCTTCATTAAATCCACGGTTTATAAGTCTTGTTTGGTTCAAGTTGGTACCCACACATTACCTGTCGATCTTATTGCATTAAAAATACATGCATTTGATGTAATTCTAGGGATTGATTGGTTAACTACTCATCATGCAAAAATTGATTATTTTCGTAAGGTTGTTAGCTTTCATATTCCTAATCGACCTATTATGTGAATTAAAGCAACCAAACCATTAAAATCAATCACTGTCATCTCAAGCCATAAAGCTATTCGTTTATTGAAAAATGGATGTCAAGCTTTCTTAGTTCATGTCACAGATCTAAACCAAAACACGTCAGTTTTGAATAATATTTCTATTGTTAATGAATTTCCTGACGTATTCCCTGAAGAACTTCCTGACCTACCCCCAGAGCGTGAAATTTAATTTTGTATCGACCTTGAACCCGGTATAAAACCCATTTCTAAATTCCCATATCGAATGGCTCCTATTGAACTTCGGGAGTTAAAAACTCAACTTCAGGAATTGTTAGACATTGGCTTTATTCGTCCTAGTACTTCTCCTTGGGGTGCTCCTGTTCTATTCATGAAGAAGAAAGATGGGAGTATGCGACTTTGTATTGATTATCGGGAGTTGAATCATGTCACCATCAAAAATAGGTACCCATTGCCACGTATTGATGATCTGATTGACCAGTTGCAAGGAGCCAAATTCTTTTCAAAGATTGATCTTCGTTCAGGATATCACCAATTGAAGATTAGAACCGATGACATTCCAAAGACGGGCCGAGAACTCAGTGCGGGCATTATGAATTCCTAGTCATGTCCTTTGGATTGACTAATGCTCTCGCTGCCTTCATGGATATAATGAACTGAGTATTCAAGGAATATTTGGATCATTTTGTGGTCGTCTTTATTGATGACATCCTCATATATTCCAAAACCCGTGAAGATCATGAGCAACACTTGAGGATGATACTCCAAAAGCTTCGTGAAAATAAGCTTTATGCCAAGTTGAAGAAATGTGAGTTCTGGCTTGAGGAAGTAGCATTCCTTGGGCACGTGGTATCAAGTCATGGAATATCTGTTGACCCGACAAAGATTGAAGCTATTCAAAGCTGGGAGCAACCTAAATCGATGGATCAAAATCACGTAGCTTTCTCGCTTATTTGGTTATTATCGGAGATTTGTAGAAGGGTTTTCTCGAATTGCTACTCCACTAACTCAGCTGACTCGGAAAGATACAAAGTTTGGTTGGAGCGAGGAATGTGAGAAGAGTTTTCAAGAACTCAAGAAGAGACTCATTTCAAAGACCTGTTACACAATAACATCATCTGGTTTGGAGGATTTGTCATCTACGGTGATGCTTGAAGCAAAGGGTTAGGATGTGTTCTCATGCAACATGGGAAAGTCATAGCCTATGCCTCACGACAACTCAAAGAATATGAGAGGAATTATCCTACTCATGATCTAGAGTTGGCAGCTTTTGTCTTCGCACTAAAGATTTGGAGGCATTACTTGTATGGGGAGAAAGTGGAGATCTTTACGGATCATAAAAGCCTCAAATATTTCTTCACTCAAAAAGAACTCAACATGCGATAATGACGTTGGCTTGAACTATTGAAAGATTATGATCATACTATCCAATACCATCCTGGAAAAGCGAACGTAGTAGCTGACGCATTGAGTAGAAGATCGTATGCGGGTACGAGTGCAATATTGTCAACGCAAAGGCCCATTTTGTATGACTTGCAAAGGATGGAGATAGAGATAAAGACTCCAGGGACCCACGTGATGATGGCAAATATATGAGTAGAACTGACTTTAATTGATAAAATTAAAGCTGCTCAAATTACAGATCCGGAGCTGATGCGTATGAGGAAGAAAGTTCAAGAAGGTGCGATGCCGGAAGCAAGAATCGATGAAGAAGGAATACTTCGAGTCAACTCCAGACTTTGTGTTCCTAACGACCCTGATTTAAAGTATAAAATCATGATGGAGGCGCACAACACACCGTTTGCAATCCATCCTGGGAGTACCAAATTGTATCATGATCTTCGACATACATTTTTGTGGGGAAATATGAAGAGAGAGATAACGCTGTTTATCTCAAGGTGTCTAACGTGTCAACGAGTCAAGGCGGAGCATCAAGTACCAAAAGGTCCATTGCAACCACTTGAAATTCCAGAATGGAAGTGGGAGCACATTACCATGGATTTCATTACTGGTCTTCCCAATGTTTTTCAAGGCATAGATGCGATTTTGGTCATTGTTGATAGATTGACCAAGCCTGCTCATTTCTTACCGATACGAGAAACTTATACACTTGAATGTCTTGCTCGTATGTACATAAACGAGGTTGTAAGATTGCATGGTATGCCAGTATCCATAGTTTCTGATAGAGACCCAAGATTCACTTCGCGATTTTGGGTTAGTTTGCAAAAAGCTATGGGCACAAATTTACGATTTAGCTCGACATATCATCCTCAGACGGACGGACAGTCGGAGAGGACTATTCAAACTCTTGAAGATCTATTAAGACTCTGTGTCCTTGATTTTAAGGGAAGTTGGGACAAGTTCTTACCATTGGTGGAGTTTTCCTACAACAAAGGTTATCAAGCAAGTATTGGCATGGGTCCATTCAAGCGTTGTATGGAAGAAAGTGTCGTTCTCGGTATCTTTGGGATGAGGTGGGTGAAGAAGCGTTGTTGGGACCGAGAGTGGTGCGTATGACTACGAAAAAGATTCAAACGATCCGATAACGTATAAAAACCTCACAAGATCGACAAAAGAGTTATGCCGATCTTCATCGAAAGGACGTGGAATTCGATATAGGAGATCATGTGTGTTGCTCTATGGAAAGGAGTTACGAGATTTGGAAAGAGAGGAAAGCTCAATCCTCGATTCATCTACCATTTTAATCCTTGATCGAGTAGGAACTGTGGCCTATAGACTCGCTTTACCGCCAAGTATGTCTCATGTTCATAACATTTTTCACATATCCATGTTACGTAAATATGTGAAAGACCCGAACCACATTATTGAGTTGGAACCGGACGAAATAGCGGAATATTTGACGTATGAAGAGGTTCCTGTTCAAATCTGAGATAAGAAGGAACATATTCTACGCACCAAGGTTATACCTCAAGTCAAAGTTTTGTGGAGAAACCACGATGTTGAGGAAATGGCTTGGGAGTTAGAATCTGAAATGAAATCAAAGTATCCTTACCTCTTCAACATACCAGGTACGTACCCTAATTTCGAGGGCAAAATTTCATAAGAAGGGGAGATTGTAAAACTCCAACTTTTTGAATAAAGATGAATTTTCTATAAATATTATTTTTGAATATTATGGAGTGAAATTGATATAATAGTTGTGGGTAATATTTATAAATTTTGCAAAGTACGCAAGTTGTTATATAATATTCGATTGGTCGGGGAATATTAGGAATATTCGTTTTAACAGGGAATATTAGTACAACGGCACAATCATTGGTGGACCCCACAACGGAATTATTGTCGAATTGAGAAAATGACAAAAATACTTTTATGAAAATAACGGCGGAAGTTTTACCGATTAGCTCGTTGAAACACCCGATGTTAAAAATACTGAGAATCTGGCGTGGTTGCATAGTAGCACACGGTATTGATTATTGATGCTTACGTGATAAGTCACTCGGTTTTGTTGGTATTATTAATGTAATAATACAAAAATCTTTTATATAAAAGCAGAATACTTTTATAAAGTTATTCTATAAATAGAATATATTATATTCTATAATGCATAGTGTTGCATAAGTATGCGCATAGTGTTTTGCATAGTAAAATCTTTTTATATAAAGCAGAATACTTTTATAAAGCTATATCTCATTTTATTAGACAATAATTAGAATATATTATATTTTATTATGCATAGTGTTTGCATAGTAAAATCTTTTATAAAGTTATTCATTTTATTAGATTATAAATAGAATATATTATATTTTATTTAAAAGATTTTGCTTTAAATATGGACCGTCGATTAAAGTAAATCAATCTGGACCGTTCATGAGTTAATTCTTATGCGGTCCATTTTCTATAAATAGAAGCTCATTCCTTCATTATTTTCTTACTTAATTCTTTGAAACTCTAGAGAGAGAAAATTATAGAGAGAAAGAAGAAAAGATTTCGCTACTTAACTACTCTTATATTTGACTCTTTTTTACGGTAAGGGGTTTTATTCTTTCTTATTCATGAAGAGAAGGCTGTTGTTATTCCATTGCTTATTATTCTATTGGAATAACTTTTATGCTGTGATCTACCCTATACTTGGTGACATTCTTCTATTATTCCATCTTTACTATTCATTTGGAATATCACATGCATGCGTTTTCTGACGGACTGATTCCATCTTTATTATTCTATTGAAATATCACATGCATGCGTTTTACATCGAACTGGTTAAAGTCTTTATTATTATTACATTGGAATATCACATGCATGCGTTTTTTACACCTGATTGATTCCGTCCTTATTAGTATTCTATTGAAATAACTTTGTCTGTCGCGAAGTACCGTATGCATGGTGATTTACATTGTTATTCCATTCTTTATTATTACGTTGGAACATCACGCCGGTCAATGAATTTTTGACGACTTCGTTCCGTTATTTAGTATTCTGTTGGAATAACTTTGTCTCTATGCAATCTTGCATTCATGGTGATTTCTTTTGTTATTCCATTCTTTATTATACTCGGGTTGGTTAAAATTTTGACTTTTTATACTCCATGAAATTAGTAGAATATCCTTGATATTTGCGCTTCATCCAAATATCTTTTCATGGAAATATTCTTCTTGATCATTCTTGAATTTTACTCTACAAAGCGATATCATGTTGACAATTTGGACATTAGTAGTTCTTGGACAAATTAATTCTTGAACTTGTTTTATTGAATTCTTATATCATTGTCATCATCCTCATGTTTTATATTATGTTTGAAAGTCATCTGTGGTTTTGTAGTGCATAGATGGACTTGGTATGATTATGACTGTGGATTATTGATTGTAATCATGATAGTAATGTTACAAATGATGTGGTAAAAGTCCTCACCGGCCCGTAGTGCATTGATGGGATGATTGTTGGCATGATCATGACCATTAATGAATACACAAATATTCTTGGCCCGTAGTGCATGGATAATTGTGGTCGTGATACTAAAGAATATCCTTGGTAGTAGTGTAGGGGTGATTCGATGATGTGGAATATTTATTAAAAGTGAGTCTCGGCCGATATGATGATGAAAAACCTTTTTAATTATAAAAGATAGTAGATTTTATTTTCTACTTGACTCTTTTAATGGATTGCTTGTTCCATTGCAGGTTTAACTTGATGTCTATTATATTTTATCGGTTTAACATTGTTGGAGACTAATGATAATTTATTACGCATTATCTTAGTCATAATATTTCTTCTTGGGCTAGTTGAGCTCACCCTTTCTTTCTTTGTTCTCTTTAGGAAATGAGAATATAGCCGGGACGAGCGGGAAGCGGAGTGATGGTCCGAGAGGATAGCATTAGTAGTCCTCACTATACGTGAAATAGTGTGATAATAATTGTAATGAGGACTCCTTTTGAGTTTGTATAATCTCTAGTAGATAATATTTGTATTCAAACTCACAGTTTATGTTTTGTCGTATTGTACACGACAGTTGTGTTAGTAAGTTGTATTTGAATTCTGTACCATATATCTGGCGACCCAAGATGGGTGATGTATTCCTAATTTTGGGGGCGTCACAGTTGTGGTACTAACTCTTGGAGTAAGACTGAGATGAACAAATTTTAATGTCGTAAATCGACCTATGCGCTATTATTGAGTATTATGCATTATATAGGGTACAAAGGAGTTGGCCACTCCAGGTACTTGCAGAAGAGTATAGTTTAGTTTTTATAACTAATTTATATTCTTGTGGTAATTTAGTTTTAATAACTAAATGATCCCTCTATTAGTTCACGATCCTCTGTGATCACTCAAAATGAAATATGGGTATATCCCACTTTATTGAAGATCGTTGCAGTATTGTTAATTCCTTTTGTTCAATTGAATATTATTGAATCTTTGAAAGAATTATACTCTTTCATATCGGATATGTTATTCAGTATGAAATAGTAGAATGTTATATTATTGAGATTGAATTATTATTCCGCTATCTCGAAATCATTTGATTGTTGTTGAAGTTCTATACAAGCTAGACTATTCAATTCATGATATATATATATATATATATATATATCATTTATTGTATATCATAACTTGCGGGGCAAACTTGTTGCTCAACCTTGTTAAATAAAATATTTCAGCTAGGAACGATGAGGCCAGCGGGGGTAAGCAGAACAAAGGCAAAGGCATAGTGCTGGAGTAGTTTTATGTTAAGAATATTTACTATGTTGTTTTGTAAACCCTTTTTGTATATCTACAGGGTAAATTTGTAATGTTAAGGTTAGATGACCTGGGATAATGTTGTTAACCTATTAATTAACTTTATGTAAGTTTATATTCATCAATGAATGGGTAGTTAGATGTTATTATATTATGGATCGTGAGCACCAAACTCGAGGGTCAGGTAACCCGGATTTGGGGGCGTCACATCAACTATGACTCAGTGTGTTAGAAACTAATCGTGGAATATAATGACATATGTATAGAAGCATGATAGGTGATGATTTGATTATTGTAAGTGTAAACACATATTAATTTATACGTACTAATTGAAAAGGCCGACTTGTTAATGTTAGGTCGTTTCAACGCGAGTTAGTTAAAGCTAGTATTATCTTGTAGCTGAGCAAACATGCAAGTATCTAAACCTTACGCACTACCTTTATTTTGTGCAAATAGGTATATGTTTATGCAAGTTCTTTGAACCCTACTTTTATTGAGCAAGTTCCTTGAACCCTACTTTTGTTAAGCAAGTTTCCCTGAACTTACCCTAAATTATATTGAGCAAGTATCCGAAATTATTATGTTGCAAGTTTCCTTAAACTTCACTCTTGATTGTGAAATTTTCCTATCCTTCTCATATCGTATGGAGAAGGTTATTGTTGAATTGAAAGTTATTCATTTAAGCTTGAACTTTATTTCCAAGAATGTTATTAAGTGGTTTAATTACCTTACAATTATTCCACATTGATATTATTGACATTCGCACTTAGTGCACTTGAATTCGTGCAGTCTTGGACTTGTACTTCATTTAAAGTTCTATAATTCTTGAACTATGTCAGATAGAGTTTGAACCTTTGTTCGGTCAGACAAGTATATGAAGTTTTATAAAAGTTATCCAAACCAGTTGATGGTAAGGGTTCTTAGACTGAAAGAATGCCCCTTCTATGATAGGGGAGTACCCCAGGTATCTAATATAAGATACAAAGAACAGATTTCACTACAAAAAAAATGGGCCTTTAGCAACGATTTTTCAGGCAACGACTTTATAAGTCGTTGCTAAAAGTATATGTTTAGCAACGAAATTTGTCATTCGTTATAGATTGTGCCAGGCTTTCACTTTTTGCAACGAAATTCATATGTCGTTGCAAAATTTCGTTGCTAATAAATTGGCGGAAAAAAATTTCGTTAGAAATTCGTTGCAAAATTTTCGACCACTTGCTTTCCCGTCATCGTGGGCAACAAAAGGTTTTTTATTGCTAAAAATGGGACTTTAGCAACGATTTTTCAGGCAAAGTCGTTGCTAAAAGTGTATGTTTAGCAACAAAACTTGTCCTTCGTTGCAGATTGTCTCAGGCTTTCACTTTTTGCAACGAAATTCATAAGTAGTTGCAAAATTTGGAAACAAAATTCGTTAGAAATTTGTTGCAAAATTTCTAACCACTTAATTTCTCCTCATCGTGGGCAACGTAAGTTTTTTTGTTGCTATATTTCGTTGTCTAATATGGACCCATTCATTGGCAACAATTTTTATTTTTGTTGCATATTTTATACAACTTTTTGCAACGACTATTAAAATGTTGCCTTAAATTAAGATAATAATAATAATAATAATAATAATAATAATAATAATAATAACAATAATAGTAGTAATAATAATAATAATAATAGTACTAATAATAACAATAATAGTAGTAGTAGTAGTAATAATAATAATAATAATAATAATAATAATAATAATAATAATAATAATAATAATAATAGTACTAAATACTAATCCTTGCAAAATAATAGCAACTAGGCCCAGGTGCTCGGGTGGTCATTGGATCAATATTCCAAATTGGAGGTCTTGTGTTCGAATCTGTGCATCAACATATTTTTTGGGATAAAGTTCAATATTCCAAACACGTCGGCCAATCCACATATGATATGCACGTATATGTGTGTGTGTGTGTGTGTGTGTGTATATATATATATATATATATATATATATATATACATATTCCTTTCAAAATTTCTTATCAAACTAAATAAAATACTACAAAATCTCAACATTAAACTAAATATATATAAAGTAACTATGAATATTTTTATATATAAATATATATATGTAAACAAATATTCATATAAATATTTATAAATTTATCTCGTAAATATTCATATAAATATTTATAACAAATATTCATATCTAAATTTTATAAATTTTAGATGAAATATTTATAAATTTATAAATAAATATTGTTTATAAATTTTAAAGATAAATTTATATGAATATTTGTTTATAAATATTTATATGAATATTTAGAGATAAATTTATAAATATATATATATATATATTAAAATATTCATAGTTACGTTATATAAATATCCATAGTTACTTTATATATATTTAGTTTAATGTGGAGATTTAAGATGAGTATATATATATATATATATATATATATATATATATATATATGTGTGTGTGTGTGTGTGTGTGGTAATAGAATTTATCTAATAGACAAAAAATATAACATAAGAAGCAAAAATATCACAGCTAGGTTTTGATCCTAAGACCTATGGGTTATTGGGCCATTAAGCTACCACTAAGTCATTCTAATTTATTAGTTAACTAAACTACCGCCATAACTATTAGCGGTAGAAAGTATAGCACATGAGCAAATGAGGGGCAAATGAGTAATTTCTCGTCATCTATTGAATTAGCAGAGAGGAAACCATTTCAATCTATGTCATCCAATGTTGCGATCAACAGTATAAATTCATAAAATTTGCCAAGAAGATTCTTTTTGTGAAATAGAGTGAGTAATATTTATGATTATAATGTCTAATTTAAATTAATTCCCATAGTTTTAAATTTTACAATTTTGAAATCTATTCCAAAAAGTCAAAATGGAACTCATCCAGGGAAATGAACAAAATATTATTTATTAAGAATATATATTTTATAAATATGAAAAAAAAGTATCTAATATATACAAAAAAATTCAAAGTTCCTAAGATCGTGGACCCCACAACCCAAATGTAGGTCCGCTCATCATTCAAAATAATAATAATAGTAATAATAATAATAATATGAAGAAAATTAATAATTATTATTTCAAAATAATAATAATAACTTCAAAATAATAATAACAATAATAATAATAAATTTTAAATAATTATTATGATTATTATTAATGTTTCACTCCGTCCATCTCAAAATATATGCCCAATTTTATTTTTTTTAAAGTTATAATTTTTGAAATTAAAATTGAGCACATATAGATATATTTTCTAATTTTCAAAAATTAAAATTTGTCCTTAATTTTCCCATTGGGTCATATATTCAGGGTGAGTATTAAGTTATCCATACAATTACTGTGCAGGAAAAACTGTAAATAAGAAATTACTTGCCCATAACCACAAGTAAAAGCAGAGACAAGAGCTCCACAGGCTAGAAGAATATGAACGCATTCTGGAGTTCTTTGTCGTGCTACTAAGTGGAGTGGTGTAGCACCCCTGCATTTGCAAGCTAAATCTGAGCAAATTGCTTTTATATACTCACCATTACATATTAGCAAGCATATTATTTAATTCCTTGGTTCCACCAAAAATAGTCCTCGTTCAATTGTCATTTTTTTTGTTCCATACTCTTTTATTTAGTAATATAAATGACACAATTTTATTATCATTGTCACCATTACTAAACTATCATTTATTTAATTTTAGGGGTGATTATTAAATACAAATACATTCGAATCTCTATATGAATGTTTATATAGAGAAACTGTACACAGAATGCTTAGCACGAGGGTGGACTGGGTTGCGAGAGAATAACTTCAAGCAAACTGATTGGCATAGTAAGCAGCGTAGTGCACACAGGCTCTTCCATGCAAATGAAGTCAAACATCAAAATCTAAAAAATTTCAAGCAAGTGTAATTAATATGTGCAAGTATTTACCAATTCAAAAAATAAATAAAAACACTATTAGTAGTATACACACTAGCGCTTTGCTTGAATAAGACTTTTCACGCAGGATAGGTTCCCATACATTGCCGCCAACATCAGTGGGGTATGGCACAATCACAAACAAATCAAAATCTATAAATGAGCTATGATCAGTATATATATATATATATACAAACACTACCACAAAAATTGCAAATACAAAATATATACCTATTTATGACGATTCAATATATATGGATTAACACACCGATCCAACAGCATAGAAAGAACCTGCTCATAATCAAAAGAGACCCATTAATAAAATTTAGATATGAATATTTGTTTATAAATATTTATATGAATATTTGATATATATATATATATATATATATATATATATATATATATATATATATATATTATATATATATAGTAATAAAATTTATCTAATAGACAAAAATATAACATAAGAAGCAAAAATATTACAACTAGGTTTTGAACCTAAGACATATGGGTTATGGGGCCATTAAGCTACCACTGAGTCATTCTAATTTATTAGTTAACTAAACTACCGCCATAACTTGTAGCGGTAGATAGTGTAGTACATGAGCAAAAGGCTTATACACGATCTAATTAGTCGTGAAGGCCCTTTTCTAGAAACAACATGTATCCCAATTGCTGGTTTGACAATCCTTATGTGGCCGCTTATCGTTATTGGAAGCATTATAATGGCTATCTTCTCAAGTATTTTCATAGGATTGTATGGTTCAGTTATAGTATATCAGGTTTGCTTGAATCCCGATATAGTCCTTACTTTTGTTAGACTCGCTATTTTGAAATGGAGGAATGTAACGTTAAACCTTCATGTATATGTAGGAACGTTTCTTTTCAAAGAGGTCTTGCTTATGTGATTGCAATGGTTCTTTGAATTTGGCGAGTACACAAATGATTGGCTATATCTTCGTGAGGGTCTATCCTCCCCAAGTAATCATTCCATCGCGATTCTTGACTTCCCTTTTTTAAATGTACATATATAGGCATATAGCTTTTGTGAAAACCATCTTCGCTATAGATATTACTCGCTTTGTTCTTCCATCTTTAACATTATAGTCCTCTTTGCTCCAACCAAGCCCCAATATAGAAAGAAGATCTTACCTCATCAAACCCTTACATTTGTAGTTCGGTATGCATTTGACAAAATAAAGACTAGTGGTTTCCTACCCACTTGCTTTGAAGAACATTGAAGAACCACTGAAGCAGTCAAACTTGCGGGGACACGTCAACTTGCTTCTTAGTTTTAATGTGTTTGCATTAGATTAATTGGGCACCATAATTAATTTATTCCTTTTAATTTTTAATCTTTATTATATATTTATTTATTTATCATGAAGTGATGTTACTACAAAAGCATCTTGTATTACTTTTATAACTAAAAAGGTTTTATTATTCTCTTTACGGATAAGGGTATGGGGATTTGATGGTATAACATTCTTACCAGATTCTAGATTTTTGAAATGTTGACAAAGATCATAGATACTTGCTTGTGCATATGTTGCTCATAATTATTCCCATCTTTCTTCTCATAAAATCTTACATAAGCGCCATTATCGATCCCTTTTATGCTGCTTCTTTGGGAAGCATACAATTAATGTGATGCTACAACAAATCTCGGTAGAAAACACGGTTTGACAACCTATTCACGCCATTTAAAGAGTGCAATTTGTTTTAGTGATTTTATTATTGGCAATTTCATTCAACTTCTACCTCTAAAACTTTAATATTATTTTAATGATAACAATATTTTGTGATATCTCTTTGGAATGTATGAATTTAAATCTTTTCTTTTTGTTAGGAGGAAGCGGTTGGAAGATTCGGGGTTCTTAATGAATCTCTTCGTTCTAGAGATTATCGAGTATCTATTGATTATTTGTTTTAAGTGTTTTATGTGTTCGTGTGTTTGACTCTTCAAAAGGGTCCATAATTAGCGTCGAGTTAGACAAACCATTCTTTTTTTTTGTTATAATGGCCTTTGCAAAAGTCTTTTATAATAGCTACTACTATGTTTTGGATTGGAATTAGTTGCTCGGTGTTTGTGCTTATATAATATGTAATGTTACATTGTTCTGGAATTCAGTGTTAATGAATATATTGTTTGCACATGCTTTTCCAGGCGATGGCTCCAAAATAGCCAAATACTGGACTCTTTGTGGGTCTGAACAGAGGACATATTGTAACCAAGAAGGAATTTGCACCACGCCCTTCTGATAGAAAAGGAGTAAGTTTTATATCTTTAATTTACACTGTTAATAATTTCTATACTACTTTAGAATTAGCTTACATTTATTTTGCATTATGTAGGACATACGATACATTTGTGATATGTGTTTTATTCGGTAATTTCATTTCGAAAACCAAAGAAAAGAACCATTTTTGTTAGAAACCTTATCGGGGGAAAACATATAGTCATATCAACCTATTCGAGGCTTTGTCGTCACGTCATATCAATTTTCTTTGAGAATTACGGGCTTTACTCAAGAAGTCATTTTGTGAAGGCGTAAGTAATATCTTATCATGCATGACTACTAATTTTTTAAAGGAGCGGTTTGTGTTACTTGGAGGATTAATAGTGTATTGCTTGAACTTTATATGTTCTTTGATTTTCCACAGCTCAAGTTGCACTTCTCCTTATTGTTTACATCGGATATGGGCTCACCGAGGAGGTGTTGTTTTGTTTCTATTATTCGCTAACAGATTAGCAGTTGGTTTCTTGTGATTTCATGGCTCTTCGCTTCCTTATATATATCAACCCATCCTGGGTTTAAGTGGCAAAAGTGAGTTGATGTTTATGTTTTGCATTGACCCCTCAATCTTCTATGCTTGACTATATATTTGGATTTTAAGGCCTTCGGTTAATTTACAGAGTATGTTTATGATGCTTATTGAAATTTGACTCTTGTCTTGTCTATATCTTATTTTTACCATGTATGACCAGAACTGTGGAAGATTTTGATGATTGGATCAATTGGCTTCTGTATAAAGGTGGAGTTGGGGTTAAGGGAGATAATAGCTGGGAATCTTGGTGGGATGAAGAACATGTTTGTTACAACTGTTTTCTTTGAACTTGCTAGTTTTTGTTTCCTTTAGATGTTGCATTTGATATCATTTAGCTTCCTCGTATCTAGTGGTTTCTTCTTTTTGATTTTTGTTATTATCTATTTTTGTGAAATTCATTTTCTTAGTCTTTTCTGTGGGAAAGAGTTTTGGATGTCTGGTATGAAGTAGCCCATTATGTTATAACTTCACCATGTTTCCCTTGTAGCCAGGTGATTTTTTGACTTAGTTTTTCTACAGTTCGTTTATATTTTGCATGACCATGTAGGAAACTTACTATGGACCTCTCTCGTTGACACTAAATTGATAGGTCTCACGCCACATCAACGGCCAAGAGACATCTTGATGGTTTCTTACCGATTGAAGACTTAAATCTGGAGTCTGGCGAATCGAAGCGGAAAGAAAGTGCGATTGGGATCAAGAGGCCCGATCAAAGGTATGACAATGTATCAGTTCTCAACTATATTGTTATTAAAGTTATTGAAGGTTAAAATGTCATTCTTTTTCTTATTTATTCTACTCCTCCCAACACCTAACATAAGCAGGACTGGACAGGGTAATGGATTATTATTTATTTTTTCTGAAATAGTTTGACATTAATTTGACAGGGCAATCATGATGGGTCTTATGCTTCATGCAAATGCAAAACAGCTAATTAGGGTTTTCTCTGTGGATTGCTTCGTTTTCCTCCCTTCTGCTACCTAGCCTAGTAGGTTTTATTGTTTAAAACAACCTAAAAAGATCAATCATATATCTGATTATCCTCCATGAATGAACTCGCCAGAAACTCACTGTTTTCAGTGAGATTTAATCCAAAACTTCTGTGATTATTTATTGTTTACACTTATAAACATATGTAGAAGCTATGCAGAGAGTAAAAATGAGGTTCATGAAGGAAAAAGATTTCATTCTCGGAGCACCTATATATGAAATGACACCAGTTGTATGTGCACTTTCACTATACTTCCAACTCCCCATTTATTTTCTTGTTCTTTTTCTATTCTGTCTCAAAATTTGGAAAATGTGCATACATAAAACTTTTTAAATTATAAGTTGCCTAGGATTTTAGCCTATGTATGTTGTAAATGGGCAAGCACCAGTGGAAGCATGGTGTAGATGATTTTTATAGGAATGAACTGTTACTGGCCAACCAATATTGATTATGAAACTGATGCTTTTATCTTTGTGGTGCGGCGTGTGCAGAAAACTCAGTTTTTGTGATGGGTGATAATCGCAACAACGGCTATGATTCGCATGTATGGTATGTAGTCTCAATCTTCAGCTCATAAATACTTTTCACAAGATATCATGTTTCAAGTATTTTTGCATGCTTTTTGGAGATAAGCCATCCCCTTATTAAATTGAATGCAATGATGGAAAATATTTTTGGCAATAGAAAGTGGAGTACTTGTTCTAACTTGTGCTATAACCAGGTTGGAGAGTGATTATGCATTGATGTGCCAACCATATTTATTGTTTAGTCACTCAAATTGAACAAGAAATTGGTTGTATTCTAAAGTATTATGAAATAGGAGCCAAGCCTTGACATTGTACCACGTAGTAACTCTATTGTCTTTATGTATTGATTTTGGCACTAAGTGCCTCTGGTGACTTATTTGCTTCATTTTCCTGACTTGCTATTATTGTTAAATGTGCAGGAAGACTGCTTCTACGACCTGCCTTACAATACTGGGTATCAAATTTTTGTGCTACGTTTACGGAAGACAAGGGACGAAATTATGAAATGTACTCTTTCTATATATGTAGATACATACTTTGATTGAAGAACTGTGGTAGCTTTAGATGGTTAATTGTAAAGATAATGAATGATTATGTAGCGAATGATTTTATTAAGTTAATAATATTTTAGTTTTTTGTGTTTTTGCCATTATTTGCTATGGAGACATTGAGCCAGCTAGGTACACAAAAAGAATGTCAAATTTTGATTTGGCAACAATATAATTCGTTACCAAAGCATTGAACAAGTTTTAATATAGCAACAATTTTTTATACATTTAACAACAAATTTTCGTTGCTAATGGCATTAAAAATATAATATTTGCCAATGAAAAATTAACCTAATAACAACGGAGAGGATATTATTGCTAATACTAACATAAAAGGCAACATTTTTTATCATTGCAAATCATATCAACTTTTGTTGCACATATAAAGAAACAACAACATATAATGTCGTTGCTAATCGACGACTTTCGTTGCTATTAAAATATAACCAGTAACAAACATTTTCATTGCTGATTCAGTATAATGTCGTTGCCAAATAATATAATCAGCAACGAAAATCGTTGCTAAAAAGTTAAATTCCGCAACAAAAGCAAGCCTAGGAAACAATTTTCATAATTTACTGCAACGAAAAATGTCGTTGCAAAATGGTGTCAATAGCAACGAAAATGCATGGTCGTTGCAAAAAAAAAGAGTTCATTTCGTTGCCAATTAGCAGGCTTTTGCAACGAAATGGGGTTTTTAGCAACAAAATTTTAATTATTCTGCAACAATACATTTTGTTTCTAAAGGATCGATGTATCTGTACGAAAGTCAAATTTCGTTGCAAAATGTATTACTTTTGGCAACGAAAAAATACGCTTCGTTCATGAATAATTAGCAATGCTCATTCTTGCAAGAACGAAAAGATTAACGATGATAAAGTCGTTGCCAAAAACCTTTAGCAACGAAATTTGGCACCTTTAGCAATGAAAATCGGTTGTTGCTGAAGCCCCATTTTTTTGTAGTGTTTAAATGTTATGCATATACATAGTGTACGCGAGGCTGATCCCCTCAAGTATCTGTAGACAGTAACCAAAGGATCAATTAACTATTGATTCCATTGGAGTGTTATAGTTCAAAGTCTACTCGACTAGCAGTTATTCTAAAAGCAAACATTGTCCTTGCTTATGATATTCATATTGTTGAATCCGTTGCTAGATATTTTCCATTCATCATGATATATCCTTATTGTTGTATTTAAACTTGTTGAGAAAACTTGTTGCTCATCCTTGCTATATCATGAATATATTGTAGCTAAGCCACACCCCCAAATTCAAGCAGAATCGAGGGAGGAAGGATACTTCAATTCCATAAGATTTGGTGTTCCTTTGTCCAAATAAATTATAACTAACTACCCATAAACAAAGATATAATTAAACTCAAAAGCTTAAATAATAAATCTCCCATCAAGGGTTACATAATCTCAATATAAATCCCAGGTCATCTAAATTTTAATACAATCATCAGCGGAAATTAAAACATGATCATAATTAAATCTAGTACATAAGCTTCATAAATAAAAGATAACTTAAACGTTATCGTTTAATTAATCACTTTGTCCTTGCCCTTGCTTGTAGAAAACTCTTCAAACTTCTTAACTTCATCTGCATTATTTTATGCAAGAGTGAGCAAACAATTGCCCACAAGAAGGATAATATACAATAACGGTTTATGAATGATAATTACTTTGAGTTTTCAATGGTAAAGTATTCTTCTTAGGAACAATAAAATTTAATTCAACAACTATGAGTTCAAAGGAATAATGAACATTACTTTAACAATAGATATCAACATCAAAGAATACACTGAGGCTCACAAGACCACAAACCATACTCTAGGTTTCAAGTATTTCTACTTTAACCTTTAACAGTCTAAAAGACTATAATCATCATCTTCGTCCTAGGTTAACAGGTGTTTCTACTGTAACCTTTAATAGTCTAAACGACTATATGGACCATCGTTCCGTACTCCAGGTGATTAGCCCTTTGTACTATGTATTGCGCAAACATTTTAACGCTATTGCGTATTTCTAAAATAATCACCTAATAATAGGGTTATTCATGTTAGCTTAGATCATC
Organism: Panax ginseng; assembly: GCA_020205605.1. NCBI lineage: Eukaryota > Viridiplantae > Streptophyta > Magnoliopsida > Apiales > Araliaceae > Panax > Panax ginseng. The sequence continues at coordinate 55,641,645 of CM035140.1, forward strand.
AGGTTCCGAACCAAATGAAGTTTGGTTGGGAATTAGCTTTCAAGGAATTCTAGATCTTTAGAATGCTCATCAACCAAGTACTGGTTGGAATCAGATAGAAACAAATAACTATTCAAGAGTTTGATTATAATATCTTCATGAACAAGGTATATCGATGAATCAATAAGAAGAACTAGAGTATTAATAAATTTCTAAATTGAACAAATGTTATCATCGACAACATGCTTTCAAAATTTGTGTGAGTATATATGCAAACCAAAGGAAGTTTGGTTTGGGTTGACTTCAAAGGTAATTTAGAGTTTAGAACATTCATCAACTAAAGATTAGTTGAATTGAAAAAAAAAAATCGCTAGACAACTTAGAGTTAAAGTACAATAATGTAAGATAGTACAATGATATTGGAGAACGAAGATCAAACAACAGTTATTAGTAGCTGAATAAACAACATTACTGACTTTGAATAAACAAGGTAATCTCGTTTGAAATAAAGAAATAAAGATTAACTAACTTGTTCAACAATTAAATGAGAGTTAAAGAATTCGCATGACAATAAATCGTCAAACAAGAGGTTAGAGTTAGAGAATCTGCATAAGTATAACGTAATAGTGAAAAGTAACCTTGCTGAATAATAAAGTAGCAAAGGTTAGGGAACTTGCCTCTTGCGTAAGCTATACAATTACAACTCACGTACTCCAATAACCTACACATAGGTTTAGAACCACAATACCTATTAGATATGCTAACATACCATAATATGTACATTTCTTTCTAAACTTATCATTTTAGCACAAGTCTTATGCTACTATACAAATATTAGAAATTTCAAGTGTTAATCTTCATAATACTTATTTACTAATCCTCATTCTCAATAAATCACAACATGTCATTTTCATAGTTTACTAACTTCTTATAACTTTAGAATCACTAACCACATAACACTATGTTGTTTTAACCTTGTCGTTACACATTTGACACATTAACATAACCTTAGACCAAGTTATAGTGGTGTTACAAAGTCTAGCATGAAGAGCAGACCTCCTTTATCTCAGAGGAGAGGTAGGTATGTAGCATTGCGCCATACACAAGCTGGGACCGTGGCAGTAATTGCTTGTGCCATTTTTTTGCCTTGGCTTGCCGCCAATTAAGCTTGTACTACGTACAACAGAACGTAGAAAGGCGAATGAAAAGCGATGGCCAGAATTTTAGCCCAACTAACACGAATTTCACCCACCAAACAGTGAAATTAACACGTAAAATAAATATACAACTATCATAAACATGATTGCTAACATATTCAATCACTTAGCACAATTTAACAACAACTAAAACTATTTTAATTTCTCAAAATTCATATTTTTCATATAAAACTCCATTTTTGATATCTCTTAGAAAAATCATCACTGTAATCTCTATACTTGACCAAATCACCTCATTAAAATTACGTTATCTTCATTTCTTAATGGACTAGCATAATCAAGCCTCAATTCACAAATTAACATACAAATTGACCACTAAAATTGGTACTTTTACAAGCCACATGGAAAATATATTTGTAATTTACTTTTCTTCCTTTTTTAAATTGTAATTAATATATGAATTCTTTGTTTAAACATAAATTCAACCATCACCAACACATATAATCACAATTACCAGTTATATATCAATAATTCAACAAATTAAATTCACGAGCTTGAAATTTTATGTAGTAAAACCATATATATAAACATATATACATACATAATATTAAGGTTAAAAAAATACCTTCAATTGGCTTGTTAATTCTTGTTAAACACTTTCAAGTCATTTTTGACAATTCTCACAAATTTCTCTCTCAATTCTCTCTTCTCTCTTTTCTCTAATCTTAAAGATAAATCAAAAACTAATATAACTAAAAAAAAACAAAAAAAAACCGATATGGCCATAAACGCCTATACTAATTATATATCGATAATAAACTATAATATATGTTATAAATATATATTATATTTTATTTATTTTATTTAATTTATTTTATTTTATTTATAATTAAAATTAAAAAAATCCAAAAGCCATAAGGCTTTGTTTGGCAAAAAAGTCTTTAAAATAAAGACTTAATATATTTAAGTCTTGTTTGGTCAAAACTAAATTAAACTACTTTAATTTTATTTTAATAAACAATTTAGTTTATAATTCATAATCACATACTATTTATTTGGATTTCCATATCCAACATTAAATCAAATCAAATAAATTAATTACATACTATATTTTAAATAAATATTCCACTTAAACACATATCACAAAATTATATTCTTATTATAATTTTATTTAATAATTTAATATACCATCTTAATTTATCACATCACAACAACAATATAACATCTCATGTTATCTTACAACATAATAACTATAAATTAAATTAATTTAGAATATTATCTAATAAATATAATTTATAAATATTTACTAACAAAAATCACATATTCATTTAATTTAAGAAATATTTTAAATTACAAAACAACAACTTCATCAATAAAATATTTATTTAATTTAATAAATATTTTAAATTACAAATAAAATCTTGGATTGTTACATCATTCCCTCCTTACAAGGATTCTGTCCCCAGAATCACAACTCAAACAATCAAATCATCACATTCTTCCCTCCTTAAAAAGATTCTGTCCCCAGAATCGAAGACACAGACAAAACAAATAACTCATGGTAATTCTTCATCATTTCAGTTTCGAGTTCCCACATAGCATCTTCAATGATGTGGTTCCTCTATATAACCTTCACAAAAGGATTTAACTCATTCATGTGCACATGATCTTTCTAGTCGACTACCTGGATAAAAATTTCCTAGTAGCACAACCATAATGGTTCGTACTTTGTCACATGATTACAGTCGAGCTTGTTCGATCATCTCACCGAAAAATGAAAAACATTACGAATGAACTCTAACTATAGAGGTAAGACTACCTCAAAACCATCTAACTTAATCTTAAAACCTCTCTACTATAAGAATCGAACCTAAAATATATACATCTTAAAACCTCTAAAATCAAAATCACCTTTCCACCATATATACCTTGATAGCGCGATATCGATATTCCAATGATTATCAATGTGATAAACCAAGTATATGCACAAAACCTCTACCCATACAAAGGTTTGTACGACTTAGTCACCATATAAGAGTCCTCGGTTTGAAATCCCACCTAACATTACCTTACTCTTAAATTATTTCTAACTTATCCATAACTTGCTTCAATGCGGATTCCTCGTATGACATTATCAAAAAAACTTCTCGCTCTTAAAAGACGCCTTCCGATGTTTGATTTTCCTTTTAGTTTGGCAATCAATTTGCAAACGATACATAATACTTATTTCTAATTGCGTTCCACATGTTTTTGCAAACCCTTTCGAAAATTCGATGTAAATCGTGAATCTCGGTTCGACATAATTGACACAGAAACATCGTGTCTTGAAACGATTTCATTAAGACATAATTTCACACACTACTCGATATGCAATATACTATTTTTGACATAACAAAAATATATCGCCACATCTTGCCACCAATAGTAATATCGAAGGCAATAAATAATTTCGTGATTCCTAGTTGATTCAATATATAAATTTTATGCCAAACTTAATTTTCAACTCCTGGTATTAGCGAAACCTAGTTTCTTCCTTCTACTTTCAAGTATCCTTCAGTATTGATTTTGAATTGACACCTTCATCTTGAAGCTACTCTTCCTTTACTCTATCCAACAAAGTCATACGGTTTTCCATCCGAAAAGATTCTCCTCTCGACTTTTCATATATCTTACCTCCTCCTACCACAAATTAGTCATTTCTATTATGAACCCATCTTGCATGATTAAAAAAAATAACTACTACTTTTTTTTTAAGACGCATCACAACCACATTCGTTTAGGATTTTGTAGTCATAATCCTTGAACAACTTCAACTACCACTTTAAACACATGCCTAAATATCTCTGTGAGAGGATATACTTTAGACACTTATGGTATGTTTATATCTCACACTACTACCCAACAATACAGCTCTAAATCCTCAAAGCAACCACTAATACCTCTACTCAGAATCGTGAGTCGGACACCCTTTCTCATATAAATTTTTAACTAACGCGATGCGTAAGAAATGACCCTGTCGTTCTGCCTAAACACACTGCCTAATATATTGTATGATGCGTCGCTATACAACACAAAGTTTTCTGTACTATCTAGTAGAGACAACATAGGTGCCTTACTAAATTCTTCTTCAATTCTTGAAAATTCGCTCTATAATTTCCTGCCCATATAAATTCCACCGATTTTCTCATCAATTTAGCTAACTAAGTAACTATCTCGATCTTCACACAACCCACATATTATTTTCTTAATAACTTCTTGTTTTAAAACATCGATAAATAACTCTACCGTACAGACGTCTTGCAACTAAAAGAATAAAATACTACCTTTGATTTCCTCAGAGTCTTAAAGGTTAAGCACTTTCTTTGACAATAACTTATCATCACCTGGTTTAACCACTTTAGAGTTTCATAACTCAAATTGGAAATAAATCCATTACGTGGCTTTTATACCCAAACGACAATTCTACACATCAACTTAAAAGGAATCACTATTCACACTTTCTAATTTTTTTTTCTAATTTTTTTGGGAATAGTCTAACTCTTCCCGAAGAGAATCTAGTTTCTAAATAAATTCATCAGCATAAATTAACAAGTGGCGGTTAAATTAAATAACACGCAAATGATAGTATATAATAGCTAATCGGAACCATACCTTGCATTGCGTTCGGATCTTCATGTTGGATGATTGTTTAGTTGGTCGACACGGACGGAGTTGACTCTATAATAATAAGTTTGCCAACGCCCCTTTGCTTCCACTTGCTTTTCCTACCGCTTTCTTTGGGCAACCTCGAGGCAAAGTGCTCCTTGATCCACACGTGAAGCGGGCTCTCTTCCTCGGTCTTGAACATTTTGGTGCAATGTGATCCTTTGATCCACAATTAAAAAGCACACCCTTTTTCCCTCAAACAAACACCTACACATGTTTCTTTTCGCATGATTGCTACACGCCTCCACCTTCTTCTTTTCTTTCCTTTGCGATTTTCAGCGTTAATATTATTGTCCCACTTTCTTTTACAAGCGTTACCGGTATGACTATCACTCACCTTATCATCTTCACTCTTCTTTCCCCTCTGCTCTTGATTGTATGCGAGTGTATTACCTTCCCCGTCTACATCAATCGTTCTTTCTAATCATATTGTAAACGAATTTGGTTGGAACATCGAGATTTAATTATACAACCATAAATTCAGTTGATTTGTCAGTGCTCCCACCAGCAAATTCACCAATTGTAGCACTAGATTTGTGTTAGCTTCCCTATTGTATGCATTTTCCTTGGGGCTCTGTTGACGTTGTTGTCTTCTTCTAGGCGGCATTTTACTGTTTAAAACTTGAACTATTAGATCATCGTTCATCCACACATTAACATTTTCAAACTTATCTTAACCACTTATAGATAACACATAATATATCTTAATAAACAATGATAATACTTTATTCATTTATTACATCACCACAAACAAAATAGCCTCACCTTTGCTATTTATATTATTTATCCCGAAATAATAAAATTCTAGGATTACTTTATCACATCCCACTATTTAATTCAAAAGTTAGGATCCACATCTATTCATTTTATTATAATTTATATATCATCTTATTATTTTTCTTGCAATCTACAAGAACATTCCACGTTGTACAACTTCATTGCGCTCTCTTGCTCCACGATACGAATCATCAGGAGATTGGAAGATTAAATTCTAAGTTTCATCATTCGCTTGGCGCTCTTTGACTTGTCTTCAACACGATCTATGCATTTAGAAGCCTTCACCCATGCGTCTTCAGCTCTCGCACGCTTTGCTGACTTCTTTCCCCTGTCATTCCTTCGCAATCTCATTCCCAGCTAATAACTATCCTCTTTAATATTCTGACAGTTCTAGCTGAGCTAATATCCGCTCTACATCTGCAAATGGTGGAGTAAAGTCTTGAGTCGCGACATCTTCTCGTGCTAACGTGGCTTGGTGCTTTACGGCTAGACCTTCTAATTTCTCGATCTTTTTTTATAACTCAATGTTATGACCACACACCTCATTGGAGGAATTTCCCTCCTCGTTCTCATCCTTCACCTTTATCACCCCAACTCTATCCTCTCGTTCAAACTCAAGCCTATACCCAAGGTCTACAATAGAAATCAACGGGTATGGTTTTCCCAATACCAACCATACTCAGACTATACAACTTCTAAGGCTCCTAATCCTTATCATCCTTCGTCAGTCATTCTGACAACGAAGTTTTAACAACCCCAAAACTTGATATGTATAATACATGCTACTCCTAAGTACTCACGAGCACATAAGTCATTAACACATAAGCACATAGAGTCTTTTATCATTTTATCTTCAATGAATTTCCTTAATTCATTCCTTAGAACTCGATAAGAGTTTATCACCTCTATGTTTTCGATCTCCTAGAAGGTTATAGCCTAAGGTTTCCCCACCTAAGGTTCATAACCTAAAGCTTTGATACCAACTTGTGACACCCCCAAATCCGGATACTTCAATTCCACAGATTTGGTGTTCACTGTCCAAATAAATTATAACTAACTACCCATAAACAAAAGATATAATTAAACTCAAAAGCTTAAATAATAAATCTCCCATCAAGGGTTACATAATCTCAAGATAAATCCCAGGTCATCTAACCTTTAATACAATCATCAGCGGAAATTAAAACATGATCATAATTAAATCTAGTACATAAGCTTCATAAATAAAAGATAAATTAAACGTTGTCGTCTAATTAAGCACTTTGTCCTTGCCCTTGCTTGTAGAAAGCTCTTCAAACTTCTTAACTTCATCTGCATTATTTTTTGTGCAAGAGTGAGCAAACAATTGCCCACAAGAAGGATAATATATACATAACATTTTATGAATGATAATTAACTCGAGTTTTCAATGGTAAAGTATTCTTACTTAGGAACAATAAACTTTAATTCAACAACTATGAGTTCAAAGGAATAATGAACATTAAGTTAACAATAGATATCAACATCAAAGAATACACTGAGGGTCACAAGACCACGAACTATACTCTAGGTTTCAAGTATTTCTACTTTAACCTTTAACAGTCTAAAAGACTATAATCATCATCTTCGTCCTAGGTTAACAGGTGTTTCTACTGTAACCTTTAACAGTCTAAACGACTATATGGACCATCATTCCGTACTCCAGGTGATCAGCCCTTTGTACTATGTATTGCGCAAACATTTTAACGCTATTGCGTATTTCTAAAATAATCCCCTAATAATAGGGTTGTTCATCTCAGCTTAGATCATCAGGTTCCGAACCAAATGAAGTTTGGTTGGGAATTAGCTTCCAAGGAATTCTAGATCTTTAGAATGCTCATCAACCAAGTACTGGTTGAATTAGATAGAAACAAATAACTATTCAAGAGTTTGATTATAATATCTTCATGAACAAGGTATATCGATGAATCAATAAGAGCTAGAGTATTAATAAATTTCTAAATTGAACAAATGTTATCATCGACAACATGCTTTCAAAATTTTGTGTGAATATATGCAAACCAAAGGAAGTTTGGTTTGGGTTGACTTCAAAGGAAATTTAGAGTTTAGAACATTCATCAACTAAGGATTAGTTGAATTGGAAAAAAGAATCGCTAGACAACTTAGAGTTCGGTACAATAATGTAAGATAGTACAATGATATTGGAGAACGAAGATCAAACAACAGTTATTAGTAGCTGAATAAACAACATTACTGACTTTGAATAAACAAGGTAATCTCATTTGAAATAAAGAAATAAAGATTAACTAACTTGTTCAACAATTAAATGAGAGTTAAAGAATTCGCATGACAATAAATCGTCAAACAAGAGGTTAGAGTTAGAGAAGTTGCATAAGTATAACGTAATAGTGAAAAGTAAACCTTCTTTGAATAATAAAGTAGCAAAGGTTAGGGAACTTGCCTCTTGCGTAAGCTATACAATTACAACTCACGTACTCCAATAACCTACACATAGGTTTAGAACCACAATACCTATTAGATATGCTAACATACCATAATATGTACATTTCTTTCTAAACTTATCATTTTAGCACAAGTCTTATGCTACTATACAAATATTAGAAATTTCAAGTGTTAATCTTCATAATACTTATTTATTAATCCTCATTCTCAATAAATCATAACATATCATTTTCATAGTTTACTAACTTCTTATAACTTTAGAATCACTAACCACATAACACTATGTTGTTTTAACCTTGTCGTTACACATTTGTCACATTAACATAACCTTAGACCAAGTTATAGTGGTGTTACAAAGTCTGCAGCAGGAACAGACCTCACTGTCTCAGACAATGTGTATGTATGGTTGCACCGCACCATACACAAGCTTTCGGTGACAAGCAGTGCCATTTGCATCATTTGCATTTGGCATAGGCTTTGTAGCAGTGCTTGCTTGGTGCATGCAAACAGATGCATCTAGAAAGGCTATGAGCGATGATTCAGACTTTAGCCCAACTAACACAAATTTCACCCACCAAATGTTGAAATTAACACGTAAAATAAATATACAACTATCATAAACATGATTGCTAACATATTCAATCACTTAGCACAATTTAACAACAACTAAAACTATTTTAATTTCTCAAAATTCATATTTTTCATATAAAACTCCATTTTTGATATCTCTTAGAAAAATCATCACTGTAATCTCTATATACTTGACCAAATCACTTCATTAAAATTACGTTATCTTCATTTTCTTAATGAACTAACATAATCAATCCTCAATTCACAAATTAACATACAAATTGACCACTAAAATTGGTACTTTTACAAGCCACATGCAAATATATATCGTAATTTACTTTTCCTTCCTTTTTAACTATATAATTAGTATATGAATTCTTTGTTTAAACATAAATTCAACCATGACCAACACATATACTCACAATTACCAATTATATATCAATAATTCAACAAATTGAATTCACGAGCATAAGATTTTATACGTAAAACCATATATAAACATATATACATATATAATATTAAGGTTAAAGAAATACCTTCAATTGCTTGTTAAATTCTTGCTAAACTTGAAGTTGCTTGAAATTCTCACAAATCTCTCTCAATTCTCTCTCTCTCTCTCTCGTAATCTTTTCTTTCTTGAGCCAAAAGACAAATCACGTAAAACTAATAAACATAAAAAAGCGATAGATAAAAAAAACCGATAACCTTAATACGCCTAGTTATTAGAATATCGTTTAAATTATATATATGTTATAATTATATTTTATTTATTATATTATTTATATAATTTATTTTATTTATTATTTATAATTCAAATATTAAAAAAATCTAAAAGCCATAAGGCTTTGTTTGGCAAAAGTCTCTTTAAAATAAAGACTTAATATATTTAAGTCTTGTTTGGTCAAAACTAAATTAAACTACTTTAATTTTATTTTAATAAACAATTTAGTTTATAATTCATAATCACATACTATTTATTTGGATTTCCATATCCAACATTAAATCAACTAAATTAATTACACATACTATATTTTAAATAAATATTCCACTTAAACACATATCACAAAATTATATTCTTTATTATAATTTTATTTAATAATTTAATATACCATCTTAATTTATCACATCACAACAACAATATAACATCTCATGTTATTAACATTAACAACATAATAACTATAAATTAAATTAATTTAGAATATTATCTAATAAATATAATTTATAAATATTTACTAACAAAAATCACATATTCATTTAATTTAAGAAATATTTTAAATTACAAAACAAAAACTTCATCAATAAAATATTTATTTAATTTAATAAATATTTTAAATTACAAATAAAATCTTGGATTATTTTTGCCGTAGAGTATGCGGCAAGATTTAATGAGTTAGCCCGATTCGCTTCACATCAAGTTGACACAGAGGCCAGGAAGGCAAGGAGGTGCAAATTAGGACTGAAACCATGGGTGCAGAAAGCAGTGGTTGTATTAAAGATTAAGACTTACTCTGATCTTTTGGAAAGGGCTATCATTGCTGAAGGAGGCAATGAAGCCATCGCTCGATTCAAACAAGAGAAGAAGAGGCCCGGTGGGATGGTCGAGAAGGGGGGAAGCGGTGGAGGCAAAGAACCCCAACAAGCATAAATGGATGGAGAGTCAATCCTCTGGAGGTAATAAGTCCGGAGGGGAGGCCAAGAAAAGTATGAAGTGAAACAACTATGGGAGGAGTCACTCGGGGGACTATATGAAGGGAAAGAGTGTTTGATATCATTATGGACAACCGGGGCACATGGCTCCTCAGTGTCCGAATAAGCAGAAGGGAGGTTGTTTCTCGTGTGGAGCCACAGACCATCAAATCAAGGATTGCCCAAAGAAAAAGGGCGACGCACCTAGCGGTAACCGCAACAACAACAACAAAAATGGGCTAAACATTGGAGGGCCAGCCAGTCAGGCTAACAGACCAACGACACAAACTTTCAACATGACCGTACAGGATGCGGTGGAATCTAAGGACGTGGTGTCAGGTATCATTCCGATCAATGATATATATGTGTTATTTGATTCGGGTGCTACCTGATCTTTTGTTTCCGAAGAATTTGCTAAACAGTTAAACTTACCCCGTGAGAGATTAGAACACCCTATGAACTTAGAAGTATCGAACAAGGAAATTATTCCCGTAGAATACATTCATAGGAATCGTTATGCTGAAATACGAGGATTTAAGCTCAAAGTGGATTTGATACCGATTCATTTGGGGGAGTTCGATGTAATCCTTGGAATGGATTGGTTATCGGTTCATGGAGAAGTTATAGATTGTAAGAAGAAGTGTGTACACCTTAAGACTCCAAATAAGTCGAAGGTGGTATTTTACGGTAGTAAATCGTCGAGGAAATCTCATTGTCTGACGATGGTACAAGCTCAGAGATTTCTTAGGAAGGGTTGTATAGGTTATTTGGCTCACATAATTGATACTCGACGAGTCGAGGGTGAGCTGAGTCAGATACCTATAGTAAGGGATTTCGTTGATGTCTTCCTAGACGAGATTCTAGGATTGCCACCGAATAGAGAGATAGAGTTTGTCATTGATTTGGCACCAGGGACATCACCGGTATACAAAGCGCCGTATCGTATGGCACTGGTAGAGATAAAAGAATTGATGGCTCAATTACAAGAGTTATTAGATAAGGGATACATTCGACCGAGCGTATCACAATGGGGAGCACCAGTCTTATTCGTAAAGAAGAAAGATGGGTCGCTAAGACTTTGTATCGACTACCGAGAGTTGAACAAGGTCACCATTAAGAATAAGTACCCATTGCCCAGGATAGATGATTTGTTTGATCAGTTGAAGGGGGCAAAGTACTTTTCAAAGATTGACTTAAGAACCGGTTATCACCAACTGAAAGTGAGGCTGGAAGATGTTCCAAAGACGTCATTTAGAACTTGGTATGGACACTTTAAGTTTATGGTAATGTCATTTGGATTTAAGAATGAACCGGCAGCATTTATGGATTTGATGAACAGAGTATTCAAATAGTATTTGGATAAGTTTGTTGTCGTATTCATAGATGACATCCTAGTGTATTCAGAGACGGAGGAAGAACACGCTGAGCATCTTCGGATAGTGTTGGAGACATTAAGAAGGGAGAGGCTGTATGCAAAATTCTCCAAGTGTGAGTTTTGGTTGCAGATAGTGCAGTTTTTAGGGCACGTTATCGACAAGAATGGTGTTTTGGTAGATCAAGCGAAGGTAGAAGTACTTATAAATTGGGAGCAGCCAAAGACGCCGACAGAAATCTAGAATTTCTTAGGATTGGCGGGATACTATCAAAGATTTATTCGGGATTTTTTGAAATTAGCATCGCCGTTGACCAATCTTACCAGAAAGACAGTTAAGTTCGTTTGGACGGAGAAATGCGAGGAAAGTTTCCTAGAATTGAAGAAGAGGCTTAGTCAAGCACCTGTGTTGGCCTTACCAGACAACACGAGAGGGTTTATAGTGTATAGTGATGCGTCACACAAGGGTCTTGCCTGTGTACTGATGCAACACGACATGGTCATTGCGTACGCTTCACGTCAGTTGAAAGATTATGAGAAGGGATATCCGACTCATGACCTGGAGTTAGCAGCAATAGTTTTTGCCTTGAAGATCTGGAGGCATTATTTGTATGGCGAGAAGTGTGAGATATATACAGATCATAAGAGTCTGAAGTATATCTTCACGCAGAGAGAGGTAAACATGAGGCAGCGCCGATGGTTAGAATTGATCAAAGATTATGATTGTGAAATTATGTACCATCAAGGCAAAGCAAATGTAGTGGCAGATGCCTTGAACATAAAAGGCAGAGAGAAGTTATTAAAGTTGACCATTCAAGAAGAATTGGTGAAAGATTTTGAATGACTAGATTTGGAAATTAGGCATCCGATGGAGACCGACGAACAATTATTTACAGTGTCAGCAGGCCCGACTTTATTGGATAAGGTTAAAGAGGCACAAGAAAAGGACGAAGATTGCATTAACATCAAAAAGCGATTAACTGAAGGTGACGAATTGAAATTTGAGGTTGATAGCACTGGACTGCTACGATTTGAAGGAAGAATTTGGGTACCATTAGTACCAAAACTGAGAGAAGAGATTTTGCAAGAAGCGCACAGTACGAGATATTCGATACACCTAGGAAACACGAAGATGTACCAAGATTTGTGTCACCACTTCTGGTGGGCAAACATGAAGAGAGAGGTTGCGAAATGCGTAAGTAGATGTCTAACTTGCCAGAGGGTCAAGGCAGAGCACCAACGACCAAGCGAGTTATTACAACCATTAGAGATTCCAGAATGGAAATAGGAGCACATCACAATGGACTTTGTGGTAGGACTTTCAGCAACGCAGAAAGGTCACGACGCCATATGGGTGATTGTAGATCGTCTTACTAAGTCAGCTCACTTTTTGCTAATTAAGATTAAGTATAGTTTGGACCAGTTAGCCAAATTATATGTCAAGGAAATTATCTCGAGACATGGGGTGTCGGTATCTATTGTATCAGATAGAGATCCGCATTTCACGTCAAACTTTTGGAAGAGTCTTCAAGAAAGAATGGGGACACAATTATGAATGAGTACCACGTATCATCCGCAGACCGATGGGCAAAGCGAAAGAACAATTCAAACACTTGAAGACATGCTCCGAGCTTGTGTGATGGACTTCAAGGGTAGTTGGGAGGATCACCTTCCATTAGTAGAGTTCGCGTATAACAATAGTTATCACGCCAGTATTGGAATGCCTCCGTACGAAGCATTGTATGGGAGGAAATGTAGAACGCTCTTATGCTGGGACAAAGTTGGAGAGCGTCGACTATTGTGGCCAGAAATGGTACAACAGACGGTAGAAATCATCAGGCTGATAAGAGCTCGACTAGTAGCAGCTCAAGATCGCCAGAAGAAGTATGCAGACTTACATCGCAAGAAGAGAGATTTTGAAGTAGGAAGCTATGCATTTCTGAAAGTATCTCCTTGGAAAGGGAAGATTCGTTTTGGGAAGAAGGGAAAGTTGAGCCCTAGGTTCATAGGACCGTTTGAGATTTTGAGGCGAGTCGGTTAAGTGGCGTACGAGGTAGCCTTACCTCCTGAACTTGAGCACATTCTCAACGTATTTCATGTGTCAGTATTGTGGCCGTATAAACCGGACTACAAGCACGTTATCTCCTATGAACCAATCCAAGTCGAGAAAGACTTATCGTACGAGGAAGTTCCTATCCAGATACTAGATAGGAAGGAACAAAAGCTGAGGAATAAGATTATCCATTCCGTTAAGATTCTCTGGAGGAATAACGCAGTAGAAGAAGCTAAATGGGAGCTAGAAGAGAAAATGAGAGCGAATTATCCGTTTTTATTTGAGTAACCTTATTTTTACGATTCCGAGTACGGAATTTTTATAAGGGGGGAGGGATGTAACATCCAAAAATTTTAAACTCCTTATTAATTAAATATGTGATTTAATTTTTATGAGTTAGTTTTGTGAGTTTATTTAAACCTTATGTGGTTATGTGAATTTATGAGTTGGTTAAAGGGAGTCCTTAATAGTTATTTAAATTAGTGGACTAACCCTAAGAGGTTGATATCAAAGAATTGATAGGATTATTAATAATTAAATATTCAATTTATTTGAATATGGTATCAAGAGTTGAACATATTGATTAATTTCAATTATGATTAATTAATTGATAATGTGTTAAGTAATAATTATTATGAATAAATAATAATTAATGTATAAAAGATTAATAAGTTATAAAATGATTATATGTTTACTTGATTAATTTGTGCAAGATAGTAAACCTTTATTATATGGTAATATATTTTATATAGTAAAAGGTGGCACATTAATATGTCTATATATATATATATATATATATATATATATATATATATATATATATATGGACTATATAGTAAAGAGTTAATTGCATTCATGTGAGTTGCATAATAATATTGTTATATGATATGAAGTGTGTGGGTAAACATTCATGTATACCTTATTGACATATAATAATATCGATTGCTAAATTAATAATGATTTCATTGAGTTATTATAATAATAACCGTGACACCCCCAAATCCAGGTACTTTATTCCCACGGGATCCGGTGTTCACTTAATCAAAATTCATTTCTAACTACCCAATCATAATAAAATTGAATAATAAAACCTACCCATACAGGATTAAACTTAAATAAAAATATCTCAGGTTATCTAACCTTAAATCATCATTCAAATGTGGAAAAAAATACATAACTTCTTTAAAATAAAGTGTAAGATCAACATAATAAAAGTCTAACATCTTAATCAAAGTAAAAATTACAAGTTTTCATCACTTGTACATTTTTCCCTTTCATTTGCTAGTCGAAGGTTCACCTACCTTTCTTCTTTAGTCAAAGCAATGAGTTTATAATATGCAAGAGTGAGCAAAACAATTGCTCATCGGATAAAATATGGAATCAACAGGAGTATAACAATAACAACTGTCGAAATAGGCTCATCAAAAGTGAATAGTACTCTATCAATAATAATCAGAAATTGAAATCCCAAAATATGGAAAATATACATCACTGAGGGTCGTAAGACCATGAACTACGTCCACAGTTGCAAGTAATCTTTCAACTACACCTTTAACAGTCATAAGACTATAAGGACCTCATACTTAGGGGGATCAGCCATTCGTACAATGTATTGTGCACAAACATTTTAACGCTATGCGTGAGTTAACCCCTAATCATAACAATAGGGTTGTTCATCTCAGTATTTAGAGTACAAGTCCGCAAAAAAGAAAGTTTGGTTTGGATAAGCTTTCAAGGAAATTTGGAATTCAACGAACATCAACTAAGGAGTAGTTGAATAAAACCAATAACACTATACTATAGAATACTCGTGATTGAATCAATCATAGTAAACTAAAGTCATGCTTTAGGAATAATCTAATAGCATACAATTTGAATAACTATAGCATACCTTGTTTGAACAATACTTAATTAGAATTGAATACTAAGCATAGATAACAATTTGAACGATAGAAATGTTCGACATTAGCATATCTAGTTGTGCATGCTAAACAACAAGTTAAATACAAGAATAACTTGCTCTAGAATAACTTACATCATTATATTGTAATCGAATTGAAAACAGTAATTGAATTAACAAGATAATAGATTAGAAAACTTGCCTTGTTCGTAGATTAAACCAAAAAATTCGAATCACAATATCCTATATATATATATGTCATCATGACATAGTTAGTCACTACCACTTTACAACTTAACTAACTACATTCATCATCTATGTTTGATTATTTAATCACATAATCAAGTTATAACACAAGTTAATCTTTTATAACATAATTATTCATAGTATAGAAATACTAAAATAAACATTTTACAGTCCTACTATCATCACATAACTTTTCTTAAAATGTCGTGTACAAAAAGTACACTGTTAGACCATTCTACTAACTCATGCATGCGGCATATTTACGCTTTTACATCGTGGTTGCCACTGCATGGGGGATAATGTACATGCACAGTAAATAAACCACGGGCCGTCACTTGTATGATATGGCGAATCATACGCCACTAACGTATTTCATCGGGTCACACTATTCAAGCTGAAAATCATAGCTTAATCGATGACTTCAAAGAATAAGACAAGAAAAAGCCAATTTTGGCCTACAAGCTCGCTTTCTAACAGCACTAATTCACATGCAATTCATACAAAAACTTCATGTAAACATAATTCAAGAACTCCTAACATGTTTCTACCCATACAACAACATAAACAACAAATTTAAAACATCCAATTTCACTATTTTTGATAAAAACTCACTTTTTGATATTTCAATGAAAATCAACATCAGAAATTTTGTTTTTCAACCAAAACAATTAATTCAAAGTATCTTTATCAATAATTATACATACTCTATCAAATTAGATGGTCAATTTATCAACTAAACAACTAATTAACACTCAATTTCTATTTTAAATTAACCCATACTCATTCACAAAAACTCTCTATAAAAAGGTTTTCTTCACAAATTACATACATATCATCAATTCATTGATTATAACTTATGAAATTTTTTTTAACATCACTAGTTTATCATATAAAGCCACATAACAACAACAATTCATCCTTACACAAGGATTCTACAGAGAATTTGGGAAGAGAAAAACTAAACTTTTAAAACTAAAAAGAATAGAATAATACCTTGAAGAAGATGATGATACTATCTCTTTGATTGTCAAGCTTTTCTCCTCTTCACTTCCAATTCTCTAGGATTCTCTCACTTTTCTTCTTCTCTTCTTCTTCTTCCTCTGAGTTTTTCTCTTTTTCTCTCTCTCCTCTATTCTTACGTCTTAGAATATAACACATATAAGATATAATATATATTAATTATATAATATAATACTAACTTAACTGACATCAGTTATAATTTTTTTGAAATCAAAAGCCATAAGGCTTGTTTGGTTAACTAACTAAAAATAACCCATTAATCCTTATGCCTTGTTTGCTAAAACACAATTAGATAAAAGACTTAATAGGCATTAGGCCTTATTTGGCAAAACTGAATTAAACTCCCTTAATTTCTTTTAGTAACTCCTTTATAGCAAGGTTATTTGTCACACTTCTATTTAATTAAATAATCAATTTAATCAATTCAAATACTAATCTAATGAATTACTTTAACACATAAATCATTATCACAAAACTATAATTTCTTTATAATCATAACTTTATTCAACCAACTAACACTTTATTTTAATCACAAATTCCAATTAAAATATTATAATTCATTTAATCATTATTAGCTCTCTAACTTACTTATTAAATTACATTAGTATATAATCTCATAGCAATTAATTTTCTTAGCTCCTTAATTATTTATTCAACAAATAATTAACTAAATCACATCAACTCAAATTGCCATTAAATACTTATATAATTCAATAAATATTTAATATTGTGAATAAATATTTAATATTTAATTATTTATTCAACAAATAATTAACTAAATCACATCAACTCAAATTGAACAATTATTTATTCAACAATAAACATATCCATTAAATACTTATATAAATCAATAAATATTTAATATTATACTTTAAAATTCTTGAATGTTACATCATTCCCTCCTTACAAGGATTCTGTCTTCAGAATCACAACTCAAACAAATCATTCGTTACATTCTTCCCTACTTACAAAGATTCTGTCCCCAGAATCGAAGACACATATTAAACAAATAACTCTGGGTACTCTTTCAACATTTTCTCTTCGAGTTCCCACGTAGCTTCTTCAGCGTTTTGGTTCCTCCATATCACCTTCACAGAAGGTATAACTTTATTCCTGAGCACTTGTTCTTTCCTGTCGACTATCTGGATAGGAACCTCTTCATAAGACAAATCTTTCTCGAACTGCAATGGTTCATACTCGATCACATGTTTGTAGTCGGGTTTATATGGTCGTAACACCGAAATGTGAAAAACATTATGAATGTTTTCTAACTCTAGAGGTGGAGCTACCTCGTAAGCCACTTCTCCCACTCTTCGCAGCACTTCAAAGGGTCCAATAAACCTCGGGCTTAGCTTTCCCTTTTTACCGAAACAAATTTTCCCCTTCCAAGGAGAAACTTTTAGGAATACAAAAGTTCTTACATCGAATGCACGATCTTGTCGGTGTTTATCAGCATACTTTTTCTGTCTGTCTTGAGCTGCTACCAATCTTGTCCTGATGATTTTGACAACGTCAGCAGTTTGTTACAATAGTTCCGGTCCTAGCAGTTGACGTTCACCGACTTCATCCCAGCATAGTGGAGTTTTGCACTTTCTACCGTACAATGCCTCGTAAGGTGGCATGCCGATGCTCGCGTGATAACTATTGTTGTAAGCAAATTCCACCAACGGTAATTGTTCTTCCCAGCTTCCTTTAAAGTCTATGACACATGCTCTTAGTATATCTTCTAATGTTTGAATTGTTCGTTCTCTTTGGCCATCTGTTTGTGGATGATAAGTTGTACTCATTCGCAACTGTGTCCCTATGCATTCTTGTAGTCTCTTCCAGAAATTAGACGTGAATCGTGGATTTCTATCAGACATAATTGATACTGGCACTCCATGCCTCGAAACGATCTCTTTAATGTACAATCTTGCCAACTGATCAAGATTGAATCTAATCTTTATTGGTAGAAAGTGCACTGATTTCGTCAGTCTGTCCACTATCACCCAAATTGCATCGCATCATCTCTGAGTAGTTGGAAGACCCACCACAAAATCCATCGTGATGTGTTCCCACTTCCATTCCGATATTTCCAACTGTTGAAGTAATCCGTTGGGTCTTTGATGTTCGACTTTTACTCTTTGACATGTCAAGCATTTCGTTACGCATTCTGTAACGTCCCTTTTCATATTCGGCCACCAAAAATGTCGGCGCAAATCTTGATACATTTTCGTGCTTCCTGGATGAATTGATTATTTTGAGCTATGAGCTTCGGTCAAAATTTCTTCTTTCAGCTCTGGTGTTGCTGGAACCCAGATTCTTCCCTCAAACCGTAGTAGTCCTTCGGTATCGATCTTGTATTTTACATCACTACTCTCAATCAGATTCTCTTTGATTTTCTTACACTCTTCATCTTGTAGTTGAGAATTATTCACTTTGTCCACTAAAGTTGGACCAACTTCTATCTAGAATAGTTGTTCGTCAGATTCTTTTGAAAATTTGATTTCCAACTCCAGTTTTGTCATTGCTGAAATGAGCTCCTCCTGAGTTGTTATCAGCATCAACTTCTCCCGACCTTTCCTGCTTAAAGCATCTGCCACCACATTCGCTTTGCCCAAATGATAAAAGATTTCACAATCATAATCTTTTATCAATTCCATCCACCTTCTTTGACGATATTCAAATCCTTCCGAGTGAAAATATACTTGGACTTTTTTGTGGTCCTGTGTAGATCTCACATTTCTCTCCATAAAGATAGTGTCTCCATATCTTAAAAGCAAATACAACTACAGCCAATTCCAAATCATGAGTCGGATACCCTTTGTCATAATCCTTCAGTTGTCTTGATGCATACGCAATAACTTTGCCGTTCTGCATAAGAACACATCCTAATCCTTTGTGTGAGGCATCACTATACACCACAAAATTTCCTGTATTATCTGGTAATGACAACACAAGTGCCATACTTAACTTCTTTTCAAATCTTGGAAACTCTCTTCACATTTCTCCGTCCAAACGAATTTTACAGCTTTCCTTGTCAAATTTGTTAGCGGAGTGGCTATCTTAGAAAAATCTTGAATAAATCTTCTATAATAACCAGCCAGTCCCAAGAAACTCCTCACTTTCTGATGGTGTTCTTGGTTGTTCCCAATTGATCACAACTTCCACTTTTGACGGATCAACTGAAATCCCATCTTTGTCAATCACATGCCCCAAAAATTGTACACGGTCGAGCCAAAATTCGCACTTAGAGAATTTTGCATACAACTTTTCCTTTCTTAGTGTTTCCAATGTCAAACGTAAGTCTTCCACGTGTTCTTCCTAAGTTTTGGAATACACTAGAATGTCATCAATAAATACCACTACAAACTTGTCTAAGAATGGTTTAAACACCTTGTTCATCAAATCCATGAATGCAGCAGGTGCAATGGTTAAATAAATTAAATATCAATAATATCCAAATAAATATTAATATTTATGAAAAATATGTCAAATTATTAAAAGTTAATTTTTATAACTTAAAATAATTTTTAAAACTATTTATGGAATTTTTAATAATAAATTTCTATTTTTAAATGATTTTTGGAAAATAAATTAAATAAAATTATTAAATCTGTCGCTATAGCCTTTAGCAACAGAAAGTCTCGTTTGGTGTTCTTGAGTCCTCAAGAACATTCATAAGCAGTTATCACGATGCCCACTTTGACCAAGCTTAATTATTACCCTATAATGTTTCTGGACCAACTAAATATCAGATCTTGTAGTACTAGTGTAATACTACACAATACAACAACAAACATGATCAAACAGCATAACAAGAATGAGATATGAGCATGCAAAGTGGTTGTCAGAGTTGTTCTTCATTTATGGGTTACCCAGAAATGAAGAACAGTTCGAGCAGTCACTTTTGGGCTTCCACAACTTGCAATCATGTTGATGGTTTTCTGATTTAATGATTTCAGTGTGTAGTAAACATGTAAGACAACAGATCCCTTACATAAATACAGTATAACAACAACAGAATCAACCGTTATGATCCGGTCAAACCATGTCAGAGACCATGTTCATAAATTTTCTAGTTTACCCAGAAAACAGAGAACATGATCGTGCTGCCTGGTTTGACCGTCCACTATATTCACCCCAGTTTGATGTTTAAGAGATTTTTAAGGCATAAACATGTAGTCCATATACCATACTACAACTTAGATACAACTACTAACACAAATCAACAAAAACAAGAAAGATCTGGGCCCATGAACTTGTTGTTAGAGCTTTCTGGGCAAGTTCATGGCTGCCCAGATTCACTTGGTCATTGTCGGTAAACCGACTTTGACCATGAATAACTTTCAATCCATGCATGATTTGGTCCTTATTCAAGCTTCAGAACATAGATCTCATGATATACAACAACTTTAAACCTTTAAACAACAAAAACTCCTAACATACTGACATCTATGGAACCTGACATTTGATTGTCAGACCATATTTCTCAGTTTTCCAGATTTTAGAAATCATTCATTTCGAGCATCTAGATGTTATGGATCCACTTTCTACCAACCAAGATCATTGATTAACACTATATACTACATATTTAAACACAAAAATCTCACATCTAACATGGCATTCAAGATCAGATTTTAGGTTTAGGTTTTATACCTTTATGAACAAACTCATAATTCTAGGCTACTGATCTATTAATGGAAGTGTGGGGCTTGGTTTGGGAACTGATTTACTTAGAAATTTTGTAGGGTTTGAGAGAGAGAAAGAGTTGGTTGAGAGCTTGGGAATGAAAGAGCAAAAATGAGCACTTTTCTCTCTCTTAAACTATATATATTATGTATGTAATGAATATGGCTGAAGTATTTGGATGATGGCTAGAGATTAGAGCATGTGACATTATCTAGGGTTGGTGACTTGCCAATATATGCCAAAATTTGCAAGCAACCAATTCAAGAATGTGACAAAAAGGGCAATTAGGTCATTTTCCTTGCAATTTTAATGGTATTCAAGTCATTTATTTGACCCTTAGGGTTTAACCCTAAGGTTATACAAATTTGGTTTTCTAGGATTTGGTAATTAGGGCTAAAATAAAATATAAAAAATTAGTTTCCTAAAAATGTAAATTACAGTTTCCTAATTACAATTAGTTTTCTAATTACATTATACTTGAACATTAGGGTTTAAGATCCAATAATTAGGATTAGGGCTTACAATTAACAATTAGGATTACCAATTTAGCAATTAGGGTTTTAAATTGGAAATTAGAGTTTCTAATTTACAATTAGGGTTTCCTATAATTAGGGTTTCTAGTAAATTAGGATTTTACCTAATTAAGTATAATACCTATAATTATTTACATTATCACGATTACCTAACGACTTAAACAATTCTTAAAGCCGTATTTGACTTTTTGAATTAGGGTTTATCTGTAATGCTAAGGTTTTGTCATGTACACAATAATTGCTCAAACATTATCAGTCTATACACACAGTACCTATTTATAGCATTGGATTATATTTAATATAATATTATTATTCTCATTCCTTGATCAAAATCCGAAATTAGGGTTTGGATTCCATATCTGATTTATCTGTCATATACTTACCATTATTAATTAAGTTATAATAAGTAACTTAATTAATCTAAAATAAATTCATATAATAACAAAATAATTATTATAATAATTCTATAATCATTTCATATATTATTTAAATAATATATAATCATATTTTCATGGAAAAATAAATAATAAAAATATTTCTACTATAAAATTAATTATTATAAGAATATACTTTATAATGATCAATAATTCTAAAATAAAATTATTTGTAATTATTCATGTAATAAATATATTTTTATTTATCACATAAATACATACGCTTTATCTTATACATATTCCCACCTTTAAAATAAAAAAAAAATTATACGCAAAATTTCTTATTTATTTATATAGAAAATATCGGGTTATTACATTCACCCTCCCTTACAAAAAGTCCGTTCCCGGAATCACCTTTTTAAAACTTATACATACAAGGGTACATAGCATACACAATCATTACAAGTAGATCTCGATCAAATTTGATCGAACTGATCTTTAACTATTAAACAGAAATTTTGATTTCTAAAAGAACTAAAATTCCTCCTTCAAAATTTCTTTATAAAATAATTTACTATATATGGAAAATCATGTATAATAAAATAAAAGTTATATGAATAATACCTGGAGTTACATTCCCAGCTGCAACGGTATCTTGGATGGTCATGTTGAAGACTCTGGCGGTTGACTTTGTTAGTTTGTTGGTTGAAGTCGGTCATGTGATCGCCAGAGTCCCGCTGTCTTTTATCGTGTTCACACTCCCTACCTCCATTCTCCTTTTTGGACAGTCCTTCACCTTATGCCCCATTGACCCACACAGAAAACACCCAGTGTTCATTCTTGGATTGGGGCAGTTGGGAGAGATATGGCCCTCCTGCCCGCACTTGTAACATACAAATTTTCCTTTAAAACACTCCCCTGAGTGATTCTTTCCATAGTTCCCACATTGAACTACCTACTTCATCACACCTTCCTGCTTCACCTGAATATTCCTAAAATTATTCCCCTTTCTTTTCTCACCCCTATTTCCAATATTAGTTTCCACCTTCACAGCTCCCTCAACTTTTCCCTTATTCTTTTTCTCCTTGTTGTAGAGGTTCATGGCCTCACTCCCCTCCTCAACTATAATAGCCTTTTCCATGAGTGCTGCAAAAGTGTTTATCTGCAACACTGCCTCAGTCATATAATTTTTAAAGGACTTATAATAATTTTTAATTAATTATTATAATTTATCATAATTTTTCAAACACCGGAATCATGCGCACTATCATTGATATATGACATCCGTGCTATCTTCTGGTCTTTCTCAACCAGTTTCTTACGAAGCTCTACGACCTCGTTCTTACAATCCCTAGCCTTATCTGTCATGAGCACCTTCTCATTATGCTCGGACTCAAAGTCTGATTCTGCAGACTCCTTGGCCTCATAGAGATCACTAATCTCCTCCTTCTGGTTCTGCACAATATTGTGCAGTTGCACGTTACGGTCAAGCACCGAGAGATACAATGCCCTCATTGTATCTATAGGTGTTGGATCTAGTGCAGGCATCACCGTATTAACCGATTTTACCTCCATATCATCCTCCACATCTATCATCATCTCAAGTTATGATGCCAATCCCATAGTTCACTCGGAATAGTCCTCCTCAGAAAAATACTCCTCTAACTCCGATTCTTCTAGAATCACTAATGGTATTTCCACTATAGGCATATGTACAGGCTCTACTCTGTTCACGGACTCTTCGCTCACCACGTGTATGTCTCTATACATCAAGCTATCGATCAACCTCTACAATAACACATAACAAGTTGATTAGTACATACACAATAATATAAGCACAAATCACATTTAATTTATTTATGGTTATTTTCCATCTTTTAAATCTTTCAATACTAAGTTTCCTCAATACCTTATTAACTCATTTGACTTAAGTAAATCTCGAGTTTACTTCCTTCAAACTTTACCTTCCTTAATGAGGTTATTAGCCTAAGGTTCTTCCCCCCTTAAGTTTTATAACATAATGCTTTGATACCAACATGTGACGTACCCAAATTCGGGTATCTTCCAACCCGACAGATGGTGCTACACGGTATTACAATTTATAAAGTCATTCCATTGAAATAACAACAAAATAATTGTATTTACTATATTCTTATTACAATAGTAATAAATCATTTCCCAGGATCAGAAACGGAATACATTCTTCATTATTCATAAGTATATTACATACAAACATACTAGTCTATTACATGATAATTAACTATCCATCTTAGCTTTGCCTTTATCTTTCCTAGAACCCTCAATTCATTCGGCCTTAGCTGCAATCATATAATTCAAGCAAGAAGTGAGCATAACTAGCTCAGCAAGTCTAACAAAGGATAATATAAATACCACATCAAGAATTATATGATTATCTTCTATAACTGAACAAATAGCTATGAAGTACTTGTGAAACATTGACTAGTACCTCTCATTTCATAACAACAATTCCAGAGTATATATAATAGCTTAGGAATTTTGAACTGGTCGAAAGACCATGAACATACTCTTTTCGTTTTCATTCATGAAAAGGACATCCCAAAGACTCAAGGCAGTACATCCCAGATTATTTACTTACGAGCACTTCTAGGTGATCAGCCTATAGTACTCTATGTTGATCAACACTCATCAGTTAAACGTATTTATATTTAAGTTTTGGCAACCTCGCGTGCCCATCGAATAATCGATGAAAATACATTTGTTGGTTCATATACAACCTTACCTTGAATACGTACCAAATACTTGGCGTAGGATAGCTTTAATAGTTCTATATCGAAAGACTTGTAAACAAATCAATCTATCTCTTAATAATAGTCTAGCCGAGTTAAAACTGGCATCGACCCTTTTCGTAAAACAATTCATGCATCTCTTAACATGAATCACTGAAAACTTGGCCAACATGAAGGTTAGACAAGCGATAAGAAAACTTGTCTTCAAGCATCTTCGAATATAATATCCAACAGTTCTTAGTCTTTACAGTATCTATATGACATATTCACATCGCACACTGTAATTAGATACCAAACAATCTAATCACATTGTTTATTACCAACTTCTTTCTCTTCTACGTTTTAATTGAAATTATTTTATTAATAAGATGAATTCGACTTACTACCCTTCATCACGGCTTGTTAACATTCTTACGTTACTAACCGAGACTCGATCATCATTGGTGAAGTACCAACGTTGAATACCGTTCACAGTTTACTTATTTACACTTTTGCAATCCTCATTTAATTCCTATTAAACCATACTTAACCTTCTAACGTTATCACTTTATAAGTGATTTAAATTTAGCCTTATTATGCACAATAAGTAAACTCATGTCCTACTACAGTTTATAATAAAATGAAAGTACAAAACCTCACTTGGCCAACAAAATTCCACTAATGGCGCTACTGGCATTGGAACTCTAGCACACCATTGAGTCATGGCCAACTAACTAATGATAGATGAAGCTCGAGAGTGGTAACATGGCGCCATCAGATTATCACTGGGTTGGGCCATTGCGGTACACCACCCCGAGCCTCGATTGGCTTTGATAGTTAACTTTTTCAATGAACTTCCTGGCTTCATAACTTAATTGTTTTATGTCCGAATTGGCTCATTCAAAAGCCATTAGCTCACCAATTACATACTCTAAGTGTTCATGTAATAATTTTATCTTTTCGAATCCGTTAACTCGGAATTCACTTTTAAGTTCATTATCGAGCATTCGTTTATCGTTCGTGAGCGTTCAATACTCGTTTTCTTCGTTCTAAGTCCAAATTTGGCGATTCTTGAGTCCAAAACTCTTGAATACCTTATCTCATGTGTTGGCATTGAAAACTAAAGTTTCCAAGTCACACGGTAACTTTTAACTATCAATTCGAGATTTCTACGTTTTTGACGTTTAACGTCTAATTCCGTAAAATTCGACATAACTTCGTTACTCGTGTTCTATATGCCAAATCAAATGGAACAACTCCATTGATTCCTCATCTACATCCTAACCAAGCAAGATGCACATACCCTATCAATGATGGTTTTTATTTTGTCCATCAACAACCAAGTTAACATTCAATGGTTTCTACGGTTTAAATTTACGTAAACACTTATGATTTCTACTTAAACATGACTTATCAATGTTTTAATCACTAATATCCATCCTTATTCCTCCTAAAGAGACATGCTCCACCAATCTACGATTCTCTACGGGAAAGAAATCGAAAAGGTCGAAGACTAACGTTTACAAAATATTACCTTTGCGTTCTTCGTGTTCTTGACTAAACGTGTATGGTTTGCTTTGAACTAGATTGATTACTTGTTTCTAGCTCTTTCTCTCTCTCAATATATGTTGGACAAAGTTTGTAAAACACAAAATGACCAACCTAAGCTTTCTTTTATAGGCAAACCAAATGGAGGGAAAAATTGTCCATTGGCCACCTCCTTACTATTCCCACCTCCACAACAACTTAGCCACCAAGTAATCACTTTACTTGGTGGCCAAGTGGCCGACCCACATGCCCACGGTCTACCCATGGGTTGCCCCATGGGTTTTACCCATCTGGTGACCCACCGATTCGATCCGCGGTTTGGTTTCTTGGATCGGGCTTGACATAACTTAACATTCGGGCCTTAACTTGGGTTTGATTACACAATTCATTGGGCTTGATATAATCCAAGTCCAATTGGATTATACAAAGTCCTTAAACTCAAAATCCATTAAGAACTAATCGTATTCTACGCGTATAACACACGTATTCTCTTCGTTTAGTATTCATATGATATTTATATTATACCTCAAAATATTCTTCATACTATATGCGTATCCTAACTAGTATTATACTCGTATATCGTACATATAATAATCCTAATCATTATACGCATTTCATTTTTTTTCTCGGTAATCACTTTTACTAACCCTTAGGTTTTAAGTGCGAGCGAAAACTTCGTTTGCCATAGCTAGGATACTACCTACATCTGCACATTCTAGGTCATAGAACGACCTTCAAATTGTTTACTCACATGAAAAATCAATTAAATTCATTTAATCCACATAATCAAATAAAAATTTAATTCATTAAAGATCCGATTTTCTCAGGCGTTACTTTCTCCCCCCCCCCCCTTATAAGGATTTTGTCCCCAGAATCTCGCTATAATTACATAAACAAATGAGAAAAATTTTCCTTCATTTTACTCTCGAACTCCCATGTTGCTTCTTCGGTATCGTGGTTACTCCAAATTACCTTTACTGGAGGTATTATCTTATTTCTCAAGGCTTGTTCCTTCCTATCAACAATTTGAGTCGGACGTTCTTCATACGTTAAGTCTTTTTCTATCTGAATAGATTCATACTCTATTACGTATTTATAGTCCGGTTTATAGGGACGCAACACTGACACATGAAACACATTGTGTATTCTTTCCATCCTTGGAGGTAAAGCTACTTCATAAGCTACCTCTCCTACTCTTCTTAAAATTTCAAAAGGTCCTATAAACCTTGGACTTAACTTCCCTTTCTTCCCAAAATGTATCTTCCATTTCCAAGGCGATACTTTCAGAAAGGCATATGAACCTACTTCAAACTCCCTCTTCTCTCGATGAGGATCTGCATACTTCTTTTGTCTATATTGAGCCGCTACCAATCGAGTTTGTATTAGCTCAACCATGTCTGCGGTTTATTGTACCATCTCAGGTCCCAACATTTGACGTTCACCTACTTCATCCCAGCAAAGTGGTGTCCTGCACTTCCTCCCATACAACGCTTCATAAGGCGACATGCCTATACTAGCGTGAAAACTATTGTTATACATGAATTCCACCAAAGGCAAGTTAAACACTTAACTTTCTGACAAGTTAAACACTTACTAATATATTTTGCAATTTCCCTCTTCATGTTCGACCACCAAAAGTTCTGACGAAGGTCTTGATACATCTTAGTACTACCAGAATGTATCGAGTACCTCAATCTATCGGCCTCACACAAATCTCTTCTTTTAACTCAGAATTATTTGGAACCCAAATTCTTCCTTCAAAATGAAGTAAACCTTCTTTATCAAGGTTATACTTAGTCTTCACTTCATCCTTCATTATCTTTTTCATTCGCTCACATTCTTCAGTACCTATTTGTATTTCCTTAACCCGTTCCACTATCGTTGGTCTAGTCTCCATTGAGAATATCATCTTTACCACATCACCTTGTAACTTCACTTCTAACTCCATTCTTTCCATCTCCGTTATTAACTCATTTTGAGTTGTTAGCATTGATAGCTTTTCCCTACCCTTTCGACTTCACGCGTCGGCTACTACGTTTGCCTTCCCCAGATGATATAAGATATCACAATCGTAATCTTTTATCAACTCTAACCACTTTCTCTGCCTCATATTCAACTCCTTTTGTGTGAAGATATATTTAAGACTCTTATGGTCCGTGTATATCTCACACTTCTCCCCGTATAAGTAATGTCTCCATATTTTTAAGGCAAAAACTACAGCTGCCAATTCTAGGTCATGAGTAGAATAGGCCTTCTCATAATCCTTCAACTGATGTGATGCGTATGCAATGACCTTGTCATGCTGCATGAGTACGCAACCATGTCCTCTATACGAAGCATCGCTATAAACAACAAAATTTCCCGTATCATCTGGCAAAGACAATACAGGTGCCTCACTCAACCTCCTTTTTAGTTCTTGAAAACTATTCTCACACTTCTCTATCCACACATACTTTACTGACTTCCTCGTTAAATTTGTTGACCCATAACTGAACAAATAGCTATGAAGTACTTGTGAAACATTGACTAGTACCTCTTATTTCATAACAACAATTCAAGAGTATATATAATAGCTTAGGAATTTTGAACTGGTCGAAAGACCATGAACATACTCTTTTCGTTTTCATTCATGAAAAGGACATCCCAGCACTAAGGCCGTACATCCGGTATTACTTACGAGCACTTCTAGGTGATCAGCCTATAGTACTCTATATTGATCAACACTCATCAGTTAAACGTATTTATGTTTAAGTTTTAGCAACCTCGCGTGCCCATCGAATAATCGATGAAAATACATTTGTTGGTTCATATAAAACCTTACCTTGAATACGTACCAAATACTTGGCGTAGGATAGCTTTAATATTTCTATATCAAAAGACTTGTAAATAAATCAGTCTAACTCTTAATAATAGTCTAGCCGAGTTAAAACTGGCATCGACCCTTTTCGTAAAATAATTCATGCATCTTGTAACGACCGAGAAATTCGGATCCTATTGTAAAATGATTTTATTAAATTAAATAATAATAAAATCGTATTCCTTGTGTTATCAAGACAGTTGTCATTGTATAACCTATTGATGTTAGAATGTCGTGGTATTTGAGCTACGTGGATGAATTAAAGTGTTTAAATTTCCAAGACGAAAATAATAGTTTTCCGAGAAATTTTCCAAAAAACACTATTCATCGATATTTGCTCGGGATATAATTTTGAGTTTCCGAGAAATACGTAATGATGGAATAACAAGGTAAGATGGATTATGTAATAAAAATCTAGTTATGGAAAATGTAATAATTCGCTTGTGGACTTAATTTATAAACGTTAAATAAAACGAAGTGTTAAGGAATAAGTAATAATTGTATGATACTTGGTATTGTATGGAGTAATGAAAACGAGTATAATACTAGTTATTATACGAGTTTGTATGAAGGATGAAATACCGTATATAAATTATATATGAATTAGAATACAAGAATAATGCATCAACTATATGTGTATGTATTATGAAATATTAATGGACTTGTAAAGATTGGCTAGGATTTTTGTACAAAGCCCAAGTCAATTAAGGTTAAGGCCCAACTATTGAATTAATAAGAAAGCTAGCGTTTGTTAATGTAAAGCCCGAGGATTTATTAATCCAAGCCCAAGTTAGAATCCATGAGTTAATAGACCCATGGGGAAAAACCATATTAATATGGTTAATGTGTGATGACCAAGATAAGTGGTGATCAAGATAAGTGGTGACCAAGTTAAATAAGTAGTGGTCAAGCAAAGGATAAGATTAGAGCTAACAAGTAATGAATAGTAAGGAGGTGGCTAAAGGAGGTGGGATGATTTAAAGACTAAACTACCCTAACCTTGGAAAGTCTATAAATAGAAGAGCTTTGCTAGCTATTTAACAATTGTTCAAGCAATTAAACAATTACAAAGTGCTTAAGTGTTAGAGAGAATAAGCTATCATAAGTTAACTTCCATAAGACAAGAAGAAGAAGAAGCTACTTATCCAAGACTTCAAGAGTAAGACCTCTTCTCCAATTATCTTCTATCTCTATCATGATAGGTTGATAAGAAAAGTTTGGATTGAGGAATATGAATGATAAAAAGTAAGAAGAATGTGTAAGTAATGAACTTAAGCCACATAAGTTGGCAATAAGTCATTTGAACTTATAAAAGTTATAAAGTTATTATAAGTTAACCTTGAATGTTAAGTATGAAAATATGAACTTGTGATGAGTTTAGTAAGAAAGTGAATTAAGAACTTATATGATTATATGTATCATATATACCTAAGTAAAGTTATATATGAAGAACATGTAAAGTATGATGATTAAGAAACTGTAATTGTCATAAGTCATAAATAATCAAATCTTAAGTAGTTTATAATTTGACAAGTTATAAGCTCATTAAGAATAAGTCAAAATCTAACAATGAATATAAGTTGTTGTATTAAGTATGTTAAGATGTTCACATGATGAATGAAGTTCATTTGTAATGTTGAACAAAGCATAAGAATGAAGAATTGCCGGAAATTGCACGATTGGACGATAAACGTCGAATTCGTAAAATTCTCGGAATAGAGGTCAAATTTTGTGTTTGATCATGAAATCATGGTTTTCCAATAGAGACAAGTCATATTTGGCATTTAAGAGTTGCAGACTCAAAAATGACCGGATTCCGACTTAGAACGAAGAAACGAGCATTGAACGTTCACGAACGTTTATCGTTTTCGTTAAAAATGAACCAATAGGTGAATTTTTAGCAAACGAAGTTAAATAGATAAAATTCTTGCATGATCATGTAGATTACGTAATTTGTGAACTGTAGTCTTTTGAACGAGCCAATTCGGACTTATAACGAAGAAGTTATGCGTCCGGGAAGTTCACAAAAATTTAAAACTGAAATTGTTTTCTGGTGCACAGAGTTCAGCCCATGGCGCCAACCCTAAACAAAATGACTCATGACCTTAGCGTGGAGCAATGTTCGAGCCCTCGCAAGAGTTCATCGCAGTAACGAACTATAGTACAATATGTGGTGCCGCAGCGCCATGTATAGTACCAAAATCCTCTGGAGAGTGGCGTAGCGCATGACCATTAAGTAAGGACTCATGTGCATGGCCAAGTCCGGACAGAGATACAATAAGCTCACATGTACAAATGATGATATGTAAGCATAAAAGTGGTATTGCAACGCCCGATCTCGTAACAAGGATAGTAATGAAGGTTTCTAAGTACAAAGAAAAGAAAGTTAATTTATTTAAAATAAACATAACTTAAGGAATGTAATGTAACATTGTTAAACCTAAAGGATGTTGTATAAAGGTTGAGACAACCTAGTCGAATAAAATGCAAGGATAATGATAAACCGGAATGAATAGTAACTGAATCTAATACACACTTAGATTGAAATGAAGGATATGATATAGTCATATACATACTTGATTATATGCGACCTAATGTAAGGCATTATGTGATCATGTATTGTAGAGACTTGAACGACTTGAACATAAAGTTAATTTACCGTAGCAGACGCTAAAGGAGAGTATTCTAACTCTTGTCTCAGTTCAATCTGAACAAGTTTTTGAGGTTCATGTATTCTTTTGCATGAATTGAGGTATGTTGAAGTTAAAGCTAATTCCTTTGGCTAGACTTGATGTATTGATAATCTATTCATGTATTATCAATGTTGTTATCTTTTGTCAACTAATTAATATGGTTTTCAAAGGAAGACTGAAATGTTAAACAAATGTTTTGTCGGTAAAACGACAGGCACGTGAGGTTCCCAAATGCTTAAACGTGCATACGTTTAATGGACGTAGTGTTGATCAACATAGAGTACAATAGGCTGATCACCTAGAAGTGCTCGTAAGTAATATCGGGCTTACAGACTTACTTCTGGGTTGTCCTTTTCTAATAAAGAATGAATACTCGAGGTCTCTGACCGGAGTGAATGTTTTACTAAATACTGTTGTTATTGTAAAACATTTTGAAAGAAAAGAAGAAGTGGTATTTTAAATTATCAATAGTACTTCATAAAGATTGTTCAGTTATTGAAGATATACGATTTATATGTGTCAAGCATGTTATTATTAAATTGTTATACTTGCTGAGCTAGTTATGCTCACTCTTGCTTGAACCATATGAATGCAGCTAAGACTGAACGTCCCGAAGGATCGAAAAAGGATAAGGGAAAAGCTAAGGCTGATTATTAAGCTGTCTTGTAATAGTATAGGTCTATTGTTGTAATGTAACTGATATTATGACAAAGAACCTTTGTAATAGGTATAGAACTTGGGAAATGTAAATATTACTTTAAATATATAGAAGTTATGTTCGTTCTATGAGACTTTTCAATTGAATGAATGTATGAATGTTGTACAGTATAGCATCATCTGTCGGGTTGGAAGATACCCGGATTTGGGGGCGCTACACATCTCATAACATGAATCACTGAAAACTTAGCTAACACGAAGGTTAGGCAAGCGATAAGAAAACTTTCCTTCAAGCGTCTTCAAATATAATCTTCAACAGTTCTTAGATTTTACAACATTTACTTGATATATTCACATAGCACACTATAATTAGCTACCAAAAAATCTAATCACATTGTTTATTACCAACTTCTTTCTCTTCTACGTTTTAATTAAATTTATTTCATTAATAAGAACAATTCGACTTACTACCATTCATCATTGCTTGTTAACTTTCTTACGTTACTAACCGAGACTTGATCATCATTGGTGAAGTACCAACGTTGAATATTGTTCACGGTTTACTTATTTAAATATTTGCAATCCTCGTTTAATTCCTATTAAACCATACTTAATCTTCGAACATTGTCACTTTATAAGTGATTTAAAGTTAGCCTTATCATGCACATTAAGTAAACTCATGTCCTACTATGGTTTATAATCAAATGAAAGAACAAAACCTCACTTGGCCAACAAATCCCACTACTGGCGCTGCGGCGCCAGACTCTAGCACACCATTGGCGTTGCGGCGCCAACTAAATGATAGATGAAGCCGGAGCGAGTCGCGCACGCACGACCATTATCCTTTGGGGTTGGCCATGCTTGGCCACCCCTGAGCCTCAGTTGGCTTTGACAGTTAACTTGTTCAACAAACTTCTCGGCTTCATAACTTATTCGTTTTACGTTCGAATTGGCTCATTCAAAATCCATTAGCTCACCAATTACATACTCAAAGTGTTCATGTAAGAATTTTATCTTTTCGAATCCGTTAACTTAGAATTCACTTTTAAGTTCATTATCGAGCATTCGTTTAACGTTCGTGAGCGTTCAATACTCGTTTTCTTTGTTCTAAGTCGGAATTCGACGATTCTTGAGTCCACAACTCTTGAATACCTTATCTCACGTGTTGGCATTGAAAACCAAAGTTTTGAAGTCACACGGCAACTTTTGACTATCAATTCGAGATTTCTACGTTTTCGATGTTTAACGTCTAATTTTTTTAAATTCTCCTAACTTCGTTACTCGTGTTCTATATGCCAAATCAAATGGAACAACTCCATTGATTCCTCATCTACATCATAACCAAGCAAGATGCACATACCCTATCAATGATGGTTTTCAATTTGTCCATCAACAATCAAGTTAACGTTCAATGGTTTCTACGGTTCAAATTTACGTACACCCTTATGATTTCTACTTAAACATGACTTATCAATGTTTTAATCATTAATAGACATCCTTATTCCTCCTAAAGAGACATGCTCCACCAATCTACGATTCTCTACGGGAAAGAAATCGAAAAGGTCGAAGACTAACGTTTACAAAATATTACCTTTGCGTTCTTCGTGTTCTTGACTAAACGTGTATGGTTTGCTTTGAACTAGATTGATTACTTGTTTCTAGCTCTTTCTCTCTCTCAATATATGTTGGGCAAAGTTTTTAAAACACAAAATGACCAACCTAAGCTTTCTTTTATAGGCAAACCAAATGGAGGGAAAAATGGTCTATTGGCCACCTCCTTACTATTCCCACCTCCACAACAACTTAGGCACCAAGTAATCACTTTACTTGGTGGCCAAATGGCCGACCCACATGCCCAAGGTTCTCCCCATGGGTTTTACCCATCCGATGACCCGACGGTTTTATCCGCGGTTCAGTTTATTGGATCGGGCTTGACTTAACTAAACATTTGGGCCTTAACTTAGGCTTGATTACATAATTCATTGGGCTTGATATAATCCAAGTCCAATTGGATTATACAAAGTTCTTAAACTAAAAATCAATTAAGAACTAATTGTATTCTATGCATATAACTCATGTATTCTCTTCATTTAGTATTCATACGATATTCTTATTATACCTCGAAATATTCTTCATACTATACACGTATTCTAACTAGTATCATAGTCGTATATTGTAAGACCCCAACTTTTTGAATAAAGAGTCATTTTTCTCGAAATATATTTTTGAATATTATGGTATGGATTTGATATAATGTTATAGTTGTGGATAATATTTAGAAATTTTGCAAAGTACGCAAGTTGTTATATAATACTCGATTGGTCGGGAAATATTCATTTTAACAGGGAATATTCGTACAACGGCACAATCATTGGTGGACCCCCACAACGGAATTATTGTCGGATTGAGAAAACGATAAAAATACTTTATGAAAATAACGGCGAATGTTTTACCATTAACTGTTGAACTACCTGGTAGTAAAAGTAGAGTAATACGCATGGTTGCATAGTAGCACACTGTATTGATTATTGATGCTTACGTGAGAAGTCACTCAGTTATACTCAATTATTGCTACAGTAATTGCTACATTATATCTCTCATATTATTGATTCGATCATTGTCACAGTATCATCTGCATAATATGTTATTTTATTAAATCAATAATTGAGACGACAAAGTTATTCATAATATTAAATTGCAATATTTACAATGTCTAGAAGTTACTGTCAAGGAGAGGTTTGGTCACCTAATCAAGGCGCCTAATAGGGAGAAATCCTTATGGAAAGCCCCTCTTTTCGAGGAACGAATTTGGTTGATAAATATTGTGAGTTATACTATTAATGATGAATGTTATTAAAATTGAAGTTGTGTTTGGAGTTGAATTTGGAGACGCAGACGTGATATTTGAGTCCGGAACGATGAAATTAGTAAAAATAGTCTATAAACACAAAAATTTTCGGAATTCACTATTTGGTCAAAAAGTCAACAGTTGACTTTTTCGGGAAAAGTCAAACTTCAAAATTTTAAAATTTATATTTTTGATAAAAATGGTTTCATTGTGTGGAATTATTTGTGTAGTGAAAATCGACAATTATTTCGATAATAATTGATGTCTGGAGGTTATATTGATCAATTGGGTATTTAACCGGATAAATGAGCAATTGATTGCTATTATTTCACATGATTATAACTATTTGTTCACATGTGTATATTATTGTTTCACATTCTTGTTACTATTAGGGGAGTTGGTGCAAGATTGATAATACTTGCATGACTAAGTTAAAAATAGAGGTATAGATGGAGGTACTATACTGTAATTCGTATTTTCACATGTTTAGAACTATTGATTCACATAATTTACTATTGAATCACATTATTTACTATTAGGGGAGGTGGTGCAAGTTTGATAATACTTCAACGACTAAATTAAAAATGAAAGAAAAGTTGGTGGTATTGTACTATAATTTTTCGAGCCCCAAAACATGCAATTATCGAAACTATATTTTTCTATAAATAGAAGCTCATTCTTCCTTCATTTCTCACGAATTCACAAAAGCTTTAGAGCGATTATTATAGAGAGAAATTATAGAAAGAAGAAGAGAAGTCTCGCTACCTCACTATTCCAAAGATCCAGTTTTTCTAAGGTAGGGAGTATTATTTTTTCTTATCCATGAAGAGAACTTTCATTATTCCATTCTTTATTATTCTCATTGGAATAACTCAGTATCGTGAGCTACCCTATACATGGTGAAATTCTTACATTATTTCATTCTTTATTATTATGTTGGAACATCTTGTTCTCATGCGTTTCACATGGGACTGGTTAAAATCTTTATTATTCTCGTTAGAATATCCCGTCCATGCATTTTGTGGGACCGACCGATTCCGTCTTTATTATTACATTGGAATATCCCGTCTACATGCATTTTACGCTGGAGGATTCCGTTATTTATTATTCTCATTGGAATAACTTTCGCTGTGCGGTTTATCGCATGCTTGGTGATTTCTTTTGTTATTCCATTCATTATTATACTCAGTTGGTTAAAGTTTTGACTTCTATAATCCATGAAATTAGTGGAATATCCTTGATATTTGCGCTTCATCCAGTAACTTTTCATGTAAATATTCTTCCGAGCATTCCTGAATTTTACTCCACAAAGAAATATCATGTTGACAATTTGGACGTTATTGGTTCCTGGACAAATTAATTCTTGAACTTTTTTTTATTGAATTCTTATATCATAGTCATCATCCTCATGTTTATATTTTGTTGAAAGTCATCTGTGGCCTGTAGTGCATAGATGGACTTGGTATGATTATGACTAGGGATTATTCGGTGTAATCATGACCGTAATGTTACAAATGATGTAGTAAAAGTCCTCATTGGCCAGTAGTGCATTGATGGACAGTTGTTGGCATGATCATGACCATTAATGAATACACAAATATTCTTGGCCCGTAGTGCATGGATAATTGTGGTCGTGATACTAAAGAATATCCTTGGACGTAGTGCAGGGGTGATTTGGTGATGTGAATTATTTATTAAGTTGAGTCCCAACGATAAAAGTGATGAAAAACCTTTTAAATCATAAAAGATAGTAGATTTTATTCTCTACTTAACTCTTTTAATGGATTGCTTGTTATATTATATCAGTTTAACACTGTTGAAAGCTAACGATAATATATTCTGCATTATCTTAGTCATAATATTTCCTACTGGGCTAGTTGAGCTCACCCTTTTACTTTCATTGTTCTCTTCAGGAAATGAGAACGTAGCAGGGACTAGTCGGGGAACGGAGTGACGGACCAGATGATAGCATTAGTAGTCCTCACTATTCAGTGAAATAGTGGAAAATAAATGTAAAAATATTGAATTTGAGTTGGATATTGTCTAGACAACAATATTTGTATTAAAACTCACAGCTTATGTTTTGTCGTACTTTGCACGACAGTTGTATAATTAAGTTATATTTGTATTTTGTACCATGTATTTTGGCGACTCAGGATAGGTGATGTATACCTATTTTGGGGGCATCACATATATCGTACGTATAATAATTCTAATCATTATACGCATTTCATTTTTTTTCTCGGTAATCACTTTTACTAACCCTTAGGTTTTAAGTCCGCAAGAGAACACTTCGTTTGCCATAACTGAAATATTATTGGATATTCCATCTCATCTTCATATTCTATCATTACGTATTTCTCAGAAATTCAAACTTAATTCCTGAGCAGAAATGGATGAATAGTGTTTTTACGGAAATTTCTCGGAAAACATTTATTTTCGTCTTAGAAATTCAGAACAAGTAATCCTAGTACATAGCTAGAATACTACCCACATCCATAAATTCTAGGTAATAGAACGACCTTCAAATTGTTTACTCACATGAAAAATCAATTAAATTCATTTAATCCACATAATCAAATAAAAATTTAATTAATTAAAGATCCGATTTTCTCGGGCGTTACATTAAGGCATAAACATGTAGTCCATATACCATACTACAACTTAGATACAACTACTAACACAAATCAACAAAAATAAGAAATATCTGGGCCCATGAACTTGTTGTTAGAGCTTTCTGGGCAAGTTCATGGCTGCACAGATTCACTTGGTCATTATCGGTAAACCGACTTTGACCATGAATAACTTTCAATCCATGCATGATTTGGTCCTTATTCAAGCTTCAGAACATAGATCTCATGATATACTACAACTTTAAACCTTTAAACAACAAAAACTCCTAACATACTGACATCTATGGAACCTGACATTTGATTGTCAGACCATATTTCTCAGTTTTCCAAATTTTAGAAATCATTCATTTCGAGTATCTAGATGTTATAGATCCACTTTCTACTAACCCAGATCATTGATTAACACTATATACTACATATTTAAACACAAAAATCTCACATCTAACATGACATTCAAGATCAGAGTTTAGGTTTAGGTTTTATAACTTTATGAACAAACTCTTGATTCTAGGCTACTGATCTGTTAATGGAAGTAGTGGGGCTTGGTTTGGGAACTGATTTACTTAGAAATTTTGCATGGTTAGAGAGAGAGAGAGAGAGAGTTGGTTGAGAGCTTGGGAATGAAAGAGCAAAAATGAGCACTTTTCTCTCTCTTAAACTATATATATTATGTATGTAATGTATATGGCTGAAGTATTTGGATGATGGCTATAGATTAGAGCATGTGACATTATCTAGAGTTTGTGACTTGCCAATATATGGCAAAATTTACAAGCAACCAATTCAAGAATGTGACAAAAAAAAGGCAATTAGGTCATTTTTCCTTGCAATTTTAATGGTAATCAAGTCATTTATTTGACCCTTAGGGTTTAACCCTAAACCCTTAAGGTTTAACCCTAAGGTTATACAAATTTGGTTTTCTAGGATTTGGCAATTAGGACTAAAATAAAATATAAAAAAATTAGTTTCCTAAAAATGTTAATTAGAGTTTCCTAATTACAATTAGTTTTATAATTACATTATACTTGAACATTAGGGTTTAAGATCCAATAATTAGGATTAGGGCTTATAATTAACAATTAGGGTTACCAATTTAGCAATTAGGGGTTTAAATTGGAAATTAGGGTTTCTAATTTACAATTAGGGTTTCCTATAATTAGGGTATCTACTAAATTAGGATTTTACCTAATTAAGTATAATACCTACAATTATTTACATTATCACGATTACCTAACGACTTAAACAATTCTTAAAGTCGTATTTGACTTTTTGAATTAGGGTTTATCTGTAATGCTAGGGTTTTGTCATGTACACAATAATTGACCAACCATTATCAATCTATAAATAGAGTACCTATTTATAGCACTGAATTATATTTAATATAATATTATTATTCTCATTCCTTGATCAAAATTCAAAATTAGGGTTTGGATTTCATATCTAATTTATCTTTCATATACTTACCATTATTAATTAAGTTATAATAATTAACTTAATTAATATGAAATAAATTATTATAACAAAATAATTATTATAATAATTCTATAATCATTTCATATATTATTTAAATAATATATAATCATATTTTAATGGAAAATAAATAATAAAAAACATTTCTACTATAAAATTAATTATTATAAGAATATACTTTATAATGATCAATAATTATAAAATAAAATTATTTGTAATTATTCATGTAATAATTATATTTTTATTTATCACATAAATACATACGCTTTATCTTATACATATTCCCACCTTTAAAATAAAATAAAAATTTATACGCAAAATTTCTTATTTATTTATATAGAAAATATCGGGTTATTACAGAAGCTCATTCTTCTTTCATTCTCACCAATTCACTAAGACTCACAAGAGCATTTATAGAGAGAGAAGTTATAGAGAGAAAGAAGAAGAATATTCTGTTATTTCACTATTCCAGTATCTAGTCTTCTTCTAAGGTAAGGGATATTATTATTGTTCAGTATTCGTAAGAAATAATATTTTCTTCCATACTCTATAG
This sequence comes from Panax ginseng, assembly GCA_020205605.1. Lineage (NCBI taxonomy): Eukaryota > Viridiplantae > Streptophyta > Magnoliopsida > Apiales > Araliaceae > Panax > Panax ginseng. The sequence continues at coordinate 55,682,136 of CM035140.1, forward strand.
TATGTGAGTAATATTATTTCATTTTGTATTCCTAATTCTACACTCATTTTGTTAAAGTATTGCTTCTATACTCCGTGAAATTAGTAGAATATCCTTGAAATTTGCACTTCATCTAGTATCATTTCACAAGGATATTTTTATGCTTATTCTTGTTAAATTTTAAGCTTTTCATGTTGGAGTACTATTTATGGGTACTATTCATTTAGACGGTACTATTCACAAGGTACTATTTACGAGTACTATTCGGAAAGTGTAACGCCCGAGAAATTCAGATCTTGAATGAATTAAATTTTTATTTGATTATGTGGGATAAATGAATATAATTGATTAATTCTGTGTGTAAGATATTTGAAGGTCATTCTATGACCTAGAATGTGTGGATGTGGTTAGTATTCTGGCTATGTGCTAGGATTAATTGTTTTGAATTATCAAGACGAAAATAAATATTTTCTGAGAATTTTTCCGGTAAAACACTATTCATTCGATTTCGTTCGCAGCTTAGGTTTGTAATTCCGAGAAACGCATAATGATAGAATATGAAAATATAATAGAATATCTGATAATATTTCGGTTAGGACAAACAAAGTTTTCGCCTGCGGACTTAAAACCTAAGGGTTAGTGAAAGAGATTTCCGAAAGGGAAAGGGAAGGCGTATAATCATTTCGGTTATTATACATATGAGATACGAGTATTATACTAGTTCGAATATGAATATGGTATGAAGAATAGTACAACGTATAATACGATTATTGTATGAGTACTAGACGAAGAGAATACGGGAGTTATACGCATAGAATACGATTAGTTCTAATAGATTATGAGTTAAGGATTTTGTATAATCCAATGGTACTTGGATTAATAGCAAGCCAATGAATTATGGAATCAAGCCCAAGTTAAGGCCCAATGTTAAGTTATGTAAAGCCCAATCCAAGAAGTCAAACCGCGGATCGAACCGACGGGTCACGGGATGGGTAAAAACCCATGGGGCAACCCATGGAATGATCCATGGAGGGTGGGCCGACCACTTGGCCACCAAGTAAAGTGATTACTTGGTGGTTAAGTTGTTGAGGAGGTGGAATAGTAAAGAGGTGGCCTTTTTGACCATTATGCCCTCCATTTAAAATCCTATAAATTAGAAGCTTAGATAGTGTATTTTGTGTTTTGAAAATCTTGTCCAACCTATATTCAGAGAGAGAAAGAGTTAGAAACACATAATCAAGCTACTTCCAAGCAAAACATAAGACATTTACCAAAAACGCGAAGAACGACAAAGGTAATAGTTCGTAAACCTTAATCTTCATCTTTTTTTTATTTCTTTCTCGTAGAGAACCGTAGATTGGTGGAGCATGTTTAGTGAGGAGGAATAAGGATGACTATTGATAATGAAAACATTGATAAGTAATGATCGAATAAAAATAATAAGTGTTTACGTAAGTTAAAACCGTAGAAAGTGATGAACGTTAACTTAGTGGTGATTGGAGGATTTGAAAACCATCATGGCTAAGGTATGTGCATATGGTTTGGTTAGGGTGTAGATGATGAATCAATGGAGTGTTCCATTTGATTTGGCTTATAGAACACGAGTAACGAAGTTATGGCGAATTTTGCGAAAATAGACGTTAAACGTCGAAATCGTAGAAATCTCGGATTAAGGGTCAAAAGTTATCGTGTGACTTAGAAACTTCGGTTTTCAATGTCAACACGTGAGATAAGGTATTTAAGAGTTGTGGACGCAAGAATCGTCGAATTCTGACTTATAACGAAGAAAACGAGTATTGAACGCTCGAAAACAATAAACGAACGCTCAAAATGAACCAAAAGGTGAATTCTGAGTTAATGGATTCGAAAACGAAAAATTCTTATATGAAGACCTAGAGTATGTAATTTGTGAGTTGTGGGCTTTTGAATGAGCCAATTCGGATGTAAAACAAAAAAGTTATGAAGTCAGGAATTTCGTTGGAAAAACCAACTGTCAAGACTAACTGATGCACAGGGTGGCGCCATGAGACCAAACCCAAAGATAAAGGGTCGCTGCAAGAACGGATACTGCCTTGTCCTGTTAATCAAGCGCCAGAGTAACCGGGTTATACTAGAGTCGGCATCGTGATGTTTGTGACACCCCCCAAATCCGGTGCATTTCATTACCTCAAGATTTGGTGTTCACGTAATCAAAACATTTATATCTAGCTACCCAATTATAATAAATTGAAAAATAAAAACCTGCCCAAACAGGATTACTTAAATAAAAACATTATCTCCCAGGTTCTCTAACCTTTAATACAATCATCAAGTGCGGAAATAAATTATTACATCACATCATTATTAAAAGTCTATCATCAATGATAAAACAAAATTACAAGTCTTCATCACTTTTACATTTTTCCCTTTCCTTTGCTAATTGTAGGTTTATCTACCTTCTCATTCATAGCTGCAATAAATGTATAAATATGCAAGAGTGAGCAAACAAAGCTCACTTGAGATAAGAATAAATATCTTTACAATATTTGCCAAATAATAGGCTCAATAGAACTGAATAATATGTTCTATTAGCATTACAACATTTGCCAAATAATAGGCTACATAGAACTGAATGATATGTTCTATTAATATTTCAACATTTGCCAACTCATAGGCTCAATAGAACTTAATAATTTGTTCTATTAACATTCTTAATAAACTACTGAGGGTCAAATGACCATGAACCATGTCCACAGTTATAAGTAATCTTTCAACTTTAACTTTAACAGTCATATGACTATAAGGACTCCACGTACTTAGGGGGATCAATCCTTCGTACAATGTATTGTGCACAACCATTTCAACGCTAAGCGTAAACCCCTAAACATAGGGTTGTTCATCTCAGTATTTAGAGTACAAGTCCACACCAAAGAAAGTTTAGTTTGGATAAGCTTTCAAGGGTAATTGAAGTTTAATGATCATCAACTAGGGAACTAGTTGAATCCACAATGCTCGATAATACAACAGTTGTTTAATAACAACACAACTTAAAACATTTGAGAATCATAAATGAACTGATTCTACATATCTAACTAATGCTTGAAATAACTATAGAGCATAAGTATTCAATAGAATGAATAAAATGGTTACCCTTTGGCGAGCAATTAAAATAAGCTAGGTTCAAGTTTTATAATATTAGAAATGAAATTCCTGAACTTTAAGAAACTTGCTTAACTGTAAACAAGTTGGAATGAATCAACAAATGGAGAATTTCCAATAACATTAGAGTTTGAGTTTGCTCAAATGGATTTTAGCAACAATTTACTTATTCCATAATAGTTGAGATAAAAACTTGCTCAATCAGAAGCATGCATTTATAATAATAGAACTAACTCAAAGAAAATGTAGAGTTAAAACTTGTTCAATGTAATAAATGAACTAGCTAAATGAAAGTGTAGAGTTAGAAAATTTGCCTTGAGCATAAGCTATAATATCAAACTCACGTTCACCTATACATAGGTTTACAACCACAATACCTATTAGACATGCTAACATATCATAACATGTTCATTACCATTCAAATTTCAGAAACTCTAAGTGTTTTACATCACAACACTTGTCTAACTTTCATTATGTATACTAATTACCACATAACGCGTTTTCGATTTACTAATCACTTTTGCAAATTTGATCGTACTAACCACAACTCACTATGTTATGTTAACCTTAACATTACACATTTAACATGCTAACACAATTTCAGACCATGTTGTGACACATTCCCAAGTCTGCTGAAATAGCAGAAGTTAGAATCTCAAACCAGGGTATGGGGCAGCTGCGCCATACAAAGGCTTGGGACTGGTGCAACTGCGTCGGTGTTCAGACAGATGCAGAGTCGGCTATGAACAGTAGCCGACTTTAGCCCAACAAACATGAATTTCACCCACCAAACAGTGAAATTAATATGTAGAATAAATATAACAATATCATAAACATGATTGCTCACATTTACAACCAATTAGCACAATTTAACACTAACTAAAACTATTTTAATTTCTCCAAATTCAAGTTTTCAAACAAAAACTCCATTTTCGAGTTCCTTCACAAAATTGAACATTGTGATTTCAATTCTTGTTCAAATTACCTCATTCAAATTACGTTATACTCATATCTCATTGAACTAACATATGAAAGCCTCAATTTACAGTTTAACATAAGATTTGGCCACTAAAATTGTTACTTTTACTCAAGCCATATGAAGAACACAAACACTGTCAAAATTTCTACCACTGTCAAACGAATTTAGCATGCGATTTCTTGTTTGAACATAAACTCTAGCATTACAAACATATATAATCACAATAACTAAATTACATAACCAAATTCGGAAGAAAAATTCACAGAGCATAGCCAAAACTTTACCGTAGTTCACATATGCAGACATATACATATATATATATATATATATTAGAGTTGTGACGTCCCAAAATCTGGGTATCTTCCAAACCGACAGATGGTGCTACACGGTGCTACAGTTCACATATACATTCAATTGAAATACCTCAAAAGAACGGATATGTCTTATATATATATATATATATATCAAAAGAATATTTACATACCCCAAGTTCTTTACAACCAATATATTGTCTTTGTCATAATATCAATATTATTCCTTACAAAACCTATACTATTACATAAGAAATCTACGGGTTCGCCCTTGCCTCCCCTTTATCCTTGCCGGATCCATCGGTCCATTCTGTCTTAGCTACATTCATATAGTTCAAGCAAGAATGAGCTTAACTAGCTCAGCAAGTACAACAATTCTAGTAAAATAGCATGCTTGAAACTTAGGAATCGTATATCTTCAATAACTGGACAATAGTTACGAAGTACTATTGAGAATTCAAAATAGCACTTCTTTTCATGCAAAATGTTTTATAGCTACAATATTCAATAAAACATCAATTCCGGTTCAAGACCGTAAGAATTTCATAAGTACTTTGAAAAGGACATCCCGGCACTAAGTCCGTAAGTTCGGTATAGCTTACGAGCACGTCTAGGTGATCAGCCTATAGTACTCTATGTTGATCAACACTACATTCATTAAACGTGTATACGTTTAAGTTGTGGCAACCTCACGTGCCTGTCGTTTGACGACAAAACAATTTGAGCATACACAATCTACCTTTAAAAACCACAACAATATTAGTTGGGTAAATCCTTATCAACACTTAATAGAATAACATAGCATACGTCTAGCCGAAAGGATTGGCTTTAATATTACTCAAATACTAACTCATGTGAAGAATACATGAATCACAAAGACTTGCCCAGATCAAACTGGAACAAGGGTTAGAGTACTTGCCTTTAGCGTCTGCTACAATTTATAACACGTGCACTTTACGTCTTTAAGGTCTCTACATTAGATGATAGCATAACATAGAAAATTAGGTCATGAATGATCATACATGGTTCTTAAAGAATCTTACCCTACTTCTCAATCTAATTATGTATTAGATTTGTTATTATCGGTTCCGGCTTTCCGTAAGATCATTCTTTCATTCATTTACAATTGATTTAACTAAACCCTAAGTGTTCATACTTAAGGCTTAATTATGTCTTAACAATGTTTCATTATAATCCATGTCCAATTGGTTATCAACTACTAACCATGTTCTATATATAAACCTTCATTATTATCTTGGTCTTGAGGCTGGCACTACGGCACTAGCTTTTACACTTAGTGTCGCGCTGCGGCGTCACCTAATGTTGCCTAAAACCGAGACTCGGAGCTGCGGCGCGAGTCTTAGTGTTAATGGTCGCGCTACGGCGCGACTCTCCAGAAGGTTATGGTCACTTTGGCATGCACATGAAAGTTATTTGCCTTGATTCGGCGCCAGCAGTACGCTTGCGTGTGCACCGTAAACTTTGAACAAATTTTTCAAAAGTTGAAATTCCCGAACTCGTAACTTCTTCGTTCACAATTTACGTACTCTATGCATTCATTTAAGAATTTTATCTATTCAACATTGTTTTCTAAAATTTCACATATTAATCCATTTTTAACGAAAACGATAAACGTTAGTGAACGTTCAACGCTCGTTTCTTCGTTCTAAGTCGGAATCTGGCCATTTTCGAGTCCGCAACTCTACAATGCCAAATATGACTTGACTCCATCGAAAACCAAGTTTCCAATTTGAAACACAAAATATGACTTCCATTCCGAGAATTTCACGAATTCGACGACTATCGTCCAATCGTGTAAATTCTAGCGAAACCTCAATACTAATCATTCTAAGTGGATTTTAATCAACATGTAGATATTACAAGTTACTTATTACACTAACTTATATTAAGATAGGTTTTGACTTATTCACACAAGTCAATGACTTGTTTAACTCATTAACTACAATTCTCATGCTTATGACAACATATGGAAATTCTTCATAAGTTCATCAACTTATTTAAGTTCAAGTTGCTTATTCAACTTATTCGGCTTAAGTCCATTGCTTATCAACTTCCCTTATGTTCTTAGTATCTAAATTCATTATATTACACTTCTCTTATCAACCTACCATGATAGAGACAGAAGAGACAAGATCAATTACCTTTGATGATTACTTCAATTGCTTTGGAAATCTACTAAGGAAATGTTAATCTCAAAGTGCTTATTGACTCTAACAAATAAATTGTTTGAGAGAGAATTGTTGGATGAAATAACAAAATCCAAATGAATGAAAAGGCTTGCTATTTATAGTGCTTTCATGGTTAGGGTAATTAGGTCATTAAATCATCCCACCTCCTTAAACTAACCTCCTTATTATTCATTGCTTGTTGCCCACAACTCTTATCCATTCCTTGGTCATTACTTAAAGTTCTTGTCCAACACATAACTTGTTTGCCCATCAAGCTTACTCATGGGTTGCCCCATGGATCCTTCTTAGCTAATGGATCATGGTTTGGGCTTAATAATCAATCTAGCAAATTCTTTGTTGGGCTTGCACTATAATAGTTTGGGCTTCACCTTATTAAGCACTTGGGCTTAGTATAAATCCTACATAGGTTTACACCTTATAGCTTATGGACTTATATTTTATGCAAAGTTACATTAATTCTTTTCATTAGGTTTTAATACCTATATTCCTAAATTAAGTCCGCATGCGAATTATTGCATTTTTCATACTTAGATTATTATTACATAATCCATCTCGCCTTAAAATTCTAACGTTCGTATTTCTCGGAAGTTCAAAAATAATTCTGGCGATAATTGGTGAATAGTGTTTTTTTTGTAAACGTTCTCGGAAAATACTTATTTTCGTCTTGGAAATTCAAACACTTTAATTTATTCACATGGTTCAAATACTACGATCTTCAGATATTTCTAGGTTATAGAATGACATACATCTTATTAACACACATAATAACAAATAATATTATTCTATTCATTATTTAATTCTTTCAAATATTTTTACAAAGGATCCGAATTTCTCGGGCGTTACATTTTTCCCCCCTTAGAAAGATTATGTCCCCAGAATCTCGCCCTATATCACTCAATCAAAAGAGGATAATTCTTTCTCATCCTTTATTCAAGTTCTCACGCTGCTTCTTCCACATCGTGGTTCTTCCATAACACCTTTACTGATGATATTACCTTGTTTCACAGAACTTGCTCTTTCTATCGATGATTTGAATCGGCATCTGTTCATAAGTTAAATCTTTCTCGATTTGAATAGGTTCAAATTCTATCACGTGCCTGTAATCCGATTTGTAAGGACGTAGCACTGAAACGTGGAATACATTATGTATTCGCTCTAGGTTTGGAGGTAACGCTACCCTATAAGCTACCTCACCTACCCGTTCTAATACCTCAAAAGGTCTTATAAACCTTGGGCTTAGTTTTCCCTTCTTTCCAAAGCATATCTTTCCTTTCCAGGGAGATACCTTTAGAAATACGTACGATCCTACCTCAAACTCCCTATTCTCTCGATGTAAGTCTGCATATTTCTTCTGTCTATCTTGAGCTATGACAAGACGCATACGTATCAACTTCACCACTTCCGCTGTTTGCTGCACTAATTCTGGTCCTAGCATTCGGCGTTCTCCCACTTCATCCTAATACAACATCGTTCTACATTTCCTTCCATACAAAGCTTCATACGGCAGCATACCTATACTTTCATGATAAATGTTGTTATACGCAAATTCTACTAATGGTAGATGATCATCCCAACTACCCTTGAAATCCATGATGCAAGATCTCAACATATCTTCTAACGTCTGAATTGTCATCTCGCTCTGTCCATCTGTTCGTGGATGATATGCCGTACTCAACTTCAACTGCGTCCCCAACTGTTCTTGAAGACTTCTCCAAAAGTTCGACGTGAATCGTGGATCACGATCTGACACTATCGAAACAGGTGTTCCATGTCTAGAAATAATTTCCTTAACATAGAGTGTAGCTAACTGATCTAAGTTATACTTAATTCGAATTGGCAAAAAGTGAGCCGACTTCGTCAACCGATCCACTATTACCCAAATCACATCATACCCCTTCTGAGTCGTCGGAAGTCCCACCACAAAGTCCATCGTGATATGCTCCCACTTCCACTCTGGAATCTCCAATGACTGTAACAAGCCACTTGGTCATTGATGTTCGACTTTAACTCTTTGACAAGTCAAACATTTACTCACATACTCGGCTATTTCTCGTTTCATGATCGGCCACCAAAAATTCTGTCGCAGGTCTTGATACATCTTAGTGCTACCAGGATGAATCGAGTACCTCGAACTATGAGCCTCTTGTAAAACTTGCTCCTTTAATTCCGTCTCCTTTGGAATCCAAATTCTTCCCTCAAATCTTAATAATCCCTCATTATTAAGAGTAAACCTAATATCTTTTTTCAGTGGTTAACCGCTCCTTCATCTGATCACACTCATCGACTTTGAGCTGCACCTCCTTGAATCTCTCTACGATAGTAGATTTAATCTCTTCAACAAAAAGTCTCTACTACGTCTCACTTGGAAACTTTACCTCCAACTCCATCCTATCCATCTCTGTTATTAACTCAGTTTGATCTGTTAGCAAAGACAACTTCTCCCTACCCTTTCTACTCAAGGCGTCGACCACTACATTGGCTTTTCTAGGGTGATACATGATTTCACAGTCATAATCCTTTATCAACTCCAGCCATCTCCTCTGTCTCATATTCAACTCCTTTTGTGTGAAGATATATTTCAGACTTTTGTGGTCCGTGTATATCAAACCCTTTTCCCCATAAAGATAATGTCGCCATATCTTTAAGGCAAACACCACCGCGGCAAGTTCCAGATCATGAGTAGGGTAAACTTTCTCATAATCCTTCAACTGCCTAGATGCATACGCAATGACTTTGCCATGCTGCATAAGCACGCAACCCAGTCCTTTATGCGAAGCATCGCTATAAAATACAAATTTTCCTGTGTCATCGGGTAATGACAAAACAGGCGCTTCACTCAACTTCTTCTTCAGTTCTTGAAAACTATTTTCGCATTTCTCAGTCCATACGTACTTCACCGTCTTCCTCGTCAAATTAGTCAGCGGAGTAGCTATCTTTGAAAAGTCCTGTATGAACCTCCGATAGTAACCCGCTAACCCTAAGAAACTTTGCACCTCAGTCGGCGTTTTTGGTTGTTCCCAATTCATCACGGCTTCCACCTTCGCTGGATCTACTGAAATCCCCTCATGGTCAATAACATGACCTAAAATCTGTACCCTCTCTAACCAAAATTCACACTTAGTGAACTTCGCATATAACTTCTCCTTTCTTAATGTCTCCAACACCATTCTTAGGTGTTCAGCATGATCTCCTGGCGTCTTAGAGTAGACTAGAATATCATCAATAAACACCACGACAAACTTGTCCAAATATTGTTTGAACACCCTGTTCATCATTTCCATAAATGCAGCAGGTGCATTAGTTAACCCAAATGACATCACCAAAAACTCGTAATGACCATAACGAGTCCTGAATGCTGTTTTTGGCACATCTTCATTCCTAACCTTCAGCTGATGATACCCCGTCCTTAAATCTATTTTGGAAAAATATTTTGCCCCCTTCAACTGATCAAAAAGATCATCGATCCTGGGCAACGGATACTTATTCTTTATTGTTAACTTGTTCAACTCTCGCTAGTCGATACAAAGTCTCAATGATCCGTCCTTCTTCTTGACAAATAATATCGGTGCTCCCCACGGTGAAACGCTCGGTTGAATGTACTTTCTGTCCAATAATTCTTGCAACTGTACCATCAACTCCTTCATCTCCACCGACGCCATGCGATACAGTTCCCTGGTAACTGGTGCCGCTCCTAGCACAATGTCTATTACGAACTCGGTCTCCCTATCTGGTGGAAGACCCGATAACTCGCTTGGAAATACATCCATGAACTCACTCACTATAGGTATTTGTTCCATGGTCACTCCCACTCTCTAGGTATCAACCACATGACACAAATAGCCTACACACCCCTTCCTCCATAATTTCCTAGTTTGTGTCATGGTAAGACAACACGAACGTCCTGGCGATTTATTCCCGTAAAATATTACATACGATTGAATTGATGTTTTAATACTAACGCATTTCTTTTGACAATCTATGATTGCCCCATGATTTATCAACCAATCCATTCCGAGAATTACATCAAATTCTCCTAACCTTATCGGTGATCGAGATCACCGATAATTTATAACCTCTAATATTTACGCAACAACTCCTATGAATATCTTCAATGTGAATTATCTCTTCATTTGCTACTTTAATGTTCAAAGGTATAAGCAACTTTTCGGGAAGTAATCCTAGTCGTTTAGCAAAATCACATGCGATAAGCGAACAAGTAGCACCCGAGTCAAACAAAGACGTATGCATTTAAGTTGTTGATCGAGAATAATACTGCGATCACGTCCCCGAGGCCATCGCAACTTGAGGGTCATATTAAAAAGTACGGCCATCGGCCTACCCATTGCTGTTGGACCCCAATAGTTAACTTACCACTATTGGCACCCTTATTCCCATCAGTCCCCTTCTTTGGGCAGTTCTTTGCCATGTGGTCCGTAGACCCACATACAAATCACCCATGATTCTTCTTCGGGCTTGGACAGTTTGGCGCAATATGCTCCTCCGATCCGCAATTATAACACACGGCCTTACCCTTGAGACAGACTCCTAGGTGAGTCTTCTCGCAGGTCTTGCAGGCCTCCATCCTCCTCTTAGGGTGTCCTTGTTTCACTCTGGTATTCCCCGAGCTAACTACCTTCCTTTTATACCCTTCGTCACTCCCGCTGGCACCTTCAATCTTCACTCCTCCATCCACCTTCCCCTTGCTTTTCTTATCCTTGTGGTATTGGCTCAACGCCTCGCTACCACCTTTGGAAATTATTGCCTTCTCTAACAAAACCCCAAAAGAAGTACTCTAGAATACAGAGATACGATTATAGAGCCAGGGTTTCAAGCCCTGCTTGAATCGTCGAGCTTTCCTCACTTCGGTATCCACTTGATGTGGAGCGAACCTTGCCAGTTCATTAAACTTGGCGGCATACTGGGGAACCGTCATGTCCCCTTGTTTCAAATCTAAAAACCGCATCTCCATCCTTCCCTGCATACTCATGGGAAAGTAGTTCTCGTAGAATATTTCCTTGAACCTCACCCACGTTATCACATCTATTTCGGCCCTCGCCTGATTGGCTTCCCACCAAAAGTTGGCCTCTCCCTTCATCATGTAGGTTACAAAAGCAACCTTTTGGACCTCGTTGACATTTGCTATCACAAATGCCTTCTCTATCTCCCTCACCCACGTTTGAGCTTCAATAGGGTCCGTAGTTCCTTTGAACTCCGGCGGACCCACACTCTTAAAGTCCTTAAATGTAGTAGCTCGTACTTACACCAGGATTCACGGGGATATTAGCCCCAGTTTGGTTAAAAGTTCATGGTTAAAAGGTTCAAAAATTCTTGCATGGGGTTAGCAGAACCTCCTCCGGTTGATTCGTGTTCGCATTGACCTTGGTACTCTTCTTAGCGGCATTTTTTTATTGTTACAATAACCACATATTTCGTTATTATGCATTTCCTGTCAGTTAGTTATCATTCAATGCTAAACAATAACTTAAACATTCATTATTCAACATTTTTCAAAAATGAAAACTTATATTTATTCATTGTAGTATAATACTACATCATAGATTCTGAGAACTGACTAAGCAGGATACATTACTCTCCCGCTATTGCTTTCCAAAAATTGGGAATTTACAAAAGACTACCCTTGATTATACAAAAGAGGGCTTTACGTCACTACTACATACACAAATATATACATACTTAACTACTATAACAACTACTCGATCATATCTGCCTTAAGGCATTCTCAAAATCTGCCTTGGCAAGACCGGTAATAATATCATGGCTGATAGTATGTCGCGTCTGCCCTGTCTCTACAGGATACCCAGCTACCTGCCACTGGAAATCCTCATGAGAACTCCTAGAATATAGGACATTCTCCTTATCTTCTATTTCTTGGTCTTTAGCTCGCTCCTAAGCTCAAAGACCTCCTCCTTCAGCTCATGGACCTTGTCCTTAGCCAAAACTCTCTCATCATGTTCCTGTTCCCACATGGACTCCACGCCCGTCTTGTCCTCTATAACCGCTTAGAGCTCCGCCTTCAGCTCCTTGACCTCCTGATAGTAATGTACGTTCTTATTTATCCGACATGAACAAAGTGACATCATCGACTCTCACGGAGTTATCTCTGCTTTGCTATTGCTCTTTGGGTTAAAGGACACTGCTTCAACTTCTTCTTCTATCATGCCGTCAAATACAGACATGAGGTCTAAGCTTTCGGAGTCTCCAGACTCCACCACAACTATCTCAAAATCTCCTGCTATGGGGTTCGGTATGATTTCTATCTGGTTTACCGAACCTTTGCTGACTACCTGTACATCTCTATTTTCACCATACATCTACAATAACACAAAAGTTGATTAGTAAACGTCAGTATAATAAAACACATAACATATATGATGCATTTTTATAAGGTTAACTTCCATCTTTTATTCTTTGACTTTTCTTAAGGTTATGACTTAAGGTTTTATTTTCCACCCTTAAGTTTTATAACCTATTGCTTTGATACCAACCTGTGATGCCCCCAAATCCGGGTATCTTCTAACCCGACAGATGGTGCTACACGGTGCTACAGTTCACATATACATTCAATTGAAATGCCTCAAAAGAACGGATATGTCTTATATATATATATCAAAAGAATATTTACATACCCAGGTTCTTTACAACCAATACATTGTCTTTGTCATTATATCAATATTATTCCTTACAAAACCCATACTATTATATAAGCAATCTACGGGTTCGCCTTTGCCTTCCCTTTATCCTTGTCGGATCCATCGGTCTGTTCTATCTTAGCTGCATTCATATAGTTCAAGCAAGAATGAGCCTAACTAGCTCAACAAGTACAACAATTCTAGTAAAATAGCATGCTTGAAACTTAGGAATCGTATATCTTCAATAACTGGACAATAGTTACGAAGTACTATTGAGAATTCAAAATAACACTTCTTTTCATCCCGACACTAAGTCCGTAAGTCCGACATAGCTTACGAGCACGTCTAGGTGATCAGCCTATAGTACTGTATGTTGATCAACACTATATTCATTAAACGTGTATACGTTTAAATTGTGGCAACCTCACGTGCCTGTCGTTTGACGACAAAACAATTTGAGCATACACAATCTACCTTTGAAAACCACAACAATATTAGTTCGGTAAATCCTTATCAACACTTGATAGAATAACATAGCATACGTCTAGCCGAAAGGATTGGCTTTAACATTACTCAAATACTAACTCATGTGAAGAATACATGAATCACAAAGACTTGCCCAGATCGAACTGGAACAAGGGTTAGAGTACTTGCCTTTAGCGTCTGCTACAATTTATAACACGTGTACTTTACGTCTTTAAGGTCTCTACATTAGATGATAGCATAACATAGAACATTAGGTCATGAATGATCATACATGGTTCTTAAAGAATCTTACCCTACTTCTCAATCTAATTATGTATTAGATTTGTTATTATCGGTTCAGGCTTTCCGTAAGATCATTCTTTCATTCATTTAAAATTGATTTAACTAAACCATAAGTGTTCATACTTAAGGCTTAATTATGTCTTAACAATGTTTCATTATAATCCTTGTCCAATTGGTTATCAACTACTAACCATGTTCTATATATAAACCTTTATTATTGTCTTGGTCTTGAATTTGGAAATGCATTACCGATTTTTTACACTTGGTGCCGCTCTGCGGCATCACCTAATGCTGCCTAGAACCCGGACTCGACGCTGCGGAGTGAGTCTTAGTGTTAATGGCCGCACTGCGGCGCGACTCTTCAGAAGGTTATGGTCACTTTGGCGCTACGGCACCAGCTCTGTGCACCAGAAACTTTGAACAGATTTTTCAAAAGATGAAATTCCCGGACTCGTAACTTCTTCGTTATAAGTCCGAATTGGCTAGTTCAAGAGCCTACGGGTCACAATTTACGTACTCTATCCATTCATTCAAGAATTTTATCTATTCAACTTTGTTTGCTAAAATTTCACCTATTAATCCATTTTTAACGAAAATGATAAACGTTCGTGAACGTTCAACGCTCGTTTCTTCGTTCTAAGTCAGAATCAGGCCATTTTCGAGTCCGCAACTCTAAAATGCCTAAAATGACTTGTCTACATCGAAAACCAAAGTTTCCAATGTCAAACACAAAATACGACTTCCATTCCGAGAATTTCACGAATTCGACGACTATCGTCCAATCGTGTAAATTCTAGCGAAACCTCCATACTAATCATTCTAAGTGGATTTTAATCAACATGTAGATATTACAAGTTACTTATTACACTAACTTATATTAAGATAGGTTTTGACTTATTCACACAAGTCAATGACTTGTTTAACTCATTAACTACAATTCTCATGCTTATGACAACATATGGAAATTCTTCATAAGTTCATCAACTTATTTAAGTTCAAGTTGCTTATTCAACTTATTCGGCTTAAGTCCATTGCTTATCAACTTCCCCCTTATGTTCTTAGTATCTAAATTCATTAGATTACACTTCTCTTATCAACCTACCATGATAGAGATGAAGAGACAAGATCAATTACCTTTGATGATTACTTGATTGCTTTGGAAATCTACTAAGGAAATGTTAATCTCAAAGTGCTTATTGACTCTAACAAATAAGTTGTTTGAGAGAGAATTGTTGGATGAAATAACAAAATCCAAATGAATGAAAAGGCTTGCTATTTATAGAGCTTTCAAGGTTAGGGTAATTAGGTCATTAAATTATCCCACCTCCTTAACCTAACCTCCTTACTATTCATTACTTGTTGCCCACAACTCTTATCCATTCCTTGGTCATTACTTAAAGTTCTTGTCCAACACATAACTTGTTTGACCATCAAGCTTACTCATGGCTTGCCCCATGGATCCTTCTTAGCTAATGGATCATGGTTTGGGCTTAATAATCAATCTAGTAAATTCTTTGTTGGTCTTACACTATAATAGTTTGGACTTCACCTTATTAATCACTTGGGCTTAGTATAAATCCTACATAGGTTTACACCTTATAGCTTATGGACTTATATTTTATGCAAAGTTACATTAATTCTTTTCATTAGGTTTTAATACCTATATTCCCAAATTAAGTCTGCATGCGAATTATTGTATTTTCCATACTTAGATTATTATTACATAATCCATCTCGCCTTGAAATTCTAACGTTACGTATTTCTCGGAAGTTCAAAAATAATTCCCGAGCGATAATTAGTGAATAGTGTTTTTCGTAAACGTTCTCGGAAAATACTTATTTTCGTCTTGGAAATTCAAACACTTTAATTTATTCACATGGTTCAAATACTACGATCTTCCGATATTTCTAGGTTATAGAACAACATACATCTTATTAACATATATAATAACAAATAATATTATTCTATTCATTATTTAATTCTTTCAAATATTTTTACAAAGGATCCAAATTTCTCGGGCGTTACAAGAATTGTATAAGAAATACCTTCAAATTGCTTGCTAATCTCCACTAACACCACTAGAATTGCTTGAAAATCCTAAGCTTTCTCTCAATTCTCTGAAATTTTCTCTGTAGATTTTCTTAGGTTTAGGCTTAGACAATATACATAATACGTAAAAGAAAACTGACACCTTAATACGCATACTAATGATATTAATGGTTATAACATAAACTTATATAATATAAATATATTGTATTTATTATTTTATTTGTTTTATTTATATTATTTATTTAGAAATCTAAAAAGCCATAAGGCTTGTTTGGCAAATCATTTAAATTTAAAGAATTAATATAATAAGCCTTGTTTGTTAAAAACTAAATTAAACTATTTTAATTTATTTTAATAACTCCTTATAATATACTTATTTATCGCACTAAATTAATCAAGCTTTCATATTTATTTTAAATTAATTCAAATCACAATTAATTAAATAAATCTTTTAGTCACATAACACAATACAAAAAATGAATCATTTAATTGAAATATCAATATAATAATCATTTCCTTAATTCATCAATTATTTATTTAACAAATAATTCTCCAAATAATATTAAATCAATTAAACAAATATTCATTTATCGATAGTCACATCCATTAAATATTTATATAAATCAATAAATATTTAATATTACATTTAAAAATTCGGAATGTTACATCATTCCTCCTTAAAAGGATTACATCCTCGTAATCACAATTCAAACAATCAAATCGTCACATTATTCCCTACTTACAAAGATTATGTCTCCAGAATCGAAGACATAGACTAAACAAATAACTCAGGGTAACTTTTCATCATTTCGGTTTTGAGTTCCCACGTTGCCTCTTCGACATTGTGGTTTCTCCATATCACCTTCACATAAGGTACCACTTTATTTCTGAGCACTTGTTCTTTCCTATAGACTATCTGGATAGGAACTTCTTCATAAGACAAATCTTTCTCGAATTTCAATGGTTCGTACTCGATCACGTGTTTATAATCGGGTTTATACGGTCGTAACACCGAAATGTGAAAAAGATTATGAATATTTTCCAATTCTGGAGGTAGAGCTACCTCATAAGCCACTTCCCCACTCTTCGTAGTATTTCAAATGGTCCAATAAATCTTGGACTGAGCTTTCCTTTCTTGCCAAAATGAATTTTCCCCTTCCAAGGAGAAACTTTTAGGAAAACAAAATTTCCTACTTCAAATTCGTGATTCTGCCTGTGTTGATCGGCATACTTTTTCTGTCAGTCTTGGGCTGCTACCAATCTTGTTCTGATGAGTTTGACAACTTCAGTAGTTTGTTGTACCAGTTCTGGTCCTAATAGTTGGCATTCACCGACTTCATCCCAGCACAGTGGAGTTCTGCACTTTCTGCCGTACAATGGCTCGTAAGGTGGCATGCCGATGCTCGCGTGGTAACTGTTGTTGTAGGCAAATTCAACCAACGGTAAATGTTCATCCCAGCTTCCTTTGAAATCCGTGATGCATGCTCTCAGCATATCTTCCAACGTTTGGATTGTTCGTTCGCTTTGACCGTCGGTTTACGGATGGTATGCTCTACTCATTCGCAACTGTGTTCCCATACATTCTTGCAGTCTCTTCCAGAAGTTTGATGTGAACCTTGGATCTCTATCTAACACAATTAACACTAGAACTCCATGTCTTGACACGATCTCTTTAACGTACAATTTCGTTAGCTGATCAAGATTAAATCTAATCTTTATTGGCAAAAAGTGTGCAGATTTTGTCAATCTGTCCACTAGCACCCATATCGCATCGTATCCTTTCTGAGTCATTGGAAGTCCAACCACAAAATCCATTGTGATAGGCTCCCATTTCCATTCTGGTATTTCCAACGGTTGAAGTAACCCGCTTGGTCGTTGATGTTCAGCTTTCACTTTCTGACACGTCAAACATTTTGCAACGCATTCTGCAACGTCTCTTTTCATATTCAGCCACCAAAAATTTTGCCGCAAATCTTGATACATCTTTGTACTTCCTAGATGAATCGAATATCTTGTGTTGTGTGCTTCGGTCAAGATTTCTTCTTTAAGCTCTGGTACTGCTGGAACCCAAATTCTTTCCTCGAATCATAGTAGTCCTTTGGTGTCGATCTTGTATTTTACATCGCTACCCTCAATCACCTTCTCTTTGATCATTTCGCATTCTTTATCTTGTAGTTGAGCACTCTTCACTTTATCCACCAAAGTTGGACTGACAACTATCTGAAATAGTCGTTCATCGTATTCTTTTGGAAATTTGATTTCTAACTCTAGTTTTGCCATTACTGAAATAAGCTCTTCCTGCGTAGTTTTCAACATCAACTTCTCCCGACCTTTCCTGCTCAAAGCATCTGCAACCACATTCTCTTTGCCCGGGTGATAAAAGATCTCACAATCGTAATCTTTTATCAATTCCATCCATCTCCTTTGCCGCATATTCAAGTCCTTCTGTGTGAAAATATACTTCAGACTTTTATGATCTGTATAGATTTTACATTTCTCTCCATAAAGATAGTGTCTCCATATCTTGAGAGCAAACACTACTGCAGCCAATTCCAAATCATGAGTCGGATAACCTTTCTCATAATCCTTCAGTTGTCTTGATGCATACGCAATAACTTTGTCATTCTGCATAAGAACACATCCCAACCCTTTATGTGAGGCATCACTATACACCACAAACTTACCTATACTATCTGGTAATGACAACACAGATGCCATGCTTAATTTCTTCTTCAAATCCTGGAAACTTTCTTCACATTTCTCCGTCCAAACAAATTTCATAGCTTTCCTGGTCAAATTTGTTAATGGAGTAGTTATCTTAGAAAAATCTTAAATAAATCGTCTGTAATAACCGGCCAGTCCCAAGAAACTCCTCACTTCTGACGGTGTTATTGGTTGTTCCCAATTGATTACAGCTTCCACTTTTGATGGATCCACGGAAATCCCATCTTTGTCAATCACGTGTCCAAGAAATTGCACAAGGTCTAGCCAAAATTCGCACTTAGAGAATTTCGCGTACAATGTTTCCTTTCTTAGTGTTTCCAATGTCAAACGTAAGTGTTCCACATGTTCTTCCTGAGTTTTGGAATACACTAATGTCGTCGATGAATACCACTACAAACTTGTCTAAGAATGGTTTAAACACCCTATTCATCAAATCCATGATTGCAAAGAGTGCATTGGTTAAACCAAAAGACATCACCAGAAACTCGTAATGTCCATACCGAGTTCTGAATGCCGTTCGTGGTATATCCTCCTTCCTCACTTTCAACTGGTGATACCCACTTCTCAAATCTATTTTTGAAAAGTATTTAGCACCCTTCAACTGGTCAAACAAGTTATCTATTCTTGGTAATGGATATTTGTTTTTAATAGTGACTTTGTTTAATTCTCTAAAATCAATACAAAGATGCATTGACCCATCCTTCTTCTTCATGAATAATAATTGCGTTCCCCACGGTGATACGCTTGGTTGAATATACTTCTTGTCTAATAATTCTTGCAACTGTACCATCAGTTCCTTCATTTCTACTCGAACCATTATGTACTGGGCCTTCGATATCAGTGATGTCCCCAGCACTAAGTCGATCACGAATTCAATCTATCTGTCAAGCGGAAGTCCTGGCAAATCCTCTGGAAACACATCCTCAAATTCCCTCACCACTAGTATCTCTTCCAGTTTCACATTCTTTTTCTGAGTATCGACTATGTAAGCTAAATAGCCCACACAGCCTTGACTCAACAATTTCTTGGCCTGCATAATCCCTCGGACATTTCATTTGTCTAAGCGATTTGCTACCATAGAATACTACCCTTTTTGAGTCATAAGGTTTTACATTTCTTTTGGTAATCAATTACCGCTCCATATTTGAACAGCCAATCCATTCCCAAAATAACATCAAACTCTCCCAATCTAATCGAAATTAAATCTACCATTAGGATATTCTCCTTAATGTTCACCCTACAGTTCTTGTATACGAATCTAACAGGGATTATCTCTTTATTCGCAATCTCTATGTTCAAAGGGAAATTCAGTTCTTATCTAGGCAATTCTAACCTCTTAGAAAATTTATCAGAGATAAATGAGCAAGTAGCACCCGAATCAAATAATACACAGTCATGTTGAAGGTTCTAGCTATGGGTTTGTTTGATGTTGTACCTCCATTGTTACCTCTATTGCTTCTAGTTGTCACTCCATCCTTCTTCTTAGGGCATTCACGAGCAAAGTGATCCTTGGATCCGCACGTGAAGCACACATTCTTCTTAGGTTGTGTGCAATTTGGGGCGATGTGACCCTACTAGACACAATTGAAGCATACTCATTTCCCCATCAAGCACGCACCCTTGTGAAACTTACCGCATGTAGCACATGCTTCAAACTTCTTGATCTGCTGGTTACCCTGCTGGTTTCCAGCACTCACATTTCCATTCCATTTCCTCTTCAAGTTGTTGTTGTTATTGTTATTGTTGTTGTTTCCATACCACCTCCATTCTTGATTTCCACCTCATTCTTCTTCTTCTTCTGTTCCTGATTGAACTTTGTCATTGCCTCGCCTCCACCTTCAAATGTAGTATTGCTTTCTCCATTACTGCTGTGAAAGTCTTCAATTGAAATAGGAAACCCCTCTTTGCATAAACGGGGCTTTGGTTCTGTTCAAACCTCTTCGCCTTGCGTTCGTCCGTGCTGACTTGATAAGGGGCAAACCTCACCAACTCGTTGAATTTAGTGGCATACTCAGATACCGTCATCGTTCCCTGCCTCAGTTCCAAAAATTGTACTTCCAGCTAACCCTTCAAACTCTCGGGAAAATAGGTCTCGAAGAATATCTCCTTAAACCCATCCCAGGTCATCATCCCTGGTCCTTCTCGAGTTTTATTGGCCTGCCACCAATAACTAGCTTCTGCTTTCAACATGAATGTTGCGAAAGCAGTCTTCTGATCATCTCCTACCCTAGCAACATCTAACACCTTTTCTATCTCCATAATCCAAGTCTGTGCCTCGACTGGATTCACTGACCCACGAAATTCAGGTGGTCCAACCGCATTGAACTCCTTAAACATTGTTCCTTGGTTCTGTGGTTGATTCTGCAATGCTCCTGTCAGTAACGTCACTAATTGTTGAACTAGGTTAGCATCAACATTGTCGTTATTGTTGGTTCCTTTGTTGGTTCTCTGTCGTGGTGGTTGACGTCTGGGAGGCATTTTCTGTTTAAAAATACACCCATTAGATTATTACTCAACTCTTTTAAGTAATTTCTACTTAACTTGCTTCCACAAAAGAAATAACCACAAATCACATAACACTTTGAATAAAATAACAACTTTTATTTATTCATAACCTCTTTGAAAACATAAAACAATAGCATTACTTCCGTTTACATTACTTTCCTGAACTACAAAAGTTTCAGGACAACATCATCCTCATATCCCATAGGTTTCATAACACTTGGGATTTACAATTTATTTAACATTTTATTCATCGTACAACAACTACGATGTTCTACTAAGATACTGCTTAGCCTTACTACGTTCTTCCTCCATGACTCGAAACATTGTTATGTGATCTAATACGTACGATGGCAGCGTCTCGAACTGAATAGGATATCCCATTACCCGATCCTGAGCTCGATTAACCATGGTGTTGAATACTTTATTCATCTCTTCCATCTTCATTCTCTTTGCATGTGCGTCTTTTACTGCTATCCCGGCTCATTGAAACATTACCTCATATGCGTCCTCGGCTCTTGCCCTCTTCGTAGCTTCTTCCCTTAGTTTATTCTTCAATTCAACGACCTCCTCGATCAGTTGTTCTTTCTCTCCTTCATTCTGTACTTGTTTTTCCTCGACATTAGTCAGTCGCTCCTCACGATATTGGATCTCATCGTCTTTCTATGTCATTGCATTCTGTTGTTCAGCTACTATCTCTTGTAATTCCTCTGTGACGCCCCCCAAATTAGGTATACATCACCCATCTTGAGTCGCCAGATACATGGTACAGATTTCAAATACAACTTAATAATACAATTGACCCACGGATTCATTCATCCACTACCCTAGCGACTTCAAATACTTTCTCTATTTCCATAATCCAGGTCTGTGCCTCGACCGGATTTGTTGACCCATGGAATTCAGGTGGATCAACCACCTTAAACTCCTTAAACGTTGTGCCTTGGTTTCGAGGTTGATTCTGCAACGCTCCTGTTAGTAATGTCACTAGTTGTTGGACAGAATTATCCTCAACATCGTTATTGTTAGTTCTCGCATTAGTTCTCTGACGGGGTGGTTCACGTCTGGGAGGCATTTTTTGTTAAAAAAAAACATCTATTAGACTATTACTCAACTTCTTTAAGTATTTTCTAATTAACTTTCCTGCATAAAAGAAATAAGCACATAACACTTTTGAATAAAATAATATCTTTTATTTATTCATCATCTCTTCGAAAACATAAAAACAATAGCATCACAGCTATTTACATTCCTTTCCTGAACTACAAAAGTTACAGGACAACATCATTATTAGCATATCCCATGGTTACTTAACACTAGGGATTTACACATTATTTAACACTTATTAATTGCAAAACATACACATTTCCTACGATGATCTATTAAGATACTCCGTAGCCTTTTGACGCTCTTCTTCCCTAACTCGGAACATTGTTCGGCGATCTAACACATATGACGGCAGAGTTTCGAACTGAATTGGATAACCCATGACCTGATCTTGAGCTCGATTGATCACGGTATTGAATACTTTATCAATCTCTTACATCTTCATCCTCTTTGCTTATGCGTCCCTTAATGCTCTTCTAGTTCGTTGATAAACTTCCTCGTATGCGTCTTCAGCTCTCGCCCTCTTGGTAGCTTCTTCCTTCAGCTTGTTCTTCAGTTCCACGACCATCTCGATCAGTTGTTCCTTCTCTCCTTCAGTCTACATCAACTTCTCCTTAGTATTAGTTAGACGTTCATCTCGATCCTGTATACCGTCGTCCTTCTGTGTCATTGCAGTCTGTTGTTCAGCTACTATCTCCTGTAACTCCTCAACTGTTTCCTGAAGTTCCACGTTATGGTCGTAGACTTCATCATACATACGAGCAGCCATCGAGGTTAGTGGAGTCTCTTCCTCCTCGTCCTCGTTATCCTCATCCTCCTGTGGCAACTCCATGGGATCCTCCTCATCCGTCTCCACATCATCATCCTCATCTTCAACAACTGTAACCAACGGGGCTGACTCCCGTGGCAGTAGTTGTTCCCAAACAACCTGAATGTCGCAAGGCTCCTCCTCTATAGGCATTTGAGGTCCCTCCTCCCTAGCCTGACTGGATTCTCCTACATTAGTCATCCTGACAACAAAATTTTAAAGTTTTAGTTATTAATCATTCTACTCGACACTCGTGAGCACATAAGTTATAAACATATAAGCACATAAGTGTTTTATTACTTCTTCCTTAAAACTCGATAAGAGTTATCTCCACTATCTTTTCAAAGGTTACTTCCTAAGGCTTTTTCCCCCACCTAAGGTTCATAACCTAAGGCTTTGATACCAACTTGTGACACCCCCAAATCTCGGTACTTCATTACCTCAAGATTTGGTTTTCACGTAATCAAAACATTCATTTATAACTACCCAATCATAAATAAAATTGAATAATAAACACCTTATACAGAATTACATAAAATAATATCCCAAAGTTATCTAACCTTTACAAACAATCATTCATGCGGAAAATTTAAATAAACTTCATTACATTCTTTAAACCAAAGTCTGATAATAAAACTATCAAAACTATTACAAGTCTTCAGTACTTGTTCATCTTTCCCTTTCCTTCATTTGGTGCTAGGTACGTCACCCTTTCCATCTTTAGCTGTAAGGATTTTACAGGCAAGAGTGAGCAAACAAGGCTCACTTGAAATAACAATGAATAACTTTTACATTCTCTGCCCATTCAGGGGCTCAATAGAACTGAATCATAGATTCTATTAGCATCTTAAACATTCCTTGCCCATTCAGGGGCTCAATAGAACTAAAAAATAAGTCCTATTAACATCTTAACATCCCTTGCCCATTCAGGGGCTCAATAGAACTGAACAATGAGTTCTATTAACATTTTAAACATTCACTGAGGGTATAATGACCACGAACCTTGTCCACAGTTATAAGTAATCTTTCAACTTAAACTTTTACAGTCATACGACCATAATGACTTTAAGGTACTTATGGGGATAAACCCTTCGTACATGTATTGTATACAAACATTTCAGCGCAAAGAACAAAACTAAGTGTAACCCCTATAAATAGGGTTGTTCATCTCAGTATTTTGAGTACAAGTCCGCCCCAAAGATAGTTTGGTTTGGATACACTTCAACACAATTTGGAATTCAACGGACATCAACTAAGGATTAGTTGAATAAAAGATAATAACACTATGTTATTGAATAACCCTGACTGAATAAACATTTCATTCTAAGTTCATGCTTTAGGAATAGTTCTAATAGCATAACAATTGAATAATCTACCATACCTTGCTTTGAACAATATTAAGCTAAGGTTATATCTTAAAATTTATTATCAAGCATGCATAACAAATAATAACTTGAACAATAAACTGATTCAACATAATAACGATACTTGCATGCTAATATAACAAGTTTAGAGTTAGGAAAAACTTGCATAATCATAATAACTATCTCAACGAAAGTGTAGAGATGGGAAGCTTGTATCATCATGAATAACTGGATACAATTAAGTTGCTTAATGGAAATACTTTACTCAATAAAGTATAGCATATGAAATTTGCATAACGAAGCTTTAGGATTAGAAAACTTGTATAAACACAACTAACTCAACGAGAGTATGGAGTTAGAGAACTTGCCTTGCGCATAGATTAAACCGTTATAATCCAAATCACAATATCGTATATACATGTGTTAACATTACATGATTAGTCATAATCAACACTACATCACGTATGGTTTCAATGTCTAACCATGTAATCAAATCATATTCCTAAACGATAATAAATTCGTTAGGTATTAACACCATGTTCGTTCAACACATTACAATACTATAATAACAGAATTTATTTGGTCTTATAGTATTATTATCAAAATTTCAGACTTTTGTGCAAGACGGAAGTCATTTGAACGATCTCGCTAAGCACCTTGCATGGCACCACTGATTTATCTTGGGTCGATCTTCTTATTACCGAGGTGGTGCTCTTCACATGAGAAATATCTGAGGACTCGGCATTATGACCTTGAAGTCCGGCGCTCCGTGCTTGCCGACGACTAAGGTAATGCACAATAAGTCCTGGGTCAAGCCGACTTTTGGCGCTAAGGCGCGAAACTTGACGCTGGAGCGTGAATTTTGACGTTGGGGCGCCGAAACTCATAGAACCAAAACAGAAGAACAGAGCCAAAGCTACTGTCTTAAATTTGTAACAACAATTCGCCCAAAATCATATGTATAACTTATATAAATTACACATACACATTAACAATCATATCTATACCAATTACCAACAATTGAACAACAAATTTAAAAGACTTAAATAACTAAAATAATATTTGGTTAAAACTCAAAACTCCATTGTTGATATCTTGATATAAAAATATACAGTGGGCGTAAATCCAGAATTATAACCAACTTAATACTTTTGAAATACTAGCATACTAACATATATTCCAATTTACATATAGAAGTTCAATTCGCGTATTAGTTCACAATTTGTATAATCACATACCAATTTTGTTATTTTGCAAACATACGTTCATACATGTTTTTCACTATAAAACCAAGTTCCTCTTTCTTTAACACGTAATTAGCATTATATACATGTTAAGCATACAATCACCTATCAATATATGCTAGTATAACAATTACCAAAACATAGTTTACAAGAATTTTGTAAAAACTTATACACAGTGAAGTTGAATAACACAGACTATCAAATTCGCAGTAAGTATATGGCGTAAAACATATATGGTTACATATACATAAATTAAGGTTATAAGCACCTACCTTTTTGTTGATTTTAGAAAACTTGTCAACAAAACTTGTTTTGGAAAATCTTGCACTTGGCTTCTTCTCAAACTCTCTGAACTTTTCCTTTCTCTTTTCTTACTTCTCTCAGTAATAGACTAGGTACTAACAATGAGCGTAAACCAAAACTGATAAGGCAATAATAAGCCTACTTATTATGTCAGTTATCAAACATATAACGTATAACTTATAAATATAAATATATTTTATTTATATATTTGTTTTATTTTATTAATAATTTAAAATCCAAAATAAATCCAAAAGCCATAGGCTTTGTTTGGAAAATCATTTAAAATAAAGGATTAATATACTTAAACCTTATTTGGCAAAACTAAATTAAAATTACTTTAATTTATTTTAATAACTCTTTATCATAGTTATTTGTCACACTTTATGTAATAACAATTTATTAAATAAATCACTTAATAACATAACTTAATCCACATAACACATTAATTATTTAACAAATAAATATTTAACTAAAACATCTCAATCAAATTGAACAATTACTTATTCAATAATAAACACATCCAATAAATATTTATATAAATCAATAAATATTTATAACTTACATTTAAAAATCTGGAATGTTACAGCTATATTCTCATTTCCTGAAGAGAACAGTGAAAGAAAGGGTGAGCTCAACTAGCCCAGTAAAAAATATTACGACTAAGATAATGCCGAATAAATTATCATTAGCCTTAAACAGTGTTAAACTGATACAATATAACAAACATCAAGTTTAACTGCAGCGGAACAAGCAATCCATTAAAAGAGTCAAGTAGAGAATAAAATCTCCTATATTTTATGATTTAAAAGGTTTTTCATCACTTTTATCTTTGGGACTCGACTTAATAAATAATCCACATCATCGAATCACCCCTGCACTACGGCTAAGGATATTCTTTAGAATCACGACCACAATTATCCATGCACTACGGGCCAAAAATATTTGTGTATTCATTAATGGTCATGATCATGCCATAAAACAATTCATCTTTGCACTACGGCCAAAGAGTCATAATCATACCAAAAACTGTCCATCAATGCACTACGGGCCAATGAGGACTTTTTCCACATCATTTGTAACTTTATGGTTATGATTATACCGAATAATCCCTGGTCATAATCATATCAAGTCCATCTATCCACTACAGGCCACAGATGACTTTCAACAAAATATAAACATGAGGATGATGACAATGATATAAGAATTCAATAAAACAAGTTCAAGAATTAATTTATCCAGAACCCGAGAACGTCCAAACTATCAACATGATCTTTGCTTTGTAGAGTAAAATTCAAGAATGCTCGGAAGAATATTTCCATGAAAAAGATATTGGATGAAGCACAAATATAAAGGATATTCCACTAATTTCATGGAGTATAGAAGTCAAAGTTTTAACCAACTAAGTATAATAAAGAATGGAATAACAAAAGAAATCACCATGCATGCGATAAACCGCAGACAGTGAGTTATTCAATAGAATAATAAATAATGGAACCAAGTCCGTAAAAACGCATACGCATGATAGGATATTCCAGCGTAATAATAAAGAATAGAACTAGGGTAAGCGTAAAAGGCATGCACAGGATATTCAATGTAATAATAAAGATGGAACTGTGTCCGCAGTAAACGCATGCAGATGGATATTCCAATGTAATAATAAAGACCGGAATAATGTAAGAATTTCACCAAGTATAGGGTAGCTCAGCGTATCTGAGTTATTCCAATGAGAATAATAAATAATGGAATAATGAAGTTCTCTTCATGAATACAAAAGAAATAACACCCCTTACATTAGTAGGAGATTGAATCTGCGGTAGTGTAATAACGAGAATACTCTTCTTCTTTCTCTCTTATTCTCTCTATACTTTCTCTCTCTATAGCTTGAATGAATTCGTGAAAAATAATGAAGAACTAGGCCTCTATTTATAGAAGATTTCTAGCTTAGCACTTGCAATGTGAAAAGGCAAGCGGCTTGACGACTGGTGATGTGAAAAGAAAAGTGGTTTGACGCATGTAATGTGAAACACCAAGTGGTTTGAAGCCTGTAATGTGAAACGACAATTGGTTCGACGCCTGTAATGTGAACCGACAATTGGTTCGACGCCTATAATATGAAACGACAAGTGGTTTGACGTCTGGTAAAGGTAATTACTATTGGCGAAAGAGACTCTTAGATGATGACATATGGGCCCCCATAGAATAACCAAATTTACCAAAAACGTCTCATAATAGACTCTTTATATACATCAAGGATTGAATAAATATTACCACAAATCATTTTATTTTTAATCAACACATATTTAATCTTTCAACAATTATTAATCATTAATATTATAACTTGTCGTCTCAATTATTGATTTAATAATATAACATATTATACAGATGATACTGTGACAATAATTGAATTAATAATATAAGAGATATGATGCAAAAATTACTGTAGCAATAATTGAGTATAACTGAGTGACTTCTCACGTAAGCATCAATAATCAATACTGTGTGCTACTAAGCAACCACGCCAGACATCGTCTTTTTTACTACGGGTAGTTCAACAGTTTTGCAGTAACACCTCCGTAGTTATTTTTATAGAAAGATAATTTTGTCGTTTTCTAACTACGACAATACTTCCGTTGTGGGGTCCACAAATGATTGTGTCGTCGTACGAATATTCCCTGACAAAAAGAATATTCCACGACCAATCGAATATTGTATAACCACTTGCTTACTTTGCAAAATTTGTAAATATTACCCACAACTATAACATTATATCAAATCAACACCATAATATTCAAAAATATAATTCGAGAAAATTATTCTTTATTCATAAAAGTTGGGGTCTTACAACCTCCCCTTCTTATGAAATTTCATCCTCGAAATTAGGGTACATACCTGGTATGTCGAAGAGATGAGGATACCTTGACTTCATCTCAGATTCTAACTCCCAAGTCATTTCCTCCACATCGTGGTTTCTCCACAAAACTTTGACTTGAGGTATAACCTTGGAGCGTAGAACATGATCCTTCTTATCCAAGATTTTAACAGGTAACTCTTCATACGTTAAATCTTCCTCTATCTCGTCTGGTTCTAACTCAATAATGTGATTTAGGTCTTTCACATATTTACACAACATAGATATGTGAAAAACATTATGAACACGAGACATACTTGGCGGTAAGGAGAGTCTATAGGCCACAGTTCCTACTCGATCAAGGATTAAAAATGGGCCGATGAATCGAGGATTGAGCTTTCCTCTCTTTCCAAATCTCGTAACTCCTTTCCATGGAGCAACATTTAACAACACATGATCTCCTATATCTAATTCCACATCCTTTCGATGAAGATCAGCATAACTCTTTTGTCGATCTTGTGAGGTTTTTATACGTTGCCGGAACGTTTGAATCTTTTTCGTAGTTATACGTACTAACTCCGGTCCCAACAACGTT
Organism: Panax ginseng; assembly: GCA_020205605.1. Lineage (NCBI taxonomy): Eukaryota > Viridiplantae > Streptophyta > Magnoliopsida > Apiales > Araliaceae > Panax > Panax ginseng. The sequence goes on from CM035140.1 coordinate 55,711,715, forward strand.
GCTTCACCCACCTCATCCCAGCATACTAGAGAACGACACTTTCTTCCATACAACGCTTCGAATGGAGCCATGCCAATACTAGCTTGATAACTATTGTTGTAGGAAAACTCCACCAATGGTAAGAACTTGTCCCAACTTCTCTTGAAATTAAGGACACAGAGTCTTAATAGATCTTCAAGAGTTTGAATAGTCCTCTCTGACTGTCCGTCCGTCTGAGGATGATAGGCCGAGCTAGATCGTAAGTCTGTGCCCATAGCTTTTTGCAAACTAACCCAAAATAGTGAAGTGAATCTTGGGTCTCGATCAAAAACTATGGATACCGGCATACCATGCAGTCTTATAATCTCATTTATGTACATACGAGCAAGACGTTCAAGTGTATAAGTTTCTCGTATCGGTAAGAAATGAGCAGACTTGGTCAATCTATCAACAATGACCCAAATCGCATCTATGCCTTGAGAAACTTTAGGAAGACCGGTAACGAAATCCATGGTAATGTGTTCCCACTTCCATTCTGGAATTTCAAGTGGTTGCAATGGACCTTTTGGTACTTGATGCTCCGCTTTAACTCGTTGACAAGTTAGACACCTTGAGATAAACAGCGCTATCTCTCTCTTCATATTGCTCCACCAAAATGTATGACGAATATCATAATACATTTTGGTACTCCCAGGATGGATTGCAAACGGTGTGTTGTGCGCCTCCATCATGATTTTATACATTAAATCAGGGTAGTTAGGAACACAAAGTCTAGACTTGACTCGAAGTATTTATTCTTCATCGATTCTTGCTTCTGGCATAGCACCTTCTTGCACTTTCTTCCTCATACGCATCAGCTCTAGGTCTGTAGCTTGAGCAGATTTAACTTTATCGATTAAAGTTGGTTCTACTCGTATATTCGCCATCATCACATGGGTCCCTGGAGTCTTTAACTCTATCTCCATCCTTTGCAAGTCACATAAAATGGGCCTTTGTGTTGACAATATCGCACTCAGATCGTACTTGCATATATGATCTTACTACTCAATGCGTCACCTACCACGTTTCGCTTTTCAGGATGGTATTGGATGGTATGATCATAATCTTTCAATGGTTCAAGCCAACATCGTTGTCGCATGTTGAGTTCCTTTTGAGTGAAGAAATATTTGAGGCTTTTATGATCCGTAAAGATCTCCACTTTCTCCCCATACAAGTAATGTCTCCAAATTTTAAGTGCAAAGACAACAGCTACCAACTCTAGATCATGAGTAGGATAATTCCTCTCATATTCTTTGAGTTGTCGCGAGGCATATGCTTTTACTTTCCCATGTTGCATGAGAATACATCCCAACCCTTTGCTCGAAGCATCACTGTAGATGACAAATCCCTCCGAGCCAGATGGTATTGTCAGAACAGGTGCCGAAATGAGTCTCCTCTTGAGTTCTTGAAAACTCTTCTCACATTCTTCGCTCCAACATAACTTTGTATCTTTTTGAGTTAGCTGAGTTAATGGTGTAGCGATTCGAGAAAATCCTTCCACGAATCTCCGATAATAACCAGCTAAACCGAGAAAGCTACGTACACTTTTTGGTCATCGATTTAGGTTGGTCGACTTTGAATAGCTTCAATCTTTGCCGGGTCAATAGATATTCCATGACTTGATACTACATGCCCAAGGAATGCTACTTCTTCAAGCCAGAACTCACATTTATTCAACTTGGCATAAAGCTTGTATTCACGAAGCTTTTGGAGTGTCAGCCTCAAGTGTTGCTCATGATCTTCACGACTTTTGGAATAAATAAGGATGTCATCAATAAAGACGACCACAAAGTGATCCAAATATTCCTTGAATACTCGGTTCATCATATCCATGAAGGCAGCAAGAGCATTAGTCAATCCAAAGGACATGACTAGGAATTCATAATGCCCATACCGAGTTCTGAAAGCCGTCTTTGGAATGTCATCGGTTCTAATCTTCAATTGGTGATATCTAGAACGAAGATCAATCTTTGAAAAGAATTTGGCTCCTTGCAATTGGTCAAATAGGTCATCAATACGTGGCAATGGGTACCTATTTTTGATGGTGACATGATTCAACTCCCGATAATCAATACAAAGTCGCATACTCCCATCTTTCTTCTTCACGAATAGAACAGGAGTACCCTAAGGAGACGTACTAGGACGAATAAAGCCAATGTCTAACAATTCCTGTAGTTAGGTCTTTAACTCCTGAAGTTTAATAGGAGCCATTCGATATGGGGCTTTGGAAATGGGTTTGGTACCAGGTTCAAGATCGATACAAAATTCAATTTCACGCTACGGGGTAGGCCAGGGAAGTTCTTGAGGAATCGTCAGAAATTTATTAACAATAGAAATATCGTTCAAAATCGGCGTATTTTTGTTTAAATCTGTGACATGAGATAAGAAAGCTCGACATCCATTTTTCAATAAACGAATAGCTTTATGGCTTGAAATGACCGTGATTGATTGTAATGGTTTGGTCGCTTGAATCCGCATAATAGGTTGGTTAGGAATATGAAATCTAACAACCTTACGAAAACAATCAATTTTTGCATGATGAGTAGTTAACCAATCAATCCCTAGAATCACGTCAAATGCAAGTATTTTCAATGAAATAAGATCGACAGGTAATGTGAGGGTACCAATTTGAACCAAACAAGACTTATAAACAATGGATGCAATTAAGGTTTCTCCCAATGGACTTTCCACAGATAAGTCAAAGTCTAATTTCTCCGGAGTCAAATTTAATCGTTGAGCACAAGTAGGAGAAATAAAAGAATGGGTAGAACCGGTATCAAATAATGTATAGACTTCGCTAGAGTTTATGATAAGCTTACACGTGATGACCTCATTCGGGTTCCTTACTTTCTAGGAGGTCACAATAAACGCTCTCCCTTGCACTACCGGTTTTGACTTTTCTGGGACGCCTTTGGTGCCTCCATCCTAGCTGAACTTGTCTTCGATGAACGACAAAATCGGGCTAAGTGACCTTCTCTTCCACAATTATAACATGCTTTGGACGACATCGTGCAGTTTTGACTAATGTGCCCCTCCCCTCCGCATTTGAAGCATATGATAGGTGGTCCTCCTTCCTTAACGACAGGTGCTGGTGCTGACGTCTTTCCATCATTGTTGAATCTCCTCTTCTTGAAATGCCTATTCTTATTGTTTTGGCCCTGATTACCACCGAAGTGGTTACCATTCTTGGCTTTGTTGATTTCCTCCACGCTTGTTTGTCACCGATGATGATCGCTCTCACTGGTATTATCATTTTGTTAATTTGTTCTCTTTTGGTTGCGTTGACTCGTTATCGCGCTCCACTAACTGAGCCCTATTTACAACATCTGAATACAAACACAGTTTATGAGAAATAAGATGTTGACGTATCTCCGGCTTCAAACCTCTTAAAAACATCCGCGTCATTCTTTCTTCATTATCCACTAAGTGGGACGCAAACTGGGACAACTCGGCAAACTTTGCTTCGTACTGCGACACAGTCATATTATTCTGTTCCAACTTGATGAACTCCACCTCCTTCATGTGATGAATACTTTCGTGAAAGTACTTGTCGTTGAATAGTTCTTGGAACTTCTCCCAAGAAATTTTCGGTCTGGCGGAGTTGAGTACGCTTTACCGATTTCCCCGATGAATCGCCTCTCCTCGCAACATAAAGGCGGCGAAGGGAACCTTTTGCTCCTCGGAGCATCCCAAGACATCAAATATCTTGGTGATCTGCTTTATCCATTCTTCCGCCTTAAGTGGTTTTGGCTCTCCAATAAACTCCGGTGGTCCCAGCTCCTTGAACTATTTAGCGGTGACCGTCCGAGAGTTTCTATTGTTTCCACCTACATTTTGGACAGGAGCCGCTCTCGCCTGCTGTTACATAAATTGCATAAAGCGTCTGAACATTTGATCATTCATCATTTGGTCAGTGTTGTTGTTTGCATGAGGATTGTCGCCTTCCTGATGCACATTATCCTGATTATTGATATGTGGTGAATCAACGATCGCCTGTGCTCCATTGCTATTCTCAACATTCTCGGATGTTATTTTCAGATACTGCCACAAAATAAAGGTTAATTGACATGTAACATATTATCCCTAAATTATGACCGACCAATTAAATACCACATAAACTTAGGTAGGTCATACTAGCGAAGGAATTCCCCGTCTCTCCCCTCCTAGTACTATTCTCACATCTTAGCCAGGGATCATATCCCTAAGCTTTGATACCAACTGTGACGCCCCAAAATTAGGTATACATCACCCATCTTGAGTCGCCAGATACATGGTCCAAATTCAAATACAACTTAATAATACAATTGTCGTGTACAATACGACAAAACATAAACTGTAAGTTTGAATACAAATATTGTCTACTAGAGAGTATACAAACTCAAAAGGAGTCCTCATTAAAATTATTATCACACTATATCACATAATAGTGAGGACTACTAATGCACCATCTAGGACCATCACTCCGTTCCCGACTCGGGTCCCAAATTTATATTCTCATTTCAAGAGAACAGTGAAAGAAAGGGTGAGCTCAACTAGCCCAGTAAGACATATTATAACTAAGATAATGCAGAATAAATTATCATTAGCCTTAAACAGTGTTAAACTGATACAATATAACAAACATCAAGTTTAACTGCAGTGGAATAAGCAATCCATTAAAAGAGTCAAGTATAGAATAAAATATACTATCTTTTATGATTTAAAAGGTTTTCATCACTTTTATCATTTGGGACTCGAATTTTAATAAATAATCCACATAATCGAATCACCCCGCACTACACGACCAAGGATATTCTTTAGTATCACGACCACAATTATCCATGCACTATGGGCCAAGAATAATTGTGTATTCATTAATGGTCATGATCATGTCATAAAACAATTCATCTTTGCACTACGGCCAAAGAGAATCCATAGCCATAATCATACCAAAAACTGTCCATCAATGCACTACGGGCCAATGAGGACTTTTTCCACATCATTTGTAACATTACGGTTATGATTATCTAGAATAATCCCTAGTCATAATCATACCAAGTCCATCTATGCACTACGTGCCCAGATGACTTTCAACAAAATATAAACATGAGGATGATGACAATGATATAAGAATTCAATAAAACAAGTTCAAGAATTAATTTATCCAGGGAAGAACGCCCAAACTGTCAACATGATCATTGCTTTGTAGAGTAAAATTCAAGAATGCTCAGAAGAATATTTCCATGAAAAGATACTGGATGAATCGCAAATATCAAGGATATTACACTAATTTCATAGAGTATAGAAGTCAAAGTTTTAACCAACTGAGTATAATAAAGAATGGAATAACAAAAGAAATCACCATGCATTCGATAGACCGCATAGGTAGGTTATTCCAACAGAATAATAAATAACGGAACCTGTGTTAGGCGTAAAACGCATGCAGATGAGGATATTCCAATGTAATAATAAAGAATGGAACCAGTTAAGGTGTAAAACGCATGTATACATGATATTCCAATGAATAATAAAGATGGAACCACGTCAGGCGTAAAACGATGTATGAGGATATTCCAACAGAATAATAAAGACTGGAATAACAGAAGTTCTCTTCATAAATACAAAAGAAATAACACCCCTTACATTAGTAGGAGATTGAATACTGCAGTAGTGTAGTCACAGGTTGGTATCAAAGCATTAGGTTATAAAACTTAAGGGGGGAAAGAACCTTAGGCTAATAACCTCGTTAGGAAAGGAAAGGTCCGAAGAATGTTAACTCTAGTCAAATGAGTTAATAAGGTATTGCGGAAACTCAGTACCGAAAGATTTAAAAGATGAAAATTAACCCTAAATGAATTAAATGTGATTTATGGTTATAATATTGTGTATTATGTACTAATCAACTTGTTATGTGTTATTGTAGATGTCGATCGATAGCTTGATGTATAGAGATACACACGTGGTGAGTGAGGAGTCCGTGAACAGAATAGAGCTAGTACATATGCATGTAGCGGAAATACCTTTAGTGATTCTAGAAGAATCAGAGCCCGAGGAGTATTTTTCAGAGGAGGACTATTCTGAGGAGACCATGGGATTAGCATCATATCTTAATATGATGATAGATATGGAGGATGATATGGAGGTAACATCGATTAATACAGTGATGCCTGCCTTAGAGTCAACACCCACAGATACAATGAGGGCCATGTATCTCTCAGTGCTTGACCGTAATGTGTAACTGCACAATATGGTGCAGAACCAGAAGGAGGAGATCAATGATCTCTATGGGGCCAAGGAGTCTGCAGAATCAGACTATGAGATAGAGCATGATGAGAAGGTGCTCATGATAGATAAGGCCAGAGACTATAAGAACGAGGTCGTAGAACTTCGTAAGAAATTGGTTGAGAAAGACCAGAAGATAACACGAATGTCATATATAAATGACAGTGCGCACGAGGATTTTAAGCTGAAAATAGCTTGTTATTCTATTGAGTCGGGTCAGACTCGACATACTATAAGTCGAGATATTGTGTCAATTCTAGCAAACGAGAAGCATGAGAATGCTGTTAGGCAGTATTAGAAGTTAGAATGGTAAATATTTTTGTGTAGTGACGCAAAACCCTCTTTTGTATAATTAAAGGGTAGTCTTTTTGTAAATCCCAATTTTTGTGAAAGTCAATCGCGGGATATAAATGTAATAGCTTTTGGCTATTGAAAGCAAATTGTAAATAGTTTTAACTATGAAGAATCATATTAATATAATGAAGTTTTTATTTAATGTGATGTGTTGTGTATGAGTTATTGTTCAGTTGTTCAACGACTAATAACTAAGTAAGCAAATGAGTAATAACGGGACTTATTATTTAATCAGAAATGTCGCCAAGAAGAAGACAACGTAATTAAGAGGCAGAATCTCATAACGATAAGTAGGGGGGTTCAAATAACCCTATGCAAGAGTTCATTAATTTATTAACGGCTGCATTTAACCAAGTCGGGGGTAGAGCACCCGCAGGACCTAGGGTAGCCCGAACGACTACCTTTAAGGAATTTAAAAGTGTAGGTCTGCCTGAGTTCAAGGGAATGATGGACCCATTGGAGGCCCAAACATGGGTCAAGGAAATAGAAAAGGTGTTTGTAATAAGAAACGTAGCTGATTCGCAAAAGACTTCTTTTGCGAATTATATGATGAAGGGGGAAGCCAACTACTGGTGGGAGGCTCACCATGGTGGGGCTAGAACGGATGTTGTTACATGGGAACAGTTCAAGAAGGTATTCTTCAAGAACTACTTCCCTACTAGCATGCAGGGGCGAATGGAGATTAAGTTCCTAGAACTTAAGCAAGGGGACATGACGGTTCCCCAATATGTGGCCAAATTCAATGAATTGGTAAGGTTTGCTCCACACCAAGTGGACACGGAGGAGAGAAAGGCTCGTAGGTTTGAGCAGGGCCTGAAACCCTTGCTCTATAATAGGATTTTGGTTTTTTAGAGTGCGTCCTATGGGACCATTCTGGAAAAAGCGATAATTGCAGAGGGTGGTAGTGAGGCGTTACCCAATACCACAAACAACGAAAGAATAAAAGTAAGGGAGAGGGAGGAACTAAGGAAGAGGTTGCTAGTTGTAGTGGCAGTATGCCTAAAAGAAAGAATTTTAACTCCAGGAATACTGGGGTGAGACAAGGGGATCCTAAACGTAGGATGGAGGCATACAAGACATGCGGCAAGACTCATCTAGGAGTCTATCTAAAAGGGAAAACAGGTTGTTATAATTATGGGCAAGAGGGTCATATATCACCCAACTGTCCCAATCCTAAGAAAAGTCGTGCTGTTTTGTTTATGGGTCGATGGACCACATGGCAAGAAATTGCCCGAAGAAGGGGGCGGAGGGTGGTAAGGGTTCTGGTAGTGGTCATTTAGCCATTACTGGACCAATACCATCATTGGGTATACCCTCAGCCCAAACATTTAATATGACGATCCAAGATGCGGTTGCATCATGGATGTAATGTGAGTGTATCATTCCGGTCCAACGAAATAAATGCTTACGTGTTATTTGACTCGGGTGCTACTTGTTCTTTTATAGCATGTGGATTTGCTAAGCAACTGGGATTAAATCCTGAAAAGCTAGAAATACCTTTAGACGTTAAGGTAGCAAACGAAGAGATAATTCCCATTGAACACATTCATAGGAATTGTTTCATAGATATTAGGGGTAACCGATTATCAGTAGATATTTCACCGATAAGGTTAAGAGAATTCGATGTAATTCTAGGTATGGATTGGTTAATTAACCATAAAGAGATAATAGATTGTCATAGAAAGAGTGTAAACCTAAGGCTTTCTAAGAAACCTGAGCTGGTGTTTTGCGATAATAAATCACTGAGACGCTCTTGTTGTATAATTATGACATAAGCTAGAAGGATGTTGAAGAAGGTAAGTGTTACCTGTGCCATGTTGTGGATACCCAAAGAGTGGGGGCAACATTGGAACAGATACCGGTAGTACAAGATTTCATGGATGTATTTCTGGAGGAGTTACCTGGTATTCCGTCAGATAGGGATGTAGAATTTGTTATTGATTTGCTGCCAGGTACGGCACCAGTTTCAAAGGCACCATATAGGATGGAACCAGTAGAGATGAAGGAGTTAATGGTTTAATTACAAGAACTATTAGATAGAAATTACATTCAACCGAGTGTGTCTCCGTGGGGAGTACCGATATTGTTTGAAAAGAAGAAGGATGGGTCGTTACGACTTTGTATCGACTATCGAGAGTTGAACAAGTTAACGATTAAGAATAAATACCCATTTCTCAGGATCGATGATCTATTTGATTAGTTAAAAGGGGTAAAGTATTTTTCTAAGATAGATTTGCGTATGGGGTATCATCAACTGAAAGTTAGGAAAGAGGATGTACCTAAGACGGCGTTCAGAACTCGTTATGGTTATGTCGTTTGGGTTGACGAATGCACAAGCCGCATTCATGGATATAATGAACAGAGTGTTCAAACAGTATTTGGACAAGTTCGTTGTAGTGTTCATTGATGATATTCTAGTCTATTCTAAGATGCCAAAAGATAATGCTGAACATTTAAGAATAGTGTTGGAAACACTATGGAAGGAGAAGTTATATGTGGTTTTCACTAAGTGTGAATTTTGGCTTGAACGAGTGCAGTTTCTAGGACATGTTATAGATAAAAATGGCATATCTGTAGATCTAGCGAAGGTGGAAGCAGTAAATGAGTGGGAGCAACCGAAAATGCCAACCGAGGTTCGGAGTTTTCTAGGGTTAGCGGGATACTATAGAAGGTTCATTCAGGACTTTTCTAAGTTAGCTACTCCCTTGACGAATCTGACGAGAAAGTCGGTGAAGTATGAGTGTACAAAAAAGTGTGAAAATAGTTTTCAAGAACTAAAAAGGAGGTTAAGTGAGGCACCTGTATTATCCTTACCAGATGATAAAGGGAATTTTATAATTTATAGCGATGCTTCACATAGAGGACTGGGTTACGTGCTCATGCAGCATGGCAAGGTCATTGCGTATGCATCACGCCAGTTAAAGGATTATGAGAAGGTTTATCCTACTCATGACCTAGAATTGGCAGCTGTAGTCTTTGCCTTAAAAATATGGAGATATTATCTATATGGGGAAAAGTGTGAAATATACACGGACCATAAAAGTCTGAAATATATCTTCACACAGAAGGAGTTAAATATGAGGCAGAGAAGGTGGTTAGAGTTGATAAAAGATTACGACTATGATATCTTATATCATCCAGGGAAGGCGAACGTAGTAGCTGACGCGTTAAGTCGGAAGGGTAGGGAAAAGATGTCAATGTTAACGACTCAAAATGAGTTAATAACGGAGATGGCAATAATAGAGTTAGAAGTTAAGTTACAATGTGAAATGGTGGAGATGTTATTCTCAATGGAGACTCGACCAACGATAGTGGAACGGGTTAAGGAAGTACAAATAAGTATTGAAGAATGTGAGCGAATGAAAAAAGATAATGAAGGGTGATGGGTAGACTAAGTATAACCTGGATAAACACTACACCAAAAATGGCTTCTAGTGAAGGACAAATCCTTCACTAGAGACCCTATAACCTGGATAAACCTGGATATACGAGTGCTCGCATTAGACCTCCTCGCAATTGGGTATCCTTCGCTAAGTAGTAACTAAATGTTTTTTTGTGAAGGATATATTGTGAATAACTTTTTCATTCACAAATTGTATTTAGTAATGAAATATTGTTATTTAGTGAAAGATTGGTTTCCTTCACAAATAATATTTTAAGAAGGACTATTTGAAATTAGTGAATAACTTGATTCCCTCACAAATAATATATTGTGAGGAACAAATTTATTTAACGAGAGAATATTTTCCTTCACTAATTATAAATTGAGAATCTTTCTTCAAATTAGTGAGAGAAAAATTCTTTCACAAATTATAAATTTGTAAATAAAAATTTAATTGCTAAATAATCAAAATTCTTGGAAAATTATAATTAATTTTTAAATCATTGATTTCATATTTATTATTATCATTAATCTCTATAAGAAATATTAAATTTATTTTTCAAGTAATATAAATATTGGCATACTTGTTTCAAACTAATTGATAAGTTAATGCATAAGGAGCTAATAAAATCAATACTTCACATATAAATAGATAATACTCGAGTCACAATAACTACAAAATTTGGTATTGTATCTTGGTCTCCTAAGGACCATAGTACCTACAAAATTTATTAACTAACATAAGAAAACTAAAAGAATAACAACGAACTAGAAGGAAAAAAGTGTACGCCATCATCATTTTCTTCAAAGAAATCGAGGTTGGGCTTGTAAACTTCATGTTGCAAGAGCAAAGCCCACAACAGTAGCACAAAATAGACTAGCAGCAGCGTGGTACCCAGAAGCCAAAAACCAGCAGCCCACCAAACAAGTAGCAATATCAGCAGTCCAAAAAAAACAGAGCAATAGTTGCACTATCAAAGCAAAAAATACAACACACCAAAGCAATGGCAACAGCAGAAACGCACTTAGCAACAACAGAACCAGCTGCAGCAGTAGTAGCAACAACAACAACAACGCAGTAAGCAGCAACAACAACAGCAGCGATACAACAGTAACAACAAGACTTGTCGCACCATCGTAGGAGCCCAAACAAGCCAAAGAGGCCATAGCAGCAGCAGACCCCTAACACTATGCTATGGATATTACTACAACGCAAGACATTTTATACTTCCCTAAGACTATGGACGTCTTTCTTTAATACTCCTCAAGTCCTGCAAATAATGTCACAGTTAAGGTCTATGGACGTGCCTTTTTGCAAGTATTATGATTTAGGGTATTCAACACTCTCCTAGATGAGTGAGGAAGAACAAAAGCCATCAAAAGTTTACTCTCCTGGGAAGCATTATCCTCATTGTCCTCCTCAACTTTAGGCCTGATGCATGGAGCAAATGCATTATCGTAGAACTTTGACGGGATGGAAATATTGGATATAATGCTTGAGGTAGGTAAAGGAGAGATATGAATGAAGCAAAGACATCAACTCGTAGAGCGGAAAAATTAGAATAACAAAAAGAAATACAAACTTCAGAGAGTACACCTATTTTCAAATGGTTGTTTTTTAAACCGATCAAGTACCTTTCTTTCATTTTCTCTCAAATTTGCAAGCAAAGGCTTTCGATTAGTTTTAGTAAACTTTGAAATGACAAAAAAAACATAAGATAATCAGCACAAGTATAAAACCCTTTGAACTATATATCATTATTATGGTACAATGGTGGAAAGAAAAACAACACGAGTAGAAGGTTGAAAAGTTGCTATAAGTTATTTAGCAAAAAAAAAAATCTATAAGTTGTTAAGATAACCTCTTATCAAAAGTAGACAACTAAAAGATTGGAAACAACCTAAATTTACAATTCATTCATAATAATGTACATGTTCAATGAGTGTATAAGTTAAGGGGAAAGTAAACAAATACTTGAAAACCTTAAAACTAATGATACTTTATGCCAAAATTAAATTCACTATAGTTAACTGATCTTTAACAGAGAACTATAGCCCTTGGTCTATTTGGAAATATCGTGTCTAAGAAAACACCTAAAAGCAAGTACTGCATTACAAATCCAATAACAAACAGAATTGATGTTAGAAGCATATATATAATTTCACTAATGATTGATTTACAATCAAAAAGGAAATTAAAACAATAAAAGCCTCAAGATATACATAATTAAACTTACATTACTGAGGCGGTGAATGGACCGTTCCACAAGCAAGGAAACAGCAACAAAGACAGTCAGCACAGAAGCAACAGACCATGTCGGTGTTATGGCCAACGATCTCTCTATATTTTCATGTTCAAACATTGTGAATGAATTTTTGCCTACAAAAACCTGAACTTTCAATTCAATTTACTATGACCAGAATCCCTCTAGTCCTAGACACATTCAATTTCTCAAATCTAAAAACATTACCCATGCACCATTGAAACTTCACAAGTGACTTTACAAACTCATACCAATAAACCTAGTTTGTGAATTTTTACAAATGCATATTGCTGGTTTCTGCATGTTCTTCTATGTCAACCAATACTATATAGTGGTGTCTCAAGTTCTGTCATATAACCACCTGATCACAATTAAGCAATATGTGCTTCATATAACATACAATATTCACCATAATTATTTTTTGGTTTATGTGTTATTTAATTATTCAGTGTTGGAAGTGAGTTTGCTCATGCATGTTCGCTTTTTAAGGGAAATCTGTTGGGCATGCTGGTTCAACCAAGAGAGAAGGGCATTTAATTAGACCCATTTCTCCCAAGTCTCTTGCTGCTAGCGCTTGTGCCTTTGAAAGTGTGGAAGGATCAGATGACGAAGATGATATGACTGACAATTCTAAACTAGAGACCTATCTCTGCGCTAATGGAACTGATATAAGTAGTCTATCACTGATATGTGTCTTCTGCACAAGTAAATCTTAAAACCTCTTAAGGTTTATGGGAGGTGGTTGTGATGTAGTAACTCTTATCATTTGTGTATTCAATGAGTAGGGCCCAGACACAAGTCTATTTCAGAATATTAATGCAAATGGAAAGCAAATATCTGTAGTTGCATCTAGTATGATTCGTTCCCATAGTGTATTTGGTGACCTACATGGCGTGCAACCTGACCTTCTAGCAGCAGATATTCTTAGAAAAGAGCCATAGCAAGAAACTTTTGTTCGACTTACAATTTCCCCAAGTGGTATTTAATCCTCTTTTCCATCTGATCTATTTCATTGTTGTTGCTCTCACATTAACTAATAATTAACTTGTTGATGTTGGAGGGGGTTTTCAATTTTCTACTTTGAAGTAGGGGAATAGTGACTGGTAAAATAAGATAGTGCTGGAAAAGGTCCAACATCAATTGCATTATGTTGTAGCTAGGCCCGTGTATATATCTTATGGCATTGATTATTATCTTTGTTATTGTTGAACTGATAGTGCACTTAATATATGTTTTTAGTATAGAGTGCAAGCTTTCATATACGTCTAACAAAATTAAAAATAAGAAAACTAATCAGTTTAATGCTTGAGCTCGAGGGTTCTATATCCCCCCCCTTCTTTTTAAGGAGAACTAAACAGTTTATAAACTACAAGATCCCTCAGAGGATTTTCCATTAATACTTGTTGTCTCTATATAATTCTTTGGGTTCAGAAGATGGGCGGAAATAAGTTTCAACCTGTGAAGAAAGAGAAACAAAAATTTTGAATATGCTTCTATTATTACAAATTTAATGATGCTAATTTCTCTCAATTGAGCTTGAGGATATGTGAGAACCTGACACGTAAATATGATTTTAATATTACAAAATTTATGATGCTACTAGCTCTCAATTGAGATTCAGGACACGTGAGAACCTATCCATGCAGTACATATAAAAAAGAATGAACAAACTAACCTGTACATTAGCGATGTTGTCACGATTCAAGAATGGTAAGAAGAAATGATTTGCAAAACGAAGTACCAACTGAAAAAATAAAATTAAAAAAATCAACTGCCATAAAGATTGAGAAAAGCAGCAGCAACGGCTCAAATGCTAGACAATATCGACATGTAATACCAAGTTTTGCACCAATTCGTTTCCCAAATAATGATCGATACGATAGATCTGTGGCTCTTTAAACAATTCTCCTATCTGGAAGAGTATATATGCATTACTTCTTAAGCACTAACAAACCAAAGATGAACTTTTGCATTATGATGAAACAAGAGGCTGCTAGTGACCTATTGATAAGCACATCCAAAAAAGAAAAAATACATGTTGACACGTGTATGTAAATATCCTACCATGTAGTAATGTACCTTGTTTCATGCTACGAGCACCCGCTAATCCGCTATTATTTACCTCTAACTAAATGTATTAATAAAAAGATGAATAACTGAAATCTTTGATCTAGCAGGAGTGTCTACTTCAAAATTTGAGAGAGGTCAAAACTTTTTGGATATTAAAGTTGTATAAGTAGTACCTTGGACCATGGAAATGGACCAGCAGTTGCAAAAGCTATTGTGACAGCAGGGTTAACATGAGCTCCAGAAATGCCTCCTATAGAGAAAACCCCTACAATTACTACTAAAGATGTTGTGACCGCGTACTCAAGTAGTCCTACTTGGCTTCACCCATTATTTGCGTGCTCGATATGATTCCATATATAGAGAAAACCAACATGAAAGTTCCTAATGCCTCTGCTATAACCTGCATATATGAAAGTCCCTAATCCACAATCAAACCTTTGTCAATGAATACATCTAATGCCCAATAATCAAAATAGATGTTTCTATACAAAATTTACCAATTTGATTTATATGACAACAATTATATATACATAAATACTCAAATTGACCACGGAAAGGTTGAAGATGAGATTGGAAATTTAAAAAAATTAACTAAAAAAAAATCTGAGTCTCGAAGATTGGAGGCGAGTCACATGAGAGAAGCCGAAGTTCAAGTTCGAATCAAGAGAAGATTGGGGATGGGAGCGGTTGAGAAAGCGAGATAGAGAGGAACAATCAAGATGGAGAGGGCGGTGGTCGATGGGAGAGGCTCGGGAAGCGGTCAGGAGGTTGAAAGTTGGGACTTGGGAGCAATCGAGAATTCGAGATGGAGAAATAAAGAGAGTTTCATACTTTGATTTGACAATAAATTGAAATTAAATTTACTATTGTAAAAAATTGAAGTTATTTATATTCACCACAATTAATTCAAAAAAAATTATTTAGAACAAGATAGCGACCGATTTTATCCCTCGTAAAAAATTCTGAATAATGATATATAGTGAGTAATAATTCCTTCACTAAATAAATTTTTTCCTCGCTAATTTTCATCGTAAATTGGCTCCAAAAATCTTTCTATCGCCCCAATTTTTCGAGGAAAAAATATAAATTGTGAAGGATGTTTCTTTCGTTAATAACTATATTGTCACTATACTATTTTCCTTCATTGTCCCTTCACTAAACAACTCCTCATGTGAAGGAATAAATTCTTTCACAAAATTTCCTTCACTAGAGGCCATTTTTGGTGTAGTGAAAGAAGGTTTACTTCGTTTTAAAGGAAGAATTTGGGTTCCAAATAATTTTGATTTAAAAGAAGAGATTATGTGTGAGGCCCATAGTTCGAGGTACTTGTCGACGTCGGGATTTTTGGGTGTCCCTTTCCGTTACTTGTTCTTTGGTGTTCTCATTTTAGGTGAGATTTGTTTGAAAAAACAAGTGAAAAAGGTCCGACATGTATAATGTAAACGATGGGGATTATTAAGAGTCGCCATTGGTTTTTAAATGGTTGTACCAACACAACTTGGAGAAAAGGTTTAGACAATGACCCGATGATGTGACAGCGATATACTGGTCGGTGAAAGCAAGAGATTCGTTTAGGGTCCGGGGACTTAGTTATGCGGGGAAGGTGTTAGGCACCCCAGACATCTGTGTTACTACAGTGACCGCCTCTTTTCAAGAAACTATTATCCGAGTGTGTGTGTGTGTGTGTGTGTATGGGTTGATGTCTTTATTATATGAAAGTTATACGAGGCCTCGTTGAACCTATATATATTGGGGTTTGAATTTATGTAAAAATTCGGTTTTTTAGCAAGATATGGCAATGATGTTTTATAAAGAGGTTTTTCAAACCACGATGCTCAATAGGAATTGAGACCTTTTACACTTCCATTTTTATTAAGTGGTAATTTGAATTGATTTTATTTGACGGACGCGAGGCATTCTTATGAAAAATAATATATCAAAAATAATGCCGACTTCCTCGTGGGTATGGAAACCATCCGAGAAATCTGAGACATCGCAGAATAATTTACAAGTCACATACAATTTGAAAATGTCCATCACGGAACCGAATCTAGATCAATGGGATAAATCTGTGATCACATGATTCTCAAGCGCCATGAGAATATTGCAATTTGTATAAAAGCAATAAGCGGTATATATATAAAAGCGTATATATATATATATATATATATATATATATATCTGTATATGATCACCAACCACGAAGCACCTCCATGGGGATCGAAATGTAAATAAAGTCATTTAAAAGTCAGTAAATCTGATCAATCGCCACTTAAATAAACTCAAAGGCGAGGACGAAATGTAAAGAAAGTTGTAAAGCGATCAAGCGCCACGAAGGGAACTCAGGCGAGGACAAAATAAATAAATATATATATATATATAAGAAATAAACGCACCGGATGTAAAATCCAGGCTCATCGAACATAGTTCGACCACAGTTCATATATATAAGTATGTATGTATATATATATATATATATATATAAAAGCGAGTAAACGCACCAGACCGAAGTCTAGGCTCATCGAACAAAGTCTGAGACACAATTGATATATATAAGTGTATATATATATATATATATATATATATATATAAAAGCGAATAAATGCACCAAACCGAAGTCTAGGCTCATCGAATAAAGTCCGACAGACAGTTAATATATATAAGTATATATATATTAAAGCAGTAAACGCTCCAGACCGAACTCTAGGCTCAATCGAGGCATAACTCGATAATGTTAGTCAATATGTATATAAATATATATATATATATATATATAATATATATATATACTGATGCAGAATGAAACCACTGATAGAAGTAAAGGGCAAAAGCAAGCAACACGACTCTCGGCGTGTAGAAGGGTGTGTGCAAAGATGAAGAGAAAGACTCTAAAGTGTGTGAGAAGGCTTACAGCTGACTGATAAAAGGGCTTCTATATCTTTAGAGTGGGTAAACACTGAGCTTTTGTGGGTACAAAAGAGGCTACATATGAGCTCACAGGTGTTTGAAAGTGGAAAAATACACTGTATAGCGAGTGCAGAGCAAATTGTGCAAGGTTTCCCTGTCTTTTTTCTCTTAAAAATAGCACCCCAAGCCCTCTATTTATAGGCAATATGTGCCGCAGGTGTATCTACGTCCCGAGCCGCAGTGTACCGGAGGCGTGGTCGGGCCGGCGGGATTCTATCGGGTAGGGTCGTCTCGAAGTACGTGCATTTAAGCACTGCAATGTCCACTCAGATTTTGAGAAGTGCAATCCAGGCATCCGTTTTGAGGTATTCAAGACCTATTTCGGACCGCAGTTGTCGAGAGTTGTACGATGGCATGGAATTAGAGTTTTGACGAAGTCCTTTGAAGATGGGACGATGCCCTCGGTCTTCAAGCTTCAACTTTCATCCGTTACCCCGCATAATAGTCACTCGGGATTGGTTAGCCTTGTGGGACATTGTTGCGTAGAGACGAGACGTGGCATCGTGTTGGACAAGATGGCGATGTTGCTTTCACACCGTTGAATTATTCTTGTCGGATTGAGTGATAAGCGAGCGTTGCTCGAGACTTCGCTAAGATTGGACCTTTGCATTTGTTGAAGGTCCTCATTGTCATCTTTGAGGTGTGCCTATCTTTCCAATGTTATTACGGGTTGGTACGGTGTATCTCGTTGTGAGTCTTAGAGATTGAAGGCGATGGCATTTGAAACAAGCATTTCGGGGTTATCTCAAAGCGCATTCCTTGGGGTTATCACCAAGGTTGGTGGCTATTCCCATGGTGGGGATCGAGGCCTGGATACCTCGGGGTTATCTCAAGAGATTAATCGGTCTTCTTCGGTGTGTGTTCCGGTATTGTATCTGCAGGTCTCGGGGTTAGATCCGAGGTTGAAACCATTACTCCCAGATTGCGATCCGGGGTTGATGCTGCACTTCCGGTAGTATCCGGTATGGATTTGGATTGTCTTTCAGGGTTCTCTCTTAAAAGACGAATCTGTCCTCCTGCAATGTTAGTAACAGTAGTACAGAAAATTTTGAGTGTCTACAGATGCCCCTCTTTATCATACTCATGCATGGCGATGCATGGGTAGGATAAAGAATCCTAGACACTTGAAACGCAACAAGATAAACATGGTACTATGGATAGCAACATGATGCAAATGTATGATGCATGTGTACGGGGTTGTGGCCCAACATGCTGGGGATGATTGTTGGCTCCCTGTTGCTTCAACTGGGGATTGGCAATACTGACCAGATCTGATGTGTAAGGCGAATCTGTTAGGATGTTGGTGTTGGAGTTATCACCAAATTCCTGTGTTCTTGATAACGACTTGATACTTTGAAGGGTAACTCTTATGTGTAAGAGATCGTAGGGATAAAGCTTGATCTATTTGAGGATGTGTATAACATATTCCATCATCTATCCTCTTTGATAATGTTGACTCTCTCTGGTTAGTATCGCGAATATGTCATGATTACATTGGATTTATCGCCCGATAGCAAATCTTTGTCGGGGATGCGACCTCCATTGACGTGTGAATCAACGGCTGAAACATCATGTGGGATATACTGTCAAGGTTGCTTGACCTTCGCTGACATGTGAATCAATGGCTGAAACTCTGTGAGGAGATCGTCAAGGTTGCTTGACCATCACTGACGTGTAGATCAACGGAGCATTGCATTGTGACCCCCGCCGGGGATCCACTGGGGAATATGAGCAGCTAGGTATGAGAACCTCGAACAGCTCTATAGCTCTGACAGGTTAAACGCTATCGGCTAAAATGATGTCAAGGTTTCTTGACCTTCGTTGATATGTGTGTCAACGGCTGAACATGTATTGCTACTCCCGTCGGAGATATACGTTGTAACCCCTGTCGGGGACTCACGTTGTAACCCCCGTCGGGGATTCACGTAGGGTAACGACCAGGAGTCGGCGGCATCGGACTTGTATAAGGTATTGCCGTATGTGATTTATGACAGCTGAGGTCATCGGTAGAGTATACCTTGTGTTCAGGCGACTACCAATGAGTGATGTGCAGATTCAAAGTCTCATCTAAGAAGACCAGGATTGTATGCTATTTTGCTCAATCACGTTTCCCGATTTGACCTTTCTAGCCCGTAAGAACTCCGTTTCAACTTGAACTGGACCGAGCCGGAGGGGTGGGACCCATATGGAGGAGCCGCAGGTGTACACATCCAACCGCGGTGAGCTACTGACAAAGCGTGGATGATAAATCCAATGACGCTTGCCTTGCAGTTCATTTCTAACTCACCTTGCTTAGGAAAATCCGAGAGACATCTTCAGATTTGCTGAGTTCGGGCTGCTTTCTGCAAATTCTGTCACCGTACAAGTGTTCTACACTATCCTGGTAATGTATGCATGTATTTTTTTCCAGTTTCTATCTGTTAGATTGTGAGATATTGCACGAAATGCATCTAAACACATAGTAGTGATTATGTATGCACAAATGACTTGATAAAAAATATTCAACATAGTAAATGTTAGTATTAAACCATGCTAAACATAATGATGTGAAAAATTTTAACTTCTGAGACAGTCAAATTGGCACCTTTTTTTGCTATTTTTTGTCCTATTTGAGGTCCAATGAGCAAAAGGTAGAAAAGAAAAATACTCCTAGCATTGAGGTTGGCCTTATGCATGATAATTTTGATTTTTAATGCATATATTAGGTATAAGACTTTGGGACAGGTGTGCTACTGATTGGCCACCTAAACATGCCTGCGTGCATGGGGATAGTCCTATTTTCAAAGGGGACTATAGCGAAATTTTTCCAAATGTAAGCATTGGGTAGTCATGCATTCTAACTCTATTATATGTTAAAGTAAATGCAATTATGCATATAGTCATATAATGCATTTTAGAAAGCTCCAGGTAAGGAAATACCACACCCTTTCTGAGGTGATTTGGAGATTTATTGTCCAGATATTATGGATCCGGATCAGCCAAGCAGTTCCTATAGGACCACTTCTGGCGTACGGCGGAGGGCTTCTGAAGTGCCTCGTCCCCGTTCTATAAGTTGTTAAGATAACCTCTTATCAAAAGTAGACAACTAAAAGATTGGAAACAACCTAAATTTACAATTCATTCATAATAATGTACATGTTCAATGAGTGTATAAGTTAAGGGGAAAGTAAACAAATACTTGAAAACCTTAAAACTAATGATACTTTATGCCAAAATTAAATTCACTATAGTTAACTGATCTTTAACAGAGAACTATAGCCCTTGGTCTATTTGGAAATATCGTGTCTAAGAAAACACCTAAAAGCAAGTACTGCATTACAAATCCAATAACAAACAGAATTGATGTTAGAAGCATATATATAATTTCACTAATGATTGAATTACAATCAAAAAGGAAATTAAAACAATAAAAGCCTCAAGATATACATAATTAAACTTACAATACTGAGGCGATGAATGGACCGTTCCACAAGCAAGGAAACAGCAACAAAGACAGTCAGCACAGAAGCAACAGACCATGTCGGTGTTATGGCCAACGATCTCTCTATATTTTCATGTTCAAACATTGTGAATGAATTTTTGCCTACAAAAACCTGAACTTTCAATTCAATTTACTATGACCAGAATCCCTCTAGTCCTAGACACATTCAATATCTCAAATCTAAAAACATTACCCATGCACCATTGAAACTTCACAAGTGACTTTACAAACTCATACCAATAAACCTAGTTTGTGAATTTTTGCAAATGCATATTGCTGGTTTCTGCATGTTCTTCTATGTCAACCAATACTATATAGTGGTGTCTCAAGTTCTGTCATATAACTACCTGATCACAATTAAGCAATATGTGCTTCATATAACATACAATATTCACTATATTATTTTTTGGTTTATGTGTTATTTAATTATTCAGTGTTGGAAGTGAGTTTTCTCATGCATGTTCGCTTTTTAAGGGAAATCTGTTGGGCATGCTGGTTCAACCAAGAGAGCAGGGCATTTAATTAGACCCATTTCTCCCAAGTCTCTTGCTGCTAGCGCTTGTGCCTTTGAAAGTGTGGAAGGATCAGATGACGAAGATGATATGACTGACAATTCTAAACTAGAGACCTATCTCTGCGCTAATGGAACTGATATAAGTAGTCTATCACTGATATGTGTCTTCTGCACAAGTAAATCTTAAAACCTCTTAAGGTTTATGGGAGGTGGTTGTGATGTAGTAACTCTTATCATTTGTGTATTCAATGAGTAGGGCCCAGACACAAGTCTATTTCAGAATATTAATGCAAATGGAAAGCAAATATCTGTAGTTGCATCTAGTATGATTCGTTCCCATAGTGTATTTGGTGACCTACATGGCGTGCAACCTGACCTTCTAGCAGCAGATATTCTTAGAAAAGAGCCATAGCAAGAAACTTTTGTTCGACTTACAATTTCCCCAAGTGGTATTTAATCCTCTTTTCCATCTGATCTATTTCATTGTTGTTGCTCTCACATTAACTAATAATTAACTTGTTGATGTTGGAGGGGGTTTTCAATTTTCTACTTTGAAGTAGGGGAATAGTGACTGGTAAAATAAGATAGTGCTGGAAAAGGTCCAACATCAATTGCATTATGTTGTAGCTAGGCCCGTGTATATATCTTATGGCATTGATTATTATCTTTGTTATTGTTGAACTGATAGTGCACTTAATATATGTTTTTAGTATAGAGTGCAAGCTTTCATATACATCTAAGAAAATTAAAAATAAGAAAACTAATCATTTTAATGCTTAAGCTCGAGGGTTCTATATCCCCCCCCCTTCTTTTAGGGAGAACTAAACAGTTTATAAACTACAAGATCCCTCAGAGGATTTTCCATTAATACTTGTTGTCTCTATATAATTCTTTGGGTTCAGAAGATGGGCGGAAATAAGTTTCAACCTGTGAAGCAAGAGAAACAAAAATTTTGAATATGCTTCTATTATTACAAATTTAACGATGCTAATTTCTCTCAATAGAGCTTGAGGATATGTTAGAACCTGACACGTAAATATGATTTTAATATTACAAAATTTATGATGCTATTAGCTCTCAATTGAGATTCAGGACACGTGAGAACCTATCCATGTAGTACATATAAAAAAGAATGAACAAACTAACCTGTACATTAACGATGTTGTCACGATGGGAAAATACACTGTATAGCGAGTGCAGAGCAAATTGTGCAGGGTTTCCCTGTCTTTTTTCTCTTAAAAATAGCACCCCAAGCCCTCTATTTATAGGCAATATGTGCCGCAGGTGTACCAGAGGCAGGTCGGGTCGGCCTGGTTCTATCGGGTAGGGTCGTCTCGAAGTACGTGCATTCAAGCACTGCAATGTCCACTCAGATTTTGAGAAGTGCAATTCGGGCATCCGTTTTGAGGTATTCAAGACCTATTTTGGACCGCAGTTGTCGAGAGTTGTACAATGGCATGGAATTAGAGTTTGTACGAAGTCTTTGAAGATGGGACGATGCCCTCTGGTCTTCAAGCTTCAACTTTCATCCGTTACCCCGCACAATAGTCACTCGGGATTGGTTAGCCTTGTGGGACATTGTTGCGTAGAGACGAGACGTGGCATCGTGTTGGACAAGATGGCGATGTTGCCCCTCACCGGTGTTACTACCGGATTGAGCCGATAAGCAGACGTTGCTCAGACTTCGCTAAGATTGGACTGCTGCATTTGTTGAAGGTCCTCATTGTCATCTTCGAGGTGTGCCTGTCTTTCCAATGTTATTGCCGGGTTCGTACAGTGTATCTCGTTGTGAGTGCCGAGATTGAAGCTGATGGCATTTGAAACAAGCATTTCCGAGGTTATCTCCAAAACTGCATTCCTTGGGGTTATCACCGAGGTTGGTGGCTATTCCCATGGTTGGGGACCGAGGATTTGGATACCTCGGGGTTATCTCCAGAGATTAATCGGTCTTCTTCGGTGTGTGTTTGATTATTGTATCTGCGGAGTCTCGGGGTTAGATCCGAGGTTGAAACTGCAGATTACTCCCAGTTGCGATCCGGGGTTGATCTTTGCACTTCTTAGGTAGTATCCGGGGTATGGATTTGGATTGACTTTCGTGGTTCTCTTAAAGACTTAATATGTCCTCCCGCAATGTTAATAACGATAGTAGTACTGTAAAATTTTGAGTGTTCACAAATGCCCCTCTTTATCATACTCATGCATGGCGATGCATGGGTAGGATAAAGAATCCTAGACACTTGAAACGCAACAAGATAAACATGGTACTATGGATAGAAACATGATGCAAATGTATGATCACATTATGCTGATTGTGGCCCAACATGTCGGGGATGATTCTTTGGTTCCCTCGTTGCTTATTTGAGGGGGATTTGCAATCTGAAACCAAATCGGATCATGCAAGTGTTTAATCTGTTAGGATGTTGGCGTTGGAGTTATCACCAAATTCCTGTGTTCTTGATAACGACTTGATACTGAAGGGGTAACTCTTATGTGTAAGAGATCTATGGGGATAAAGCTTGATCTATTTGAGGATGTGTATAACATATTCCATCATCTATCCTCTTTGATAATGTTGACCTCTCACGGTTAGTATCGCGTAATATGTCATGATTCTTGCTGATTTATCGCCAATAAGCAAATCTTTATCGGGGATGATCGACCTTCATTGACGTGTGAATCAACAGATGAAACATCATATGGGATATACTGTCAAGGTTGCTTGACCTTCACTGACGTGTAGATCAACGGAGCATTGCATTGTGACCCCCGCCCGGGATCCGCTGGGGAATATGAGCAGTTGGGTATGAGAACCTCGAACAGCTCTATAGTCTGACAGGTTTAAACGCTATCGGCTAAAATGATGTCAAGGTTTCTTGACCTTCGTTGATATGTGTGTCAACTACCGAACATGATCATTACTCTCTCCGGAGATATATCGTTGTAACCCCGTCGGGACTCACGTTAGTAACCTTCGTCGGGGATTCACGTAGGGTAACGACCTGGAGTCGGCGGCATCGGACTTGTATAAGGTATTGTCGTATGTGATTTGTGACAGCTGAGGTCATCAGCAGAGTATACCTTGTGTTCAGGTGACTACCAATGAGTGATGTGCGATTCAAAGTCTCATCCGAGAAGACCAGATTGTATGTTGTTTTGCTCAATCACGTGGCATTTTTTATTCCGATTTGACCTTTCTAGCGTAAGAACTCCGCTTCAACTCGAATCTGGGACCGAAATTTGGGGGTGGGACCCATATGGAGGAGCCGCAGTGTACCCGGTAGATAGCTATGGTGAGCCTACTACCAAAGCGTGGATGATAAATCGAAGAACACTCGCCAGCGAGTTCATTTCTAACTCGCCTCGCTTAGGAAAATCCGAGAGACATCTTCAGATTTGCTGAGTTCGGGCTGCTTTCTGCAAATTCTATCACCGTACAAGTGTTCTACACTATCCTGGTAACGTATGCATGTATTTTTTTCCGGTTTACATACATTGTTAGATTGTGAGATATTGCGAAATGCATCTAAACACATAGTAGTGATTATGTATGCACAAATGACTTGATAAAAAATATTCAACATAGTAAATGTTAGTATTAAACCATCTTTGAACATAATGATGTGAAAAAATTTGACTTTCGAGACGAGTCAAATTGGCACCTTTTTTTGCTATTTTTTGTCTTATTTGAGGTCCAATGAGCAAAAGGTAGAAAAGAAAAATACTCCTAGCATTGAGGTTGGCCTTATGCATGATAATTTTGATTTTTAATGCATATATTAGGTATATGACTTTGGGGACGGTGTCTTCTTGTGATGGCCACCTAAACATGACTGCGTGCATGGGGATAGTCCTATTTTCAAAGGGGACTATAGCGAAATTTTTCCAAATGTAAGCATTGGGTAGTCATGCATTCTAACTCTATTATATGTTAAAGTAAATGCATGCATGCATATAGTCATATAATGCATTTTAGAAAGCTCCAGGTAAGGAAATACCACACCCTTTCTGAGGTGATTTGGAGATTTATTGTCCAGATATTATGGATTCGGATCAGCCAAGCAGTTTTTATAGGACCGCTTTTGGCGTACGGCGGAGGGCTTCTAAAGTGCCTCGTCCCCGTTCTGTCAAACAGCCTCGTCGGTTGGTGGAGGTTGTGATTCGTCCTATCCAGGTAGAGGTTCCAGACGTCGAGGACGAGGAGGTGGATATTGAGGATCCCGCTCCTGCTGCATCTATCCCTCGCAGGGAACTTTCGAGCATCTAGGTGGTGAACCCAGAGTTGCTAGGTGATTTGGGTAGACACCCATCGATGTACTTGCATGCTAACGAGGTATGACGTTAGACTTTATCTTTCTTTTTTTCCTATTGATGAGGATTTAAAGGGTTCTGATGTTGATCTGCTTTTCTTGCAGGTTCTAGGTTTTACACAGCCTCGGGGGAACTAGTTTAGCATCCACTCCATGTACTAGGCGCTTCATCCTGATTATAGAGCAGTAGTGCATGAGTGGGGATTTGGGGCATTTTTCTCCATACTTCCTGTCGTTGTCCACAGGGTTACCTCGGGGCATTATCTCGGCGATGGTTTCATCGGACTACCACTCCACCCTCTTGGATCATGAGGTGATGATGACGCCTATGGATTGGCAATTTATCACAGGTATGGAGTTTGGAGGGGAGCCAGTGCCTTGCATGGCGAATATCACCCCTACTATCGTCTGGTCCTTGTTAGGAGTTCCGTGAGTGCGCTTTCAAAGGTGGGGATCGTCTGTTCGGGTCCTTTGGCGTAGATGTTATGAAGCGGACTATTGAGTGAGTCCATGCACGATGATGTCGGGATCGTGGATCGCGCGTTCTGCGGCGATTGTTCCTAATAATCATTCAAGGCTGCTTCATAGCAGATAACTCTTCTACGGTATCTTTCGCTCTGGTCAGCGCCACACGCGATGTGGACCGTATAGGAGAGTATGACTGGGGCTCTTACACCTTTTCCTATTTCCTCCGGGGCATGCGTCTGTGCTCACAAGGTTTGACTGAGGCTTGGCTAGGATTTTACCCGTTCCTACTGGTGAGTATTTCTCTTGTCTTTTTCCCTTCACAGGTTAAGAGTGTTTACTGATAGCAGATGTTTTGCCATTGTGTTGGCAGTTTTGGGCCTATGAGAGGCTTCCATGTT
Source organism: Panax ginseng (assembly GCA_020205605.1). Lineage (NCBI taxonomy): Eukaryota > Viridiplantae > Streptophyta > Magnoliopsida > Apiales > Araliaceae > Panax > Panax ginseng. The sequence continues at coordinate 55,738,199 of CM035140.1, forward strand.
TGCGTCCTATGAGTGTGTTAGGCTTAGATACCTATCCACGAGGGCAGCGATATCACCATTCTATTTTGCGAGAGGTCCCTCAGATCGAGGGCTTCGCTCCTCGTGTCAGATGTCTGACTAGAGTTCTTGACGGTTGGCGCCATCACATGGTTTCCATACTAAGGGGATCATTTGTTCATCGATTTTGAGGATGGACACCCTACTGGAGTAGATTATTTGATTTCCACCGGGAGATTTCTCTTTTCACCGATGGAGGTGGGAGCTCTATTTTAGAGAGAGGTGCTATTAGGAGCACCACAGGGAGATTAGTAGATACCGATCTTGCCTCTGTTAGGCGTCATTGGCTTTGTATCACGATCACCCGCCATTGATATTCCATTGTTGGGAGTTGACGATTTTGATTTATCTAAGGGTCCATGTACTCGATGAGATATTCCAGTATTTGGTGGCTCCCTCGACTATTGGGGCCCGATCCCGTGCCACGATTTATAGGGGACATGGTTCCGGGATATTTGATGATGATGGATTGGGTGGCTTTGTCCGAACTCAAACTCATCGACCCGAGTTGATAGCTTGACCGGCAGTTGGATCGAGCACACATATTTATTGGCATTTGGGCAGAGATCCAAAGAGACGGAGACATTTGTTCCTTCTAGCTCGGTCTTTGGCCCCTCGACGGCCCATTTGGTTTTGCTTGTAGCAGATCCTCCCTTTATAGGCCCGACATCCTTTGTTGATAGAGATCCAGTAACTTAGGAGGAGTTACATCAGGTGGACAGGATTGAGGATGTGGACATCGAGACCTTGGTCTTCTTCTGATGTATATTCTCGTTATATCTTTTGATAGGCCTCTGTTAGATATTAGGTGGCTGTTCCCCATTCTCGCTATATCTTTTGATAGGCCTCTGTTAGTAGTAAGGCGTCTGTGCCCCATTTCATGTACTTGTAGCTGTATAGAGCTGATGTATTAGATGATGATATATTTAGGAATGTATTCACTATTTTTCATTCCTTATATCATATTGCCATCCATTATCTATTATGCATGTATCATGTTATGCATATGTATGTATGTCCAGAGATATTCGGCATTATCCCCTAGATGGTCTTATGACACGGCCCGCACAGATGTCTTCTTCGACAGTTAGCCATATAGATCATACCCCCACCGTCAGAGGTGGCATTGGGTATGCGATCGTGGTACGATAGCATGTCACCACCAGACAGGGTGACTGTACATTTGTTGTTGCAGCATACCATGACCCTTTTGGTATTCGAGTGTTCCTACTGAGATTCGTGGGCCGGGATGATAGAGCACTTTGGCTACGATGAGATGGTATTTCACTTTGGCACCCATGAGTTGACTCCAACTCTGGAGGAGTATGCCCGTTTGACGATGCTTCCCCTAGACCGACCTTGCGTACACATGGCTTTGGGAGACATGAGTAGACGATTCAAGACTCTCATAGGATTGAGGTGAAGAGTGGTACAGGATGAGCTAACATCTAGCCATGTGATCTATCAGCATTTTCTTTATGACAGATTTGGTGCGGAGGATAGCTATTCATGACATTCAGGGGATTTCACCATGTCGGAGGATCATTGTCGTTTGGCCAGAGTTAATGTACTAATGCTTTGTGTACTGTCATACGTGTTGTGGAGCACACACACACTATATTCTTGATAACAATCTAAGATTTAATGATTGATTGAGAAGTTACTGATGAGTTCTGATATGATGTATTATCGTGTGTACTTGATTTTTCTAAGGCCGGTTGAATAGACTTGTTTCTGTCATTACTGTTGGATTCGTAGGCATGTAGATTAGTTGCATTGCATTGCATTATTGTTTTGTGTTTTTGCTTGAGGACAAGCAAAGGTTTAAGTTTGGGGGTATTTGATAAGTAGGTTTTATACCTACTTATCCGGTATCTGTTACTTGAATTATTTGCTTAATCTTATGTTTCTTAGTTACTTTTCATGCATTTTGTGTTCTTTTTGTAAATTATATGCTTGGGAGTTGAAATCGCAAAGAATTAGTATGAAAACACAAAGAAAAGCAATCTAGACATCGTTTAGGCTTTTATGCTTATTTCATGTTCTTGGTTTGGAACTTGGATTACATTTTAGAGCTTCTTCTTAGATTTCCAGAATATCTTGAATCATTCCAATCGGAGTTCGGATGCAAGAGTTATGACATTTATACCAACGGACATCGAACGTCACTGTTTTGGATGGCCATTTGCACAGCAGTCACTTCCAGCCCAATTTTTACCTTCATCCGTTCGTTATTTCTCAAATCTTAAAGAATGAAAGTTGTGAATCTCGTCGATATCTTCGTTTTGATAGGTGGAAGGCCTCGTAACTCTTCCCGGATCAAACGTTATCGCCGTTTTCCCAAAGGATGTCAAAGAGCAGAAAATTTTCCTTCACAAAACCGCCGCCGGGGTTGGCATGAAAGGCACAAAGCAGGCCCCTAGCCCACCGGGGCTGGCCAAAAACAAGCATAGACCCCCGTTGGGGCGGGGGTAGCCCAGAAAATGCACGAAAAATGCGAATTTTGGTCCAATTTAAGTCTGGAAAGGATTGTTTCTATCCGATTGACACAAGGACTTCCAAGGGAACTTCCAAGAGGACTTAAAGACATATGAAGAGACTTATAAAAGGAGGAGAATCACAAGGATTAATGGAGATGAGAGACTACATAGAGGATTCAATTAGATTAGATTAGAGTAAATTAGATAAAAACACTAGTTCTAATTAGATTTGGAGATTGAAGCAACTTGAAGACCATTGAAGATCAAGAGCAGGAGCTTGAGGAAGATGGAGATTTGTTGACAACAGATTTATTCTTTACTCTACTCTTATTTTTATCTTTTAATGTTATTCAATTGTGGATTCTTAGTTTTAATTCAATAATCATGAACTAATTCTTTGTTTGAGATTACAATGGATCTTATTGTGTAGTTTATTTTAATATGCTTCGCTATCAATTATTATGTTCTATTATGAGGATTGTCTATTGTGATTTGGACTTAATTGTTTAATTGATTGGCCATCAATTACCGTGATAATCTATATGAACTCGAGAGATGAAGTATTGATTTAGATCTTATCATGATAGCACGTGTCATGAATTTTGTCAATAGCATATTTTTGATTATTGTTAAGGTAGAGATATGCTTAACATCACATGTAATCGGATAGAGAACTTATTCTTCAAACTTCTTCAATTGTAATTCACATAGAGATATAGTGGGTTAGTTGATTAAGGTGTTTAACAGATTTCTATCTTAATTGTGGATTGACGTTAATATGGGTATTATGCATTGAGAGGTGGTTTTATCTGCTTTAGTGTTCTTGATTAACAATTCAGGATAGAGAATAATTGATGAGAAGTGTGTTAACTTAAATGAAGCAATAAGTGAAGTTGTGATCTTAAATCTCCGTTATCTTAATTTAACTAGTGGTAATTAGAATTAGTTTACTTATAAATTGAAATTCCTTCGTTAAATAAGATTGAGTTGGTTTAAGAGTTAGTAGTTGGTAATTTTCTATTAAACAATTCCTCGTGGGAACGATACTCTACTTTCACTTTATTACTTGTTGACCACGTATACTTGCGTGTTGTGCGTAATTAGATTTTACCCGACAAGTTTTTGGCGCCATTGCCGGGGAATTAGTTTAATATTTTTTTACCAATATTAATTTCAATCAAATTAGTCTTAATTTAAACATTTTTACTTTTATTTTTAATTCTCTTCCTATATTTCTCTCTTTTCAGGTACCATGGATGACTTTGCATATCAATGGCCATACACGAACATGACTCAACCAAGGGAAACGGGGATTGATAGACTTAATGCATTTTCCGCAATGTAAGAACAGATTGAAGAACTATGGAAGAGGAAGTTGGACGTTTTTGCAGCCCAAAGGAGTCGAAGGATTGCAGTTATGTGTGACTATTGTGTTGGCAATCACCCGAGTAATCAATGCACCATCAATCTTGGGCCGGTACAGTATGGTGGTAATTACCTCAATCAGTATGCATATGATAATTATGATCAAGTTTGGGGGTATCACCCGAATTCTTCATGGAGCTATACTTATGAAGACCAATACTCTACTCCAAATCAAATATACCTTGGAATTCTAATATCCACCTCCAATGCGATAAGAAGACAATTTAGAGTTGAAGGAATTCATGTTAAGGATTATAGCAAACCAAGAGGAGAGGATGATGAGTCAAGAAATATCGAGCCACAATTTTCAGCACCAGATGGAACAACTCATCACCACTTTAACTCATGGTCCTCAATACATGGATTCAAAAAATGAGACAGATAATTCAAGTTTGGAGGATTTGTGGTTCAAGTTTGTAGCATCAACTGAGGAGAGGATGATTAATCAAGCGCGATCAATTCAGAATCAAGAGAGCAATTCAAAATCTTCAAAATAAGATAGATCAATTAACCAAAGACGTAAGCAACCTTCCTCGAAATAATTGGTGTTATGATGTGAATTCCGAGATTGATGAAGTGCCCGAGCCAAATCTACAACTGGATGAGCCACAAGATGTTGGAAAAGAGACAAATGGGGATAATGACAACAAGGTAGGTGAAGAACTAACTATATGTACTAACAAGGATGAGCCGATGTTATTAGTGCCCCAATTTCCTTCTCCACCAAAGTTCAAGAATCCGGTTAGATTTACAAAATCATGCCCACTTGGTAGCCATGTCGTCGGCAATGCTCTTTATGACATGAGAGCTAGTGCAACAATGAAGCCATGGTGGGAAGAGAAAGAGAAGATAGACGAAGAGCCCATTGTGTTTGACACACTTCCATGCCCACATATGATCACAAACACAATGGAGATAGCACCTAGTCATGTGCCCTTCTTCATGGAGATTATACCGAGTCAAAGCATGCTAGGTGACTTTGATGCATTAGGCATCACAAATGGGAACCTACCAAAAGCTATATTATTTCCGATGGATGGAGGGTTCCTCAATTATCGTAGAGGAATTGGATAGCATTGACCAGACAAAGTCAGGCTGAAAGACTATAATTCAAGCGCTAACTGGGAGGCAACCCAGGAATTTTTTTATTTATTTATAATCTTTCCTAGTTTATTTAGTAGATAGGAATCCAAGTGTTATTCTAATCCATGTTGTCTCTCTTCATTGCAGGTATTTGAGGTTCAATGGATAGGAAAATGATCGTCGCCGCCAACGCCACCATCACCACAAGCTTAAATGATTACAGGGAAGTCCTCGTCCACTTCATGCTTTATTTTACAATGAGGACATTGTAATTGTTAAGTTTGGGGGAGTTAAATAATTTAGGTTTATTTATGTTTGCATTCATATAGTATAATTGCATAATAGTTTGCACAGTAGAGAATCCTCGTTCAATCTAGCTCGTAGCCAGAATCCTCCCGATTAATAATCATTCTAGGTTATAAAACGATTAATAAACACATAACACAAAATAGTATTAATAAAAATTCATTTTATTAATTACTAATTCTTTAAATCTTAATCTCTGGACAATCCGAATTTCCGGGTTGTCACATCCTTCCCTCCTTATAAAAATTCCGTCCTTAGAATTTCTTCAAACCATACTCATACTCGAGTCATCACATTCACCCCTTCTTCACAGAATTTTGCCCTCGAAATTTTAACTTACTCTTTTTCTCAACTTCTCTTCAAAGAAGTTATTATCTTTCAAACATTCCCTACCCTTCATAACTTATCAAGAATCATTAAGTGAAAGGAATAACGAGGAATGTAAGAATTCCTTTAAAACATTTCATACTTTTGCTGAGGGGTCAAATTGACCATGAACTCTTACTAGGTTAAACAGCATTTCGCCGTAAACCCTTCTTTCCACGGTAAGTTTACAATCACAAAGAAAGTAAACCACCTCTTTCCATACGTAGGTGATCAACCTATCGTATATCCCCATTTCGGGGTATGTTCACCTCAGACTTAATACAAAAAATTTTCGATATTTCTTGAAACATTCGTCTAGTCAAATCAATTGACATCGACTACTTCATTAAATTCTTTCGCAATACATCAAAACGTTTTATGACGTCATGATACCACACTCTTCACACGAGACGTTGAGGACTTTCGTGGGTTTATGACTTCGTCATTATACATCATACCATATCAGGTTGTTGATCCTAAGATCAAATCCAACACCAGGTTTAATTGCATTAATAACTCCATCCTTTTACCATCCTTGCATCAAATGCATTGATGATATAAAATTCATTTTGATATTTCAAATCAATTTACATCTCCAATTGAAATAATTAGCATAGACATACCAAGAATAGTTCTTTTAAAATCCATTGGTTCCAAAAGCTGAACCAATTCTTTCATTTTCAAAATGCGCACATCAGCACGATTTCAAGAAATTTCAAAATCTAGCATAGCTAGATGACTTGGAATATCCTATTCTCCATCTTCCTTCATTGTCTTACTTGCGACAATACTTAATCTTCGCTAGCACCTTCAATGCTAAGTCTACTAAAAATACTTACTTTCAGTCTAAACATTCCTATACCTTAGTATAGTTCATCAATTTACCACACTTTATGTGTTTAGGAACTTTCCACAACCATATGTGTTTAAGAACTTATCTTCGCAATATGTAATCCTAGAACAAATCAAGGACTATCCATATGCTTAGGGCTCAGAAACATAGCATATAACTATGAGTCACAAACTGTTCATAAGTATGAGTTTCAAGAACCCGCACCTATCTTATCATTCTCTACCTATCAAGTATATACATGAGAAAAGATTCACCTTCTCGTCATATACATCTTGATAGCGCAACCAATTTCAATAATTATCACTGTAATAAACTGAGTGGTTATTACACCAAGCACAAACCTCTACGCATACAAAGATTCATACAACTCATCCATCACATGAGTCCTCAATTGAAATCTTACAACTTCTAACTTTCTCTTTACTTGATACGAATTTTCTTTAATTCGTATACTATCCTTTACAACTCAATCTGAGTTCTTCTTCTCGTACTACTTTTTAGTACCATCCATTCATAGCATTAGCTATAAATCATTCATCGTTTAATGTACTCATACATTATTACGATTTACTATGATCACGTGGTGATCTTCTTATCCTTCTCTTTACGATTATAGTCTTAGGTACTCATACCTAAGGTTTATAACCTATTAGCTCTGATACCAACCTGTAACGCCCCGAAATCCGGTCTATCTTCACACCCGGATTCCGTACTTCACGAGTACATTATTCATTCTGCATACATCATTATATACTGAAATATAACAACATACACTCTCAAATCCCAGGTTCGAAAAACCTTATAACCTTTCTCATTATAAATAATGATAATTACATTATTCCTCTCATCTTACAAGAGTGACTTTTATCCGCCACCAAGGATACATATAGTTCATTAAACTAGTCTATAGTTTAATTTTCTTCTTTCTATATTACAAGTCTTCACTTGATCTTCTCGCTCATTCACATTCTGAATGGCACTTCATCTGGATACCGTCAGCTTGATCTATACGGGATCCTTAAGTTCTTCTAACATCGTTCGCTGAAAATGTTTTTCATTTAAAGCAAGTGTGAGCATTCAATTGCCCATCAAGTCATAACAGTTGAACAAACAACTTCAAGAGTTTAACATTATTTTCAGACTTCAATAACCGAACAAAGGTTACGAAGCAGCTTGAATAATAGGAATAGTCTTGATTCCTATCATCTTAAAACATTAGTTACATGCATTTTGAAATACTTTCATTCTCTACTCTCTTTCATGCACATTCTATCTGGCTAGAATCAATAGCACGGACTTAACAATAACGATTCATGTATAAACATAACATTATTTTATTGAACAGTTCAAACATAGAACAATTCATCTTATAGAAACACCAAAGTGTTCACATTGTGGTACAAGGCCTCATACGTTCTACCACCTTGTACAAATATCACACATTCGCACATAGACAGAACTTCTCAAGTTTAACATCTGAGAAGTTTAAAAAACTAGCATCCATTTAAAATATGAATGAAGTTAGGAAACTTGCCTTATGCACAGCTATAACTTATGCTGAACTGCTCATTCCAATCCCTATAACACATAAGGAAATAACAAATACACCAATTAGTCATATACTTGACTTACGCATTGGTTTACTTAACTTTACTTCTTAAGGTTCGCGTTCTTGCAATATAATTTTTACGCGACTAACTTTCATTACCGGTTTACGGTTTCATGACATACGGAGATGTCTTACTGAACACATTCATCATCTTTGATGATTCACATTCTTATCTTCTTCGTATACTTCTCTAGGACTCAGTACACATCGCTTCTCTGCTAGTAGTCCATATGGTACTCTGAGTGGTTTCCCACAAACAACCAACAAACAAGTTCCCGTCTCATCTACATTGCCATCATAGTGAGTTATACCGGTTGCCAGTTTCTGTATATACCTTCGCTCTCTGAAGGAATTGTTTAGCCTAGCACCCATATGTCAACCATCAAAGGTTACGATTGTACCACAACCTAACTTTCTCTTAACTTATACGAATTATTAAATTATAATGTTCGTTAAGTTAATTTCTTATTCCTTATGGCTTTCTGGCAACTAAATGCCATACCTCAGGATTCATTCTTTATCGTCTAAGTCATACAATCTTTTGTATACTCGGAACGATCATCCAATGTCAATACTATGAGAACATAGCGTTAAACATTTCATATTAACTTATTCATACCTTACAACGTCCGGTTCATTCAACTTGGAACGTTGTCCAAGTTATACTTATTAATTCGGCTTCTTAACGTTATACGTTATTATCTTTAACTTAGTTTCTTCACCGTTCACGGCTAAAACTTAGTCTTCATTACATTACGGTTAAACCATACATGGAGTGTCGGTTCTGCCCATTTAACACTCGCTTACACTCAACCCTTACGCTGGTTAAAGTGTTCAACGCTTACTTCATTCTAACATTCTCTATCCGACTCACACTCGGACTTTCTTTAATCTCATTACCGTTTGTTATGGCTTTCCTTGATAATTCATATCTTACTTACTACCTTCGTCAACGTCTAAGTCATACAATCTTTTGTATACTCAGAACGTTCGTCCGACGTGAATATGATTCATGAGAATCATTTACGTATTCAACGTTTACGTTATTCGTCTCTAAATCTCTCATTCAACCTTTACTCAAGGTTTCAATTACTTTCATCGTTATCCATCCCATGAACCCCATGTTCATTATTCATTCTTAATGTCGAAGCCATACCATTCCTTGTATGCTAAGACCGATCGTTCCTCGCAACAATGTTGCGTTCACAGCGTCTATACGCTTTACACTTATCTCTCATTATCACAACATAACATCGAAATGTTACTTGTTACTTCGTCACTCAACGTCTAAGGAATCACATCATAGTAATCCCTCGCGTTCGTTCATCGTGACTACGGTCCCTACATATCGGTTTCGCAACCCACGTTTGCATTCTTTTAGTCTCGTTTAATCTTTCTGTTCAACCCTTACTAAAGGTTTAACTTGTTTGCTTAAGCGTTATCTTAGGTCAACTTATATGTTCATACTTCTTTCTTGCACATCCCCGAGTATCTAAGAAATAAAAATCTCATTTCTGGGTATTGCCCTGCACCGGCGGTGCAGCGCCATTCCTTCCTCTCCCTCTCGCGTTGCGGCGCGACCTACTTCACCTTCTTCCTGAGTGCAGTGCATGCGGCCAAACCCTTTGTTATCTCTCGTCTTTGCGATGCCAATTAACGGCGATTGAGGCTGCGAGAAGCTCAAGGCTATCTGGCAAGCCCACTTCGGCGGCTACGGCTACGAGCCAAAACCCTAGAAAATTTTTCGAAGTGTTAAGTCAAGTTTGAGATGCGTACTTTACGATCTTATAACTTCTTTGTTATAACTCAGAACGAGGTCGTTCCAAAGCCATTTTCTTCCTTACCTTACGTACTTCGATTACCCATGAACAAAACTTTGTTCTGAATCCGTTAACATGCCATTCAATTGGCTTAATCTTCATTCTTCGTTCATTTTAACGTTATTAACGTTCTTCATTCGTTCGTCCGTAATTCGGTTATCCGAACTCAGAATTCATTCATTCTTGAGTCCACGACTCACGTTTTCTACGTTCTTTTACATTCTTAAGAAACCCTACACATTCGGGGTCATTTACTAACTTTCAAATTTTCGTTCTTCTTTTATAAAATTTTTGCCATAACTTCGTTATAGCTTAATTTTAATCCGTTCTTCATGAACGTTTCTAACGTTCCTAACCAAGCAATAATCAACTAACTTATACGTGATGGTTTTAAACTTGTCCATCAACAACATTTATACTACGATGGTTTTAAATTTGTCCACTAACAACGTTCTTCGTGTTCTTCATGTTCTTCGCGTGTTCTTCGTTCATTCTTCATTTTAATCGATATTTTGGATTACGATTCTACTTTTCTTGGAATTTGATGTTATAGAACATCATTCCTTACTTAATTCACCTACTCGTTCATAATATTCATTCGGATCCGCTCAAAATCCTCACGAATCTTATACTTGCTTAAGAAATTTATAAACCAAATTTCTTATTTTTATTTCTTCATTTTCTTACGATTTCAACCATATGAAATCATTGTCAATATCTCTTACTCTTTATTCTCATTAAGTTATGTTTTTGAACATAGAAACTTAAAGAAAATTTTAGAACAACTAGGGTTCGGATTACCATTCTTCTTTAATCTCATTCTGTCGGACAACGCGTGCATTCAAGCTAGCTTTTCCTCATTCTCTTTCTCTTCCTCTCCCATCCGAAGTCTCTCTCTTCCTCTCTCAAAGTGTAGGATTTTCAAAATCCCATTCAAATGAGATTAAGCTTCCTATTTATAGATTTTCAAGGTTAGGGGTAAAATAGTCATTTTGCCCCTAAAATCACTATTCACACCTCCTTACTATTCATGACTTAAGGACCAAGTTAACTTAGCCCTCAAGTTTTCTTAGCCCTTAGGTTTTGTAGTTCCGTCTTTCGGGTTTCGTCCGACAGTTTTAAAAACTGTGATTCTCGGAATCCAAATATTTTTGGATATTTCGTCTTTCCTTTACCGATTAACTTTTACGTATTCTTCGGATTTTTGAAAAACTAAAAAATACTTTTTGGCGTTAAGCGTTTTCCTTCACGTTTTTCCCTAACGTAGCTAAACGAGTGAAAAGTACACAGCAGTACTTTTCGTCGTTTTTATTTTGTCCGATTTCTGCACTTTTTTCGAGAAAAACTTTTTTCAACTTACTTAACTTTTCATGATATATTATCGTCAAATCTTTCGACGGAATGTCATTTCGACATACCGAACTCTCAGAAAGGCTTAGGTTATTCAAACCCTAACCCTTAAGTTTTGTCGGGTGAATAGTGCCTATTTCTTCTTTTTCCCCAAAAATATTTTTGTCTCCGAAAAATTTTTATTTTCGTCTTGAAAATTCTTACTCGTTCAATCTAGCTCGTAGCCAGAATCCTCCCGATTAATAATCATTCTAGGTTATAAAACGATTAATAAACACATAGCACAGAATAGTATTAATAAAAATTCATTTTATTAATTACTAATTCTTTAAATCTTAATCTCTGGACAATCCAGATTTCCAGGTTGTCACATCCTTCCCCCCTTATAAAAATTCTGTCCTCGGAATTTCTTCAAACCATACTCATACCCGGGTCATCACATTCACCCATTCTTCACAGAATTCCGCCCTCAAAATTTTAACTTACTCTTTTTCTCAACTTCTCTTCAAAGAAGTTATTATCTTTCAAACATTCCCTACCCTTCATTACTTATCAAGAATCATGAAGTGAAAGGAATAACGAGAAATGTAAGAATTCCTTTAAAACATTTCATACTTTTGCTGAGGGGTCAAATTGACCATGAACTCTTACTAGGTTAAACATCATTTCGCTGTAAACCCTTCTTTCCACGGTAAGTTTACAATCACAAAGAAAGTAAACCACCTCTTTCCATACGTAGGTGATCAACCTATCGTATATCCCCATTTCGGGGTATGTCCACCTCAGACTTAATACCCAAAATTTTGGATATTTCTTGAAACATTCGTCTAGTCAAATCAATTGACATCGACTACTTCTTTAAATTCTTTCGCAATACATCAAAACGTTTTATAACTTCATGATACCACACTCTTCACAGTACGTTAAGGACTTCGTCAGTTTATGACTTCGTCATTATACATCATACCATAGCAGGTTGTTGATCCTAAGATCAAATCCAACACCAGGTTTAATTGCATTAATAACTCCATCCTTTTACCATCCTTGCATCAAATGCATTGATGATATAAAATTCATTTTGATATTTCAAATCAATTTTTGTCTAGCTGAAACAATTAGCATAGACATACCAAGAATAGTTCTTTTAAAATCCATTGGTTCCAAAAGCTGAACCAATTCTTTCATTTTCAAAATGCGCACATCAGCACGATTTCAAGAAATTTCAAAATCTAGCATAGCTAGATGACTTGGAATATCCTATTCTCCATCTTCCTTCATTGTCTTACTTGCGATAATACTTAATCTTCTCTAGCACCTTCAATGCTAAGTCTACTGAAAGTACTTACTTTCAGTCTAAACATTCCTATACCTTAGTATACCACACTTTATGTGTTTAGGAACTTTCCACAACCATATGTGTTTAAGAACTTATCTTCGCAATATGTAATCCAAGAACAAATCAAGGACTATCCATATGCTTAGGGCTCAGAAACATAGCATATAACTATGAGTCACAAACTGTTCATAAGTATGAATTTCAAGAACCCGCACCTATCTTATCATTCTCTACCTATCAAGTATATACATGAGAAAAGATTCACCTTCTAAATCATATACATCTTGATAAGCATAAACCAATTTCAATAATTATCACTGTAATAAACTGAGTGGTTGTTACACCAAGCACAAACCTCTACGCATACAAAGATTCATACAACTCATCCATCACATGAGTCCTCAATTGAAATCTTACAACTTCTAACTTTCTCTTTACTTGATACGAATTTTCTTTAATTCGTATATTATCCTTTATAACTCAATCTGAGTTCTTCTTCCCGTACTACTTTTTAGTACCATCCATTCATAACATTAGCTATAAATAATTCATAGTTTAACAGCTCATTTATTACTACGATTTACTATGATCACGTGGTGATCTTCTTATCCTTCTCTTTACGATTATAGTCTTAGGTACTCATACCTAAGGTTTATAACCTATTAGCTCTGATACCAACCTGTAACGCCCCAAAATCCGGTCTATCTTCACACCCGGATTCCGTACTTCACGAGTACATTATTCATTCTGCATACATCATTATATACTGAAATATAACAACATACACTCTCAAATCCCAGGTTCGAAAAACCTTATAACCTTTCTCATTACAAATAATGATAATTACATTATTCCTCTCATCTTACAAGAGTGACTTTTATCCGCCACCAAGGATACATATAGTTCATTAAACTAGTCTATAGTTTAATTTTCTTCTTTCTATATTACAAGTCTTCACTTGATCTTCTCGCTCATTCACATTCTGAATGGCACTTCATCTGGATACCGTCAGCTTGATCTATACGGGATCCTTAAGTTCTTCTAACATCGTTCGCTGAAAATGTTTTTCATTTAAAGCAAGTGTGAGCATTCAATTGCCCATCAAGTCATAACAGTTGAACAAACAACTTCAAGAGTTTAACATTATTTTCAGACTTCAATAACCGAACAAAGGTTACGAAGCAGCTTGAATAATAGGAATAGTCTTGATTCCTATCATCTTAAAACATTAGTTACATGTATTTTGAAATACTTTCATTCTCTACTCTCTTTCATGCACATTCTATCTGGCTAGAATCAATAGCACAGACTTAACAATAACGATTCATGTATAAACATAACATTATTTTATTGAACAGTTCAAACATAGAACAATTCATCTTATAGAAACACCGAAGTGTTCACATTGTGGTCTACAAGGCCTCATCGTTCTACCACCTTGTACAAATATCACACATTCAAGACACGTAAACGAACTTCTCAAGTTTAACATCCGAGAAGTTTAAAAACTAGCATCCATTTAAAATATGAATGAAGTTAGGAAACTTGCCTTATGCATGCTACTATAACTTATCTTTGAATCGCTCATTCCAATCCCTATAACACATAAGGAAATAACAAATACACCAATTAGTCATATACTTGACTTACGCATTGGTTTACTTAACTTTACTTCTTAAGGTTCGCGTTCTTGCAATATAATTTTACGCGACTAACTTTCATTACTGGGTTTACGGTTTCATGACATCTGGAGATGTCTTTTCAACACATTCATCATCTTTGATGATTCACATTCTTATCTTCTTCGTATACTTTCTGGGACTCAAGACACATCGCTTCTCCGCTAGTAGTCCATATGGTACTCACGAGTGGTTTCCACAAACAACCAACAAACAAGTTCCCGTCTCATCTACATTGCCATCATAGTGAGTTATCTGGGTTGGTTTTGTATATACCTTCGCTCTCTGAAGGAATTGTTTAGCCTAGCACCCATATGTCAACCATCAAAGGTTACGATTGTACCACAACCTAACTTTCTCTTAACTTATACGAATTATTAAATTATAATGTTCGTTAAGTTAATTTCTTATTCCTTATGGCTTTCTGGCAACTAAATGCCATACCTCAGGATTCATTCTTTATCGTCTAAGTCATACAATCTTTTGTATACTCGGAACGATCATCCAATGTCAATACTATGAGAACATAGCGTTAAACATTTCATATTAACTTATTCATACCTTACAACGTCCGGTTCATTCAACTTGGAACGTTGTCCAAGTTATACTTATTAATTCGGCTTCTTAACGTTATACGTTATTATCTTTAACTTAGTTTCTTCACCGTTCACGGCTAAAACTTAGTCTTCATTACATTACGGTTAAACCATACATGGAGTGTCGGTTCTGCCCGTTTAACACTCGCTTACACTCAACCCTTACGCTTGTTAAAGTGTTCAACGCTTACTTCATTCTAACATTCTCTATCCGATTCACACTCGGACTTTCTTTAATCTCATTACCGTTTGTTATGGCTTTCTTTGATAATTCATATCTTACTTACTACCTTCGTCAACGTCTAAGTCATACAATCTTTTGTATACTCAGAACGTTCGTCCGACGTGAATACGATTCACGAGAATCGTTTATGTATTCAACGTTTACGTTTATGTATTCAACGTTTACGTTTACGTTCGGGTTCATTTACTAACTTTCAAATTTTCGTTCTTCTTTTACAAAATTTTCGCCATAACTTCGTTATAGCTTAATTTTAATCCGTTCTTCATGAACATTTCTAATGTTCCTAACCAAGCAACAAGCAACTAACTTATACTCGATGGTTTTAAACTTGTCCATCAACAACATTTATACTACGATAGTTTTTAATTTGTCCATCAACAACGTTCTTCGTGTTCTTGACGTTCTTCGCGTGTTCTTTGTTCGTTCTTCATTTTAATCGATATTTTGGATTACGATTCTACTTTTTCTTAGAATTTGATGTTATAGAACATCATTCCTTACTTAATTCACCTACTCGTTCATAATATTCATTCGGATCGCTCAAATTCCTCACGAATCTTATACTTGCTTAAGAAATTTATAAACTAAATTTCTTATTTTTATTTCTTCATTTTCTTACGATTTCAACCATATGAAATCATTGTCAATATCTCTTACTCTTTATTCTCATTAAGTTATGTTTTTGAACATAGAAACTTAAAGAAAATTTTAGAACAACTAGGGTTTGGATTACCGTTCTTCTTTAATCTCATTTCGTCGGACAACGCGTGCATTCAAGCTAGCTTTTCCTCATTCTCTTTCCGTTCCTCTCCCATCCGAAGTCTCTCTCTTCCTCTCTCAAAGTGTAGGATTTTCAAAATCCCATTCAAATGAGATTAAGCTTCCTATTAATAGATTTTCAAGGTTAGGGGTAAAATAGTTATTTCGCCCCTAAAATCACTATTCACACCTCCTTACTATTCAAGACTTAAGGACCAAGTTAACTTAGCCGTCAAGTTTGTTTAGCCCTTAAGTTTCGTAGTTTCGTCTTTCGTGTTTCGTCCGACAGTTTTAAAAACTGCGATTCTCGGAATCCAAATATTTTTGAATATTTCGTCTTTCCTTTACCGATTAACTTTTACGTATTCTTCGGATTTTTGAAAAACTGAAAAACACTTTTTGGCGTCAAGAGTTTTCCTTCACGTTTTCCCCTAACGTAGCTAAACGAGTGAAAAGTACACAATAGTACTTTTTGTCATTTTTATTTCTTCCGATTTCTGCACGTTTTTCGAGAAAAACTTTTTTCGGCTTACTTAACTTTTCACGATATATTATCGTCAAATCTTTCGACGGAATATCATTTCGACATACCAAACTCTCGGAAAGGCTTAGGTTATTCAAACCCTAACCCTTAGGTTCCGTCGGGTGAATAGTGCCTATTTCGTCTTTTCCCCCGAAAATATTTTTGTCTCCGAAAAAATTTTATTTTCGTCTTGAAAATTCTTACTCGTTCAATCTAGCTCGTAGCCAGAATCCTCCCGATTAATAATCATTCTAGGTTATAAAACGATTAATAAACACATCACATAATAGTATTAATAAAAATTCATTTTATTAATTACTAATTCTTTAAATCTTAATCTCTGGACAATCCGGATTTCCGGGTTGTCACATTCATGTAGTGTAATTGCATAATAGTTTGCATAGTAGAGTAGTTGCATAATAGTTTGTATTTATAACTATAAAAAAATTAAAAAATTAAAAAAAAAATTATTAGTTAGTTACTATGTTCATCTTGCATGATTCCAGTTGTTAGATAGTTACAGTTTATTTTGGCCAATGATGAGATTGGAATTGGGTAGACAAGTATAGTACTGACTATTAGAGCTTTGATGTGATTTCTTGTTAGGAATTGAGTTTTTTTCTGTTTGAAACTGGTATAATAAGGATATCACAGTAAAAACAACTTGTTGATTGATTGAGTTTAAATTGATACATAATGGGATTCTAAAGGATAATGCTAGTTTGAATGAAAGAATGACAAGAATAAATAGTGATGGCTAAAGTTAGACAAGAACCTAAGTTTGGGGGAATATTTGGGGTATATAAGCTAAAAAAAGAAGAAAACAGGAAAAAAAAAAAGGAAAAGAAAAAGTATGAATAAACACTGTGGCGTGCTTGTCTAGTTTTGTGGCCTTTGTTACTTGAGTAAGTAAGCTCGGGGGGATTGTCTTTACACCTAGCGCCTTAAGGTCTTAATGGTCTGGGAGTCGTTGGTCGAAAGCTCGTTAAGGTAGCATTGAAAAGCCTAAGGGAATAATACATTGCATAGCTATGTGTATGTAAACCAAAAGAAAAAAAAATGAATAAAACGGGAAATAAGAGAAAAAAGCCCCCGTAGATGAAAAATAAAGCATAAGTATCCCATGTTGACCCACGATATTGGTAATTATTTAATTTTAGTTGGATCTAGCTTATTTTTGGATTTCTTGAGTTTACACTATATGATGCCTTCGAAGAGACTTGTTATGTGTTAAATTTGATTTTATATCAGTTAACATTATTGTGGAGCACACACGCACTATATTCGTGATAACAGTCTAAGATTTGATGATTGATTGAGAAGTTCTTGATGAGTTACGATATGATATATTATCGTGTTTACTTGATTTTTCTAAGTAGGTTGAATAGACTTGTTTCCGTCATTCTTTTCTTTGGATTCGTAGGCATGTAGATTAGTTGCATTGCATTGCATTATTGTTTTGTGTTTTTGCTCGGAGGAATGACAACGGTTTAAGTTTGGGGTATTTGATAAGTAGGTTTTATACCTACTTATCAAAGTATCTGATATTTGAATTATTTGCTTAATCTTATGTTTCTTAATTACTTTTCATGCATTTTATGTTCGTTTTGTAGATTATATGCTTGGGAGTTGAAATCGCAAAGAATTAGTATGAAAATGCAAAGAAAAGCAATCCGAACATCGTTTGGGCTTTTATGCTTATTTCATGTTATTGGTTTAGAACTTGGATTACATTGTAGAGCTTCTTCTTAGCTTTTCGGAATATCTTGAATCATTCTAATCGGAGTTCGGATGCAAGAGTTATGACATTTGTACCAACAGACATCGAACGTCACTGTTTTGGATGGCCATTTGCACAACAGTCACTTCCAGCCCAATTTCGACCTTAATCCGTTCTTTATTTCTCAACTATTAAAGAATGAAAGTTGTGGATCTCGTCGATATCTTCGATTTGATAGGTGGCAGGCCTCGTAACTCTTCCCGGATCAAAGGTTATGACTGTTTTTCCATAGGACGTCAGAGAAGAAAATTTTCCTTCACAAAACCGCCGTCGGGGTTGGCATGCAAGGCACAAAGCAGGCCCCTAGCCCGCCGGGGCAGGCCCAAAACAAACATAGACCCCCGTTGGGGCGGGGGTAGCCTAGAAAATGCGCGAAAATTGCGAATTTTGGTCCAATTTGAGTCCGGAAAGGATTGTTTCGATCCGATTGACACAAGGACTTCCAAGGGAACTTTCAAGAGGACTTAAAGACATATAAAGAGACTTATAAATGGAGGAGAATCACAAGAATTAGGGGAGATGAGAGACTACATAGAGGATTCGATTAGATTAGATTAGAGTAAATTAGATAAAAACATTAGTTCTAATTAGATTTGGAGATTGAAGCAACTTGAAGACCATTGAAGATCAAGAACAGGAGCTTGAGGAAGATGGAGATTTGGTGACAACAGATTTATTCTTTACTCTACTCTTATTTTTATCTTTTAATGTTATTCAATTGTGGATTCTTAGTTTTAATTCAATAATCATGAACTAATTCTTTGTTTGAGATTATAATGGATCTTATTGTGTAGTTTATTTTAATATGCTCAGCTATCAATTATTATGTTCTATTGTGAGGATTGTCTATTGTGATTTGGACTTAATTGTTTAATTGAGTGGCCATCAATTACCGTGAGAATCTATATGAACTCGAGAGATGAAGTATTGATTTAGATCTTATCATGATAGCATGTGTCATGAATTTTGTCAATAGAAGATTTTTGATTATTATTAAGGTAGAGATATGTTTAACATCACATGTTATCGGATAGAGAACTTATTCTTCAACCTTCTTCAATTGTAATTCACATAGAGATATAGTGGGTTAGTTGATTAAGGTGTTTAACGGATTTCTATCTTAATTGTGGATTGACGTTAATATGGGTATTATGCATCGAGAGGTGGTTTTATCTGCTTTAGTGTTCTTGATTAACAATTCAGGATAGAGAATAATTGATGAGAAGTGTGTTAACTTAATTGAAGCAATAAGTGAAGTTGTGATCTTAAATCTCCGTTATCTTAATTTAACTAGTGGTAATTAGAATTAGTTTACTTATAAATTGAAATTCCTTCGTTTAAATAAGATTGTGTTGGTTACGGGTTAGTACTTGGTGATTTTTATTAAACAATTCCTCATGGGAACGATACTCTACTTTCACTTTATTACTTGTTGACCACGTATACTTGCGTGTTGTGCGTAATTAGATTTCACCATTAGACTGGGTGACCGTAGATCACTTGTTGTAGCATACTATGACCATGTTGATGTTTGAGGTTCCCACAGGATTCGTGGATGGCATGCTGGAGCATTTGGTATCGGAGAGGCAGGTTTTTCAATTCGGGACTCAGGAGTTGACTCCCACTCTGGAGGAGTATGCACGATTGATGATGTTGCCTTTGGATAGACCTTGCGTGCATATGGCTTTGGGGGACATGAGTTGATGGTTCATGACCCTCACTGGATTGAGGCGTATGGTGGTACAGGATGAGCTTACATCTGGCCACGTTATATCCCAGCATTTTTTGTTCGACAGATTTGGCTATGAGGATAGTTATACACGACATTCCGGGGATTTCACCACACTGGAGGATCATTGGCGTCTAGCCAGGGTGGATGTACTGCTAGTGTGCATACTATCATATGTAATATGCCACGGTATATGGATGAGTTGGACATAGGAGTTATCGTGGCAGTGAGAGCTCTCAGGGAGGGTCATACCATCGTACCGATGATTATAGCAGAGACTCTGAGGTCAGCTACATACTGCTACACTTATACGATATGAGTGTTTACGGGCAGCTCGATCATGTTGTATGTGTGGTTTATGTCACACTTGAGACTGATCGGCACTCTTAGACGGCATGGGTATTGTTTCACCCATGATATAGCCATGTCATACTCCTTTCAGCCATCGGAGTGTACAGACGCCATATTTGGTCGATGTTCTTGGCGGATATCAGAGATCCGTTTGGCACATTGTAGTGTTCGGGGCTTAGCTCACCCTACAGATTCATTACTCATGCTCCAGGCATGGACTAT
This sequence comes from Panax ginseng, assembly GCA_020205605.1. Classification (NCBI taxonomy): domain Eukaryota; kingdom Viridiplantae; phylum Streptophyta; class Magnoliopsida; order Apiales; family Araliaceae; genus Panax; species Panax ginseng. The sequence goes on from CM035140.1 coordinate 55,758,767, forward strand.
CTCCCTCTGGTTGGTTTGAGGGGCATGACCACCTATCATCCGATGGCTGTGATGTCGCAGTTTGATCAGTTTTAGGATTTTCACCCTTTCGAGGGGGCGCTAGGTCAACGTTTAGCTTCTTGCTATCTTTTAGCAGAGGATCGATCCCGTGTGTATGTTTGTTGGGATCAACACGAGATAGCTGCTTTCTCTGTGAGCCATCCGGGTTGTTCGCCAGAGTATTCTGCGTGGATGAAGACAGATATTTTATCGGCTGCGGTAGTACCCACAGTACCGGATAGTGATTCAGATGATGGAGAGCCCATGAAGGACATTGATTCCCACCTCGAGGAGCTAGTTGTCGGGTTGACAGAATCTCCTTTAGATTCTCCCGAGATTAATCTTGTTGAGATTCAAAGATTGAAAGACGAAGACTTTGAGCAAAGTCTCCATCTGATGAATTCGAGAGAGATCAGGCTAGAGCCTTGATGTTAACTGCCCTTGATGAGAGAGACGCAACTCTATTAGAGAGATGATGCATTCGCTCGCAGAGATCTCGCTATTGTTGAGCGGGATGAGGCTAGATAAGCCAGAGATGTAGTGATAGTTGAGCGGGATAGTTCCATATCTGCCCGGGATGTAGCAATTACAGATAGTATTGCAGTGAGGTCCCTTACAACTGGCATGATTGCAGAGATGAGCACATACATTGATGAGCATACGGTCACCATTTAGATGGCTTTTGATAAGTGGATTTTATATACAAGAATCGCTATTCATTTCAAGTGTAAATTCGTAGTTATCTTCGTGTTTTGTGTTCGTTTTTACTTGTTTCTTGTTATTTTATGTGTAGGGATGTCATGGATGCAATTGGTGAGGATAGGCGGTCTTTTTGGAGCAAAAGTGGAAAAAAGTGGAAGTAAGAAAATCTTGAAGTCAGTAGCCTTAGCTTGTGGCAAAATGAGCTTTATATTATCTGTACCCCGAAGATGGGGTCCCGTTCTCTTGTTATCTGTTTGGTTTTAACTTCTATTAGAGTTCGGTTTGTGGGATTGGGATGATGCGTTTGGACTCTAATAAAAAAGAAGAATTGGCCGGAAGAGAGGAGAGCTTGCTATTACGTGAAAAACAACAATCTTCACACACCTGGCAAGAATTCAGAAGCGATTTCAAGGATTGAAGAAGCGAACGTTGGAGGAGTAATTTTTTCGAGAGATTATCACGACGGTTGAGAATCAAGGCTACGTGAAGGGTTTTCTTTATTCTTCTTCTCTTTAGTCTTATTTGTAATTGGGATGATGTTTTCAACAAAGTATTAGATTTTTAATTCATTCGTTATGAACTAATTTACTTATTAGACTTGTGATGGATCTTTGGTAAAGCGATGATTCTATAACTTTGATTTCCAATTCAATAAGATATTTCGGTTTATCTATGTTAATTTGGCGTAAATTTATGAATTGCACGATCAGCGAGTTCTTTGTGGATTTGAAAGGAATCGAGAGAGGAGATTGAATCTAGACCTAGTTAATATAGCATGTGTCATGAATTTTGTCGATAGCTTGATTTGTGATTATTGTTTAAGGTAGAGATCGCTTGACATCACATGTAATCGTATAGAGAGCTTAAACTTAAACCTTCTTTGATTGCGTTCACATAGAGATATAGTGAGTTGGTTAATTTAGGTGTTTATGATTTCTATCTTAATTGTGGATTGATGTTAATATGGTTTTAGTGCATCGAGAGGTGGCTCTTACTACGTTCGTGTTCTTAATTAATAAACTGGAATATTGAATTGAGTTGGAATAAAGGTTGGAAAATCAGAGGGAAGCTCAGGGTGAAATCATAAGTCTAATTCTCCATTAATTGTTTGAAATTCTGGATTTCGTTATTGGTGACTGTTTTGTGATAGTTTATTTCTTTATTAATTTAGTTTTTTTATATATAATTTAAAACCATTGAATTGATTAGTTTAATAAAATTAGGGTTAATACAAAATTTATAATTGTGAAGTTAAGATTCTTGATATTTTGTCCTCGTGGGAACGATACTTATTCACTACTATATTACTTGTTGACCACGTGAACTTGCGTGTTTTTTAAGCGTATTGATTTTCACCAACAAGTTTTTTGGCGGTAGAATTCTTGAGGGACAATTTAGTAGAGATTTTAATATTTGTTTTTACAATATCGGTTTAATTAGTCGATTTTACTTAAACATTTTTATTTTGTTTTCTCTATTTTGAGGTTTTCGACATTGGTTTTATGCAAACACGATCTAAACATCGGACTTGCTTCCTTTTGAGGGCGACATTGTGAGCGATTTCAAAAGTTGAGTAAGTGGATTGAGAAGCGAGCGCAATTCAAAAATTCGATAAGGAAGAAAGCGATGGGCTGTAGAAGACGAGAAAGCGTTGAGGATTTTACCACACCTAGGGTGGGTGATCTGCGATCGAGCATTACTAGGCACGCAATTCTCTGCGAACACTTTTGAGATAAAGCACTGGGACCATTCGGATGATGCGAGAACTCATATCGGTTTGGGGAATGGCAAGCAGCGATCCGAATGAGCATTTGATCGTTTTACGGAAATGTGCGACACGTTCAAGTACAATGGGGTGTCGGATGAGGCGGTGAGACTTGACTTGTTCCCATTCACTTTACTGGGACAAAGCGAAGAGTTGGTTACATTCTTTACCACCGGGTTCGATCACTACATGGGAGGATTTGGCTCAAAAATTTCTTGCCAAATTTTTCCCCACCGTGAAAAGCTGCTGAAAATGAGGAATGACATCACAATGTTTGAAGCGTGAGAATGGGAGTCACTATATGAGGCATGGGAGAGATACAAGGAATTACTCGAGAAAGTGCCCACATCATGGATTGCCCAGTGGTTACAAATGAACTACTTCTATATAGCAGGCTACATGGAAATGTCGAACTAGCATTGATGCGGCATCGGTGGTGCATTCATGGCTAAGAGTTACGAGGAAGCCTCTACAATTTGATAGAAACAATGTCGACAAATAACTACCAGTGGCCCACAACAAGAATGACACTGAGCAAAGTAATTTGGGGTCTTGGAATTAGATAGATATGACTATCAAAACCTGACTTCTACGCATTATCCATGAAGTTTGATCGATGAATGAGAGGGTAAATCGATGGCGGGGCTCAAGTTCAACAAGTTGAATTGAGTTATGGTAGTATGTGAATTGTGTGCGGGTGATCATCCGATAGAAGCGGTGTCCAATAAATCCAGCATCCATTCAGTTCATAGGCAACTACAATAGAATTCCGCAAAATACTTACCAAAACACCTACAACCAGGGGAATAGGAACCACCCAAACCTTTCATGGAGCAATAATCAGCAAACTCAAGCTCCACGACCATCATATCCCCCTGGTTTTCATAGTCATCCACAACAGATTCAACAGCAGGACAGGAAATCCGATGGGGAGGAATCATGGGCAAGGTACATGACTAGCAACGATTTGGCTATGAAGAATCAAGCTATTGCTATCAAAAACATAGAGAATCAGATAGGTCAAATTGCATTGGCATTGAATAATAGACCACAAGGAACATTACCTAAAGACAAGAAAGAAATCGAAGGGTAATCATGAAAGCGATGTCAGTAGTTATGTTGAGAAGTGGAAAACACCTCGGTGGGAATAGTCGAGAAAATTCAAACAACAGGAGAGAAAAAGTTGATGTGATGTATAATGGAGGTAACAAAATGAGGAAACAAAGTTAAGCAATGAGCCGATTGTTTATCCTCCACCGCCATTTATTGAGAGAGGTCCAAAAAGAAATCGGATAAGCGATTCGCAAAGTTTTTAGATGTGTTCAAGAAACTCAGATTAACATCCCATTCGAGAGGCCCTAGAACAAATGCGAGTTATGCGAAGTTTATGAAGGAATTACATCGAGGAAGAAGAAATGGGAAGACTTGAAGCGTGGCACTAACGAGAGGTGTAGTGCGATTGTTACTGAAAAAGCTTCCACAAAACTCTAAGACACGGGGAGCTTTCTTATCCGTGCACGATCGGGAAGATGTCGTTTAACAAGTGCTTATGTGATTTGGGGCGAGTATAAACTGATGCCATTATCGGTATATTCATAATTGGGTTTGCGGCGCCAAAAGCCTCTGAATATTTCATTGCGGTTGGCGGATAGGTCGGTCACATATCGAGGGGCATTGTAGAGGACATTTTGGTAAAAGTGGATAAGTTTATATTCCTGCGGACTTTATCATCTTTATTTTGATGAAGATAAGAACATCCCGATCATCCTAGGGAGACCTTTCTTGCCACGGGAAGGACACTCATAGGCGTGCAAAAAAGGAGAACTTCTGATGAGGGTCCAAGATCAAGAAATAAAATTCAATGTGTTCAAGGCCATGAAATATCATACGGACGAGGAAGAATGTTATCGAATGGATTTAATTGAGCAAATTACCAGCGAAGATATTAACAAAAGTTTGATCAATGATCCGTTAGAAACAACCTTATTGGGGATGAAGAAAAAATGACCCGGAATTTGTGGACTTACTACGGATGCTAGACTTCGTTCTTAGAGTTAGCGGATTGAACACCGGTTGAACCTCTCTGCTGCGAGGAGGCGATTGCTTGAAAAATTGAAACCATCATTGGAGGAGCCACAGACATTGGAACTTAAGCCACTCCTAAACATCTCGGTATGCGTATTTAGGAGATTTAAATTCTTTACTTAATTAATTATTTACTGCACTTAACAAATTTGGGAAGAAAAGTTGTTGAGGGTGCTTAGGGATCACAAATCGGACAATTGGATGGACGATTGCGGATATAAAGGCATTAGCCCATCATTTTGCATGCACAAGATTACGATGGAGGATGATGCAAGTCCATCGGTGGAGCATCAGCGTCGCCTTAACTTGATCATGAAGGAAGTGGTCAAGAAGGAAATTGCGAAATTATTGGATGTGGGGTCATATATCCAATTTCCAGATAGTAAATGGGTAAGTTCGATTCATTGTGTGCCTAAGAAAGGGGAATAGCGGTAATTGAGAATGAGGATAACGAGTTAATTCAACAAGGACGGTGTGAGTTGGAGGTGTGCATCGATTATAGGAGATTGAATAAGGCATGACGAAAGGATCATTTCCGCTACCTTTTATCGATCAAATGTTGAGCGAGTTTAGCGGGACATGAGTTTTCTTGCTTATTGGATGGATATTCGGGATATAATCAGATTCTTTATCGCTCTTGAGGATCAAGAAAAGACAACATTCACTTGCCCTTACGGCACCTTTGCATTCGAGGAGAATGTCATTGGATTTGCTGATGCACCGCAACTTTCGGTGATTGTATGATGGCTATTTTTTGGATATATGGTGGAAGAAAGCGTTGAAGTCTTCATGGGCGATTTCTCGGTCTATGGGGACAATTTTGACACTTTCTTAGAGAATCTGGTCATGGTATTGCAGCGATGTAAGGATACAAACCTCATACTGAATTGGGAAAAATGCCACTTCATGGTTGAAGAGGGCATAATTTTGGGACATAAGGTGTCGGCTCAAGGATTGGAGGTGGACAAGGCAAAGTTGGACACGATCGAGAAACTACCTCTCACCTAGGGCTCGATTAAGGGCATTAGAAGTTTTTACGGGGCATCTTTGGGTTCTCTGAGGAGGTTCATAAAAGACTTCTCTAAGATTGCAAAACCTCTATCCGGTCTTTTAGAGAAGGATGCCACTTTCGACTTTCTTTGCTTGGAATGTAAGTCGCGTTTGACCTATTGAAGAAGAAATTAACTTCACCCCCGTGATAGTTGCCGATTGGGAAATGCCATTCGAACTTATGTGTGATGCGAGACTACTACGGTCGAAACATATTTTGGGCCAAAAGGCGAGACAAGGTGTTTCCGCCATATATACTATGCAAGCAAAACACTCACAGAGACTCAAATGAACTACACTACTACGGAAAAGGAATTGCTTGCAGTGGTATACGCGTTCGACAAATTTCGGGCATACTTGATCGGGACTAAGGTAATAGTCTACACGGACCATTCGGCGATTCGGTACTTAATAGCGAAAAAAGATGCTAAGCCACGCCTTATCCGATGGATTCTCCTACTTCAAGAGTTTGATTTAGAAATTAAAGATAGAAAGGACGAGAGAATCAAGTTAGATCATTTATCAAAATTTGGAAAAATCAGGAGAAAAGGATGAAGATAGATCGTGATCAGCGAGACATTTCCGGATGAAAGCGAGTTATTTGGGTTGAATCTGCGAATTTACGTGGTATGCAGACTTAGCGAATTATGTGGTAAGCAAGATGCTTCCCGGATCTTACGCCATGACGAGAAAAAGAAGTTTCTTCACGACGTCAAGTGGTACATGTGGGATGAGTCGTAGTGTCTGTTTAAACAATCTTGCCGATAAGATGATTGACGATGTATCCCATACGATGAAGTCCACAACATATTACAAGAATGCCACTCATCGGCATCGGTGGACATTACGGGGGAGAGTATGCCGTGACAAAAGTGCTTCAATCTGGGTTTTATTGGCCTCTGATGTTCAAAGCGCCCACCAATTTGTGAAAACATGTGATAGATGCCAAAGGGTGGGAAACATATCGAAGCGAAATGAGATGCCCCTACAAACAATTCTTGAAGTGGAAATCTTTGATGTATGGGGCATCGATTTCATGGGACCATTTCCGTCGTCTTTGAGCAATCGGTATATTACGCTTTCATGGTGGATTACGTCTCGAAATGGGTTGAAGCTGCGACGTTACCATCTAATGATGCCGAGGTGGTCCTCAAGTTTCTCTGAAAAAACATTTTCACGAGGTTTGTACGCCAAGAGCAATAATTAGTGATGAAGGCGATCACTTACGCAATAAGTCATTCTGACTCTTTTGGCTAAGTATGGGGTAAACCACAAGGTGGCTACAACGTATCACCCTCAAACTAATAATATGGCGGAGGTTTGAGCAGAGAAGTTAAGAAAATTACGGAGAAAGTCATAAATCCAAAGTCGGAAAGATTGGTCACCGATTGGACTGACGCGCATTATGGGCGTACGGATTGCATACAAAAGCCAATCGGGATGTCACCTTATCAACTCTTGTATGCGGAAGGCATATCACTTCTGGGGTGGAGCTCTGACACAAGGCCTATTGGGCAATACAAAATTGAATTTTGATCAAGCAGCGGTAGGAGAAAAGAGGCTACTTCAACTAAATGAGCTTGTGAATTCGACTCAAGCCTACGAGAGCGCCAAGCTATACAAAGAAAAGGTTAAAAGATGGCGACGACCGAAAATTGTGCAACGAACATTGGTAAGCCAATCGGTCCTCTTGTTCAACTCACGGTTGCGATTATTTCGGGAAAGCTTAAGTCGAGATGGTGGGACCATTTACTATAAAGCGAGTATTTCCTCATGGCGCCGTTGAACTCTCGATCATAATCCGTTAGAAAGCGTTCAAGGTCGATGGTCAACGGATAAAGCATTCTTTGGGGTGGCGAGTCGGCTGGGACTTGAAACAACATTACCTCGGCCGATGCGATTAAAATATAGGGAGTAGTCGAAATTTGAACGACTTAAAATCAAGCGCTAATTGGGAATGACCCAATTTTTCTTTATTTTTCATAGTTCATGTTTAATTTGTTAGGATATAGTTTATAAAGCGATAGTTAGGACTTATCAATTATAAGTTTTGCTAAAATCTCTGAAAAGTACTAAAAATCTCATTGAAACTCCAAGTCGTCAATAATCTAACGTATTGCATGTTTTGGTTTAGGAGAGGTCAGCGTGAGTCGAGCACCAGCGACTACTGAAATGGAGGAAAATCGGAAAATTTGCATCTCCACAATTTTTGGCCAAAATATTTTAACGATTGGGCATGCCGCATGAATGAACCTCTTTGGTTTAACACCCGTAGGAAGTGGGGTCCTAAATCTCTGGCGGAATCGCCTATTTTAAAATGCACGCCCCTTCCTTCTCTCCCTCATACATATACCTGGTGCTATCTCATCTTTCTTTCCTAAACCCACGTCTGACATCAAACCCTCATTCCCCACTACTACCACTACCTAAACCCATAACACCCACATCCTACCCCATAAATTCCATCACTTTCACCATTTCCTCTCTCCTACATCCCTCCTATATAAACCCTATCTTATACTTCCCATATTCAACACCATTAAATTCGAATTCTTTAAGAAATTGGGATACCCACACTTGAGAGTAGGTTGCTATAGTGTCAAGTTTTCATCTTTTCTCAACTCCATAGAACCAACCTAAGTTTGGGGGATCCGAATGAGCTGTGCACACCAAGTGTTTGACAGATTGACTGAACCAAGTTTTTTGGGAGAGGAAGTGGTTACTAGCAAGAGTTCTTCTTTGAAACTCAATGGCATCTCAACCAACACCCAAGCTTGACGAGGGCGAGTTCAAGCGCTTGCTCCGCTCCACCTTGACCACCTATATGAAATTGAAATTTGTGAGTCTGCATGTGCCGTGCGATTATGAGTACATGCAATCTAAGGCACTTACGCGAGGCGTGGTTTGGCCCCAGAGGGGAACGACGGGGAGATGATGTCCCAAATTCACCAAAAGGGTGGATCAAATTCTTGAACATCCGACACACGTAGTGGTTAATATTGTCGAGGAATTCTATCTGACGCAGAAGATAAAGCTCCTTTCAAAGCGTTTGTGCGGGTCGAATGGTTCCGATTCGATTGACGATGCAATCAACGCTTCTTATCGATTCTGGGTGCCACGCCATTGTCGGTATGTCAAATGAGGATTTTGACCCGGATTATGAGGAGGTTATTAAAAATTTGACAAAGCGGGCACATCTTGGACCAAAGGTAGGAAGGAGGAACAAGTGTTCAATAGCAAGGACTTAAGCCGGTATGGAAAGATATGGTACGCATTTTTATGTGCGAAATTGCTTAGTCCCAACACACGCCGGACGTCACCAAAAGAAGGCGTTCTTGTTATCGCCATTGTGCAAGATTTCATTATCGGCGTCGGGGCCATCATCGGTTTCTCCATCCATGGTGTCTTACGTGGAAATTTTTTGGGCGGTTTACCGCACCCTTCACTTATATGTGCGTTGTGCCGCAACGCCGGGGTGCGTTATTCTGATGATGAGCCAACTCAACCGCCGCTTGCTTTGCTTGATTCACGAATGATTGCGCGGTATTCAGTGTGGGGTGGAGGAGAGTCACATCCACGGGGTTTGGGTTTTATTTTTCCATCGGCGTCGGAAGACGAAGTCGATGCCGAAGATACCTCGGGGGATGAGGATGAAACAATGGGAGATCAAGGCAAAGCGAGTTCATGATGAGGCATTTTCTAGTACTCGGTTCCTTGAGTTCCAAAATCAAATGAATCGCATAATAATAATAAGAAAGACGCGCGAGAAATGCGGCGATTGGCGATGCGCCGAGATCACATGTTTGATGCCATGAGCGCATCTTTCGCCTCATTCAACTGGCGCTTCAAAGTTTCAACTTTGGTGGCTCAATTTCCATATCAACAACCGGTCCTTTACCTCGATTTCTCCTAGTGATTAGATGAGGAAGAGCACCAACCATCGCCCTGGACTTAGACGATTCTAGGGAAGTCCTATTGCACTTTATTGTTATCCAATGAGGGCATTGTCTTATTTAAGTTTGGGGGAGTAATTTGTTTAGTTGCATACATGCATTTTTAACTTTTTGTTGTCATATCTAGTTTTGCATTATAGAATAGGTTTTTGCATAGTAGTTAGGATTTTGCATTGTTTTCATTTATCTAATATATATATATATATATATATATATAAATTAGTTAAATAGTGTGTTTGCATATGTCCAACGGTGTCGCATTTTTCATGTTATTTTTGTGGGCCAATGATGAGATTGTGAACAAGTTAACCAATATAGTATGGATTATTAGAACTATGATATAATTTCTGTTATGAATCGATTCTTGGACTTGTTTGAAACTGTTATAAAAGGGGTAGCACTAATAACATCTTTGTTGACCGGTTAGTTCAAATTGATACATAAAAAGTTTCTAAAGGATAATGCTAGGGTGAACTAGAAAATGACAAGGATATGCAGTGAAGGCTTAACTTAGGCACAAACCTAAGTTTGGGGGAATACATGTGGGATTTAAAAAAAAAAAACAGGTTGAGTCTTGTGGTGGGTTGAGGAGAAACACTCCCCATAAACCAAGCGTGAGATGGAGCGTAAAAGCACTCTCCTTATCAAAAAAAAAAAAAAAGAAAAGGGAAGTAATCACGGGAAAAGAGCAAAAAGCCCCCGTGTAAAAAAAAAAAAAAAAAGAGAAGGAAGAAAAGAAAGTATAAGTATCCTGCATGTACCCTTGAATTTGGTTGAGTTTAATTTTAGTTGAATCGTGCCTATCTTTGAGATTTTTGAGTTTGCCTTTGTATGATTCCTTCTAAGAAGTTGTTTATGTATTGAATTTGGGTCCTTATCGGTTATCTTAGATGTTGTTCACACATACGCGCGCTTATACCGATAATAGTTGTTCAAGAATTGAGAGTGTCGTAATTGTGGATTGGTTTTGATAATTTGTTTTGTTAAGTTGCTTGTTTTCTACGAGGGCTATGGGATAAGTCAGTTTATGCGATGTTGTTGGATTCTTAGGCATTTAGATTGTTATTGCATTTCATTGCATTGCATAGGATGTAGTTTGTTTTGTGCTCGAGGACTAGTACGGTTTAAGTTTGGGGGAATTTGATAAGTGGATTTTATATACACGAATCGCTATTCATTTCAAGTGTAAATTCGTAGTTATCTTCGTGTTTTGTGTTCGTTTTTACTTGTTTCATGTTATTTTATGTGTAGGGTGGTCATGGATGCAATTGGTGAGGATAGGCGGTCTTTTTGGAGCAAAAGTGGAAAAAAGTGGAAGTAAGAAAATCTTGAAGTCAGTAGCCTAGCTTGGCAAAGGTGAACTTGTTTATCTATACCCCGTAGGAAGTGGGGTCCATTTTTCTAAATTTGTCTCTATTTGGTTTTGACTTCTATTAGAGCTCGGTTTGTGGGATTGGGATGATGCGTTTGGACTCTAATAAAAGAAGAATTCGGCCAGAAGAGAGGAGAGCTTGCTATTACGTAGAAAAACAACAATCTTCTGACACAAGGCAAGAATTCAAGAAGCGATTTCAAGGATTGAAGAAGCGAGCGTTGGAGGAGTAATTTCAGAGATTATCACGACGGTTGCGAATCAAGGCTACGTGAAGGGGTTTTCTTTATTCTTCTTCTCTTTAGTCTTATTTGTAATTGGGATGATGTTTTCAACAAAGTATTCAGTTTTTAATTCATTCGTTATGAACTAATTTACTTATTAGACTTGTGATGGATCTTTGGTAAAGCGATGATTTTATAACTTTGATTTCCAATTCAATAAGATATTTTCAGTTTATCTATGTTAATTTGAGCGTAAATTTATGAATTGCTTGATCAACAGTTCTTTATGGATTTGAAAGGAATCGAGAGAGGAGATTCGAATCTAGACCTAGTTAATATAGCATGTGTCATGAATTTTGTCGATAATGATTTGTGATTATTGTTAAGGTAGAGAGATCGCTTGACATCACATGTAATCGTATAGAGAGCTTAAACTTAAACCTTCTTTGATTGCAGTTCACATAGAGATATAGTGAGTTGGTTAATTTAGGTGTTTAATTTAATTTCTATCTTAATTGTGGATTGATGTTAATATGGTATTAGTGCATCGAGAGGTGGCTCCTACTACGTTCGTGTTCTTGATTAATAAACTTGAATATTGAGTTGAGTTAGAATAAAGGTTGGAAAATTAGAGGGAAGCTCAGGGTGAAATCATAAGTCTAATTCTCCATTAATTGTTTGAAATTCCGGATTTCGTTATTGGTGACTGTTTTGTGATAGTTTATTTCTTTATTAATTTAGTTTTTTTTTATATATAATTTAAAACCATTGAATTGATTAGTTTAATAAAATTAGGGTTAATATAAAATTGATAATTGTGAAGTTAAGATTCTTGATATTTTGTCCTCGTGGGAGCGATATTTATTCACTACTATATTACTTGTTGACCACGTGCACTTGCGTGGTTTTTAAGCGTATTGATTTTCACCAACAAGAGGAGTTCAGGTAATTCCATCCCTTTGGTCTGAAGCCGAATGAAATGTGATGGATTGAAGGATGATCCAAGTACCAGTTGACAAGTGTTTGTGTTTTGGTAGGGGGTGAGACCGAACCATGAATGGCAGCCTATGTACTCCTATTGAAGAGGAGATCAGGTCTGCGTAGTTCGAACCTGGTGTAAGAGGCTCAACGCGGTATGATGGTAGAATAGTGTAGGAATGTTTTTGTTGTTGTTTTTGTAAGGAGAAAGGGATAGAAATGTTTTTGTTGTTTTTGTTTTATTGTAAGGAGAAAGGGATAGAAATGTTTTTGTTATTTTTGTTTTATTGCAATCGGGCCATATAAAATGGTTTCCTACGTACTCCTATTAAAGAGGAGATCAGGTCGATGTAGTTCGCCCCTTAGGGTGAGTTGAAAAGCATGATCCCATGTGCAGGTCAGATTGCGGGGAAGAGAAAGTTTGATCCTAGGTTGAGGATAAATTTCAGGTGTGAAAAGGTTGATCCCAAGTTTGGGGGTAATAAACTGTAAACGCAAAAAGGTTCAATCCCTGGTGGGATGACCGAAGTCGTAAGAACGCAGTGAAGCCAGACTGTTGGCTTGAAAAGTATGTTTCCCTGAGGGGCAAAGTGTGGAATAGAGTTGTATGTGATAAAGGGTTAAAGAACCGTAATGACTGGTGATCTGTTGATCCAACACTAGGATGTTTGCTTGATGGTTACTTCAGACATAGTACCGTTTCACTGTGTCCGAGTTGATGAGTTGTGGAAATTCATCGCCGTCCATTTCTTTCAATCTGAGAGCGCCTCCTGTCAAAACTTCCTTGACAATAAACGGGCCTTCCCAGTTAGGAGCGAATTTTACCTTAGATTGATCTTAGTTTTCAATGATCTTCTTCAAAACCAAGTCATGTCGTTTAAACTGCCATAGCTGGACTTTTCTGTTGTAGGATCTGGCGATCCTCTGTTGGTATAACTGACCATGGAAGATAGCCGCGATTAGCCTTTCGTCTATTAGAGACAATTGGTGAAACCAGTCTTGTACCCATTGGTCTTCATCTAGCTGAACGTCTATCAACACTCTGAGGGATTCCATTTCAATTTCTATGGGGAACACTGCTTCCATCCCATAGGTTAATGCGTAGGGGGTTGCCCCAGTGGAAGTGCGCATTGAGGTTCTGTAGGCTAACAGAGTAAGAGGCAATAAGTCAGGTCATTCTTTGTGATTGGCGAACATCTTTTGCATGATCTTCTTGATGTTTTTGTTAGCCGCTTCAACATCACCATTCATCTTTGGATGGTAGATGACAGAATTAAAGTGTTTGATGTGGAATTTACTGCATAGTTCCTCCATCATCTTGTTGTTGAGGTTCTTAGCATTATCTAATACAATCACCTCTGGTTGTCCATATCGACAAATGACATTGTTTCTCATACAAGTAATGATGACTTCTTTGGTAACCTTGGTGAAGGAAGCTGCTTCTACCCACTTGGTGAAGTAGTCGATCATGGTGAAGATAAATCGATGTCCATTACTGTCTTTAGGCTCAATAGGCCCGATAACGTCCATTCCCCGCATTGAGAAGGGCCAAGGCGAACTCATATTGTGGAGCTCCCGTGGAGGGGCATGGATAATATTCCCATGAATTTGGCACTGATAACATCTTCTGACGTGATCATTGCGATCGACTTTGAGAGAGAGAACCGAAGAATGTCTCATCCCGAGGATCATCTTAACAAGGAGGGGGCCACTCATGTGTGGGCCACAGACTCCACCATGGATCTCATCCATGAGCCTTTGAGCTTGGTCCTTGTCTAAATATCTAAGGAGACCTTATCCTGCATCTCTCTTATAAAGGGCATCTCCGCTCAGGTAGAATTTCATAGCAAGTCGATGGATCCGCCTTTTCTCAGTCGGGCTCGTCTCAGCAGGTGTAGATCCATCTCGTAGGTACTCCTTGATATGTTGATACCAAGGATGTTGGATGGGAGGTAGCTCATCCGATACTTCTCCAACGTTGTTCCCATAGGCTGGGGCCTTGTACAGGGAAATTGTGATGCTTGAAAAGTGTCCCTTGTCAGGTATGTGAATCAAGGAAGCCAAAGTTATCAGGGCGTCTGCAAAGTCATTCCTATTACGAGGAATGCGTAGAAATGAGATTTCTTCAAACTCCAAAACCATATGTAAAAATTGCCGATGGTAAGGCAGCAGATGTAGCTCTTTGGTTTGATAGATTCTGGTGGATTGTCTGATTACCAACTCTAAATCCCTAAAAAATAGTTAACCTCCTGATGCCAATTGAACGGGCAAGTTTTAGCCCCATGAGACAACCTTCATACTCAGCTGTGTTGTTAGTGCTGACAAACTCCAATTTGACGGCGACGGGATACTGCTCCCCCGTATCGGATACTAGAACTACTCCAGCTCAAAAAACTTCTATATTAATAGCTCCATCAAAATACATCTTCCATGTTTGGTGTGTATCGTACTGATGGTGTGGCTGAACTGTTATTACTCCTTCATCGGGGAAGTATGTTTCCAAGGGTTTGAAGTCCCCTGAGGGTGCAGTGGCCAGTTGATCCACAATTCTTTGACCTTTGATGGACTTTTGAGTCACGTAGATGATGTCAAATTGTTGTAGGATCAACTGCCATCTGGACAGCCAACAATTTAACATGGGTTTGTTGAAAACGTACTTGAGAGGATCCATGCGGGATATGAGATGGGTTGTGTGGCCATGGAGGTAATGTTGTAACCTCATGGACGCCCATGCTAAAGCGCAACAAGTCTTATCAAGCAGATGTACTTGTGTTCATTGCTGCTGAATCTTTTGTTGAGGTAATAGATAGCTCGATCTTGGCCTCTATCGTCTTTATGTCCCAGCATGAAACCCATGGCGTTGTCACTTACGGACAGGTACATGAACAGGGGAACATCATCCTTGGGTGGTACCAAAATGAGAGCTTTGACTAGCTATTCTTTGATTGTGAGGAAGGCCTTCTGGCACTCATCATCCCATTTCATTGAGGAGTTCTTCCTTAATAACTTGAAGATCGGCTCACAGGTTGCAGTGAGTTGAGAAATAAACCTGCAAATGAAGTTGATTCTTCCAAAAAATCCCCATATTTCCTTCTCTGTCTGAGGAATTTGCATTTCCATAATGGCCTGGATTTTGGTAGGATCCAGCTCAATTCCTTTGTGGCTGACTATGAATCCTAGCAACTTGCCTGATGTAATGCCAAAGGCGCACTTACACAACCTGTTGAATAATTTTTTGAGATGGTCTAAGTGGTCCTCCTCCTTCCGGGATTTGACAATAATGTCATCCACGTAGATCTCGATCTCTTTGTGCATTAAGTCGTGAAAAAGAGCCATCATAGCTCGTTGATAGGTGGCTCCGACATTAATGAGGCCAAATGACAACCGTTTATAGCAAAAGGTTCCCCAAGGTGTGATGAAAGAAGTTTTCTCACGATCTTCCTCAGCAACCATGATTTGATGATACCCCGCAAAGCAATCAGCAAAGGAGTATTGAGCAGTATTGTCAATGAGAATGTGGATAAATGGCACGGGAAAGCTATCTTTAAGGCAAGCTTTGTTCAAGTCCCGAAAATCCACGCAAACTCGCACCTTTCCTCCAAGTTTAGGCACGGGAACAATGTTTGATATCCACTCAGGATATGTGGACACCATGATTATGCCAGCTTGAAATTATTTCACAATTTATTCTTTCACCTTTAAACTCCACTCAGGTTTCAATCGCCTGAGTTTCTGATTGACTGGCTTGAATCCCTCTTTAATGGGAAGGCGATGAAGTACAATGTCAGTGGACAAACCCACCATGTCTTCATGAGACCATACAAACACATCCTGGAATTGGGTTAGTAGCGTAACCATGTCATTCCGTTGGTTTGGGGTAAGGTCTGAACCAATCTGGATTAACTTAGGGCTTTCTAAGGTTCCGAGATTGAATGAAGTGGTTCGATCAAGGTTAGGTTTAGATTTGTCTTTGACCCATTCTTGAATTTCTGGAGGCAGCTCAATGTCCTCATGTATTTCCATCAAGGCTGAATTCATCTCTACATCAAAGTTACCGTCTTTGTGGAGAAGAGGCACAATATCAGCATGTACAGGCACATCTAAATTCAAGGTCCTGACACAAAATATGCTTTCACTTAGTATATATAAAAATGTTTGATCATACAAAGTGTTAGCATGTACTGGCAAAACGACTAATAATACTGTACAGAAAAGTAAGCAGTTATGATATCTATAAGCCAGAAAAAGTTCCTGCCCATTTTACCCTTGTCGACCAATGCAAGGAGTGCTTCTCCAATTGGCAAGGGCAAAGTCCGGGTGGACTGTAGTGATGGAGGGGCTGTCATCATCTTCCTGATCCTGAATGATGGTCATTATGTCTGGACAATCATCTTCTGGGGTGTGTCTATTTATATGTTCGTCATGGACAATGATGCGTATGCCTGACATCATCCGGATGCCGTCTTGTTTAATTCTTTGTTTCTCCTCCTCCACGGCGGGATCTGGAACAAAGACTTCTTTCGCCTTCACCGGTACCGGCTTGGGAAATAACATAGCCATCACGTTGGCTGGCACCTTTACAAGAGGTTGTGCGGACTTAGAATTCGAAGATGAAGATAATCGCCACGTGACTGAAGCTGAAGGAATCTGCTTATGCTTATGAGGATTCCTATGACTAGAACTGGCAGAATCGCCTAGCCCAGCTGTCCTAGTTTGCCTAATAACTCAGATGGGGTACTTGATACCCTGATGATCTTAACCTAGCCCTTGTCCTGGCTGATGACCCAAGGATATCATTTCTTGAGTAGCCGACATTGCTTTGGCAGAAAATCTTGGGTGTGAGAGGTGGCGCTCCAATAGCATGGTACTTTGTGTTGCTCACCTCCAAGGCATGAAAACTGACCGGTTCAACATATGAATTGACGTTGATGTCTGGTATGTCACTATGTGGAGGACATTCCGATTCAGCATTGACCGTGACTAGGCTATTATTGATAATGTATTTCAATTGTTGATGAAGGGTCGAGGGGACTGCCCCGGCTATATGAATCCACGGTCTTCCCAAGAGTAGGTTGTATCCTGAATCTATCTTGAGTACATAAAAAGATACGCAGAATGTGTGGGGACCAATTTCGATTGGCAGCTCAATTACTCCGATTGAATTCCGACGGGCTCCATCAAAGCTTTGATAACGGTATGGCTGCTCTGGATTCGTTGAGATTGACATTCATCTTCACCAATGTAGCATATGGACAGATATTGAGAGATGAGCCTCCATCTATCAAGACTCCAGCTAACATATACCTGGAGGACAAGACCGCGATGTGCAACGGCTTGCAATGAACGGTCCCTTCGGGCGGTATGTCATCATTAGTGAAGGATATCACATTGTTGTTGAAAATGTGATCAACCAAATATTGAAATTTTTCCGCATCCACTGATTTTGGTTGATAGGCTTCTTCTAAAACCTTCAGCAAGATAGTTCGGTGATCCTCGGAAGTCAAGAGTAAATCCAGAATTGAAATTTGGTGTGGAGCTTCTTTTAAGCTTAAAACCACCTTGGCTTCGTTATGACCCATAGTGCGGAGGAATTTTTCAATCTTCTCCATGGGTATTTTTCCCTTTGATTTGATGGTAGAATTCATCACCCGTTGGGGAAGATACAGTGGATTTTCCTTCGACATCGCAAAGGCGATTGTATCGCGAGGTGGATCCTTCACCCTCTCCATAATTCCATGGCACTTTGTGTAAGCTAACAATAGGATATTGTGCTCTGCATGGTAAATTGATTGGCTCTAGAGTGGCCACTTTTAAAGGATTGTTGTTTCCTCTGTGTTGAATTGCTGATAATGTGAGTGATTTGCTAATACCATCAGTTTCCGTGGATATGACTGATACCAATCCCTTCCACTTAGTAGGACATGTATTCTCACTCTCACGTAGCACAATATCATCGTCTGCTAGTTGCATGACACCACTGTCAATTATATTGTGGATAAGGGGGCGGAATGCCCAACATTCTTTTGTTCTGTGACCGCGAGAATGGGAGTGATATTGATATACTCCATCAGAATTAAACCGTCCGGAACGGGGATTAACTGGAGGAAGAAGGGAAGTGATTCTTCCTTATTGATTAGCATCTGCAGGATTTCCTCCATAGGTTGGCCCAGGTATATAAATTCCCTTTTATTGGCAAATCCCGACGGGCTTTGGCATTTGCTCTCCTTATCACTTTGTCCTCCAACATTTCTGTGACTGCCCCGAATCCGAGGTCCCGAATCACCGCAGATCCGGTTCGATCATTCTATACAACTATTACTATTTGCGGAAGATATAAACATAAATTGTTTATACAATATATTTACACACTATTTCCCCAAGGTCGAGTAACCTTAACTTAATACACAATACATAACTTATTTAACTTACAATAACATTAATATACCATACTTATACAAATCTAATCGCACACATTAACTAAAGCTGGAACCGTCTTTGACCTTTCCTCGTATCCGACGTATTCGTCTTAATCTGCAATGTTTATCATAATATAGCAAGGGTGAGCATAAAATTTGCCCTACAAGTTTAAGTTCAATAATATAACGATATATCATGATTAAAATGATTTGAATAATTGGTTGGCTATAATTCAACAATATAATTATGAATTAGCACGAACAAACTTTTGACTGAACAAGTATTAAATATGAACAAATATATCTGAACCGAATGGTAATGAAGGTGATCAGCCTTTCATACCTGACTTATACATGCAATATGCACATAGTACAATTCTACAATGGCAATCAACAATGATTATCTATAAGCATATGTGAATAAAACAACTCTTAGTAGAGTTAAGTAAAAACAAACTTGCCTGAACCGTTGATTACCGTTACGCAATTTATAACGCTTTATACGAAGACCTAATATTAGTAATATAGATCTCTAATATTAGAATAATATCATCACAATATAATACTATTTTATATATAGATATAGTTAGAATAACCTAAACACATAACACATGTAATATCCGAGTTTTATTTTTAATTTTTTTATATTTTTTTTATGTAATTTAAGAATTGTTAATAAACGAATTTATATGAAACTTTTGGGTGATTTCATTTATTAGATGTATGTGTGTGGTACATATATGTGTTATTTCAAGATATGTGATGAGATGTATTTAAATGGTTGGTTTAGTTTTATTTAACTATTTAAATAAAATTAAGTAGGGAAGTATTCTATTTTATTACGTGGGATGGTATTAAATCATGAACTGGAGTTAGGAGCAGAATTTAGAGATGCGGACTGTGTATTCGAGTCCGAAACGTCGAAATTAGTCAGGATAGACTATAATCACGAAAAAGTGTCACAGTTGACTTTTTGGTTAAAGTCAACCTATTGACTTTTTCGAGGAAAAAGTCAACTATGAATTTCAGAGATGAATTTGACTAAACGGATAGTCCCTTGACGTCCAGAACATCGACTTTAGTAGGAATCGATATATGATTAGCAAAGTTTGGTTCCGAAGGGTAAAATAATCAAATACCTTATTAATTGATTAAAATAATATATGTATGTTTTTTAATAGAAATCAGCTGAACTGATGGACCCATGAGACTATTAAATTGGGACAAGGGAGGGAGTATACATATATTACATAATAGATAAGGTGGAAGTAAGCTAATGACAGAAGTCCTATCAGAGTAACTATGATAAAAGCATCACTTGGAATTTCTTCCATAGCTTATAACAAGTATTCATCATGTAGAAGCATTAAACTTCTGATCAGTAATATAAAATACAGGGCACCACATCAAGTACTCCGAAGATGTGCACATTAGTTTTATTTCTTTGAGAACTAAGAACATATCGTGCTATGATGCTAAAAGAAGAGAGAAAGATGATAACAATCACTGACAACATAAAAATAAATCAAATACAATCTCTTTAATTGAAATAATGACTTCCTATGTGACACCCCTAAATCCCGATACTTCAGTACCTCAAGATTCGGTGTTCGCTTAATCAAAATATTAATATCTAACTACTCAATCATAATAAAATTGAATAATAAACCTGCCCATACATGATTACATTAATAAAATCTTCCAGGTTATCTAACCTTTACATACAATCATTCAAATGCGGAAAATAAATAAACTTCATTACAATCATTCAAACTAAAGTCTGATAATAAAATATCAAAATGATTACAAGTCTTCAGTACTTGTTCATCTTTCCCTTTCCCTTACTGGTGCTAGGTACGTCGACCTTCTCAACTTTAGCTGTAATATTTATATAAGCAAGAGTGAGCAAACACGACTCACTTGAAATGAAATTGAATAAAACTTTACATCAACTGCCAAATAATAGGCTCAATAGAATTGAACAATATGTTCTATTAACATTCTAAAATATACAATTGAGGGTCTAATGACCACGAACCATGTCCACAGTTATAAATACTCTTTCAACTTAAACTTTAATAGTCATAAGACTATAAGGACTCCACGTACTTAGGGGGATCAGCCCTTCGTACAATGTATTGTGCACAAACATTTCAACGCTAAGCGTAAATCCCTAATAATAGGGTTGTTCATCTCAGTATTTAGAGTACAAGTCTGCACCAATGTAAGATTGGTTTGGATACGTTTCAAGGGAAATTTAGAATTCAACGGTCATCAACTAAGGATTAGTTGAATAAAAAGGTAATAACTCTATGTTATGGAATAAACCATAATTGAATCAACATTGTATACGAAATTCATGCTTTAGGAATAATCTAGTAGCATAACGATTGAATAATATATCATACATTGCTTTGAACAACATTAAGCTAAGGTTACATCTTAAAATTGAATATCAAGCATGCATGATAAATAATAACTTGAACGATAAACTTGTTCAACAGAATAAAGATACTTGCATGCTAAAAATAACAAGTTTAGGTTTAGAAAAACTTGCACAACATAATAATAGAACTAGCTCAACGGAAGTGTTGAGTTAGGAAAATTTGCATAATTGTAATCGAACTAGAAACAATAATTTGTTCAACGAAACAAGTTAACAACAAAAATAACTTGATCATTGATCAATATAATCGAGATAATGTAATTAAACTTGCACAACGAAAATAAACTTGTACAACGAAGGTTTAGGTTTAGAAGACTTGCAAAATCGTAAATAAACTAGCTCAACGAAAGTGTGGATATAGAAAACTTGCCTTACTTGTAAGCTAAACCGAATTAACTCGAATCACAATACCCTATATACATGTCATCATGACATAAGTACTCATTACCAATACTCTATATATCTACATAAGTATTTACATCATGTAAGTTTGATTTTTAAATCACATAATCAAACTACATTAATAATAATACTAGTTAATCGTTAATAACATGCTCATTCTTAGTATAGCACTCCCAAAAATTATGACTTAATAGTCTTACTATTAACACATAACAACTTTTTCAGACTTTGTGTAATTAAAACACACTGTCTGACCATTCTCGCTAACTTCACATGCGCCTACGCCATTACATTTGTGGGCTTCACACATCTTCTTGCTCATGGGCGAGACACATGCCAACGAATGGCGACTATGACATCGAACTCCGAGTTCTCGTGACCACGACTACAACAAAGATGAACAAAAGCCAATTTGGCCTACAAGCTACTTTCTAACAACCTAATTAACATGTAATACTTACAGAGACTTCATAGAAACTTAATTTAAAGACTTCTAACATGATTTTACTCATATAATAACATAAACATCGAATTTAAAACAACTAATTTAAATATTTTTGATAAAACTTCACTTTTTTGACAATTTGGGTGAAAATCACCACTGTAACTTTGTTTTTCAACCAAAACAGTTAATTCAAAGTATCATGTTTATGTTTATTCATCCTCTTTCAAATTCAATAGTCAATTTATAAATTAAATAACTAATTAAACCTTAATTTTACGAAATCTAGCAGACTGGTTAATTGTTTGCACAAGGCACAGCAGATTGTTATGGTTGTGCCTTGCACTAGTTTCTTCAGGGAGTATACTTCCTTGTATTTGGTATTTTTAAGAGGTACTACATTTTTTGGGTTTTGGTTTTTACAATCCTCAATGTTGGTCCAAGTTTGCAAATTGTCATCCATGGTCTGAAGTGAAATGCTTAAGCCATTTTATGCATCTAACTTTGTACCTAACAATTAGCCTCTTAATTTCACTATTTTGAAAATTATGTCGTTGAGATTTCATTATCTAAAATTGATGATTGCTTGCTTCGTTATGAATTCCTGTCTATAGTTAGAAACTACTTCTTGATATTGTTAAGTGAGACTAATGAAATCAATTAATAGAACAAAATTGTTTCTTTATTTTCTCTCGTCCTGTCACTTGTTTGCTAATTCTATATTCTTCATTGTAAGACCACAACTTTTATGAATAAAGATTAATTTTTCTCGAAATATATTTTTGAATATTATGGTGTGGATTTGATATAATGTTATAATTGTGGGTATTATTTACAAATTTTGCAAACTAAGAAAGTGATTATATAATATTCGATTGGTCAGGGAATATTCGTTTGAACAGGGAGTATTCGTACGACGGCACAATCATTGGTGGACCCCACAACGAAAGTATTGTCGTAGTTAGAAAATGACGGAATTATCTTTTTATAAAAATAACGGCGAAAGTTTTACCGTTAAATTGTTGAACTACCCGGTGGTAAAAAAGACGATGTCTGGCGTGGTTGCATAGTAGCACACGGTATTGATTATTGATGCTTACGTGAGAAGTCACTCAGTTATACTCAATTATTACTACAGTAATTGTTGCATAATATCTCTCATATTATTGATTCAATTATTGTCACAGTATCATCTGCATAATATTTTATATTATTAAATCAATAATTGAGACGACAAAGTTATTCATATTATTATTTACAATATTGACAATGTCTGTAAGTTCATCAAGGAGAGGTTTGGTCACTTAATTGCAGGCGCTAATAAGGAGAAATTCTTATCGTAAATCCCCATCTTTCCCGGAACGACACGGTTGTTAAATATTGTGAGTTATAATATTAATGACGAATAAATTCGTGTTAATTAAAGATGAAATTGATAGTTCCATTGTGCGGGAATTATTAGTGTTAGTGGAAATCGACATTTATTTCTATAATAATTAATGTCTGGAGGTTATATTAACCAATAGGGTAATTCACCGAATAAATGATCAATTAATTGCTATTAATTCACATGCTTATAACTATGTGTTCACATGTGTGTACTATTGATTCACATGATTTACTATTAGGGGAGTTGGTGCAAGATTGATAATACTTGCATGACTAAATTAAAAATGGAGGTATAGATAAAGGTACTATACTGTAATTAGTTTTTTCACATGATTATACTATTAAGTCACATGAATGAACTATTAATTCACATTATTTACCATTAGGGGAGATGGTGCAAGTTTGATAATACTTGCAGGACTAAATCAAAAATAAAGAAAAAGATGAAGATATTATACTATAATATTTTGAGCCCCAAAACGTGCAATTATCGAAACTATATTTTCCTATAAATAGAAGCTCATTCTTCTTTCATTCTCACAAATTCACTAAGTCTCACAAGAACAATTATTATAGAGAGAAATTATAGAAAGAAAGAAGAAGAGAAGTCTACTACCTCACTATTTCAGTATCTAGTTTCTTCTAAGGTAAGGGGTATTATTTTTTCGTATACATGAAGAGGGTTATTTTCTTTCAATACGTGTAAGGGTTGTTATTCTATTCTTTATTATTCTGTTGGAATAATCTGTCTGTGCGATCTATCCCATGCCTTGTGAATTCTTCTATCATTCCATTCTTTATTATTCTATTGGAATAACCTGTCTGTGTGGTCTATCGCATGCCTAGTGAATTCTTTTGTTATTCCATTCTTTATTATTACATTGGAATAAACTTGTCTACACACAGCCAACGCATGTATGGTGAATTCTTCTTTTATTCCATTCTTTATTATTCTGTTGGAATAACATGTCTATGTGGACTACCGCATGCATGGTGAATGATCCTTCGTATTCATTCCTTATTAAATTGTGGAAATGATATGTCTACGTGGATTACCGCATGGCGGGCAAAAATCCATTTGCAGTTTCATATATTCTATTATACTCAGTTGGTTAAAGTTTTGGCTTCTATACTCCATGAAATTAGTAGAATATCCTGGATATTTGCGCTTCATCCAGTATCTTTTCATGTAAATATTCTTCTGAGCATTCTTGAATTTTACTCCATAAAGTAGTATCATGTTGACAATTTGGACGATATTGATTTCTGGATAAATTAAATTATAAATCTTTAAAATTTATCTTGAACTTGTTTTATATAATTATTATGTCATTGTCATCATCCTCATGCTTATATTGTGATGAAAGTCATCTCTGGCTTACGTGCATAGATGGACTTTGTATGATTATGAATAGGGATTATTCGGTATAATCATGACCGTAATGTGACGAATGATGTGGTGAAAGTCCTCATTGGCCTGTAGTTCATTGATGGACAGTTGTTGGTATGATTATGACCAGGGATTATTCGGTATAATCATGACCATTGATGATTACATGAATATCCTTGGCTGTGATGCAGGGATGATTCGATTTTATTTATTAAGTTGAGTCTCAGCGATAAAGTTGATGAAAATCTTTTTAAATCATAGAAGATAGTAGATTTTATGCCCTACTTGACTCTTCTAATGGATTGCTTATTCACTTGCAGATTGTTGATCTAAAACTTGTTGTCTATTATATTCTATCGGTTGTTATCTTTGTTGAAGGCTAAGGATAATTTATTTCGCATTATCTTAGTCATAATATTTCTTATTAGGCTAGTTGAGCTCACCCTTTCTTTCACCTTTATTCTCTGTGAAATGAGAATATATATGGGGACGAGTCTGGGAAGCGGATTGACGGTCAGATAGTTGTTTTAGTAGTCCTCACTATTCTATAAAATAGTGTGACAATAAATGTAATGAGGACTCCATTAAGTGTGGATATTGTCTAGATGACAATATTCTTATTAAAACTCTTAGATTATGTTTTGTCGTATTTTACACAACGGTTGTATAATTAAGTTGTATTTGAATTTTGTACCATGTATTTGGCGACTCAAGATGGGTGATGTATACCTATTTTGGGGGCGTCACAATTGGTATCAAAGCTTAGGGATATGATCCATGGCTGAGATGTGAGACAAGAACTAGGAGGAGGAGAGACGGGGAATTCTTCGCTTAGTATGACCTACCTAAGTTTATTTGGTATTTAATTGGTCGGTCAGAGTATAGGGATAATATGTGATATGTTAATTAACCTTTGTTTTGTGGCAGTATTTGAAAATGGCATCCGAAAAAATAGAGATAAGCAATGAAGCATATGAGACCGTTAAGTCACCAACGATCAATACCCAGGATAATGTGCAACAAGAAGACAATAATCCTTAGGTAAACTGAAACATCCCGGGTCAAATCCCGAGTCTGGAATAAATCTCAGGTCAAATCCCAAGTCCGAATTGAATCAAATCCATCAAAATAAGGCCTCAAACTATTGTCCCAATAGTATTTGCTTGGGTCATCTAGCCCACCACAGGCTCCCAAAAGGTCATGACTTGAAGGTACTATTAGCTTTCATATTCCTAATCAACCTATTATGCGAATTCAAGAGACCAAACCATTAAAATCAATCACGGTCATCTCAAGTCATAAAGCTATTCGTTTATTGAAAAATGGATGTCAAGCTTTCTTAGCTCATGTCACATATTTATACAAAAATACGTCAGATTTGAATGATATTTCTATTGTTAATAAATTTCCTGACGTATTCCCCGAAGAACTTCATGGCCTACCCCCGGAGCGTGAAATCGAGTTTGGTATCGACCTAGAACTCGGTACAAAACTCATTTCTAAAGCCCCATATCAAATGACTCCTATTGAACTTCAGGAGTTAAAAACCCAACTGCAGGAATTGTTAGACATCGGTTTCATTCGACCTAGTACGTCTCCTTGGGGTGCTCCTGTTCTATTCATGAAGAAGAAAGATGGAAGTATGCGACTTTGTATTGATTATCGGGAGTTGGATCATGTCACCATCAAAAATAGGTACCCGTTGCCTCGCATTGATGACTTGTTTGACCAGTTGCAAGGAGCCAAATTCTTTTCAAAGATTGATCTTCGTTCTGGATATCATCAGTTGAAGATTAAAACTGATGACATTACAAAGACTACTTTCAGAACTCGGTACGGGCATTATAAATTCATAGTCATGTCTTTTGGATTGACTAATGCTCCTGCTGCCTTCATGGACATGATGAACCGAGTATTCAAGGAATATTTGGATCACTTTGTGGACGTCTTTATTGATGACATCCTCATATACTCCAAAAGCTGTGAAGACAATGAGCAACACTTGAGGCTGATACTTCAAAAGCTTCGTTGAAAACAAGTTTTATGTCAAGTTGAAGAAATGTGAGTTCTGGCTTGAGGAAGTTGCATTCCTTGGGCACGTGATATCAAATCATGGAATATCTGTTGACCCAGCAAAGATTGAAGCAATTCAAAGCTGGGAGCAACCAAAGTCAGTGATCGAAGTACGTAGCTTTCTCGGCTTAGCTGGTTATTATCAGAGATTCGTGGAAGGATTTTCTCGAATCGCTACTTCATTAACTCAGCTGACTCAAAAAGATACAAAGTTCGGTTGGAGCGAGGAATGTGAGAAGAAATTTCAAGAACTCAAGAGAAGACTTACTTCAGCACCTGTTCTGACAATACCATCTGGCTCGGAGGGATTTGTCATCTACAGTGATGCTTCAGGCAAAGGGTTAGGATGTGTTCTCATGCAACATGGGAAAGACATAGCCTATGCCTCACGACAACTCAAAGAATATGAGAGGAATTATCCTACTCATGATTTAGAGTTAGCAGCAGTCGTTTTTACGCTTAAGATTTGGAGGCATTACCTGTATGGAGAGAAGGTAGAGATCTATACGGATCATAAGAGCCTCAAATATTTCTTCACTCAATATGGGGCAACGATGACGGCTTGAGCTGTTGAAAGATTATGATCATACCATCATGGAAAAGCGAACGTAGTAGCTGATGCATTGAGTAGAAGATCATATGCGGGTACGAGTGCAATATTTTCAACGTAAAGACCCATTTTGTATGACTTACAAAGGATGTAGATAGAGTTAAAAACTCCAGGGACCCATGTGATCATGGCGAATATACGAGTAGAACCGACTTTAATCGATAAAGTTAAAGTTGCTCAAGCTACAGACCTGGAGCTGATGCGTATGAGGAAGAAAGTGCAAGAAGGTGATATTCTGGAAGCAAGAATCGATGAAGAAGGAATACTTCGAGTCAACTCCAGACTTTGTGTTCCTAACGATTCTGACTTGAAGTATAAAATTATGATGGAGGCGCACAACACACACCGCTTGTAATCCATCTTGGGAGTACCAAAATGTATCGTGATCTTTGACATACATTTTGGTGGAGCAATATGAAGAGAGAGATAGCGGGGTTTATCTCAATATAGACAACTTGTCAACGAGTCAAGGCGGAGCATCAAGTGCCAAAAGGTCCATTGTAACCACTTGAAATTCCATAATGGAAGTGGGAGCACATTACCATGGATTTCGTTACTGGTCTTCCCAAGGTTTCTCAAGGCATAGATGCGATTTGGGTCATTGTTGATAAATTAACCAAGTCTACTCATTTCTTACCGATACGAGAAACTTATACACTTGAACATCTTGCTCGTATATACATAAATGAGATTGTAAGATTGTATGGTATGCCAGTATCCATAGTTTCTGATCGAGACCGAAGATTCACTTCAAGATTTTGGGTTAGTTTGCAAAAAGCTATGGGCACGAATTTACAATTTAGTTCGACATATCATCCTCAAACGGACGGGCAATCAGAAAGGACTATTCAAACTCTTGATGATTTATTAAGACTTTGTGTCCTTGACTTCAAAGGAAGTTGGGACAAGTTCTTACCATTGATGGAGTTTTCCTACAACAACAGTTATCAAGCAAGTATTGGCATGGCTCCATTTGAGGCGTTGTATAGAAGAAAGTGTTGTTCTCCAGTATGCTGGGATGAGGTGGGTGAAGCAACGTTGTTGGGACCAGAGTTGGTACGTATGACAACGAAAAAGATTCAAACGATCCGACAACGTATAAAAACCTCACAAGATCGACAAAAGAGTTATGTTGATCTTCATCAAAAGGACGTGGAATTCAATATTGGAGATCATGTGTTGTTACGTGTTGCTCCATGGAAAGGAGTTACGAGATTTGGAAAGAGAGGAAAGCTCAATCCTCGATTCATTGGCCCATTTTTAATCCTCGATCGTGTAGGAACTGTGGCCTATAGACTCGTCTTACCGCCAAGTATGTCTCGTGTTCATAACGTTTTTCACATATCTATGTTACGTAAATATGTGAAAGACTCAAACCACATTATTGAATTAGAACCGGACGAGATAGCGGAAGATTTAACGTATGAAGAGGTACCTGTTAAAATCTTGGATAAGAAGGATCATATTCTACGCTCCAAGGTTATACCTCAAGTCAAAGTTTTGTGGAGAAACCACGATGTTGAGGAAATTACCTGGGAGTTAGAATCTGAAATGAAGTCAAGGTATCCTCACCTTTTCGACATACCAGGTACGCACCCTAATTTCGAGGACAAAATTTCATAAGAAGGGGAGGTTGTAAGACCCCAAATTTTATGAATAAAGATTAATTTTTCTCAAAATATATTTTTGAATATTATGGTGTGGATTTGATATAATGTTATAGCTGTGAGTATTATTTACAAATTTTGCAAAGTAAGCAAGTGGTTATATAATATTCGATTGGTCGGGGAATATTCGTTTGAACAGGGAATATTCATACGACGGCACAATCATTGGTTGAATTCTATAATGAAAGTATTATCGCAGTTAGAAAACGCATGTAATTATCTTTTATAAAAATAACGGCAAAAGTTTTACCGTTAAACCGTTGAACTACCCGGTGCTAAAAAGTAAAGAATCTGGCGTGGTTGCATAGTAGCAGACACGGTATTGATTATTGATGCTTACATGAGAAGTCACCAGTTATACTCAATTATTGCTACAATAATTCTTTGATAATATCTCTCATATTATTGATTCAATTATTGTCACAGTATCATCTGCATAATATTTTATATTATTAAATCAATAATTGAGATGACAAAGTTATTCATATTATTATTTACAATATTGACAATGTCTATAAGTTTTGTCAAGGAGAGATTTGGTCACCTAATTGCGCGCCAATAAGGAGAAATCCTTATCGGAAAGCCCTTCTTTCCTGGGAACGACCTGTTTGTTAAATATTGTGAGTTATAATATTAATGATGAATAAATTTGTGTTGATTAAAGATGAAATTGATAGTTCTATTGTGTGGAAATTATTAGTGTTAGTGGAAATCGATATTTATTTCGATAATAATTAATGTCTGGAGGTTATATTGACCAATCGGATAATTTACCGAATAAATGAGCAATTAATTGCTATTAATTCACATGCTTATAGCTATGTGTTCACATGTGTGTACTATTGATTCACATGATTTACTATTAGGGGAGTTGGTGCAAGATTGATAATACTTGCATGACTAAATTAAAAATGGAGGTATAGATGAAGGTACTATACTGTAATTAGTTTTTTAACATGATTATACTATTAAGTCACATGAATGAACTATTAATTCACATTATTTACCATTAGAGGAGGTGGTGCAAGTTTGATAATACTTGCAGGAATAAATTAAAATTGAAGAAAAAGATGAAGGTGTTATATTATAATATTTCGAGCCCCAAAACATGCAATTATTGAAACTATATTTTCCTATAAATAGAAGCTCATTCTTCTTTCATTCTTGCCAATTCACTAAGTCTCACAAGAATAATTATTATAGAGAGAAATTATAGAGAGAAAGAAAAAGAGAAGTCTGCTACCTCACTATTTCAGTATCCAGTTTCTTCTAAGGTAAGGGGTATTATTTCTTTCGTATTCATGAAGAGAGTTATTTTCTTTCAATACTCGTAAGGGTTGTTATTCCATTCTTTATTATTCTGTTGGAATAACCTGTTTATGCGGTCTATCGCATGCTTGGTGAATTCTTCTGTCATTCCATTCTTTATTATTCTATTGGAATAACCTGTCTGTGCGGTCTATCGCATACCTGGTGAATTCTTTTGTTATTCCATTCTTTATTATTCTGTTGCAATAACCTGTCTACGTGGGCTACTGCATGCATGGTGAATTCTTCTGTTATTCCATTCTTTATTATTCTGTTGGAATAACCCGTCTATGTGGACTACCGCATGCATGGTGAATGATCCTTCGTATTCATTCCTTATTAAATTATGGAAATGATCTATCTACGTGGATTACCGCATGGCGGGCAGAAATTCATTTGCAGTTTCATATATTATATTATACTCATTTGGTTAAAGTTTTGGCTTCTATACTCCATGAAATTAGTAGAATATCCTGGATATTTGCGCTTCATCAAGTATCTTTTCATGGAAATATTTTTCTGAGCATTCTTGAATTTTTACCCCACAAAGTAGTATCATGTTGACAATTTGGACGATATTGATTTCTGGATAAATTAAATTATAAATTTTTAAAATTTATCTTGAACTTGTTTTATTGAATTATTATGTCATTGTCATCATCCTCATGCTTATATTGTGATGAAAGTCATCTCTGGCTTACGTGCATAGATGGACTTGGTATACTTATAACCAGAGATTATTCGGTATAATCATGATCGTAATGTGACGAATGATGTGGTGAAAGTCCTCATTGGCCTTTAGTTCATTGATAAACAGTTGTTGGTATGATTATGACCAGGGATTATTCGGTATAATCATGACCATTGATGATTACATGAATATCTTTGGCCGTGATGCAAGGATGATTCGATTTTATTTATTAAACTGAGTCTCAGCGATAAAGTTTATGGAAAAACTTTTTAAATCATAGAAGAAAGTAGATTTTATGCCCTACTTGACTCTTCTAATGGATTGTTTATTCCGCTGCAGTTGTTGATCTAAAACTTGTTGTCTATTATATTCTATCAGTTGTTATACTATTGAAGGCTAAGGATAATTTATTCTGCATTATCTTAGTCATAATATTTCTTACTAGGCTAGTTGAGCTCACCTTTCTTTCACTGTTCTCTTCAGGAAATGAGAATATAGCTGGGACAAGTCGGGGAACGGATTGACAGTCCAGATGGTTGTTTTAGTAGTCCTCACTATTCTATAAAATAGTGTGAAAATAAATGTAATGAGGACTCCATTGAGTGTGGATATTGTCTAGATTACAATATTCTTATTAAAACTCTTAGATTATATTTTGTCGTATTTTACACGACTGTTGTATAAGTAAGTTGTATTTCAATTTTGTACCATGTATTTGGCGACTCAAGATGGGTGATGTATACCTATTTTGGGGGCATCACATTCATGGCAGAACAAAGATGTGACTAAAGCAATTCGTAGGAAGGTTATCACTTTATGACCGCAAAATTGTTGAAGGTGTTCTTGGTCATCACTCAAGCGGTTTGTGATTAATGGAAACAAAGTTAGATCGAGTGTCTCAAACCCCGATACAAGAGTTGATGATGCGTAATTTGAGGAGAATGATGTTTATGCAATTGATATAGTGACAAGTACAGTGGAAAGGTAAGATTGTTTTATATAAAACTAAGGCTATTACATAGTTTATAGCCTCTTACATTTCCCCTTACAATGCTTGCTCAAATCGCAACCCATGCTGTTGGATGAAAGGCAAACACCAGTCTATAAAAGAGATGTAGATAAGAACTATCACTTGAAAAAGAAAGCATCAAGGTTCATTTTCAGCGAGATAAGTCAGAAGTTCCCAATTATGCCGTTTACCGCAAGGTCTGTTATTTTTTCATCTCTCTTTTCACAGATGTGTTCACCAGTTTCATCTGTTCTTATTCATCGTCTTATTGAAATTGAATTTTGGTGTTTCTATTGCAGCATGAAGTTTACATGCCCAACCTTGACTTTCTTGAAGAAAATGATGATGAAGTGAATTTAACATGTCACATTTTATTCCTTCTAGTTCATTGTTATTCTTTCAGTTTTCTTATATTTGTTAATAAATTTTATAGGTACTATGGTCCTTGTGAGACCAAGATACAATAACAAATTTTGTAGTTATTGTGACTCGAGTATTATGATCTATTTATATTAAAAGTTTTGATTTTATTAGCTCTTTATGCATTAGCTTATCAATTAGTTTGAAAAAAGTATGTCAATATTTATATTTACTTGAAAATAAATTTAATAAGACCCCCAATTATTAATAAATGAAATTTAATTTCTATTTATTATTTTGAAATAGTAAATGAAATTTAATTTCCTCTATTTATCATTTTGAAATTAATGTGGTTAGTTATGGGTAAAATGCGCAAATATTTTAAAATAAAAAGTGGTGGTTATAAAATATTCATTGTTGTTTGGGAATATTCGTTTGGTCGTGGAATATTCTTCATCATTTGGGAATATTCGCATGACGACGGCGCAGCCTTTTTGTGGGCCCCATAACGGAAAGTTTATGGATGAAGAAAACGACAAGTATAAGTTGTTTATAAATAAAACGCAGAAGTTGTTACCAATTAATATCGTTGGAATACCCCGTGGTTAAAACACAAGAATACGCTATTGTTGCACAAAGAAGACACTGTATTGCACCAATTATTGATTCTTACGTAAGAAGGCACTACTCAATAATTGTTACAAAGAATTATCGCTCAAAGATTTTATTTTATCGATTCAATAATTGTCGCATTGATATTTTATATTATCGTTGTTTCAATAATTGTCACTACACACAAGATTTTCCATTATCGAAGCAATAATTCATATTATCCTAATAATATTATTAGATAACATTATTGGCAATGTCTAGAAAGTTCTCGCTCTAAGGAGAGGTTTGGTCACCTAATCGCTACCAAGAAGTGAGAAATTCTTATCGAAAGCCCCTCTTTTCGGGAACCTACCGGGTCACAAGATTGTGATTCGTAATATTATTTGTGAATAATTAATTATTGATTTATATGATGAGGAAAATATTCATTTTATGTGGATATAGATGGAGAAAATTTTTAAAGTGACAATTGTTGAAAATCGATATTTTATCTTTTCTCGATAAAATAATATTTTATTATATTATTATAATATAATAATGATGATATTTTTACAATGAATGTGGGATATATGTATATATGAGGAGGAAGAGTATTTTTGTTGCAAAAGTTGTTTAAAACATGTTAAACATGTTAGTGGGCCCATTTCTCGATCGAAATTTGATTATAATTTTGTAAAATCGTCTGCTTATGGATTTTTGGCCAATTGCTTGGAATTTGGAAAACTTTTTCTCCGCAAAGTTGTAGAGAATTGAATTTCCTATAAAAATCGCGCAAGATTCAAATTTTCCGATAAAAGGGCTATTTATTATGAATTATTGAAGTTCAAGTTCAAATAATTGATTTTTGGAAGTTTTAATTATTTTTATTAACAAAAACGTTTTTTTTTTTTTTTTTTGTAACATGTGTGTAAAATTTTGATCAAATTTAAGAGGTGCGTAGAATTTTATATATATATATATATATATATATTATATTAAATTTTTCGCTTTGGTGTTCTAAGCATTTTCCTATAAATAGGTGCTTAGGTTAGAATTGAAAATCACACCGTAAACTAAAGATTTCTCTTCTCTCTCTATAATATCGAGTTTATTTTTGTGAGTATTTTAGTACTTTGAGTATTGCTATACTATGCAAGTTCTTTCAAAGACTATATCCAAAGATTCCAAATGTAAGTACTATCCTTTTCGAGGTAGTGGATATTATTTTTTTAAAAAATGATATTATTTCTTCAATATCATTATGCCAAATATTGGTTGGAACTTTTTATCAAATTTGGAACTTTTTCATGCTCTGGGGTTACTATTCATGAGTTACTATTCATGAGTTACTATTCATGAGTTACTATTCACGAGTTACTATTCACGAGTTACTATTCACGAAAGTACTATTCATTTAAGCATGATGATTTTTTTGTGAAATTTCTATCTTTTAGTGTCTGAGTTACTATTCACGATACAAGACTATTCACGACTATTCACTATTCACTTAATACACACTATTCACAAAAAAATTAAATTTTTTTTTTATGTCCAAAATATCTATTATGGATACTAGCTTTGATTGTATCCATGTTTTGATCATTCTTGAATTTTACTCCACTATGATTATTTATGAGGTATTTTTGGACATGGAATTATTTAAATACTTAATCCTTAATATTTATTCTTTTGTTTCAATCGGATTCGCTTTTTTTAAAATATTTTTCATCATCCTCACCCTAAATGATGATATAATTGAATATCTTTGGCCCAGTAGTGCAAAGATGAATGATTTTTCGATGAATATCTTTGGCCCAGAGGCAAAAAGATGAATGTGTGTTTAGATGAACATGACTAATCGATGAATATCTTTCGCCTCAGAAAAAAAAAGATGAATATTTGATTCCGTATATATATCGATTGATGTTACAGGATAAAAGATCGACGATGAACTTTTAAATTCATATATGTAAGATAGTAGATTTCATTCTCTACTTAACTCTTCTAATGAATTATTATTTCACCATGTAATATTGATTTAAAACTTGTTGTCTATTGTATTCTATTAGATTTTTCCCGTTGAAGACTAACGATAATTTGTTCTATATTATCTTAGTCATAATATTCTTTATCGGGCTAGTTGAGCTCACCTTTTCCTTTTTGTTCCATTTTTCTTCTCGTGAGGCGTAGAGAATGTAATGAGTACTAGCTCTGGGTATGGAATGATGGTTCTAGAAAGTTATTTTAGTAGTCCTCTCACTATTTTGTAAAATAATGTATCAATAATTGAAATGAGGACTTATTTGAGTGTGGATATTGTCTAGATAGATGACAATATTTGTATTTAAACTCACGCTTTTTTATGTCAGTATTAATAAAGTTGTAGTTGTTTCGCATCATGTATTTTGACGACTCGTAATGGGTGTCAGATACCTATTTTGGGGGGCGCCACTTGGTATCGTAGCTAGGATATGGTCTCGCAGTGAGATCGGGAATAGTACTAGAGGGGAGAGACGAGTAATCCTTCGCTAAGGTGTCATACCTAAGCTTATTTGTTGGTCATTGAAGCATATATATGTGGTAATATATATGATGTGATATGTTAATTTGTTTAATTAACCCTTGTTTTATGGCAAGATTTAAGAATGGCAAATGAGAATATTAACGGTGGAGTTAATGAGACCGTGGAAACACCTTTAATCACCACCTGAGGGAACGTGCAACAGAAGGCAATATTCCTCCCGTAAACAACACCACCGAAAGCGCACGATGAACGAACGACGGATGTTTAGGAGCTTTTTTTATAGCTCATGCAAAACCGCATTTAGGAGACTCGTGTACGTAATACGGTGGAAATGATAAGAACGCGCGGCTTGTCACTACCAAGCAGCTTCAAAGAGTTGGGACCACCGTAATTTAAGGGAAAGCCGATCCGATCACGGGAAACGTGGGTCAAGCAAATTACCAAGATATTCGATGTCTTGGGATGCACGGAGGAATGTAGGTTCCATTCGCCACCTTTATGTTTCCGTGGTGAGGCAGACATCATCGTGGGAGTCTCGTGAAACGACTCCAAATTTCCGCCAGACTCAAAGATGTCTTGGGAAACATTTTAAACTTTTTCAACAAAAAAATACTTTCCCGAAAGTATTCGCCATATGAAGGAGGTAGAGTTTATTAGACTAGAACAAAACAACATGACGGTGTCCCAACACGAGGCGTAAGTTCGCAGAGTTATCTGTGTTTGCACCTCATTTGGTAGAGAATGAGGAACGAATGACGAGGATGTTTCGAGAGGTTTAAAACCCGAGATTCGCAATATCTTATCTCTCATAAATTTTCTTTATATTCAGATGTTGTCAATGTGGCTCAATTATTAGAGCGAGATAATGAAAGTACGTTTCAACCAAGGGACCGCAACTGTGGTCATACCTATGGCAAAGTAAATTACATCTGAGCAATGAAAACCAAATGGGAGGAAAACATTCAGATAAAAAGCAGAACCACTCCGGTGGTAATCGTGGGCATGATGAAAATAGAAGAAGTTTAGCCTGGGGAGATTTTAAAAGAGGAGATTCAACAATGACAATGTGAAGACGCCAAGACCAAAGAAGAATCGGTTCCAAGTGGAGGAGAACGACCACCCGGGTTATATGCTATAAGTGTGGAAAAGAGGGACATATCACCCAAACCGCCCACAACAGCTTTAAGGTATGTTATAACTGTGGAAAGGAAGGACATATCGCCGAGATCAGATCAGAATAAACCAAGTCCAATGGGGATGGTGACTCAAAAGGTCGTCCCGTAAAAGTCAAAGTCAACTGCCTCGAAGAGCGCTTTGTCGCGGATCGGTCAACATGCGAGGAACCCAAACGAGGTGATCACGTAAGCTAATCATAAATTCATGAGAAGTTTATACATTACTAGATACCGTGCTACCCATTCATTTATCTCTCCCGCTTGTGCTCAACGCTTAAACTCGACCGAGAAATTAGACTTTGACCTATCTCGTGGAAACTCCGCTAGAGAAACTTTCATCACATCCATCGCTTATAAATCTTGTTTGATCCAAGTTGGCACCATCACATTACCGCTGACCTTATCTCTTTAAAGATACTTGCATTTGACGTGATTTTAGGATTGATTGGTTAACTACTCATCATGCCAAAATTGATTGTTTTCGTAAGGTTGTTAGTTTTCATATTCCTAATCAACCTGTTGCGTAATTCAAGCAACTAAACCATTAAAATCAATCATCGTTATATCAAGTCATAAAGCTATTCGCTTATTAAAAATGGATGTCAAGCTTTCTTAGCCCATGTTATGGATTTGAATAAAGACACGCCGATTTGAATAATATTCCCGTTGTTATCGACTTTCCGACGATTTCAAGAACTTCCTGGCCTACCCCCGTAACGTGAAGTTGAATTCTTTATCGACCTGAAACCCGCACAAAGCCCATTTCTAAAACCCCATATCGAATGGCTCCTATTGAAACTTCAGAGTTAAAGGTCCAACTACGTGGAGTTGTTGGACATCGGTTTCATCTGGCCCCTAGTACATCTCCTCGGGGTGCTCCTATTTTATTTGTAAAAGAAAAAGACGGAGTATGCGATTTTGTATCGATTATCGGAATTAAACCATGTCACTATCAAGAATAGGTATCCGCTACCTCGCATTGATGACCGTTTGACCAGCTTGCAAGGAGCACAATTCTTTTCAAAAATCGATCTTCGCTCGATATCATCACCAAGGTTAAAACCGAGGATATTCAAGACCGCTTTCGTAACCCTAAGACGGCATTATGAATTTCTAGTCATGTCCTTTTGATCGACTAATGCTCCCGCCGCTTTCATGGATATGATGAACCGAGTATTCAAGGAATATTTGATCGGCTTTGTTGTTGTTGTCTTTATTGATGACATCCTCATCTATTCCAAAAGCCGTGAAGATCATGAGCACCATTTGAAGTCGGTAATCGCAAAGGCTTCGTGATAACAAGCTATATGCCAAGTCAAGAAATGCGAAGTTCGCTTGAGGAAGTAGCATTCCTCGGGGCACATGGTGTCAAAACATGGAGTGTCTCGCTGACCCTTGCCAAGATCAAGCAATACAAAGTTGGGAGCAACCAAAGACGGTGATCAAGACGTAGCTTTTTGGGCTTAGCCGGTTATTATCTGAGATTTGTGGAAGGATTTTCTAGAATCGCCATCCGCTAACTCACCGACTCAGAAAGATACAAAATTCAGATGGAGCGAGGAATGCGAGAAGAGTTTCCAAGATCTCAAGAGGAGACTCATTTTAAGCACTGTTTTGACAATACCATCCGGTTCGATGGATTTGTTATCTACAACGATGCTTCGTGCAAAGGGTTAGGATGTGTTCTCATGCAACGTGGGAAAGTCATAGCCTATGCCTCGCGACAACTTAAAGAATATGAGAGGAATTATCCTACTCATGATCTAGAGTCATGGCAGCAGCCATTTTCGCGCTTAAAGATCCGGAGGCACTATCTATATGGGGAAAAAGTGGAGATATATTCGCACCATAAAAGCCTCAAATATTTCTTCACCCAAAAAGAACTCAACACGCGCAACGACGCTGGCTCGAGCTATTGAAAGATTACCACCACACTATTCAATACCATCCCGAAAAGCGAACGTGTAGAAAGCCGACGACGATCGAAGGTAAGATCATACGCGGAACAAAATGCGATGTTGTTAAAACAAAGGCCCATTTTGTGTGATTTACAAAAGATGAAGATAGAATTCAAGACCGGGGACCCATGCAATGATGTCAAATATACGATAGAACCAACTTTAATCGAGAAAGTTAAAGTTGCTCAAGCCACGTAATCTTGAGTCGATGATTATGAAGAAGAAAGTACAAGAAGGTGCTATTCCGTAAGCAAGAATCGATGAAGAAGGAATACTTTGAGTCCATTCCTGCATTTTGTGTTCCTAACGATTCTCGATTTGAAGTACAAGATCATGATGGAGGCACACAATACACCATTTGCAATCCATCTCGAAGTACCAAAATGTATCGTGATCTTCACATACATTTTGGTGGAACAATATGAAGAGAGAGATTGCAAAGTTTATCTCGATGTGTTTAACTTGTCAACGTAAAGGCGAGCATCAAGTACCAAAGGGTCCATTGCAACCACTTGAGATTCCAAATGGAAGTGGGAACACATTACTATGGATTTCGTTACGGGTCTTCCCAAGGTTTCTCAAGGCATAGATGCGATTTGGGTTATTGTTGATAGATTAACCAAGTCGCCCATTTTTGCTATATACGTGAGACTTATTCCCTGAACGCCTTGCTAGTATATGTACGTAAATGAGATTGTGAGATTGCATGGCATGCCAAGATCCATAGTTTTTTGGATCGTGACCCAAGATTCACTTCAAGATTTTGGGTTAGCTTGCAAAAAAAGCTATGGGCACGGATTTACGATTTAGTTCTAAGATACCATCCTCAAAACGGACGGACAATCGAGAGGACTATTCAAACTCTTGAAGATCTATTAAGACTTTGTGTCCTAGATTTCAAAGGAGTTGGGATAAGTATTTACCATGGTGGAATTTTCCTACAACAACAGCTTATCGTGCAAGTATAGTGTGGCTCCATTCAAGCATTATATGGACGAAAAGTGTCGCTTCCAATATGTTGGGATGAGGTGGGTGAAGCAACATTGTTGGG
This sequence comes from Panax ginseng, assembly GCA_020205605.1. Taxonomy (NCBI): domain Eukaryota; kingdom Viridiplantae; phylum Streptophyta; class Magnoliopsida; order Apiales; family Araliaceae; genus Panax; species Panax ginseng. The sequence continues at coordinate 55,798,437 of CM035140.1, forward strand.
ACCCGAGTTGGTACGTATGACTACGTAAAAGATCCAAATGATTCGACAACGATACAAACCACACACAGATCGATAAAAGAGTTATGCGGATCTTCATCGAAAGGACGGAATTTTAGATCGGGGATCATGTATTGTTGTGGTGGCTCCATGGAAGGGAGTTACAAGATTTGGGAAGAGAGGAAAGCTCAATCCACGATTTTATGGTCCATTTCAGATTCTTGAACGAGTAGGAAATGTGGCCTATAGACTCGCTGCTACTCTCCAAGTATGTCTCGTGTTCATAATGTTTTTTCATATATCTGCGTGCTTCAGAATATGTGAAAGACCCCAACCACATTATCGAAGTTAGAACCAGACGAGATAGCCAAGATTTAACGTATTTAAGAGGTAATTGCCAAGATCTTGATAGAAAGAGCATGTCCTACGCACTAAGGTCATACCACAAGTTAAAGTTTTGTGGAGAAACCATGCTATGAAGAAATGACCGGGAGTTGGAAACGGAAATGAAAAAGAGGTATCCTCATCTTTTCAAACACTGTGTACGTGACGCCAATTTCGAGGATTAAATTTCATAAATGAGGGAGGTCAGAAGACCCCAAATTATTAATAAATGAAATTTATTTTCTCTATTTATTATTTTGAAATAGTAAGGGTTGAATTGATTAATGTGGTTAGTTATGGGTAAAATGCGCAAATATTTTAAAATAAAGCAGTGGTTATAAAATATTCATCATTGTTGGGAATATTCGTTTTGGTCGTGGAATATTCTTCATCGTTTTGGGAATATTCGCACGACTACGCAGCGCAATTTTTTTTGTGGGCCCCATAACGAAAAAGCGATTGGATGAAGAAAACGACAAGTATAAGTTGTTTATAAATAATCACAGAAGTTGTTACTGCTAATAACATCGTTGAATACCCTTGTGGTAAAAAACACAAGAATACGCTGTTGTCAGACAAAGAAGATACCAGATTGCACCAATTATTGATTCTTACGTAAGAAGGCACTACTCAATAATTGTTACAAAAGAATTATCGCTCAAGATTTTATTTTATTGATTCAATAATTGTTGCATTGATATTTTATATTATCGTTGTTTCAATAATTGTCACTACACAAGATTTTCCATTATCGAAGCAATAATTCATATTATCCTAATAATATTATTAGAAAACATTATTGGCAATGTCTAGAAAGTTCTCGCTCTAAGGAGAGGTTTGGTCACCTAATCATGGCGCCAAGAAGGAGAAATCCTTATCGAAAGCCCCCTCTTTCCTCGAAACCGCCTCGTCACAAGATTGTGATTCTCGTAATATTATTTGTGAATAATTAATTATTGATTTATATGATGAGGAAAATATTCATTTTATGTGGATATAGATGGAGAAAATTTTTAAAGTGACAATTGTTGAAAATCGATATTTTATCTTTTCTCGATAAAATAATATTTTATTATATTATTATAATATAATAATGATGATATTTTTACAATGAATGTGGGATATATGAGTATATGAGGAGGAAGAGAAGAGTATTTTGTTGCAAAAGTTGTTTAAAACATGTTAAACATGTCTGTGGGCCCATTTCTCGATCAAATTTGATTATAACTGTAAAATCGCTTTGCTTATGGATTTTTGGCCAATTTTTATTTGGAATTTGGAAAAACTTTCTTCTCAAAAGTTGTAGAGAATTGAATTTCCTATAAAAAATCGCAAGATTTGAATTTTCCGATAAAAGGGCTATTTATTATGAATTATTGAAGTTTCAAGTTCAAATAATTGATTTTTGAAGTTTTAATTATTTTAATTAACAAAAACGTTTTTTTTTTGTTTTTTTCCAACATGTGTATGTAATGATTTGTTGATTCAAAGAATTAAAGTGCGAGAGAATTATATATATATATATTATATTATATTAAATTTTTCGCTTTGGTGTTCTAAGCATTTTCCTATAAATAGGTGCTTAGGTTAGAATTGAAAATCACACCGTAAACTAAAGATTTTCTCTTCTCTCTCTATAATATCGAGTTTATTTTTGTGAGTATTTTAGTACTTTGAGTATTGCTATATAATGCAAGTTCTTTCAAAGACTATATCCAAAGATTCCAAATGTAAGTACTATCCTTTTCGAGGTAAGTGGATATTATTTTTTTTTAAAAATGATATTATTTCTTCAATATCATTATGCCAAATATTGGTTGGAACTTTTTATCAAATTTTGAACTTTTTTTTTCATGTTACTATTCATAGTTACTATTCATGAGTTACTATTCATGAGTTACTATGAGTTACTATTCACGAGTACTACTATTCACTATAAGCATGATGATTTTTTTGTGAAATTTCTATCTTTTAGTGTTTGAAAGTTACTATTCACGATACTGAGACTATTCACGATACTAGACTATTCACTTATCATTTACACTATTCACAAAAAAAATTAAATTTTCTTTTTTTCATGTCCAAAATATCTATTATGGATACTAGCTTTGATTGTATCCATGTTTTGATCATTCTTGAATTTTACTCCACTATGATTATTTATGAGGTATTTTTTGGACATGGAATATTTAAATACTTAATCCTTAATATTTATTCTTTTGTTTCAATCGGATTCGCTTTTCTTTTAAAATATTTTTCATCATCCTCACCCTAAATGATGATATAATTGAATATCTTTGGCCTCAGTAAAGCAAAAGATGAATGATTTTCGATGAATATCTTTGGCCCGTAAAGGCAAAGATGAACATGTGTGTTTAGATGAACATGACTAATCGATGAATATCTTCGCCTCAGAAAGCAAAAAAGATGAATATTTGATTCCGTATATATATCGATTGATGTTATGTGATAAAATATTGACGATGAACTTTTTAAATTCATATATGTAAGATAGTAGATTTTATTCTCTACTTAACTCTTCTAATGAATTATTATTTCATTTCATGTAATATTGATTTAAAACTTGTTTGTCTATTGTATTCTATTAGATTTTTCCTCGTTGAAGACTAACGATAATTTGTTCTATATTATCTTAGTCATAATATTCTTTATCGGGCTAGTTGAGCTCACCCTTTTCCTTTTTGTTCCATTTTTCTTCTCAGAGGCTAGAATGTAAATAGTACTAGCTTCTGGGTATGGAATGATGGTTCTAGAAAGTTATTTTAGTAGTCCTCACCATTTTTGTAAAATAATGTATCAATAATTGTAATGAGGACTTATTTGAGTGTGGATATTGTCTAGATGACAATATTTGTATTTAAACTCACGCTTTTTATGTCAGTATTAATAAAGTTGTAGTTAATTTTTGTCATCATGTATTTTGACTATATATAAGTATATATATATATATATATATAATAAGTTTTGTTTTTTTATGAAAAATAGAATATATTATATTTTATTGTTTGCATAAGATTGATATAGTGCAAAGATTATGAAATCAAAAAAAAATTGAGAAGTTTCTACTTGTAACGCCCGTGATTTCATTTCTCTGTTCACCCGTGATTTCTAAATTCAAATAGTATTCTATCATTCTCCTATAAATAGGATGCTTAGTTTAGAAATAAAAATCACACCAAAATCAGATAATTCTTCTTCTATAATATTGAGGGTATTTCTTTTGAGTTTAAGGAAGCTTTGAGTGTAGAAAACAGTATAAGTTTTCTTTAAGAATATCTCCACTATACCCGTCGAAAGTGCTCTCTTTTTAAGGTAAGAGGTATTATTTATTTCATATTCGCTTACAATATTATTTTTCGTATTCGTAAGAAATTTTATTTCGTTCAATATTCGCAATAAATATTATTTTCGTTCAATATTTGTAAAGAATATTATCTTCGTTTAATATTCCTAAGGAATATTATTTTCCTTTAACAGTTGTAAGAGATATTATTTTTGTTCAATATTCGTAAAAATAATATTTTCTTCCATACTATGTAGTATATAAGTAATATTATTTCGTTTCAGGTTCCGAATTCTAGACTCATTTTGTTAAGTATTGATTCCACTCCTTGAAATTAGTAGAATATCCTTGAAATTTGCACTTCATCTAGTATCATTTCACAAAGATATTTTTCTAAACATTCTTGTTAAATTTTAAGCTTTTCATGCCTAAGTACTATTCATGGGTACTATTCATACATACGGCACTATTCATACGTACGATACTATTCACGAAATACTATTCACAGGATTCTATTCACTCGGGTACTATTCACTCGGGGTACTATTCATGACAAAAATTGATTTCTTTTTTCTCCAAATTATTTTTGATACGTGAATATTATTTTTTAATTTTACTCCATAAAGCAGTATCATGTTGACAATTTGGACATTTTTAAACTCTGGATAAATTGAATTATAAATCTTTAATATTTATCCTTGATCTCGTTTGATTGAATTCTTATATCATTATCATCATCCTCATGTTTATATTGTGATGAAAGTCATCTTTGGCTCATAGTGCATAGATGGACTGTTGATTAGTATGATTATAATCAAAAATTATTCGGTATAATCATGACCTGTAATGTTACAAATGATGTGGTAAAAATCATCATTTGCCCCGCGAATCGGTTCCTGATCCAAGCTTAATCGATGCTAATTCCTTGTTTTTATGTTTGTTTTTATTTGTTTAATGTTATTTTATTGTGTAGATTTGGTGTTGTTGCAACTTATTATTGTGTACACATCCGCTACCCAAATAAGACCTTAACTAAGGTATTCCTTTTATTGTGTATTTTATTTGTTTAATGTTTTTATGAGAAATACCCATCTGAAGAATTCGGAGTGGTGAGAAACTGTCTATTTCATGGACTGGACCCATGGGCTCTGCTACGATGTGGGCGCCAGGCGGGGTAAGACTTTAATTGTCATTATGCTTCTGCGCAATTATGTTTACCTTCTGCAAAAGAAAACCCCTTTTATAGCTATTTTGTTGGTCCCCGCTGTGGTCTTTTCATCAATTATGCTTACCTTCTGCGAAATACAACACCTTTTATAGCTATTTTCTTGGTCCCCACTGTGGTTCTGCACTGCTGCACCATATTCAACAACCTCATCAGGATTAATGGTCTTGTAGAGCTCCTTACCATTGAAGAAATTTCAGAATAGCTGCTAGACTTTTGAAATTCTAGTAGATCCACCCACAATGACAACATCCGTGTATCCTACTTTTGTCCATTTTGGCATCCTTCAAACACATGTCTAGAGACAATCAGGATGGTGGGTAGAAACAATCAGGATGAAGAAGTATTGAGAGAAGAAGTACAAGAGAATATGTTGGGTAGAAGCAATCTGGAGGTTCTTGAAGCTCCTGAAAAGACTACTACAGAAATTCATAAAAATCCTCAAAGTGAGGTAGAAAATCAACTGAAACTGCTGCAAATGTACAGCAGTAAAAGTTGAAGTTCCCTATTTTGAGCCCTAATTTGAATGCATTAAATGTAGGTTTTCTAATATCCAAATGAGAAACAAAATACCTTGTAATGTGGTCTATAACTCTGTCAAGATTTGGTAGCTAATGGGGCATTGCAGAAAATTACACAAATCTCCAAAAGTACCTCAAAAATCACATGGACTGTTTTTGGAACTATGTTCTACTTCATGTTTATGTTTTGTTACAATCATAAAGTATGCTCAAGCCTTTCCTGCAGTACAGTATTATGAATGTTTTTACTATATCGAACTATTGACTTGTTATGCAGGATTACATTAAAAAACTGCATGCGATTCTTTTAGCTCTTGTATTTTGTTTCAGTAGTAAGCTTGTTCATGTTAACAAAATTCCAGGATTCTGCATCACTCACACATAATAAACATTCCATCTCCCTGCACCAAATTGACTTCTTCTGTGGTGCCAATGGCTCCAACCTCCACAGTTCACCAAAAACAGTAGCTAAAATTTCAAGACACAAACATAGGTCAATTAGATATCCATATAGATGTCATACGAAAAGAGAGAGATTGAATAAATTTGCACTGACCAAATAGATTTGTGATGGCATTTGAGATTGCAAGTGCAGTACAAACACCTTTACCCCCTCCATACATATCTTCACCAATAAGAAGTTTAGCAAATCTTTCTTTCATCATCTCAACCTCTGCAAATTCCTCAAAATAGAGAAAATTATCAAAATAATGTACAATAAACACAACACAATGTTGTAAGAGACACTATACAAACATGTATAGTATTTGCAATGATAAAATGCCAAGGAGAATAATCTGTTTGATTCCTCAAACTTAGAAATCTACTTAACCTTGCCAAAATCATTAATATATCTCAACCAACATTATTTCACAGTAAGCCCGACAAAATGAACATTAGAAATCAAGCTAGCAATTGAGAATATAAAATAATATGCATCATATGAATTAATATAAACATCTTATATTGAGATTATTGGTAAAAATGATGCAGAACCTGTTTACTTCATTAAACTTGATTAGGTAATTTAATAAAATCATGTATGACACATTTGCCTTTATTTAGCATCAAATTCATGAAAAGTTAGTCAAATGAGCAAGAGAAATGATGCAGAGCATGGTCTATTTACTTCATCAAACTTGAGTAGCAATTAACCAAATCATCTTGAACAGATTTGTCTCGGTTTAGCATCAAATGTACGATTAAACCATGAATATATTACCAAACAATATAGGCATATTCACACAAAAAGCCTTCTAGACAAAATCAAACAATATCTATATAGCTCAGTTATATATATATATATATTTATATATAATCAAAAATTATACCATAAATTTGATGCTGCAATCTTCCAGAACAAGTACTCCATCACTGAAATATTTCTTCCTTCGAAGGCTTTTTCCTTTGATCAATATTAACAAACTTGATTTCATTTCGCCGCTTGATTCCATCAAACTTTATCTTGCTTCTAAGCTTTATTTGTTCGATTCTTTCAATAGGAGGGGCAGCCTGGGCAGATAAATGTGCATCTAGAATAAGTTATGGAGGCATATCCACATTTATTTGAAAGAAAACTGTTTAACTAAGGGTTGTTTTGAACAAAACCTCGCTATCATTATTAAAGTTTTTCCAATCTAGCAAATTGATTAATGAGATTAGTATACATACATATATATATATATATATATAAATATAAACAAAATACTAATTAATTAAGCAATGATATATGTGATAAACATTTTCTTCTTATGGTCGACTCATCATGGTCGGCCGCAGATAACTTGCACAAAGATATTTGATTTTAAAAGTTAATAATAAAGAATTAGATAAGGTAATGACGACTAGCCATTTTTAATTAGCAGTGGTTACTTTTTGATTATATGTAGAACATTGTTTGATAGCACTTAGGAACTCTATAATGTGTCAAATTAATGGAAGTGAACATAGTCAAATTAATATTATATTTCCATAAATCCAAAATGCATGTGTACAATGAAAGTTCTCAAATCACCTGGGCAGCAGAAGCCTCCTCTGTTTGCCCCCTCTGTTTGCCCCTACTTACATAAGTTTTCCCAAATCTTGAACTAACCATGACATTACATAGATCAGCAGATAGTCCTGCACATTGAATCAAGAATTCGTACGAATTGTGTATCGTTAACCGCGAGTGTATTGTAAATCAATTGGAAGAACAATCACTGACCAGTGATTATGGGATCAAAAAAGATGTTGTCATTTTTTAATATTTTATTCAATTTCCATACACGCAAAGAGAACATTGTTCTTGTTCTACATATATCTGTAGTATAGTCAAATGAAGCTCTAATAAACCTGAAAATATTTGTATGATTATATCAAACAGTGAAGAAGAATATAATCAATGATGATGATGCAATATTGAGAAACAAGTATGGATCTTTTCAAATATTGATTTATATTTTATGAATTAATAGTTGAAAAGATCCATGAAATATAAATCAACTATTAATACTTAATACATAAAATATAAATCAATATTTGAAAAGATCTATACTTGTTTCCCAATATTACATAATCGTCATCGATTAGATTCTGGTTCTGTTGCTGAATAGGCGGACTTGGATCAAGTGAAAAATCAGCCACCACATCCCCTAAAAAAATATACATATATATGTTTAAATGTGCAAGAATACTCATTTTTTTAATGGATGGTGAAGCTAATGAATGGAGGTTGTATTATAAAGGAATTGGCAAAGGGGGGCATAGTGTATGTCTCGACGCTATCCCAAACTTATGCAAGCCCCTCCATATATCATATTCCATATAAGGATGCAATTGTTGAGAGGGCAACTTATATACACTATTAGGCTGCCAAAAATTTTGGGTAAAGTTTAGTGATGATCAAAAAATTATAACTGCGAAAAAAATCTAATATTTATAAGATTAAATAAAATAAATGAATGATGGGTATAACAAAAAATAAAAAGTAATAAAAAAAAATTAAACATAATTATTCTTACTATTATGTATTGTCGTCGACGAGAGCAGCTGCAACTGTTCATGGGAATCGAATGGGATCGATTCCTGCTTCAATTGTGGAAAGAGTCATAGTTCGCCGCCAAAATCAATAAAGAAAAGAATAAATTAAACACTGAAGTTACTAGCAAGAAAAGGAACAAACAAAAAAAAAACTAACCTGTCTGTTCCCCAACGAGAGCAGCTGCAAGCGTTCATGGATTTCAAATGGGGTCGGTTCCTGCATCAATTGTGAAAAGAGTCTCATAGTTCGCAGCCAAAATCAATAAAGAAAAGAATCAATTCTAGCAAACTTTTATTCAAGAAGCAAGTTTGAGATAAATACTGAAGATACTAGTAACAGGAACAAAACCAAAAAAAAAAAAAACCAACCGCTACCGTTCCCTCGTTCCCCGGCTCCTGTCTGTTGCTAGCTGCAAAGCCAACCATTAAAAGAGAAGAGAAATCAGTGCATATATTGATATGGAAAATATTAAGTTGTAATCTTGTTAGCATTACCAGAACCACCTGCATCGACATCCATATGATCACGAGAAGATGAAGCATGGATGGGCGGAGGGGCAATAAAAGAATCTCGCCTTCCTTGCCAAATAGAATTGTACTTTAACATCTTTTTGAACGTCCTCCAATCCTTAGAGTGCCACCTGTTATATGCTATAATCACCAAATCCCTTTTATTAGGCCTCCTAACCGAGCCTACTCCAAACTGTTTTGGGCAAAGCTCGGGTCGGTGATATACAACCTTCTCAAAGCACAATAGGATTGTGTGCGACAATCCCATGTGTTGTTGCCCATTCAGACGCTGGGGGAGGAAATCAGCGCCCAACCTCAAGTATGGGTCCCAACAAATCTACAAGTTTGAAGTTTTAGGCGCAGTTACATAAATCATGTTCAAATATATAAACTAAAAAAACAGAAAAGTAAAAAAGTAAACACAATCAACAGTCTGCTTTTATAGCAGGAAGTCATGCAAGAAATTATGAAAAACTAAAACTTTCGATGTTCACAAAAAAGGAAAAAAGAAAAAAACACTCACATCTTGAGGTTGTAGATTCATCAAGATGTTGACAACTGAGTTCGCTTCTCCCCCTTCATGATTGTTATTAAAGAAAGGATGAAGCATATTTGCCCAACTTTGCAACAAGGGGAACTCCTTTGGACGGGTGTCAACAAAATTTTGCAATTCTTGTTCATTAGGATGTTCCTTCCCCATTAGGTACAACCCAAGACAAGGAACGCGCTCTATGGCGAAAATCTATAAGAAAAAAAACAAAGAATTAGAAAACCAACCTAAATATAAATGTGAAAGGTTTTAAGAAAAATATTTGCTTACCATCAAAGAAAAAGTGCTCCCTGCGAGACACTTAGAATCTTTTAAAAAATTGTCGAAACAACTATGTAGGTGACACAAGAAGGCAGCCCCCCACGCATACCTATCAAAATCTTCTTGGTCCCTCAATAACTGAAGATACATAATAGGAACATAGTTCCCAGTTTTGTCGGGTAAAATAACCGACCCGATAATATACAAAACATATGCCGTAACATAGGGCATTAACTCTTTATTTTCTAAATCCCTAATTGGGAGCTCTGCAAAATTTTCCCTAAGCAAACTAAGTTTAACCGAACCACATTTTCTAGACTTACCATTTCCCCCTAACAGCTCATCATTTACCTAACAACTCTGTACAAACTCTCTCATGATGGCCATCATAACCGGTTACTGGCTCAGCATCTACTGGCACCACCAAATTTAAAAACCCGATTTTCGGGTTCATACGAGTTTGCTATGGCTTGAATCAGAGGAACATGATGTTTGAGTACATGTTGGTGCTCATGGAGCTTTGCGAAAGGTAAAAGCAAGTTCCTTCTAAAACCTTTAGAACCTTCTCATCTGGTTTCCATAATGTAAGGTTGTTGAGATGGTCTTTGACTGATGTTACCTACAAGTGTCACATAAAAATGTAAGTTCATGAAACAAAAGAGAATAAGATCAATAATGAACATGTAGGGAAATTAGCAACTTACAATCCTCTCCATCACTGCCTTGAGATGATGATGCAAAACTATAAGTGAAGTCAAAATTTCAAACTATTAGTGAACAAAAACTTCAAATAGTGAGTTCAATTTGAAGGCAAGTTCATAATTTATAGATTTAAGCACAACAATAGAGATGAGATGTGCTTCGTTGTCTTGTTCTACAGTAGGTGACTAAGGGGGTGTTTGTTTAGAGCTGAATGGAGCTGGAGCTGGATCTGAATGGTTGAATCGGTCAGTGCGTTTGTTTTGGTCTGAATGGCTGAATCCAGTAAGATAGACGAAATTTGAATGGCTAAGTCAGATTTTTTTTAATTTGAATGGTTGAATGAGCAATTTGAATGAAGTAAAAAAAATATTTAAAAATTTAAAAATTTAAAAAAATATTAACTATTATATTAAGTAATATTAAATAAATTTACAATAATTTTGAATTTTTTTAGAGGGGATAAAATAATAAAGTTTTGTCATTCAGATGTTTCAAACATGTCAATTATCAAACAACTTTTTTCATTCAGATTCAACTCATTCAGATTCAGATTCATATTTAATCAGTTTTTATCAAACACCCCCTAACACTGTAACACACGCATAATATACATGACTATTCAAAACCCCCCTGAAATATACACAGTTCTGCCCCTGATTAACCCAATCAAAAGGCATATTTAATAAACAAAATTATTTACATTGAGCAACGGTGACTAATAAAAAATATACATATTACATTGAGCAGCCATCAAGCCAAAACAGAGTTTGCATCAAAGTATGCATTACAACTGCCTTAGAAATAGGGCCTGCATTATAATCATCTTGTATTACAAAATGAAGCAGCAAAACAGAAGCAGAAAAGCACCAATGTAGCAGCAATACAGCAGCCATACAGAAGAATAAGTCTACCAAAAAAGAAAAATTAGAAGCAGAGAAGATTTCCAGAAGAAGACGAGAAGAAGAGAATAAGTCAAAAGACGAGAAAAATAGGATGAGAAGAAGGAAGCATACTGTAAGTCGCCGAAGTGAGTCGCCGCAGTGAGTCGATCGATTGGGTACAAGGTGATCCCTCTTTGCTCTTGCGAGTCGCTTCGTTTCTCCCTCTCTAATCTTCCGAAGTTGGGTCTGTTCAGTAGAACCTCCCTCTTAATTTTTAAATATCTCGTTATGACTTTAAAAAATCAAAGAGTAAATTTTGATTTTTTTTATATTATTCTATCTAATAAAATACAAATGATTTTGAATTTCCCGCTCACTCAATAAATTATCTGGGCCGTTCAAAGTTTGAGATAAATCCCACCGTCCATACAGTGCCGGAGGCACGGGACCCAGCTAGTATTATATATTTTTTAAAATCTAATTCTAGTGAGAACCAAAATCTAATTCTGAAAATTTTACCAACTTCATTTATGTACATATTTTTATTTTAATTATCATTTCTAAATTTGTAAAAAACTGATTCCTTTTAATAAATAATGTGATTCACATTATTAGATTAAAAGTTTATCATTTTTAGGAATATAAATAAAATAAAAAATATTTTTATTATTCACTAATGAGATTTTTTAATGGGACATAACCATTTAAAATTTATTATTGCAATCAGAACGATAATAACTATTATTTTAAAGGTCATGCAAATAATACGTTGTGGAGTAAAGGTCTATTATTTCAAAAAAAAAGCGTTCTTTACAGTAATATACAACAACTAGGGATAACCCGTGCCTCTGGCACTACGAATACTCGTGTAATTATTTAGTAACTAAAGATGAATCTAAATGAAAAATGTGAGTTGACAATGTGAAAATAGTATTTAGTAATGCAAATCACAGATCTTTCAAGACTAGAGAGGATGCAGAGAGAGCTTTTGTAAAGTGAGGTAGACCTTAGCTTTTGTACTGTAATAAGAGGATGTGGTTAGGTTCCTTTTATTGTGTAGGTTTGGACAGCCACACAACACTCCTGCATGGTAAAAGGAAATGGTGTTTTTGTGTTGTTTGGAGAGAGGTCTCACCGTTATAAGCAATAGAGAAATGTCTCAAGTTATGATAACAGGCAACCTACACCATATGGTTCATGTTTCATATCCTAACAAAAAAATCAATATTCTAACAAACATGGTACATGTCTTAAACTAAAAAATATGGGATATGCCTCATTTCAAATTGTCCTTGGCTAAAACTTAAGACATCTCAAGTAATGAAAACAAAGGCAATAAAAACCAATGGGACAGTTCTCCTATTCTTGCACAAATTAAGAAATTCACTGATTGATTTCTAAATTTGCAATAGTGAGGCAGGTTTTCGTCAGCAATTTTCAGTAATTTCTCTTTGAAATATGAGGGGGAATGTTTGTGAATAGTTTCTAAGATGGTATTACCTGTTTGTTCGCTTTCTCGATATATTGTCTAGTTTGTTTCTGTCAGCCAGCGTCAACATCTTGTAGAGAACATCATTTTTGAAGCTCTGTGTTAGTGTAGGTTCTTGCTCCAAGGCAGCCCCCAATCTCAAATTGTCTCCATTCAAGAGGGAAACCTGTTCTCTGAGTTCACTGACTGTCTTCTCCAATCTAGAATTTTCTCCTTCAAGCTCACGAATGAGGAGGTTGTTTCCACTTTTTATCTTCTCTGTCCCTTCTTCAAGCATTAAATTGTTTTCGAATCCATAAAAGCTGGTCTCACAAGTTGTTTGTCTCAGTTCAGCATCACTGACCTGTATAGAAAGAAAGAAGTTTTAGTAATTGGCGAGCTACTAAAACACGAGACATGTCTAATATTCAATAATGTGTGATATCATTCAGTAGCAACATGATTGGATTTACAGTAAATGAGATAGGTCTCATAATATAGAAATTGGGAAACACATATTTTGTCTAACCTTTTCATCTGGAATTGAGTCCAAAGGATTCTCTTTAATACTTGATTGAAGTTTGGGAATGTTCCACTTAAGAAGCCTTGGGTATACTTTGTTGTTCTCAGCGCCTAGAATGGTGGTGTGCTCACACAACCAATACTGTGAAACAAATAGAGTAGGAGCAGGTTAATAATACTCATTTTATCTGATGATGTTGATTCTTTGTAATTTCTTAAAGCCATTGAAGAGAAGCTTACCAACAATGTAATTACACAACCTGATACTTTTTCTGGTCGAAGTTGGTATTTCTCAATGGAATTCATCAATGTATACCGTATCGCTTCACACCAATCGTAATCCTTCATCGACTTCAAGTCATGCATGTAGTGCAAGTAAACCCAACCAATTTTTGTGCCTTGTTTTGTGAAGAAGAGAGTGCAGCAGAGGTACATGCACAGAAGCCTAACCACATCCTCTCCATCTTCTTTACCATTTCCCTTCAATGCTTCGTTTAAAATAGCCTTTATCCTGGCTGCCGTTAACCTCTTAGGTTTTATCTCATCTTCACCAAATCTATTGATTCCTTGTTTGCATATGCCAAATCCATATGCTTATCTCCACAACACAGTCCAAAAATCAATCTTATATCATGTTTGGTCAGTTTCAAAAGATTTTGACTTATCTTGAACTGGTGTCCAACATTTTCTTTCGCAATGCATCAAATAACAACCAGAAGGGTGTCAGTTTCAGCCCTTTAACGTGTTCATCCCTCAGTTTAGGGCTAATTTCTTTCATGAGCTTGATAATTGGCCCAAAGTTGGATCTATATGTGGTCTTGTATGCAACCGTTTTTTTTTTTCCTTTATCCTTCGCAGCCTTTTTGTTCTGGACTGCTTTTGGATATTCCTTCATTGCCTTTTCTACAGATTTATTGATATCATCATGTTCTTTGACAAGGAAATGCATCAATTAAATTACTAAGACTGCAAGTCCAAATCTTGGATCATGTAAAATTCAAACATATCGGACATGTCTTGTTTCAAATTGTTCTTAGCCTAAATTCTGAGACATGTCTCGAGTGTTTTGTAACCCTCAAATAGGGCTGAGCAAGTAACCAAATTAGAACCGAAACCGCACCAAAAACCGCACGAACTGCACCAATTAAAACCGCACCAACGGTTCCGGCATATGTGGCGGTTTTAGGTGAGTTGAATAACCAAATTACGGTTCCGGTTTGGTTACTAGCCAAAACCGCACGCATAAAACCGAAACCGCACCATGTGTGTCTATGTATGTATTATCTCTAGTAAATTCTAAAGTTACTTTTCACTTGAACACGCTCAGAGAAAACCCCAGTCTTGTATTGTCATTTTTTTACCAATTGAAAGAAGATGATTAGAGGTTATAGAGTCAAAAATTGAACATTTGGGTTTTTGAATTTCGGATTTGTTTGATGCGTTACTAGAGGGGCTTATAGGTGAGGGGCCAAATTCGTTGGTTCGAGCACTTGATGCATTGGTTAAGGTCTATACTATAATAGTAATAGTCTAATAGAATATTGTTCAAATTAGATATAGTTAGGATTATATTCTATAAGTCCTCCCTGCAATATATAAGATAAAATTTCATACTATCTCCAGTATATATTTTTAATTTTTGGGGAATTAAATAAACCTTCTTGCTTGTTATCGAATATATGATCTCCGTTGTGTTATATAGCGTATGTTTTAGTTTTTACAACATCATTCCTTTATTATAAGCTAAAACTATTTTATGTGTCTCACTATTCTATAATTTGATGATGAATTTGACATGTTTGGCAGAAGGAGCTATGGTTCTATACTTGATATAATTCTCATTGTTGACTCTGTCATTGAGTTAATTGCTCGATGTGAGCTCTGTGTTAAATTCTATTTTAGGCTTGGACATTTTTGTTGTTTCAATTGGTTTTGGAATCGAAACCGCACCAATTGAAACCGCACCGCACAGTTTAAAACCGCACCGCACCAATTACAAGCGGTTTACAATGCGTTTTGGATTTGTTGTGCACCCAAGCGGTTTCAAAAGCGGATTTGCTTCAAACCACACCATGCTCACCCTTACCCTCAAATACAAACATGTTGTACTTCTGAAAGTCGAGTATGGGACATGCCTCATTTCAGATTCTCCTGAAGACATGTCTCAGTTGTTTTGAATCACTCAAATTCAAAACTGAAAACAACTGAGCAGTGAGCATACGTTTTAAACTAAAAAATATGTCTCATTTCTCATATTATCGTGTCTCAGTTCTTCGTGATTTCATTGATTAGAAGAAAACTAGAGGCTAGGGTTTGAGTAAACAAATGGTTTGGGGAGGTTTTCTTTTTAACCACTCAAAGATTTATTAAAAAAAGAATCGCTGCAAAATAAAAAGATTAAATAAAGAACACCCCTAGTTCTTCCCCATTTCATCCATTAGAAGAAAACTTGAGACTAGGGTTTCAGTAAGTGATGTACTTCTTTTTAATAAAGAACACCCCCAAAATGATGAGATCCTATACAAAGGAAACAAAGAATACAATGAAAGAACAGAGACTACAAGAAACTACGACAAAACTGATAATGTACTTCTCTTCGTCATTTCTAGTGAAGTATGATGATGAAGAAAATATTCATCTTCATCTGCCTCTCAAACTTTGCTTGAAAGCTATCTCGAATGCCATGGCATCGAGATACATATATTATATAGATGCACCAAAATGCAGGGGCTGCTGGTGGAAGGTTTTGCACGAAATGCCCTTTGCCACTTGAATCAGACTACGTTTATCTCAGTATTTTCCGAGACTAGCATAAACCTCACTCAACTTTCTAGATTACATCCCAAGTGTTCCAAGTTTTCTACATATGGGCCAAACGCCAATTCAATTGGCGTCAAAAATTGAAAATCAAATCCAACGCCGGTTGAAGTGGCGTTGGAGTACAAATTAACTTAATCACATTATTTGATTAACTTAAACCAAATTATTTTTTAAATAAACGATTATTTTAAAAAAAAAAAAGTTATCCTAATTTTTCCGTAATCTAAATTAATTTTTTAAAAGAAAAAAAAATTAATCCAAACGAAAGTATGTTTCAACCTTTTTCTAATTTTTTTAAATATTTTTTTATAAGTTTTTTATTAAGCAAATTTGAAGAAAAAAGGAGAAGTGAAGATGTCAGAAGTCTTTTTTTTTTAACTCCACTTGAAGTGGCATTTGAACCTACTTTTTTTTTTAAAGCAAATTTGGGGAAAAAATGTTAGTGTTATAAAAAATTACTAAAATTAAGAATAAAGAGATTACTAAAATTAAGAATAAAGATGATTAGATGAAAGAGAGCATTCTCATTATATTTTGTATATATCACATTCTCTATTACAATGCTTTTATTTAATCCCAAGGTCATAACAACATTATTTAATAAGAATTTTATTTATTTAATTCTTATTTTAATATTACCCAAAATTTGGGTTATCACATTCTTTCCCCGATTCCGTAATACCGAATCATTCTTAATCGGTTTAGATCTTATTCTTTCTCGTAACCTTATCGTTGAATTATTTCAACATGCCATTTTTCGTAGATTTTTCTTAAAATTTTAAAATAAATCATCTATTTTCACTCTAGGTTTTAAACTTTAACCTTTAATTTAATCATTCAAGATCTTCTAAATTTTAGAGTTGTCACAAAGCCCCAAAAGATAAATAAATCCACAAAACACAAACGTTCACTCATTAGCACTCACCCACCCACAAAAGCTCCACACAAACATTCACATACCACACCCATAAGAACCTTCCAGGTGTTAATCACTCAAGTCTACATTTGACAAACTTGCTAACATTTCAGCATATGCACCAGCAACATCAAAAGCAAAGTCCCTCTCTGCACGCACCTCGTCTAACTTACATTACAACTCTTTGTATTCAACACTATCATGAATCGAATCGGAGTCGAGTGGAGTCGACTAGCATCTTTGGATGTTGACATTGAAGCTATCGAAACTTTACAAAAGCTCTCTCTGCACCCTCTCTAGTCTTGAAAGATCTGTGATTTGCATTACTAAATCCGGTGACCTGAGCTTTTGTTGCTTCCCATGTGGTATAGAGTCTAGGTTGCCGACCAACAAACACTACATATATTTTTCCCTGCACCTAATATTTGATCCGCAAATTAAAAAGAACTTTCCTCAAAATAGACATTTGTTATAAATTTTATACGTATTATAGAACACCATGAAGAGTAGAGGACTGATAACTCAATTTAGTTGTGCGAGAAAGCTATTTTGATCAGCATAATAGATAACCATCTATGAAGCAACAAACAACAAACTAGAACATAATATCATATTTTTATTTTAATGTTAAAAGTTAGTAACATAAAACATTATTCATGGTCTAACTTTTCATATGAAGTTTTCAAATATTTCTTCGACCTAAGATATCTCTAAATAGTTGCCCTTGCAAAATGTTCTTAAATCTTCTTCCACTCTTTCAGTGGTAGCATAGTATTCTCCAAACCAGCCAAACTAGGAAATATCGACAATGAACAGTTATTTCAATAACAAGTTCAAAGAAAACATAAATTCCTTTTATCTTTAAGGCCCAAATATATATATATATATATATATATATATACAGTGTCTTTAAATAATCTTCATATTCGTAACTAGAGCACCATAACTCCCAAAGACTTAAATTAATTACGTAATATTTTTGGAACTTCTTAATTGCGCATAGCCAAGTAATATAGTCTTGCCATTGATCAAGAATATACATAGCAAAAATTTCAGTTAATTCTTTTGAATCGAGTATTGCTTCTGCCATTGGAATTTTCGATGTGGACTCACCTTTTTCATAAGACTTCATATCCCTACAAATGGATGAACCCAAAACAGTGAAATAAGAAAAACCCAATACGTAGATAGCAATAACAAAGAAGGAGATCGTAACTGAAATGTTGGCAGGAAATAATCGATACCAAGAATATCATACACCTTGCAAGAATCAAGGGGTTTGGTTTGGCTTGGCTGTGATATAAAGAAGACGATGAAGAAGAATATATAGCTTTCAGAGTAACCATTGGGACCGAAGTAATGAAGAACACGCGCGACATTTTAGATTCCCAGAAAGAATACCGAAGGCCGAAGTGATGAAGACCACGACCTTTTAAATTCCCGCTAAAACCATTTTAGTAAATCCCAAAAAGAATACCAAAGACCATTTTAGCGCAAAATCCTAAAAATACCCTTTATTTAATAAAATACTGAAATTACCTTTTAATGAATCAATTAATGTAACAAGTTAAAGTAAGTAACGACATGAAAATTGAAATTATGCTTATGAAGAAGATCTAACTTATGAAGAAGTTCCTATTCAAATAGTGGATAGGAAAGAGCAAGTTTTAAGAAACAAAATAATACCTTCTGTGAATGTGATATGGA
This sequence comes from Panax ginseng, assembly GCA_020205605.1. Classification (NCBI taxonomy): domain Eukaryota; kingdom Viridiplantae; phylum Streptophyta; class Magnoliopsida; order Apiales; family Araliaceae; genus Panax; species Panax ginseng. The sequence continues at coordinate 55,817,226 of CM035140.1, forward strand.
GGAACCACAGTGCTGAAGAAGTTACGTGGGAACTCGAAAAAAAGATGAAGAAAAATTATCCCCATCTTTTTGAGTAACCTTGTACTTGTGATTCCAAGGACGGAATCCTTATAAGGAGGGGAGAATGTAATGACTCAGAAAATCGTATGTAATGTTCAATTAATATAATGTCAAATTTTGCATATGAATTTTTTTTTATGTTACTTCTTATTGTGACAATTTTTAGATTATTAAGTGTCCTAAATTATAAATGGTAAATAGAGTGATGTTGATATATACATTAACTATAATGTTATATAAACATCCAGAATGGAAAGGAAAGCCAACGTGGCTTAGCTATGAATTATTCTTGTTAATGAAATAATTAGGTAATAATTATTTTCATTCAAAAGCATTATTTATTTATAAATAAGCAAATATGATAGATAAAAGTTCCATGTGTGTTAAACTTTTTCAAGTGTCCATATTGGGCCTTAATAAATTTTTGCCATGTATGCTTGCAAGTCTTTTTCAATTAATTAGGATATGGGTTGGGTCTATAAGAAGATATAATAAAAAGGGGGCCAATTCTAGCATATTTTTAAAGACCAATTCGGCATCCCCAATCATTAACAACAGTATTGGACCAAGCCCAAACCAAGATTTGTCACGACTCAATCTTGTAAACCCATTAGTGTATAACCAGCTAGCTGCTTCAAACTAACTAAGAAAAACTCGGGCATAACTTGAATACATAGTCAGGCAGCAAGCATATGGTTTCTAAGTTAGTTCTGTTTTAGCAGGTCAGTTAGATTAATAGCAGACAAGTAGCAGGTGAAATAGGCTTGCAGGATAAGGCGTATAAGAGTAAAGCTATGCTCGCTAGGGTGGCTGGGTAGAAGCCAAATAATCTAGACTAGTACTGATTACACTCAATGTTAGAGTGGCTAAGTAGGGGCCAGGTAGGGGCTAGCTTGGTATGACTGAGAGTGGAAGGTTCAGCCATATAAGGCACTCCAAGCTCAGTTATATAACCCCAAGTTCCCCTACTGACTTCCCAAAACTCTAGCACAGTAAAGAAGGAAAAAGAGAGCCGACTGGGAGTGAGAGTAGAAGAATTCGGCTGGAGAAGGAGAAAAAGGAATTGAGCAGAAATATATTGCAACCTCTAAGCTATTAAGGTACTTTTTCTGCCAACACAGATGCTTGACTGAGCCTCTTCTTCAACTCCATGAAACTCTCCTCACATTTCTCCGTCCAAACGAACTTCACCGTCTTCCTAGTAAGATTATTCAACAGCGATGCTATCTTCGAAAAATCCTGGACGAATCTATGATAGTATCCTGCTAATCCCAAGAAACTCTTGATTTCTGTCGGCATCTGCGGCTGCTCCCAGTTGATAATCGCTTCAATCGGAGTGTATCTCGTGCCCCCGACACTGTATGGACGGTGGAATTTGTCCCAAACTTTGGACGGTCAAGATAATTTATCGAGTGAACGAGAAATTCAAAATCATTTGAATTTTATTAGATAGATAGATAAATTTGTATTTTATTAGATATAGATAGATAGAAGTCAAGACAACGAAAGACAATAAAAAAAATTGTATTCCTCAATCTGAGGGAATAAAAAATAATGGCCCTGATTTAATATGATATACACATTACTTATTATTTTAAGTTGAGTTGACACAAAATCCTTTCAAAAAAAGTTTGAGTTGACACAAATAAGATTTTTAAATTGTAGGAGATTACAAGATCTACCAAGTATCTAAAAAAGATTTTTTAGATAGAGACAAAATGTTAGACATGAAATTATAAGTTTGTATTTGAGAGATAGAAAATCTAAAAATATGTGTATAAATTTTTTTAGAGAGAAGAAAAATGTATAAAACATTAGAAATAGAAGATAAAAGAATATATAAATTAAATATCATAAATAATTTATTTAATTAAATCATAAGCAAAACATAATTTAAACTTTATTACTTGAAACATAAATAAAACATATAATAAAAATATTTATTATAATGTCATAATATAATGAAATAAAAATAATTAATTGGTATGAACATTTCTATCAACATATCATCAAGGAAACCATAGATTAGTTATATCCACTCCATTTGAAAAGTCAAAATAATTCATGGGATCTTCAGGATCATTATGATCAATAAAGTTTATTTCAATTTCATTTCATTTTCTTTTATGGAGTCTTGGTACAAATCTACCAAATGTTTAGGAGTACGACGGGTACATTCCCTTTCTATATTGATTGTTCTTTTCACGTCCACTACCACTACCACAACCATAATTTCCTCTATGATTATCGAATGAGGTTCCATTCACTTCAGGGAATGTAATAGAATCGGTCGAGCGAGATTATTGATTTTTCAGCACAAACTCATTATTTTGTACAGCCATTAGAAGACATAATATCACTTCTGGGAACATAGGGCACTACGAGTTCTTGGTGATGTCGTTTGGGCTGACTAATGCTCCGACGTTGTTTATGGATCTGATGAATCGGGTTTTTAGCAAGTACTTGGACCAATGAACGAACAGACTCAAATATATATCAATATTGTATCAAATATATCAATATATTTAATATTGTATCAAATATAGAACTGGGTCAAATATATCAATATTTTGATATATTTGTTTTCAAAATATATCAATATATGTTGATATATTTGATTTCACAATATATCAAAATATCACAATTTTGATATATTGTTGGATCAAATATATCAATATGATGTATTTTGATATATTGTTGAATCAATTATATCAATATTGTATCAAATATATCTAACATTGGTAAAATTGGTACTTCATTGTAACATAGTAAGAATTCTAACATTGGTACTTCAAAAGTTTACATTAAATATTTAATTATTTTTCTCAAATACTTGATTAAAACTTTAAGTTTATGGGAGTTTTATTTATTATTTATTCATGTCGTTGCTTACCTTAACTTGTTACATTAATTGATTCATTAAAAGGTAATTTCGGTATTTTATTAAATAAAGGGTATTTTTAGGATTTTACGCTAAAATGGTCTTTGGTATTCTTTTTGGGATTTACTAAAATGGTTTTAGCGGGAATTTAAAAGGCCGTGTTCTTCATCACTTCGGCCTTCGGTATTCTTTCTGAGAATCTAAAATGTCGCGCGTGTTCTTCATTACTTCGGTCCCAATGGTTACTCTGAGAGATATATATTCTTCTTCATCGTCTTCTTTATATCACAGCCAAACCAAACCCCTTGATTCTTGCAAGGTGTATGATATTCTAGGTATCGATTATTTCCTGCCCACATTTCAGTTACGATCTCCTTTGTTATTGCTATCTACGTATTGGGTTTTTCTTATTTCACTGTTTTGGGTTCATCCATTTGTAGGGATATGAACTCTTATGAAAAAGGTGAGTCCACATCGAAAATTCCAATGGCAGAAGCAATACTCGATTCAAAAGAATTAACTGAAATTTTTGCTATGTATATTCTTGATCAATGGCAAGACTATATTACTTGGCTATGCGCAATTAAGAAGTTCCAAAAATATTACGTAATTAATTTAAGTCTTTGAGAGTTATGGTGCTCTAGTTACGAATATGAAGATTATTTGAAGACATCAGATATATATATATATATATATATATATATATATATATATATATATTTGGGCCTTAAAGATAAAAGGAATTTCTGTTCTCCTTGAACTTGTTATTGAAACAACTGTTCATCGTCAATATTTCTGGTTTGACTGGTTTGGAGAATACTATGCTACCACTGAAAGAGTGGAAGAAGACGAAGAACATTTTGCAAGGGAACTATTTAGAGATATACCGGTCAAAAAAATATTTGAAAACCCATATGAAAAGTTAGACCAGGAATAATGTTTTATGTTACTAACTTTTAACATTAAAATAAAAATATGATATTATGTTCTAGTTTGTTGTTTGTTGCTTCATAGATGGTTATCTATTATGCTGATCAAAATAGCTTTCTCGCACAACTAAATTGAGTTATCAGTCCTCTACTCTTCATGGTGTTCTATAATACGTATAAAATTTATAACAAATGTCTATTTCGAGTAAAGTTCTTTTTAATTTGCGGATCAAATATTAGGTGCAGGGAAAAATATATGTAGTGTTTGTTGGTCAACAACCTAGACTCTATACCACATGGGAAGCAGCAAAAGCTCAGGTCACCGTATTTAGTAATGCAAATCACAGATCTTTCAAGACTAGAGAGGATGCAGAGAGAGCTTTTGTAAAGTGAGGTAGACCTTAGCTTTTGTACTGTAATAAGCGGATGTGGTTAGGTTCCTTTTATTGTGTAGGTTTGGACAGCCACACAACACTCCTGCATGGTAAAAGGAAATGGTGTTTTTGTGTTGTTTGGAGAGAGGTCTCACCGTTATAAGCAATTGAGAAATGTCTCAAGTTATGATAACAGACAACCTACACCATATGGTTCATGTTTCATATCCTAACAAAAAAATCAATATTCTAACAAACATGGTACATGTCTTAAACTAAAAAATATGGGATATGCCTCATTTCAAATTGTCCTTGGCTAAAACTTGAGACATATCTCAAGTAATGAAAACAAAGGCAATAAAAACCAATGGGACAGTTCTCCTATTCTTGCACAAATTAAGAAATTTACTTGATTTCTAAATTTGCAATAGTGAGGCAGGTTTTCGTCAGCAATTTTCAGTAATTTCTCTTTGAAATATGAGGGGGAATGTTTGTGAATAGTTTCTAAGATGGTATTACCTGTTTGTTCGCTTTCCCGATATATTGTCTAGTTTGTTTCTGTCAGCCAGCGTCAACATCTTGAAGAGAACATCATTTTTGAAGCTGTGTTAGTGTAGGTTCTTGCTCCAAGGCAGCCCCCAATCTCAAATTGTCTTCATTCAAGAGGGAAACCTGTTCTCTGTGTTCACTGACTGTCTTCTCCAATCTAGAATTTTCTCCTTCAAGCTCACGAATGAGGAGGTTGTTTCCACTTTTTAGCTTCTCTGTCCCTTCTTCATGCATGGAATTGTTTTCGAATCCATAAAAGCTGGTCTCACAAGTTGTTTGTCTCAGTTCAGCATCACTGACCTGTATAGAAAGAAAGAAGTTTTAGTAATTGGCGAGCTACTAAAACACGAGACGTGTCTAATATTCAATAATGTGTGATATCATTCAGTAGCAACATGATTGGAATTACAATAAATGAGATAGGTCTCATAATATAGAAATTGGGAAACACATTTTGTCTAACCTTTTCATCTGGAATTGAGTCCAAAGGATTCTCTTTAATACTTGATTGAAGTTTGGGAATGTTCCACTTAAGAAGCCTTGGGCATACTTTGTTGTTCTCAGTGCCTAGAATGGCAAGACTTTAATTGTCATTATGCTTCTGCGCAATTATGCTTACCTTCTGCGAAAGAAAACCCCTTTTATAGCTATTTTATTGGTCCCCACTGTGGTCTTTTCATCAATTATGATTACCTTCTGCGAAATACAACACCTTTTATAGCTATTTTCTTGGTCCCCGCTGTGGTTCTGCACTGCTGCACCATATGCAACAACCTCATCAGGATTAATGGTCTTGTAGAGCTCCTTACCATTGAAGAAATTTCAGAATAGCTGCTAGACTTTTGAAATTCTAGTAGATCCACCCACAATGACAACATCGTGTATCCTACTTTTGTCCATTTTGGCATCCTTCAAACACATGTCTAGAGACAATCAGGATGGTGGGTAGAAACAATCAGGATGAAGAAGTATTGAGAGAAAAAGTACAAGAGAATATGTTGGGTAGAAGCAATCTGGATGTTCTTGAAGCTCCTGAACTTGCAATTGATTATCATGTAGAAGTGAATATTAGAATGAAAAGAAAGAGGGATGGTTCTGATAAGGGGAAATTTTATTCAAATACCTTGGTTGGCGATACCACTTATCTTTTTCAGAAAAAGTACCCCTTCTATCAGAAATACCCATCTGAGGAATTCAGAGTGTTGAGAAGTTGTCTATTTCATAGACTGGACCCATGGGCTCTGCCACGGTGTGGGCGTTGGGCGGGGGAAGACTTATTGTCATTATACTTGTGTGCAATTATGTTTATCTTGGACTCAACTTTCACTTCTTTCCAAATCTGATTTTTCCCTTCCAGGGAGAAATTTTTAAAAACACAAACGACCCTATTTCAAAGTTTCTCTTTTGACGGTGCAAGTCTGCATACTTCTTTTGTCTGTCTTGAGCTGTTACCAATCTTGCTCGTATTACTCGGACAATTTCTGCAGTTTGTTGAACCATTTCTGGTCCCATCAATTTACGTTCTCCTACCTCATCCCAATAGAGTGGGGTTCTGCATTTTCTTCCGTACAATGCCTCGTAAGGCGGCATCCCTATACTGGCGTGATAACTGTTATTATGCGCAAACTCGACCAATGGTAGGTGATCATCCCAATTGCCCTTGAAATCCATGACGCATGCTCTCAGCATATCTTCCGGTGTCTGAATTGTTCCTTCACTTCTTGGGTTAATGGGTTTGGTCGTTTTTCCCCAATCGAAAACTTGAGTCTCCTTATATCCTCTATGTGCTGCCTTGCTGCTGCACCACTCTTATCTTTATGCATGATTCTTAATCAAATACACTACTAGCTAGTAAATGTATAGATGGAGATGATGAATAATCAGTAATAAACAAGTGGGTAAATGAGTTATACTACATTTGCAGGCTTTTCACCGCATACTAATTAATGAGAATGGAATGGACCGGACAGAGTACAATCGAAAACTTCAAAATTTGAGTTCTTGACTAGTTCACTCACTCTTACCGTTGGTCGTTCACGTCTTTATGTTTGTTGAGGACTTGTCATTGGGCCTACGGTTTCTTAAATTCCAAATTGACTGGTTCGCTACTACAGGAGAGGGGTAACCCTTTATTTCCGTCCCCATCCCGCTCTCATTACAGACTGCGCTACGCCTTCAAATCTCTTTCCTTGGAGCATTTCCCACTACAAAACCTGAAGTGAACACAGCTCGCTCGCCTTCTGATTATAATCCGTGCTCGCAGTTCCTATCTGCGCCTTCTAGCGTTCAATCTCCACTTTCATTTGACTAGTCTATTTTATCGGCGAAATGTGATGAAAGACCCTCTTTTTGTTCATGTTGTGATCGCAGCTTCTTTGTTTTATCTTGCGATCGCATTAACATGGCGCTGTCTTCTGTTTGATCCTCTCGAGTCGAGCCCAAAAGATCTCATTCATAAAATAATTAGGCAATAATTATTTTCATTCAAAAGCATTATTTATTTATAAATAAGCAAATATGATAGATAAAAGTTCCATGTGTGTTAAACTTTTTCAAGTGTCCATATTGGGCCTTAATAAATTTTTGTCATGTATGCTTGCAAGTCTCTTTCAATTAATTAGGATATGGGTTGGGTCTATAAGAACATATAATAAAAAGGGGGCCAATTCTAGCATATTTTTAAAGACCAATTCGGCATCCCCAATCATTAACAAGAGTATTGGACCAAGCCCAAACCAAGATTTGTCATGACTCAATCCTGTAAACCCATTAGTGTATAACCAGCTAGCTGATTCAAACTAACTAAGAAAAACTCGGGCATAACTTGAATACATAGTCAGGCAGCAAGCATATGGTTTCTAAGTTAGTTCTGTTTTTAGCAGGTCAGTTAGATTAATAGCAGACAAGTAGCAGTTGAAATAGGCTTGCAGAGGATAAGGCGTATAAGAGTAAAGCTATGCTCGCTAGGGTGGCTGGGTAGAAGCCAAATAATCTAGACTAGTACTGATTACACTCAATGGTAAATCTTTAGGCATAAAAATCTGGCATCTCCATCTTTCTGCCCCCTGTACATAACAGATAAACTGGGAAGAATGTTGCAGATAAAAATGTTGGGGGTTTCATGTATTACTGAGGGCTCCTCAGTGACGGACTCGATAACGCGTAGAAGGTTTACTTGGAACTCATCCCTGCCCTGAAATTGAAGGAGTAGTGTATGTTAAAAGTTAACCACGAGAAATGTCAGTCATACTCCAATGTGCAGTGGTATGAAGTGGAGTCGCACTATAATCCGAGGCTTTGATGATAAGACATAAAACTTCAGTATTTCTAACACACCGAAACAGACTAATATTATATGTATATACAAGAAGTTTGGTCCCAGTATGGGAATTCAAACTAGTGAACTTGAGGTTCTGAGACTGATTCCAATCTTTAATTGTTACAAGTAAAATTTGATATTTCCACAAGTTATATATCTCACATGAGTGTGGGACCCATTTAATATTCATGTGAGAGGAAACTTGTGGAACTATCACTTTTGCTTGTGGAAATATCAATTCCCTACAACGATATACACTGAAACAGACAGAGGTGTACATGTATATATATACACTTCCAAATTCAGTAAAATATTGTCAATCTTCAGTAAGCAATTACACCCCCAAGAACTTGGAAAAACTCAGCTTCTTGTCCCTACTGAATACTGATATTCCATTGATTTAATAAGGGGTGGATATCACATGATTCTAATAATATATTGCACAACACTTGCATAAGCATTCTAGCTAGATAGACTTTGTTTCTCATGGTCAATACAATTCATTCAGACCTGAAGTGAAGTTGCCCATAGTTTCAATTTCCAACTTATTTTACAAAATTAGATTATGATAACTAAGAAAAGATAATTATCCTCATGTGCAGTTGACATACCTGAAATGGTGACTCTGCCAATTTGATTAGATTTGCCAACTGCTGCAGGACCTGATGGCTCACAACCTTGCGCTTGAAAGAAGAACTGGCAATAAGATGAAGAACAACAGGAAACAAGTGAACATTGCTCTTTGGAGTAGCTCTACTGGTTGGAGCAGCAATTTGGCCATGCCGTTTCCCTCCCATCAGTAGCTGAATATCTCCAGTTATAGTATCCAGTAAACCAGGAATAATTGAAGCCACAACATTAATAAATGCATCTAAACACTGCTGCACGTAGTTGTCCTTCTCCTTGACCAGTCTTTCGACAGTAGATAGGAATCTTGCATTGCAAAAGAAATGGGGCAAACATCTCCTTGCGTTCTTACAAAGTAGAGCCACAAAGACAAGAATCTTTCCTTTCAAGACTTCACTTACCTGCTCAACAAGGGACATGAGATTCGGGACGAGATTCTTATCTTCTACCATGGGAAGAAGGTAACGTCCAATGTTCGTAAACATATGGCTGCCAAGCATGGCCATGTTCAGCAAGTTTAAGCAAATTTGCTGTTCACGTGGACTACCCTTGACAAGTGCTGATGCGGTATCCTTGAATGAAAGTTTCTCTATACTCCATAAATATGAACCTTCATCTTCACAAAACTTGTCAAATTTATTAGAAGTGTATTTTTTATAAATTTTACGAAATTATTAAAAAGAATGGATAGTTGTCTCAGCTAAAAAGATCAGCCTATTTCAAACAAAAATAAAAATTTTAGGTCATAATATAAATCAAGGAAAATTTATACAAATTGATAGTGGTTCAATGTGCAGATAAATTCACAGATGAAATATTAGATAAAAATCAACTCCAGAGATTCTTAGGGGCATTAAACTACAAAGGTGACTGAAATGTAAATAGTATCACATCAGCAACACCCAACCACCTCCAAGCTCAATCTTCATCAGCCTACATTGTCAAGCAATTAATATTAACCATGAGATTAATTATATATGTATTTATATATCAAAAAAACTAAACAAATCCATGTTTAATCAACAGTAAATGTTTAATCATTTAGAAACCACTATATAAACCTCTAAAGTCCTACAACAAACCACAACATAGACATATAAATCACAACATAGACATACCCCAACCAGTGCTTCATCAACTTATTATTTATCTGCAATTAATCATAGTTAAAATTAATAATAGTAATAAACTTCAATTATCATAGTTCAACACAACAAATTTTCTAATAAATAACTTACCCAACCGCTTCAGCACCTCCTCAAACTGAAATATATATATATATATATATATATATATATATATATATATATATATATTAGGTTTTACCTTTAGAAATCTGCAAAAATTAATTTAGGGAAACACAACTAAATTTTGTTAATAGAAAGAAATCATACGTAAAAAGTCATCATGTTCTCCATGGAGACCATTGCATCAACATTTTTTCTACTTTCCTCCGCCTGCTTTTCATTCTGCGTCACCAATGCTTGCCGGAGCTCCTTCAGCTCTTCTTGCTGAACCTCTTTCTCCATTCTCAGTGCCTCCAGAATCTCTGCTTTCAAATCCTTTTCCCCCCCCTTGGAGCTCCTTCAACTGCTTGTGGAGTGAGCTATTGTCAAGTTTCATCTTATTGAGTTCATTATTGAGTTCATTTGCCATCTTATTGACTTCATTTTCCATCTTATTCATCTGGAAATTTTGATACACAGAATTTGAAAACATTAATACAACCATACAAAAACCCAATTGTGGGTATTTTTCGACTAACTCCACACATCGGTCAAGTATAATATTAGTAATTTTTTCCCAATAAACTCTTCATTCAACATTTCATTCGACATTTTATGAGGAAGAGAAGGGAAGAAGAGGAAGGATATTATATGAGGAAGGATAAGAGAAGTGAAGAAAGAATACCCGCATTTTGTAAGACCAAACAGTATATACTATGGATTGAATATGGACCAGCGCGTCACCCAAGACGATGATCATAAGAGCCATCGGGAGAGAGCAGGGTCTGCAAAATGTCTTTCGCCGAATAATCTCCAGTCCTGCATATATAGGGATAGAGCTCTTGAATAGGTTTTGATTTATAAAATATTAAATTTTGATTAATACTTAAAGATGGGTGGGTGGGGATAATTAATACGACATCAACTAATACAACTATAATTTACATGGAGTAATAATACTGCTGGTGACTTGGAATGGTGATAGCGCCATCCGACAGGAAGAAGAAAGGTTGGTCAAACTTTAAACAATAAGTTTAGATGGACACCCCGATTGGACATTTTTATTTTTTTATTTTTTTTGTTTTTCTTGTGACTCTCAAAAAAAAGTATAGTAGTATTTACTCTAACCGGAATTTTTACAAAAAATAGGTTATACTTTTTTATTTTGATAATTTTCTAAAATTAAAATTTATATTTTTAATGACAAAAAAATCAACCTTAAATAATACTCCATTCGTTCTAAAATATAAGATCATTATTGACTTTTTAAAATCATATTTTCAAATTCAAAATTAACATGGATTTCATTAGTTTTAGTCGATACATACAATAATGACTATCACGTTACGTACAATAATTTTTATATACTTTTTTCTCCCTCTCTTGAAAAATTTTATACTATCTCTCTCAAATTTTTAAATAATTTTTCTCCCTCTTAATTTTTAAATATCTCGTTATGACTTTAAAAAATCAAACAATAAATTTTGATTAAACCAAGCACTAACTGGGAGGCAACCCATGAATAAAATAGCTTGATATAGGGTCTAAAAGGTTGCACAAATTTGGTGTTGTCGTTCTTATAATTAGTGTATCATGTATGTTATATTTATTAAATTAACATTTGATATTATTTTTAGAGTTTATGACATAGCATATTAATATATGAATATATATATAATTATTATATTATTTAATTGCCGTATCCATGTCGTGTCCGTGTCCTATTTTTGGGGAAACCCTTATGGGTTTATGGTCATAAAATGGTCATTTTCATTTTTGACAAAGTGGCAAAGCAAATTAGAGGTGGAAATCAAAAGGGGCATTAAATTGTAACCTAAACACAGGTATCAGAATCATGACAATGAGAAAACAGAGAGGACATCGCAGTTAAAAAATGTCTTCCAGTTGTTAGGGTTTTTTTTTTACCTGAAGATGGATCGTCGGTTTGCGACATAGGTAGAACAGAGAAGCAACGAGCCTTCAAGGTAATTGCCGACGATGGCTCAAGCTGGTTCAGTCTAGAACACAAAACAAAATTACATTTGAAAAGTAAAGAAATAGAGAACACTTTGAGAAGCAAAGAAATCAAAAAACCCTAAATGATGAGAGGCGGAACTGGGGGGCGCGGGGCATATATGACCCTTGGTGAGATCGATTGCCCAAAGTGAATTAGGGGTAGGGGTAGGGGTGGGGATGGGAGTGGGGGGGTGGGGAAGTGGGCGGAGGGGGCAACAATGCGCCACCACAGAGGCAGATCGAGCCACTCGCTCGTCCGCCGGTCCGGTCACGGTCGGTCACGGTCGTGTCGGTCGGTTGGGTCTCCCGGTCACGGTCACGGTCACGGTCTCCGATCATCGCCACGGCCACGGCCGCCTCGTCGTCTAGCCTAAAGAGAGAGAGCTTCGCCTTTTAGATCCATATGCAAGGGGAAGCCGAGATCGACATAAGTCTCGCTTGTCGTCATGTCAGTCATTGTTCTCTGTGACTGAGAGAGAGAGAGGCGCTCGCCTTTTTAGATCCATATGCAAGAGGGAGCTGACAGCGATGGAAAGCTTCGCCTTTTAGTGGATGTCCGAAGGAGTGATATGATGCTTTTGTTTTATTACTATTAGCTAGGAAATATATATATCTTATCCTAATTGTACTATGATACAGAAAGTAGCCTCACTAACCATTTTTAGTTATATGACCTTTGATATTTTTTAAAATATTTTATGAGAGAAATAACAACAAAAAAAAGAAGACAAAAGATAGTATTTCTATTTTAAAATATAAGAATATTATATATTTTTTAAAGTCAACTTAAGACATTTTTAAATTTAAAATTAATATAATTTTTCTTTAACTTTAGTCAATTACTTATTGTAAGATTTATTATTGGGAATTATTATTTTCACAAATAAAAATTAATATTTTCATAATGTCTCTCACATAAGTGTGAGATCATTTACTATTCATGTGAAAATAATTTTATGTAATTATTATTTTTATTTATAAAAATATCAATTCTCTTAATATCTTGTGACTTTTAATAAAGTAAGGTTATTATAGTTATTATGGTAATTAGACCTATTTGAGATACATTTGAGAGCAACAAATTCGTATTTACGATTGAGATATTTTCTATTTTTTTAAATCTGGGTCAAAATCAAACCCAAGGACCTTAACTCCGCTCTCTCGCCGCTACAACCTACACGTCGCTATTCCGGACCTCCGATAACCGCCCTTAAATTTTGACACCCTGAAATTTTGTTCTGGTTCCGCCACTGCTAAATAATATTGTAAGACAAAAGCACAAATAAATCAGATTAATCGTAAATACATTTAAATACACAGAAGATGCCGTGACAGGAATCTTTTTTTTTTTTTTGTTCAGAAGCAGCAGAAATCGTAGTTAGCAATAGGTTAGCAAGAGCAAAAAGTTGAGTTTGCCTGAGAAAACAAGTCGTGGAGAATTCGAAGCGGGAATGACGAGTCTAGAGTATTTTTCAAGAGTAGCCGGACCGGTGCATTGGACCGGATTATTGAATATGTCAATTTTTTTGCTTTTTTTTTTGGATTCCCAAAAAATTTATAATATTTATTTTAATTCAAATTTTTACAAAATTCAGTAATTTAAGTGTAATTTGGATACTGTTAGGTCATGATATTTTACATAGTGGGTCGGGCCTACTTATTTCGTTATTCTCTTGGGTCATTATTATTGGGCTTTATTATTAGACTAATTCATTGGATTATCTTGATTGGGTCTTACAAAGTCTTGAGCTGAATTATTGAACCGACCCATCAGATATTTAAATATCTACATCTTTGAATTGATGATGACAAAGGTATACCGATCGATATCTTACATGGCATTAATGAGATTCGACGATGATACTCAACGGTGATGAGAGGGATGGGATTAACAGGAAAGCTACCTGCAATGGGTAGGGTCAGGAGGGTCAGTGGCACAAGAAACCGAGTCTTGTATTATATCATAGCAAGGAAATCTCAAAGAAAAGGTACGCATACATTTTTATCTCTCTCAGAACGCTAGATAATTTACATCCTCCATTGTTAACCTTGTGATCTCAGTCTTGACTCTCACGCCGGAGTTATCCCCACGGTCCCGTAAAAGGCCAAGCTTTGTGTGTTGATCGTGTTTCTTATGCGGCAGATCGGGACGTCTTACGTGATTGGGACGTAGCAGAAGATCTTGGGCGTTAACATTAGCGCTAGAAGGAGGGCTGTGTTCTAGTGTCCTTGAGTTTTCAATCACAAAGTTTCATTTGTTATACGTCGGAAAGAATGGTGAGGAGTAGAACTAGTACACCGGAGGGACAACCGATGGCTGGGGTTCTCGTTCGAGAGCCCGTGGTGAAGCCCGAAGGAGGTTGGTCTTTGCGGCTGACAAGGAACGTGATCATGGCCGAAGGCGAGTAGAAGGCACCCTACCTAGAACTCCCAGACAAGTGATCAGGACACAAGGTCGCTAAGTCGCGAAGACGGGGGACGAGCAGATGCTTTGGATGGCAGAGCTGGAGCAGATCCTTCGGTTGGCAGAGTTGGAGCAGGTCCTTCGGATGGCAAAGTTGGTGCAGATCCTTCGGATGACAAAGTTGGAGCAGGTCCTTCAGATGGCAAAGTTGGTGCAGATCCTTCGGTTGGCAGAGTTGATGCAGATGCTTCGGATGGCAGAGCTGAAGGACGAGGCATCCAATTATGTCCAGTCTGAAAGACGTAGTAAAGCAGTCTATACACTTTAAAGACATGTCTTTAGGCCATCTTCAGGATCGAAGCAGACACAACAACCATTTTCCTGATTGATCGAAGAGGGTACCCCGCCCTATTGGTTTTCGGGATTATGGTCGAAGCAGAGTAGATGAACCCCGCCCTATTGGTTTTCGGGATTATGGTCGAAGCAGAGTAGATGAAGACCCAACAGCCATTTTCCTGATTGACTGAAAAGGGTACCCCGCCCTATTGATTTTCGGGATTATGGTCGAAGCAGAGTAGATGAAGACCCAACAACCATTTTCCCGATTGACCGAAGAGGGTACCCCGCCCTATTGGTTTTCGGGATTATGGTCGAAGCAGAGTAGATGAAGACCCAACAGCCATTTTCCTGATTGACCGAAGAGGGTACCCCTCCCTATTGGTTTTCGGGATTATGGTCGAAGTAGAGTACATGAAGACCCAACAACCATTTTCCTGATTGACCGAAGAGGGTACCCCGCCCTATTGGTTTTCGAGATTATGGTCGAAGCAGAGTAGATGAAGACCCAATGACCATTTTCCGATTGATCAAGAGGGTACCCGCCCTATTGGTTTTCGGGATTATGGTCAAAGCGAGTAGATGAAGACCCAACAACCATTTTCCGATCGATCAAGAGGATACCCGCCCTATTGGTTTTGGGATTATGGTCAAGCAGAGTAGATGAAGACCCAACAACCATTTTCCGATTGATAGAAGAGGGTACCCCCATACTATTGGTTTTTGGATTATGGTCGAAGTAGAGTAGATGAAGACCCAACAACCATTTTCTCGATTGACCGAAGAGGGTACCCCGCCCTATTGGTTTTCGGGATTATGGTCGAAGCAGAGTAGATGAAGACCCAACAACCATTTTCCTGATTGACCGAAGAGGGTACCCCGCCTTATTGGTTTTCGGGATTATGGTCGAAGTAGAGTAGATGAAGACCCAACAACCATTTTCCCGATTGACTGAAGAGGGTACCCCGCCCTATTGGTTTTCGGGATTATGGTCGAAGCAGAGTAGATGAAGACCCAACAGCCATCTTCCTGATTGACCGAGGAGGGTACTCCGCCCTATCGGTTCTCAGAATTATGGTCGCAGCAGACGAATAAGTTGATCCAGAGAGTATACACCTTAGAATACAAATAAGGCATTCTGCCTCGAGTATTCTCACCACAGTGACAAAAATCTCCACCGAAATAGATCCAGAAATCACACTCCCGGGAATCCACTGAGGGCACACCGCCCTGTGGGTACTTGTCTTCGGAGAAATCCATCTAAAGCTGAAAAAGACCAGGCCTTTCAGAAGAAGCTTTGAGGAGGTTTATGTCCCAATTGGTAGAAGCAGAGCTCATGGATGTTGTGTGCAGACAAATATTCTACTTCGGACAATCAGTGCGGCAGGCTGTCAAGTTCAGATTCAGCACAAAAGATTCACTTGTTCACAACTGATCTTTTTCTTATTTGTCTTAAGTTCACAATGGTGTAAGGAGGTATGGTCGGACTCGCTGGCCATTCGAAGGCAACCTATTTATTTGTTACCCCGTGTGGTAGACAAATTCTATGGTCCTTTTAATATTGTTTTTACCAAGGGTGGTAAATCAATGGGCACCGAAGTAAGGAGGACGGGGTGGACTCGCTGACCATTCGATGGTAGCCTTTTCGGCAGGAGTGCCCTTATGGTTTTGTTATACCCTGCGTGGTAGACAAATTCCATGGTCCTTTTAATTTTGATTTACTGCGAGTGGTAAACAAAATGCACTGAAGTAAGGAGGTATGGTCGGACTCGCTCGCCATTCGATGGCAGCCTTATTGTCAAGAGTGTCCTTATGAATTTGTTCTACCCAGTGTGGTAACAAATTCCATGGTCCTTATATCTTTGCTATACCCCGCATGGTGGGAAAATGTCCTTATATCTTTGTTATACCCCGAATGGTAGACAAATGTTCTTATATACTTGTTTTATCCCGAGTGGTAAACAAGATCTTGATGGTGCAAGGAGGATCAGCCGAATTCACCCTATTGACTGATTTGTCTCACATTTCGGTAACGATAACTATGCATTACTTTATTTTGTTCAAGTGTTGAGTTCGGATTATATTATCATTGTTCTTAACTGTTATATAATTTGCTTGATTATTGACTAACGGTTTAAGATAAGAGGCACTTGCACAGTTTTCAAGTTGATTGATGATCAATTATTGATAAGAAATGTTCACTCAGAAGTAAAAAGGCATGAAGTTGATATTTTAATATTAACTGTTCACAACAAGTTAGAATTTTTACAGAAAGTTCTACAGCTAAAGATAAGGAGAGGTCATCTTCAGGTTTCTTCTTTGTCATCGTCACCATCTGAAGAGTCTAGAAGAGATGGATCTACCTTGGTCCGAGCTTTCTCTTGCCTTTACTTCGGTAGATTTCATATCCTTTGGCATATATATGGACGATCTCATCGCTCACCGACGTTTTTTCAGATGTCTTTCGGATTTCCTTACGAAGATCTTCGGTCAGTGGCGGACCCAAGTTCCTAAGGGCTCGAAGTTCTCGGGGTTCCTTTCAAGCTTTTGACGATGTGTTAGATATCTTGCTTCTTTAGCGTGGATATTATTATCTTGCTTCGCCACGCTCTGATTGGACTCGGCCAGATCTTCATTCTTCTTCGTCAAAATTTCATTCTTCGGAAGCAGGTCGACATTTATATCTATGATGACCCGATGTGTGGCCCTGGTCGTCTCCAACTCTTTTTTGACCTTGTCGAGATCCTTAGAAAGGCACTCATTGTTGAGGAGAACAATGTCAAGGTTGCTTTTCTTTCTTTTGCCAACATAGACTTTGAATCGGCTTTCTCCTTCTATGCAGATTCTCTTCTTGATTATTCTTCTTGGTATCCTCTTCGGCTTCTTTGTATTTGAGACGGAGGTACCCGAAGAGAACGTATTTGAAATGGAGGTATTCTTTGTATTTGACTTTATTATAAATCCTTTTGCCTTGGACCGATGCCATTTATACTCTTTCCCGGTGCCATTTATACTCTTTCCCGATGCTATTTATACTCTTTTATTAAACATCCTGTTTAATAAAAGACTGGGGGACAATGTTGGGTCATGATATTTTACATAGTGGGCCGAATTGGTTGGGCCTACTTATTTCGTTATTCTCTTGGGTCATTATTATTGGGCCTTGTTATTAGACTAATTCATTGGATTATCTTGATTGGGTCTTATAAAGTCTTGGGCTGAATTATTGAACCGACTCATCAAATATTTAAATATCTACATCTTTGACCGGTGATGATGACAAAGGTATGGCTGACTGATATCTTATATGGCATTAATGAGGATTCGATGATTGGTCAATGGTGGATGAGGGATGGGATTAACAGGAAAGCTACCTGCAGTGGGTAGGGTCAGGAGGGTCAGTGGCACAAGAAATCGAGTCTTGTATTATATCATAGCAAGGAAATCTCAAAGAAAAGGTACGCATACATTTTTATCTCTCTCAGAACGCTAGATAATTTACATCCTCCATTGTTAACCTTGTGATCATCAGTCTCGACTCTCACGCCGGAGTTATCCCCCGACGGCCCGGTACCAAGCTTTTTTTGTGTTGATCGATTCATCATGCAGGATCGGGACGTCTTACGTGATTGGGACGTAGCAGAAGATCTTGGCGTTAACAGATACAATCCTATATTATATGTATCCAAATTATACTTAAATTACTAGATTTTGTAAAAATTTGAGTGAAAATAAATATTATAAATTTTTTGAGAGTTCAAAAAAAATAAAAGGCAAAAGCAAAAAAATTGACCTGTCCAATAATTCGGTCCCAATTTTCTGTCTGCGTAGACTTATTGTAACTTTTTAGATATGATCCAAAATGTTCAAGGTTAGTCATATTTCTAATATCAAGGGGTGTTCATCCGGTAAAAACCTACTGAATCGGACCTGCATCGAACCGAACCGAAATCGAAAATAAGCTAAATATTGATACTGATAATCGAATCCGGTTGACTTAAGATATCGAATCCCATGCAGGTCTGGTTTCTAAGACTTGCTCATCGGAAATTAATATAATTATTATTTTATTATTATTTTATTATTATTATTATTATTTTATTATTATTATCATTTTATTATTATTATTATTATAATCATTATTTTATTATTATTATTATTTTTATTAATATTATTATTATTTTTATTATTATAATCATTATTTTATTATTATTATTTTAATAAATTATTAATAAAAAAAAATTTAAAAACCTATATATACCTATTAGGTTCGATTTTTACCGAACTATAAAAACGCCGAACCAAAAACGGTGATCGATAAACCTAAGATATACTGGTTTTTTTTAAATTCGAATAGGACCGATTCTTTTTTATACTGAACCGACCGGTTCGGTTCGGTTCGGAAAACCGAAAATACCGAATCAAATGAACACCCCTATCAATGACACTTTACTGAATATTTTTTTAAAAAACAATTTTTTTTATAAAAAAAATTCCTACTAAATTTATTTTCTTAAAATGAATTTAATTTTTTTTAAAAAAAAATTAACCAAAAAAATAAAAGTAATTGAAACTGCGTTATAACTATTTTGTACATTCTTTGAGGTTTGAAGTGATTGGAGTATTATTATTAATAATATTTTGTCAAAATAAAGTCACATGAGCCTACATGAAATGACTACGGGGTCACTTGATGCATTGAAGCAACGTGTAAATGATATGGAATAAAAGCTTGAAGAGAACAAAATATTACATTGTTCCGTGTGCATTGTTCCGTGTTAGGTGTAATAGCTCACGTCTTGGAAGCTATTCTCGTCTTTGTTTGTGCATATAATTTAAAACCTTCCCCGACTTTATGGGGGCCAGCGATGCGCTCCGGACAGATGTGGAACAGTGATAAGTCGATCTGTCAATTAACTTGGAGCATAGACCTGTGAAGATTGGGGCGTCTTTGAATAAAATTTCTCCTTATCAAAAAGTTACATACCTAAAAAACCAATATGTCAAACTACCTTTGTTGATAACTTTGTTGATAGCGAAGACGCTCTTAAGAGCTAATCAAATCTCCCATTGCAAATGACTCTTCCCCGACTTTATAGGGGTCGAAAATGCGCCTCGGTCGGATATGGAACAGTGATAAATCGGTCTGCCGATCGACTTGGGGAAATCCGAAGATGACAAAGAAGTTTCAAATTTAGGTATGTAAATTGGGGAAATCCGAAGATGACAAAGAAGTTTTAAATTTAGGTATATAAATTTCTGATAAGGGAAAATTTTATTTAAAGATCTTGGTTGGGGACATCATTTTTCTTTTTCAGAAATCTACAAGTTTGTTGAAGAGAAAGATATAAGTGGTGTTATTTATATTAATGGATTCAAGAGTGGGGGAGTCGGGAGAGTAGAGAAATAGGTAAAGCTAGGCAAGTAAAACATGGAGGAGAGATAAATATAATAGAATAATACTGACTCAGCATGTTTTATTCACTTTTTACTCTTTTTCAGTTTTTTACTTGTTGGTAATTAATGACATAGCAGTGCCTTTAATTTTACGCCAATGCGTTTTCGATCTCCCATTGGTTGTACACCTATCCTTATTACAAAATTATGTTTGACTCGACATTATTCTTATTTTACGTAAAATTAGAGAATGAGAAAGATAGAAGTGGTTGTATTTTAAGCACATTTTTCTCCCCATTCTTGAATCTATTAATATAAATACAACTACTTCTATCTTTCTCTTCTTGACCATAAGCAATAGCAGCAACTGTCGGCTCGTTGATGATACAGATTACATTAAGGCCAACAATAGTTCCAGTCGTGTTGTATGAGGACACAAACATCCAAGGCCTTTGCCTGAAACATCGTTGTAGATGACAAATCCTCCCGATCCCGATGGTATGGTAAAGATATGAAACAGTGATAAGTTGGTCTGCCGATCGATTTGGGACGTGGAACTGTGAAGATTGGTGCGGCGACTAAAGCCCAAGCTATTAATATGCCCGTGAAAACGGTCCGCCGCTGAGGACGCTTCTCCAGACTATAACCTTCAAACTTAAAGAACTTTGGAGGATTCTGCATACTAAAAAATGGTATATTTCACATACTTAAGGAACTAAAACCACAGTGAGGATGAAGAAAATAGCTATAAAAGGGGTTGCCTTTCGCAAAAAGTAAGCATAATTGCGCAGAAGCATAATGACAATCAAAGTTTCGTCAATGGTTGCACAAAATTTTCAACCTAAATTTGGACATTTTTAAACTATGGATAAATTGAATTATAAATCTTTAATATTTATCATTGATCTCGTTTGATTGAATTCTTATATCGTTGTCATCATCATCATACTTATATTGTGATAAAAGTCATCTTTGGCCCGTAGTGCATAGATGGAATGTTGATTGGTATGATTATGACCAGGGATTATTCGGTATAATCATGACCTGTAATGTTACAAATGATGTGGTAAAAGTCATCATTGGCCCCGTGAATCGGTTCCTGATCCAAGCTTAATTGATGTTAATTCATTGTTTTTATGTTTGTTTTTATTTGTTTAATGTTATTTTATTGTGTAGGTTTGGTGGTGTTGCAATTGATAAAAAAGGGTGGATTAAAGGTGCATTGTGGCATGCAAATGAGCAAAACAGGATAAAGTCATAAGCTACCCCCGACGGGGCAGGCTATTTCCCATACAAAACCCCCGTCGGGGCGTGGGGTCTTCACATCAGTTTACAGGAGCTAAGCCCATCGGGTGGGCATGTTGCAAGCCAATACCCCCGCCGGGGCGGGGGGTCCCGATTCAGAACAGTCCTATGTGGTTTCAAACACTGCTAGGACGTGAGCTTTAGTACTTGGAATGATTTGGGACTCTAAATGGCATGGGATTGCACTCAGAATGTGAGAGAATATATATAATGACATCAAAAACAACAAGATCAATGTCACGCAAGGCAATTAACAGAGATTAAGGACAGATTTTGGAGCAAGCATTGGAGTGAAGATTTTGAAGGATTTTCATATTAATTGCAGATTAAGGCTAAAGTGAAGGGTGTTCTGAATTATTCTTCTTCTCTAGTTTTATATTTGTACTTGGAAGGATGATATCTTTAATTTATTCAGTTATTATTTCATTAATGATGAACTAAATACTTTTTAGGCTTATGAAGGATCTTTAAGTGGAACAATGGTTATGTAATCTTTGATTTTCAGTTTAATAAGCTATTATCCAGTTTATCTATATTAATTTGAGCTTGAATTTATGAATTGCCTGATCAACAATTCTTTGTGTACTTGTATGGATTCGAGAGAGGAAGTACGAGTCTAAACTTAATTAATATGACATGTGTTCTTGAATTTTGTGAATGAACAGAATCTTGATGAATGTTAGGGTAGAGATATGTTTGACATCGCATGTAATCAGATAAATGACTTAAACTTAAACATTCTTTAATTGTAAGTCACATAGAGATATAGTGAGTTAATTGATTAAGGTGTTTAACTTGATTATATCTAATTGTGGATTTGAGTTAATACGGTATTAGTACATCGAGAGGTGGCTAGTTCTACTTTTGTGTTCTTGATTAATAAACTAGAATAGTGAATTAAACTGAAATAAAGGTATAATAATCAGAGTGATGCTTAGAGTGAATTCGTAAGTCTAATTCTCCATTATTTGTTTGAAAAATTCAATTTTTAGGGTTTGTTGATTGTTTGATGATTTTAATATTTTTAATACTTTTAGTTACAAACTTGAAATTGGTTAGTTTAATAAAATTAGGATTAATAAGAAATTGGTAATTGTGAGAGTTAATTTCTTATTAAAGTCTCTGTGGGAACGATGCTCTATTTACTATTATATTACTTGTTGACCACGTATACTTGCGTGTTATGCGTAATTAGATTTTACCCAACAAGTTTTTGGCGCCGTTGCCGGGGACTTGGTATAGAATTTAATATTTTGCGATATCAGTTTAATTAGTCCAGTTTTACTTAAACATTTTTTATTTTTGTTTTGTTCGTCTTATTTCAGGTTTTTGAAGTTGGTTTATGCAAACTCGATCAAAAAATCCAGATTTGCTTCCTTTTGAGGACGACATTGAGAGACGCTTTCAAAGGCTAAGTAAGTGGATCAAGGAGACAAGGGAAGACTTCGAAAATTCTAAAAAAGAAGAAGCAATGGTTGCCGAAGACCAGAAAGCGTTGAGGGACTTTGCTACACCCAAGGTGATCGAAATGCATAATGAGTATCACCAGTTCGCTATATCTGCGAACACATTCGAGATTAAGCCTGGGACTATTCAGATGATCCAAAACTCGGTTCCGTTTAGGGGACTTGCAAATGATGATCCGAATGAACATTTGATCAACTTTCTAGAGATATGCGACACTTTCAAATACAATGGTGTGTCGGATGAAGTAGTCAGACTTCGCTTATTCCCATTCACTCTGCGGGACAAGGCGAAGAGTTGGTTACACTCTTTACCATCGGGTTCAATAACTACATGGGATGACTTGGCTCAAAAGTTTTTAGCTAAATTCTTCCCGTCAGCGAAGACTGCAAAGATGAGAAACGAGATTACTATGTTTGATCAGTAACATGGGGAATCATTGTACGAGGCAAGGGAGAGATACAAAGAGTTGCTCAGAAAATGCCCACATCATGGATTGCCTAAGTGGTTGCAGATGAACACATTTTACAATGGATTACATGGGAATCTCAGGACTAGTATTGATGCAGCGTCGGGTGGAGCTTTTATGGCAAAGAATTATAAGGAGGCGTATCAATTGATAGAGACAATGGCAACTAACAACTATAAGTGGCCCAAGGCAAGAATGACACAACCTACGGTAGCTGGAGTGTTAGAGTTAGATGGAGTGACGACAATAACAACACAGATTTCAGCGTTCGCTAAAATGTTCGATGCTTGGTCAGGGGTATAGACACAACAAGTTGCAGTTATTTGTGAATTATGCGCGGGTGAACATCCTACAGATCAATGTGCAATCAACCCAGCGTTAGTGCAATTTGTGGGTAGCTACAACAGAATTCCACAGAATACGTACCAGAATACATACAATCCGGGGAATAAGAATCATCCTAACTTTTCATGGAGTAATAATCAGCATCAACAAGCTCCACGCCCATCTTATCCCCCAGGATTTCAGAATCAACAACAACCAGCTCAACATCAAGAGAGAAAATCAGATTTAGAGGAGTTGTTATCAAAGTACATAACAAGCAACGAAGCAGCTATGAAAAACCAAGCAATGGCCATGAAATCGCAAGAAATAGCCATCAAGAATTAGAAAATCAGATGGGACAGATAACTTTTGCATTGAATAACAGGCCTCAAGAAACTTTACCAAGTGATACAGAGAAAAATTTGAAAGGTAATCACGAGCAATGTAAGGTAATTATGTTGAGAAGTGGAAAACAGCTTGAGGGTCAGAAAACAGAAAATTTGGCTACAAAAGAAGATGAAATAGACAGTGACAATAAAGTGGTTGAGGATAGATAGGGGGAAGAAAAACAAGTGGAAAAGAGCAAGACAGATGACAAACTGGTTGTTTAGCCTCCACCGTCGTTTCAGCAGAGAGTCCAAAAGCAGAAATTAGATAAGCAGTTCGCAAAATTTTTAGACGTTTTTAAGAAACTTCAGATTAACATCCCTTTCGCAGAAGCCCTAGAGCAGATGCCAAGTTATGCGAAATTCATGAAAGGGATTTTGTTCAGGAAAAAGAAGTTGGAAGATTTCAAAACAGTGGCATTAACAGAGGAGTGTAGTACGGTTTTACAGTGAAAATTGCCACCAAAGTTGAAAGATCCGGGGAGCTTCACAATTCCGTGCACGATTGGGAACATAGCGTTCAACAAGTGTTTATGTGATTTGGGGGCACATGTGAATCTTATGCCGTTATCAGTTTATACATAATTGGGTTTGCCAGCTCCAAAGCCTTCGAACATCTCATTTCAGTTGGCGGATAGGTCATTTACGTACTCGAGAGGCATTGTGGAGGACAGTTTGGTCAAAGATGACAAATTTATATTCCCCATGGATTTCATAATTCTGGATTTTGAGGAAGATAAGAACATCCCAATTATCCTAGGGAGACCTTTCTTGGCTATGGGTAGGACGCTCATCGACGTACAAAAAGGAGAACTAACGATGAGGGTCCAAGATCAAGAAGTAAAGTTCAATGTTTTGAAGGCCATGAAATTCCCCACGGATGAAGAGGAGTGTTTCAAGATGGATGCCATTGATCAAATAATAAGCGAAGGCATAGTTAAAAGTTTCGCTAATGATCCATTGGAAACAACATTATTGGGAGATGGAGATTTAGAAGATCCAGAATTTGTGGATTACCTGTAGATGCTAGACTCCCTGCCACGAGTTAGCAGATTTAAAGCACCCTTTGAACCATTGCACACGGAGGAAAAAGCCACAATAAGGATGAAACCTTCATTGGAGGAGCCACCTACTCTTGAACTTAAGCCACTCCCTAAACACCTCAGGTATGCATATTTAGGCAATTCTAATTCTTTACCTGTTATTATTTCTGCTGCACTTAACGAATTGGAAGAAGAAAAGTTGCTGAGAGTGCTTAGAGAACACAAATCGGCCATAGGATGGACAATTACGGATATCAAGGGAATCAGCCCATCCTTTTGCATGCACAAAATTATGATGGAAGACGATGCAAAACCGATAAAGGAGCAAACAGAGACTACCAACCCAATCATGAATGAAGTAGTGAAGAAAGAAAACGAAATGGTTGGACGCGGTATCATCTACCCAATTTTCGACAAAGAAGTGGGTCATCCCGGCTCAATATGTGCCAAAAAGGAGGAATGACCGTGGTACAAAAATGATGACAATGAGCTAATTTTGACAAGGATGTTGGATCGGTTGGAGGGTTTGCATGGACTATAGGAAGTTGAATAAGGCAACCCACAAAGATCATTTTTCTTTGCCTTTTATCGATCAGATGTTGGACAGATTAGCGGGACATGAGTACTACTGCTTATTGGATGGATATTTGGGATATAATCAGATAGTCATTGCTCTTGAAGATCAAGAGAAGACTACTTTCACGTGCCCATACGGCACATTCGCATTCAGGAGAATGTCATTCAATTTGTGTAATGCACCCGCTACCTTCCAAAGGTGTATGATGGTCATCTTCTCGGATATGGTGGAGAAAAATGTGGAAGTCTTCATGGACGACTTTTCTGTCTATGGGGATGATTTTGATGCTTGTCTAGAGAATTTGGTAATGGTTTTACAGAGATACACAGATACGAATTTGGTCCTTTACTGGGAAAAGTGCCATTTCATGGTTGAATAAGGAATAATTTTGGGTCACAAGGTCTCAGCTAAAGGATTAGAGGTAGATAAAGCAAAGCTGGAAACGATTAAAAAGCTTCCTCCACCAAGTTCAGTTAAGGGAATTCGAAGCTTTTTGGGACATGCTGGGTTTTACAGGAGATTTATAAAAGACTTCTCTAAAATTGCAAAACCATTGTGCAGTCTTTTAGAGAAGGATTCAGTTTTTAAGTTTGACGAGGATTGTAAGTTGGCATTCGAGCTATTAAAGAAGAAATTGACTACAGCTCCAGTAACTATTGCACCGGATTGGAATATGCCCTTCGAGTTAATGTGTGATGCGAGCGACTATGCGGTTGGGGTTGTCTTGGGTGAACGCCGAGAAAAGGTATTCCATGCCATATACTATGCTAGTAAAACACTTACGGAGACCCAAATGAATTACACTACTACGAAAAAGGAATTACTTGCAGTGGTATTTGCATTCGATAAATTTCGTGCATACCTGATCGGGACAAAGGTAGTTTATACAGATCACTCGGCTATATTTCGGTACTTAATTTCGAAAAAAGATGCTAAACCACACCTTATCAGATGGATTCTCCTTCTACAAGAATTTGATTTGGAAATAAAAGATAGAAAGGGAACGGAGAATCAAGTTGCAGACCATTTATCTAGGCTGGAAAATCAGGATAAAAAGGAAGAGGATAGATGTGTAATTAATGAGTCATTTCTGGATGAGGAGCTATTTGGGATCAATACGGAATTTCCATGGTACGCAGACTTTGCTAATTATCTACTGAGTAACATCATTCTCCTTGATCTTACATGACAACAGAAAAAGAAATTCCTACATGACGTCAAGTGGTATATGTGGGATGAGCCATACCTATTCAAACAGTGCGCTGACAAGATGATTAGAGGATGTGTGCCCTATAGTGAAGTGAAGAACATATTGCATGAATGTCATTCATCTGCGTATGGGGACATTATGGTAGTGAGAGAACAACGACAAAAGTGCTTAAAGCCGGGTTTTATTGGCCTACATTATTTAAGGACGCCCACCAGTTTGTTAAAATTTGTGATAGATGTCAAAGGGTGGGCAACATATCGAAAATGAATGAGATGCCACTACAAACAATCTTGGAAGTTGAAAGTTTTGACGTTTGGGGCATTGATTTTATGGGGCCATTTCCATCATCGTTCAGTAATCAGTATATCTTGCTTGCGGTTAACTATCTATCAAAATGGGTTGAAGCCGTAGCACTCCCCACTAATGATGCCAAAGTGGTTCTTATGTTCTTACAAAAGAACATTTTTACAAGATTTGGCACGCCTAGAGCAATAATAAGTGACGAGGGAAGTCACTTCTGCAACAAATCGTTCACAGCTCTTCTGGTAAAATATGGGGTCAACCATAAGGTAGCTACATTATATCATCCCCAAACAAGTGGGCAAGCTGAGGTTTCGAACAGGGAGGTAAAGAGAATTTTGGAGAAGGTAGTGAACCCGAATCGAAAAGACTGGTCTCTCAGATTGGATGATGCATTATGGGCCTACAGAACGGCTTATAAGACACCAATTGGGATGTCACCATATCAATTACTATACGGGAAAGCTTGTCACCTACCAGTCGAGTTACAACATAAGGCCTACTGGGCGATTCAGAAACTCAAATTCGATCAAGCAGCTGCGGGTGAAAAGAGGCTACTTCAGTTAAATGAACTCGATGAATTTCGACTTCAAGCTTACAAGAACTCTAAGTTATATAAAGAAAAAGTCAAGAAATGGCACGATAAGAAAATAATACAAAGAACATTCGAGCCGGGGCAATCAGTCCTATTGTTCAACTCATAATTGAGGTTGTTCCCAGGCAAGCTAAAATCAAGGTGGTCGGGTCCATTCACCATCAAAAGAGTTTTCTCACATAGCGCCGTTGAGCTCTACAGTAGGAATCCATTGGAAACGTTCAAGGTTAACGGTCAAAGGCTAAAGCATTATTTGGATGGCGATTTAAACATGGATATCATCACAATCACACTAGCCGACGCACCATAAACAGGGAGTAGTCAGGCTGAACGACTTAAAATCAAGCGTTAATTGGGAGGCAACCCAATCGTACTTTTATTCTTCATATTTTTATTCATAACTGTCAAATTATAGTTTAGAATAATTAGTAATATAGAATAAGTTCACTTACTAATTAGTTAAGTTGCATGTTCTTGATAATCTCTCCATCATGTTTAAAATTGCTAAAAATTATACTCACATTATGTTTCATGGTATTGCAGGATCTTAAAATGATAATGGTTTGGATTTGAAGGGAAGAAATAAGCAAAACAGACCCAGTTAACATAACCCACCCCCGCCGGGGAGGGCCCTTACACACTTAATACCCCCCCGGGGCGGGGGTACTTCAAGTCCAATGACAGGGTGCATGCCCGTCGGGGCGGGCTTCATAGGCACAATACCCCCCGCCGGGGTTGGGGTCCTAAATTCGAACCAGCTCTGTTTCGGCAGTTACATCTTGTTGCCCACTACTTCTTCTTCCTTAATTAAAACTCCAACTCCCATCCATTATATCCACTATCCACCCACGTTTTGGAAACTTATACACCATCTTCTCCATCATTCCACTTCATTAACACACACACCCACTACTTCAATCCATTACTCTTATTCCTCTCCATCACACCATCTCTATAAATTCATTCCTTCATAACCCAATTTAACCATACATTCAACTCCGACTCCAATAGCTACGAATTAGGGTTCTTGTTGAGGGAAGTTATATTGCCCTTGAGAGTGGGTTACTTATCACCATAGTTGCCACAAAATCATAAAATTTGGGGGGATAAAATAGTGTGCACACCAAGTGTTTGACAGATTGCGTGAGTGAAGTTTGGGGGAAATATCGTTGTAAAGCTTACTGATTTTTAATTCGATGGCGTCAAAACGACAAAGGGGAGAAAGTTCAGGGTCCGCACAACCAACACGGACCTTTGATCGGTGAAAATTCAAAAGTGCCGCCGCCGCCGACCGTTACGACTACATGGTGACAAAAGCACTTACACCGGAGCGGGGGTTGGCACCGGACCATGTCGACGGTGAAATGATGCAACAAATATATCAGAAGGGTTGGAATAAGTTCACGGAAGAGCCCGAGCCCGCAGTTATGAGTGTGGTTAAAGAATTCTACGCTAACGCCGAAGATAAGGCCCCTTTCAATGCTTTTGTGCGGGGGAAGCTCGTTCCTTTCAGTGCCGACGCTATCAACACTTACTATCAGTTAAGAGTACTGAGACATTGCCAGTACATTCACTTACGTGACAATGATCCTGACTTTGAGGCTATTCTGAAGGAAATAACTAAGCCGAGAACAACATGGATCAAGGGTCAAAAATGAGGCACGGTATTTCACAGTAAGGATCTCAGCAGGTACGGGAAGATATGGTATGCATTCTTGTGTGTCAAGCTATTTCCTTCCACACACACATCAGATGTGACCAAAGAGAAGGCATTACTCTTATATGCAATTGTGCAAGATTTCATCATCGACATAGGGGCTATAATCAATTTTTCAATTCGACGATGCTTACGAGGAAATTTCTCGGGCGGCTTACCACACTCATATCTCATTTGTGGGTTGTGTCGCCAAGCGGGTGTTAGATGGTCCGATGATGAACCCACTCAGATGCCGCTTCAGCTACTAGATTCCAGAATAATTATGTGGTATACGATGTGGGCCGGGGGTGAGTCACATCCTAGAGGATTAGGCTTTATATTTCCCTCAGCATCGGAGGACGAGGCTGACGCTGAAGACACCTCGGATGATGCCGAGTTTCAAGAGGATGCGACGATGGGAGAGCAAGGAACAGAGGCGGTACCACGACCCAACGCCATATCTAGCACTCAGTTCCTTAACTTTCAACGCCAAGTGGATAAGCAAAATAAGGTAGCACGATGAGAAATGCGGAGACTAGCAGCGAGGAAGGACCACATGTTCAAGGCTATGAATACATCCTTCGCTTCATTGAATGCGATGCTCCAGAGCTTCAATCCAAATGCACAATTCCCATACTAGTAGCCCATCCCAATGCCAAGGTTTCCACCAAGTGACTTTGATGAAGAAGAACAACCACCACCACCCCAGACGTAGGCGATTACAGGGAAGTCCTCATACATTCATTGCTTTATCCATACAATGAGGACATTGTAGTTTTCAAGTTTGGGGGATTTAGTTTAGTTTCATGTTTGCATTTCATGTTTGCATATTTAATGTCATTAGTAGGTTTACATTTGTTATTGTATGTTTAGTTTTAGGATTTTTAATGTTACATTCATGTAATCATATAGTTGCATAGTAGTTTAGGATCATAAATAGTTGTTATTTATTTCTTGCATCGTGTTATGTTATGTTTGCCATATCATACAAAAAAAAATTAGTTAGTATTGTGTTATTTTACATATGTCCAACAGTCGTTGTAGTTCATTTTGATGTTAGCCAATGATGAGATTGGGATTGAGTAGATAAATACAGTACTTATGAATCAAATCTTTAGCATGTTTGAAACTGGTATAAAAAGGGTAGCACGTTAATAACACTTGTGTCGACTAATTAGTTCAAATTGATACATAAAGAGTTTCTAAAGGACAATACTAGTGTAAATAAGAGAATGACAAGAATAGGCGGTGAAGACAAAGAATTAGGCAAGAACCTAAGTTTGGGAGAAAAAGTGGGGTATATAAGCTTAAAGAAAAAAATTTATAAAAAAAGGGGAAAAAGAAAAGAATATCTAGTTGAGTCTTGTGGTGGGTTGAGAAGAAATGCGAAACATACTCCCCATAAACACAGGCGTGAGATGGAGCGTAAAATGCACACACTAACCATCTATCTAAAAAAATAATATAAAAAGACGGGAAATAAGAGCAAAGAGCCCCGTGAATGAAAAAGAAAGCATAAGTACCCTATTCGAACCCCTAATCTTGGTGAATGTTTGATTTTAGTTGGAACTCGTCCATTTTTGAAAATTTTGAGTTTACTTTGTATAATTCCTGATAAGAGATTGGTTATGTATTGAATTTGAAATAGTATCAGTTAGCATAGATGTTGAACACACACACACTATATCAGTGATGACGGTCTAAGATTCGAGGATTGATAAGGAGTTATTGATTTGTTTCGATATGAAGTATTGTAGAGTTTGCTTGATTTCTCCGAGGCCGAAGAAATAATTTTGATTCTATGATACTGTTGGATGCATAGACACATAGATTAGAAACATTACATATCATTGCATTGCATAGCATGTTAGGTTATTTTTTTGCTCGAGGACTAGCACGTTTTAAATTTGGGGGATTTTGATAAGTGGGTTTTATACCCGCGAATCGGTTCCTGATCCAAGCTTAATCGATGTTAATTCCTTGTTTTTATGTTTATTTTTATTTGTTTAATGTTATTTTATTGTGTAGGTTTGGTGGTGTTGCAATTGATCAAAAAGGATGGATTAAAGGTGCATTGTGGCATGTAAATGAGCAAACACAGGATAAAGTCATAAGCTACCCCACCAAGGTGGCTATTTCCATAAAAAAACCACGGTGGGGTCTTCACATCAGTTTATAGGAGCTAAGCCCAACCAGGTGGGCATGTTGCAAGCCAATACCCCCGCCGGGGCGGGGGGTTTCCGATTCAGAACAGTCCTATGTGGTTTCAAACACTGCTAGGACGTGAGCTTTAGTACTTGGAATGCTTTGGGACTCTAAATGGCATGGGATTGCACTCAGAATGTGAGAGAAAATATATAATGACATCAAAAACAACAAGATCAATGTCACGCAAGGCAATTAACAGAGCTTAATGACATATTTTGGAGCAAGCATTGGAGTGAAGATTTTGAAGGATTTTCATATCAATTACAGATTAAGGCTAAAGTGAAGGGTGTTCTGGATTATTCTTCTTCTCTAGTTTTATATTTGTACTTGGAAGGATGATATCTTTAATTTATTCAGTTATTATTTCATTAATGATGAACTAAATACTTTTTAGGCTTATGACGGATCTTTAAGTGGAACAATAGTTATGTAATCTTTGATTTTCAGTTTAATAAGTTATTATCTAGTTTATCTATATTAATTTGAGCTTGAATTTATGAATTGCCTGATCAATAATTCTTTGTGGGCTTGTATGGATTCGAGAGAAGAAGTACGAGTCTAGACTTAGTTAATATGACATGTGTTCTTGAATTTTATGAATGAATAGAATCTTGATGAATGTTAGGGTAGAGATATGCTTGACATCGCATATAATCAGATAAATGACTTAAACTTAAACCCTCTTTAATTATAATTCACATAAAGATATAGTGAGTTAGTTGTTTAAGGTGTTTAACTTGATTCTATCTAATTGTGGATTTGAGTTAATACGGTAGTACATCGAGAGGTGGCTTGTTCTACTTTTTTGTTCTTGATTAATAAACTGAGATAGTGAATTAAACTGGAATAAAGGTGTAATAATCAGAGTGATGCTTAGAGTGAAGTCGCAAGTCTAATTCTCCATTATTTGTTTGAAAAATTCAGTTTTTAGGGTTTGTTGATTGTTTGGCGATTTTAATATTTTTAATACTTTTAGTTACAAACTTGAAATTGGTTAGTTTAATAAAATTAGGATTAATAGGAAATTGGTAATTGTGAGAGTTAATTTCTTATTAAAGTCTCTATGGGAACGATACTCTATTTACTATTATATTACTTTTTGACCACATATACTTGCGTGTTGTGCATAATTAGATTTTACCCAACAGAGATCTAACCAAACTCATATAAAACCCTGAGGACTGTCAGAGTCAACAATAGACTGATACAACTGCATCAAAGTCGGAGACAACACCGGGAGGGAAAAATGGTCATTTTGCCAACTCAACTTCATTTCAACTCAAAATGTTTCAAAAGAAGTCTGTCAAAAACCATAGCTTAACTTTCGAGCGCAAACTATGCAAAACAGCTCAACGGACTTCCTATGGAGACCTGGAGATGCCATTTAGGTTATTGACCCATCTTTCTAAATTCAGAAAAAGGCAAGCCCTATGTCATTGCGTAGCTCTCGAAAAGAGTTTTCTGGAATGGTATGGCACTGATAAGTAGGTTTTATACCTACTTATCCGGTATCTGTTACTTAAATTAGTTGCTCAAACTCATGTTTCTTAGTTACTTTCATGCATTTTGTGTTCATTGTGTAGATTATATGCTTGGAAGCTGTGTGAGCAACTATTGGTATGAAAACACAAGAAAAAGGTGACTATTGTCATGAAGAAGCAAGGGAAAGCAATTCGGATATCTTTTGGACTAAAATACGCAAACAAATGCAAGAAGGGAATATTGAAGGACTTTTAACACCAAGTTGGATGCATGTTCTTGGCTTGGAACTTGGATTATATTGTAGAGCGTCTTCTTAAATTTTCGGAACATCTTGAATCATTCCAATCGGAGTTCGGATGCAAGAGTTATGATCTTTGTACCAACGGACGTTGAACTTCACTATTTTGGGTGGCCAATTGCATAGCAGTCACTTCCAACCCAATTTCGACCTTCCTCCGTCCGTTATTTCTCAATTCTCAAAGAATTAAAGTTGTAGAGCTTGTCGAGATCTTGTATTTGATAGGTGGAAGGCCTCGTAATCCTTCCGGATCAAAAGTTATGGCCGTTTTACCAGAGGACATTGCAGCAGAAAAATTCCAGGAAGGACCCCCACCGGGGCGGGCTCTTTAAGCCTATTACCCCCGTCAAGGCAGGGTAGAAAGTCGGAAAACAAGACGATAGTCGGTCAAGTAAGGGCTTTTGTGAAGGAAACCCGTCAAGTGGGAAGTGCGGACGTAACACGATTTGATGCATTTTGGGTCGAATTTTGATACCTTTTTGACTTAAAATTGGATTGGGTTTGTTCCTAAGCTAAACATTAGACTTGTAACCTATAAATACATGATGGGAGACATAGATTAGGGAGAGGATTCCATTAGATTAGATTAGAGTAGATTAGTACAAAACACTAGTTCTTATGAGATTTGGAGATTGAAGCAACTAGGAGACCATTGAAGATTAAGAGCAGGAGCTTGAGGAATATTGAGATTTGCTGACAACAGATTTATTCTTCATACTACTCTTATTCCTATCTTTTAATGTGTATTCAAGTGTGGATTCTTAGTTTTAATTCAATGAACTAATTCTTTGTTTGAGATTACAATGGATCTTATTGTATAGTTTATTTTAATATGTTTCGTTATCAATTATTATGTTCTATTGTGAGGATTGTCTATTGTGATTTGGACTTAATTGTTTAATTGATTTGTCATCAATTACCGTGATAATTTATATGAACTCGAGAGATGAAGTATAAATTTAGATCTTATCATGATGGCATGTGTTTGTGATTTCTGCATAGATGGGAATCATTATTCGTGTTTAGGATAGAGATATGCCTTTACGCCATATGTAATCTTATAGAGAACTTGTGGTTTAAATCCTGTTTAATTGTAATTCACATAGAGATATAGTGTATTAGTTAATTAGGGTGTCTTGCTTAATTCTATCATCTGTAGATTTAAGTGAGTATGTGTATTATGCATCGAGAGATGGTTTTATCTGCTTTAGTGTTCTTGATTAACAATTCAGGATAGAGAATAATTGATGAGAAGTGTGTTAACTTAAATGAAGCAATAAGTGAAGTTGTGATTTTAAATCTGCGTAATCTTAATTTAACTAGTGGAATTTAATAGTAGATTAATTATATAATTTGAAATTCATTCGTTTAAATAAGCTTGAGTTGGTTACGGGTTAGTACTTGATAATTTGTATTAAATAATTCCTCGTGGGAACGATACTCTACTTTCACTTTATTACTTTTTGATCACGTATACTTTCGTGTTGTGCGTAATTAGATTGTACCCAATAATTTTTTGGCGTCGTTGCCAGAGAATTAATTTAATAATTATTTACCAATATTAATTTCAATCAAATTAGTCTTAATTTAAACATTTTTATTTTTATTTTTAATTCTCTTCCTATATTTCTCTATTTTCAGGTACCATGGATGACTTTGCGTATCAATGGCCATACACGAACATGACTCAACCAAGGAAAATATGGATTGATGGACTTAATATATTTTCTGTAGAGTCAGTACAAATTGAGGGAAATTCGAAGACGTTAGAGGTTATTGCAGCCCAACGGAGTCGAAGGATGGCAAACATGACTCAACCAAGGGAAACAAGGATTGATGGACTTAATGCATTTTCCGCAATATCAGCACAAATTGAAGAACTTTCGAGGACGTTGGACGTTATTGCAACCCAAAGGAGTCGAAGGATGGCAGTTACGTATGACTATTGTGCTGGCAACCATCAAAGTCATCAATGCACCGTCAGTTTTGAACCGGTACAATATAGTGGTGATTACCTCAACAACTATGTTGATCCTAACTATCACCAAGATTGGGGGTATCACCCGAATTTTTCATGGAGCTACAATTATGATGACCAACATTACGCTCTAAATCAATCATACACACCGGAATTTTCATGTCCACCTCCAGTGCCACAAGAAGAAGATAATTCAAGGCTGGAGGAAGCGTTGTCCGAGATCAGAGCGACAAATGAGGAGTGGCAGATTAATCAAGAGAGGTCAAATCGAAATCTAAGGATAGAAATTCAAAATCTTGAGAATCAGATGGAGCAAATGACCAGAGCCTTAAACAACCACCCTCCAAACACTAGGCTTTATGAAATGGATGACGAAATAGACAAAGAACCCAAACCGAATCTACGACTGGATGAGCTACAAGATATCGAAAGTGTGGAGACAATTGGGGATAATGAAATAGAGGCCGACAAAGATCTAAATGGGTCTCCACCAAAGATCAAAGAGTCAGTCAGATTTGCAAAATCATGCCCACTTGGTAGTCATATCGTCGGCAAAGCTCTTGATGACATAAGAACGAGTACAATTTTGAATCCATGGTGGGACGAGAAAGAGAAGATAGACGAAGAGCTCATTGTGTGTGACAAGCTTCCATGACCCAAAGTGATCACATACACAATGGAGAAAATACCTAGCTGTGGGACGTTCTTGATTGAGATCACACCAAATCAGAGCATGCTAGGCGACTTTGATGCATTGGCCATCGCTTGTGGGAACCTCCAAAAGGATAATTTGTTATTGATGGATGGAGGGTTCCTCAACTTCCGAAGAGGAATTGGATAGCGTTCACCAAACAAAGTCTGACTGAAGGACTATAAATCAAGTGCTTATTGGGAGGCAACCCAAATTTAATTATTTTTATTTTATTTTATAGTTTTTTTTAGGTTTCATATTAGTTGATAGCTTTTTTTTCATTTTTTTAGGATTTAATAAGCTTGCTTCTTTTGTGTTCACAGGTTAGTTAAGTCCAACTTAAGTGTGGTGACCGATTCATTCCAATGTGCGTAACCTATTCTTCAGACTTCGCAGACAAGGAGATAAATTGCTATATGTCAGGGAAGTCCTCTCATTTAATTTTTCCTATCTTAGCCATTGAGGACAATATCTATTTTAAGTTTGGGGGTATTTCTCATGTTTAGTATTTACGTGGGCAATGTTTTGATGGAATTTGATTTTGGCCAATAATAAGTGGGTGGTTGATATTGTTAACTCTTGGAGAATTGATAATCATGCTAAGTCTATATTTTAACTCATTAGTTGGTTTTCACATTACTTGCGAAATTTTTGAAATTTTTTACACATATCCATTTGTTTAGCCAGTTGGGATTGAATTTTTTTTGGCTAAATGCTTATGAAAGATACCATTGCAACTTGAGAAATCTTATTTGAGCAACATTCGAAGTGAAAATTAGGCACTCACATAAGTTTGGGGGAAATCTTGGGGTATTTATGGAAAAAACAATTATTGGAACCTTCCCGAGTTGAATAATTGAAGTATGTGGTGGGTCGAGATGGAGCGTAAAACGCACTCCCCATAAACACAGGCACGAGATGGAGTGTAAAACGCACTCGTTCAATGAAAAGTGGAAAGTGATATGGAGCGTAAAATGCACTCAATAAATAGAGAAAAGAAAATATGTATGTTTGAAATACTTAGGAAGGGTTCATATGTGCTTAAATGTTTAAATATCCGGTTGATCCTTAAGAAAAATTTGTGCTATATATGTATTAGCGGTGATTGATGTGATAAGAAGTTTTGAAAGTCATTTTTGAAAATCATTTATGAGTATTGGTTGATCTAATTTAAATAATGACTAGTTTGAACATATGGATTCACACACGCACTTAAAGGATCAAGAGTAGATATGAAGCTAATGAAATTTTTTGAAATTTTAGACATGACATTGTTTTAAAATTTTCTACGGGTTATTATTTGAGGTAACCTTTGAGGCCATTGTTTAAATTCATATTGATTCATTATTTAAGTGGATCATTGCTAAAGAATGAATCTGTCTAATTTGTGTTTTTGCTTGTGGACAAGTAAATGTTTAAGTTTGGGGGTATTTGATAAGTAGGTTTTATACCTACTTATCCAGTATCTGTTACTTGAATTAGTTGCTCAAAGTCATGTTTCTTAGTTACTTTTCATGCATTTTGTGTTCATTTTGTAGATTATATGCTTAGGAGATGTGTGAGCGACTATTGGTATGAAAACGCAAGAAAAAGGCGACTATTGGAATGAAGAAGCAAGGGAAAGCAATTCGGACATCTTTTGGACTAAAATACGCAAGCAAATGCAAGAAGGGAAGATTGAAGGACTTTTGACATCACGTTGGATGTATGTTCTTGGCTTGGAACTTGTATTATATTGTATATCTTCTTTATAGCTTTTCGGAACATCTTGAATCATTCTAATCAAAGTTCGGATGTAAGAGTTATGATCTCTGCACCAATGGACGTTGAACTTCACTGTTTTGGGTGGCCAATTACATAGCAGTCACTTCCAACCCAATTTCGACCTTCCTCCGTCTGATATTTCTCAATTCACAAAGAATGAAAAATGTAGAGTTCGTCGAGATCTTCGATTTGATAGGTGGAAGGACTCGTAAATCCTCCTGGATCAAAAGTTATGGCCGTTTTACCAGAGGACATTGTAGTAGAAAAATTCCAGGAAGGACCCCCGCCGGGCTCTTTAAGCCTATTACCCCCCGCCGGGGTGGGGGTAAAAGTCAGAAAACAATACCATAGCCGATCAGCGGGTTTTTGTGAAGAAACCACACGGGAAGTGGGTCCAGGCTGCAACACGCGTTTGATGCGTTTTGGGTCGAATTTTGATACCTTTTTGACTTCAAATTGGATTGGGTTTGTTCCTAAGCTAAAAATTAGACTTGTAACCTATAAATACATGATGGGAGACATAGATTAGGGAGAGGGTTCCATTATATTAGATTAGAGTAGAGTAGTACAAAACACTAGTTCTTATGAGATTTGGAGATTGAAGCAACTAGGAGACCATTGAAGATCAAAAGTAGGAGCTTGAGGAAGATAGTGATTTGTTGACAACGGATTTATTCTTCATACTACTCTTATTCTTATCTTTTAATGTGTATCCAAGTGTGGATTCTTAGTTTTAATTCAATGAATTAATTCTTTGTTTGAGATTATAATGGATCTTATTGTGTAGTTTATTTTAATATGCTTCGTTATCAATTATTATGTTCTATTGTGAGGATTGTCTATTGTGATTTGGACTTAATTGTTTAATTGTTTGGCCATCAATTACCGTGACATAATATATGAACTCGAGAGATGAAGTATAGATTTAGATCTTATCATGATGGCATGTGTTTGTGATTTCTGCATAGATGGGAATCATTATTCGTGTTTAGGATAGAGATATGCCTTTACGTCATATGCAATCTTATAGAGAACTTATGCTTTAAATCCTTTTTAATTGTAATTCACATAGAGATATAGTGGATTAGTTAATTAGGGTGTCTTACTTAATTCTATCATCTGTGGATTTAAGTGAGTATGTGTATTATACATCGAGAGGTGGTTTTATCTACTTTAGTGTTCTTGATTAATAATTCAGGATAGAGAATAATTGATGAGAAGTGTGTTAACTTAAATGAAGCAATAAGTGAAGTTGTGATTTTAAATCTGCGTAATCTTAATTTAACTAGTGTAATTTAATAGTAGTTTAATTATATAATTTGAAATTTATTCGTTTAAATAAGCTTGAGTTGGTTACGGGTTAGT
Organism: Panax ginseng; assembly: GCA_020205605.1. Classification (NCBI taxonomy): domain Eukaryota; kingdom Viridiplantae; phylum Streptophyta; class Magnoliopsida; order Apiales; family Araliaceae; genus Panax; species Panax ginseng. Next base: position 55,856,499 of record CM035140.1, read on the forward strand.
ACTTGGTAATTTGTATTAAATAATTCCTCGTGGGAACGATACTCTACTTTCACTTTATTACTTGTTGACCATGTGTACTTGTGTGTTGTGCGTAATTAGATTTTACCCAATAGGCATGTAAGACCCCAACTTTTATGAATAAAGATTAATTTTTCTCGAAATATATTTTTGAATATTATGGTGTGGATTTGTATAATGTTATAGTTGTGGGTATTATTTGAAAATTTTGCAAAGAAAGCAAGTGGTTATAAAATATTCGTTGTGTCGGAGAATATTCGTACGACGGCACAATCATTGGTGGACCCCACAATAGAAGTATTGTCGTATTTAGAAAACGACAAAATTGTCTTTTTATAAAAATAACGGCGAAAGTTTTAGCGTTAAACTATTGAACTACCCGGTGGTAAAAAAAGTACGATGTCTGGCGTGGTTGCATCGTAGCACACAAGTATTAATTATTGATGCTTACGTGAGAAGTCACTCGGTTATACTCAATTATTGCTACATAGAATCACGCATTATATCTCTCATATTATTGATTCAATTATTGTCACAATATCATCTCGCATAATATTTTATATTATTAAATCAATAATTGAGGCGACAAAGTTATTCATATTATTATTTACAATATTGACAATGTCTAGAAGTTACATCAAGGAGAGGTTTGGTCACCTAATCATGGCGCTAATAAGGAGAAATCCTTATCGGAAAGCCCCCTCTTTCCTGGGAACGACTTGGTTGTTAAATATTGTGAGTTATAATATTAATGATGAATAAGTTCGTGTTGATTAAAGATGAAATTGATATTTCCATTATGTTGGGATTATTAGTGTTAGTGGAAATCGACATCTATTTAGATAATAATGGATGTTTGGAGGCTATATTGACCAATCGGGTAATTAATCGGATAAATGAGCAATTAATTGCTATTAAATCACATGCTTATAACTATTTGGTCACATGTGTGTACTATTGATTTACATGGATGTACTATTAGGGGAGGTGGTGCAAGATTGATAATACTTGCATGACTAAATTAAAAATGGAGGTATAGTTGAAGGTACTATACTGTAATTATTTTTTTCACATGATTGTACTATTGATTCACACGATTGAACTATTGATTCACAAGATGTACTATTAGGGGAGGTGATGCAAGTTTGATAATACTTGTAGGACTAAATTAAAAATGAAGAAAAAGATGAAGGTATTATACTGTAATATTTCGAGCCCCAAAACGTGCAATTATCGAAACTATATTTTCCTATAAATAGAAGCTCATTCTTCTTTCATTCTCACCAATTCACTAAGACTCACAAGAGCATTTATAGAGAGAAGCTTTAGAGAGAAGAAGAAGAGAAAGTCTGGCTACCTCACTATTCCAATTATCCGGTCTTCTTCAGAGGTAAGGGATATTATTTTGTTCAGTATTCATAGGAATAATATTTTCTTCCATACTCTGTAGTATGTGAGTAATATTATTTCATCTCGTATTCTTGATTATACCATCATTCGGTTAATGTATTGCTTCTATATTCCGTGAAATTAGTAGAATATCCTTGAAATTTGCGCTTCATCTAGTATCTCTTCACAAGGATTCAGCACATTCTTGTTAAATTTTAAAATTTTCATGCCGGAGTACTGTCCATGAGTACTATTCATTTATATGGTACTATTCACAAAAGTACTATTCACAGGTACTATTCACAAAGTACTATTCATAAAGTACTATTGACGAGTACTATTCATAAAGTATTATTCACTTGAGTGCTATTCTAGAAGTACTATTCACTTGGTACTATTCACTCGGTACTATTCATTTTGAGTACTATTCATAACAAAAAATTGATTTCTTTTAGGTCCAAATCATTTTTGATACATTATCATTCTTGAATTTTACTCCACAAAGCGATTATCATGTTGATATTTTGGACAATATTTAATTACGGATAAATTAAATTATAAATCTTTAAAAATTTATCCTTGAACTTGTTTTACTGAATTCTTATATCATTGTCATCATCCTCATGTTTATATTATGTTGAAAGTCATCTATGGCCTGTAGTGCATAGATAGACTTGGTATGATTATAACCAGGGATTATTCGGTATAATCATAACCGTAATTTTACAAATGATGTGGTAAAAGTCCTCATTGGCCCGTAGTGCATTGCTGGACAGTTGTTGGCATGATCATGACCATTGATGAATACAAAAATATCCTTGGCTCGTAGTGCATGGATAATTTGTGGCCGTGATACTAAAGAATATTCTTGGCTGTAGTGCAGGGGTGATTCGATGATGTGGATTATTTATTAAGCTGAGTCTCAGCGATAAAAGTGATGAAAAACCTTTTAAATCATAGAATATAGGAGATTTTATGCTCTACTTGACTCTTCTAATGAATTGCTTGTTCCGCTACAGTTAAACTTGATGTTTGTTATATTTTATAAGTTTAACACTGTTAAAGGCTAACAATAAATTATTCTGCATTATCTTAGTCATAATATTTCTTACTAGGCTAGTTGAGCTCACCCTTTTGCTTTAATTGTTCTCTTCAGGAAATGAGAACGTAGCTGGGACTAGTTGGGGAACGTGGTGACGGTCCAGATGATAGCATTAGTAGTTCTCACTATTCTATGAAATAGTGTGATAATAAATGTATTGAGGACTCCATTTGAGTTGAATACTGTTTAGAAGACAATATTCGTATTAAAACTCTCAGTTTATGAACGACGAAATGTTTAGGGGCTTTCTGCAATTCATGCAACATCAGGCGAGAGAGACTCATGCCCAAAATATAGGTGGAAACACTGGAAACTCTCGGACGGTCACCGCTAAATAGTTCAAGGAGCTGGGACCACCAGAGTTTATTGGAGAGCCAAAACCACTTAAGGCGGAAACGTGGATAAAGCAGATCACCAAGATATTTGATGTCTTGGGATGCTCTGAGGAGCAAAAGGTTCCCTTTACCACCTTTATGTTGCGAGAGAGGCAGATTACTGGTGGGAATTGGTAAAGCGTACTCAACCTATCGCACTGAAGATGTATTGGGAGAAGTTCAAAGAACTATTCAACGACAAGTACTTTCCCGAAAGTATTCGTCACATGAAAGAGGTAGAGTTCATCAAGTTGGAGCAGAACAATATGACTGTGTCGCAGTACAAAGCTAAGTTTGCCGAGTTGTCCCGGTTTGCGTCTCATTTGGTTGATAATGAGGAGAGAATGACGCGGATGTTTCTAAGAGGTTTGAAACCCGAGATACGTCAATATCTAATTTCTCATAAACTGTGTTTGTATTCAGATGTTGTAAATAGGGCTCAGTTATTGGAGCGTGATAACGAGTCAACCCAACCAAGAGAAAGCGGTACGCAAAATGATAATACCAGTGGTAGCGATCATCAAGCGGTGACAACAACAAAGCGTGGAGGAATCAACATGCGTAAAGCGGTAACCACTTTGGTGGTAATCATGGCCAAGACAATAAGAATGGACATTTCAAGAAGAGGAGATTCAACAATGATGGAAAGACGTCAGCATCAGCATCCGTTGTTAAGGAAGGAGAACGACCACCTATCATATGCTTCAAATGCGGAGGGGAGGGACATATTAGTCCAAATTGTGCGCAGCAGTCCAAAACGTGTTACAATTATGGAAGAGAAGGTCACCTAGCTCGATTTTGTCATTCAGGGAAGGCAAGTCCAGCTGGGATGGAGGCACCAAAGGTCGTCCCAGAAAAGTCAAAACCAGTAGTTCAAGGGAGAGCGTTTGTTGTGACCTCCCAGAAAGCAAGGAACCCGAACGAGGTCATCACGGGTAAGATTATCATAAATTCTAGCGAAGTATATACCTTATTTGATACCGGTTCTACCCATTCTTTTATTTCTCCTACTTGCGCTCAACGTTTAAATTTGACTCCGGAGAAATTAGACTTTGACTTATCTGTTGAAACTCCGTTGGGAGAAACCTTCATTACATCCACTGTTTATAAGTCTTGTTTAGTTCAAATCGGTACCCTTACATTGCATGTCGATCTTATTTCATTGAAAATACTTACATTTGACGTAATTCTAGGGATTGATTGGTTAACTACTCATCATGCAAAAATTGATTATTTTCGTAAGGTTGTTAGCTTTCATATTCCTAACCAACCTATTATGCGAATTCAAGCAACCAAACAATTAAAATTAATCACTGTCATCTCAAGCTATAAAGCTATTCGTTTATTGAAAAACGGATGTCAAGCTTTCTTAGCTCATGTCACGGATTTAAACAAAAATACGTCGGTTTTGAATGATATTTCTACTATTAATAAATTTCCTGACGTATTCCCTAAAGAATTTCCTGGCCTACCCCCGGAGCGTGAAATCGAGTTTGGTATCGACCTTGAACCCTGTACAAAACCCATTTCCAAAGCCCCATATCGAATAGCTCCTATTGAACTTTAGGAGTTAAAAACCCAACTGCAGGAATTGTTAGACATCAGTTTTATTCGACCTAGTACGTCTCCTTGGGGTGCTCCTGTTCTATTCGTGAAGAAGAAAGATGGAAATATGCGACTTTGTATTGATTATCGGGAGTTAAATCATGTCACCATCAAAAATAGGTACCCGTTGCCTCACATTGATGACCTGTTTGACCAGTTTCAAGGCACCAAATTCTTTTTAAAGATCGATCTTCATTCCGGATATCATCAGTTAAAGATTAGAACCGATGACATTCCAAAGACGGCTTTCAGAACTCGGTACTGGCTTTATGAATTCCTAGTCATGTCTTTTGGATTCTCTAATGCTCCTACTGCCTTCATGGATATGATGAACCGAGTATTCAAGGAATATTTAGATCATTTTGTGGTCGTCTTTATTGATGACATTCTCATATACTCCAAAAGTCGTGAAGATCATGAGCAACACTTGAGGCTGATACTCCAAAAGCTTCGTGAAAACAAGTTATATGCCAAGTTGAAGAAATGCGAGTTCTGGCTTGAGGAAGTAACATTCATTGGGCACGTAATATCAAATCACGAAATATCTATTGACGGCAAAGATTGAAGCAATTCAAAGCTGGGAGCAACCTAAGTGAGTGACCGAAGTACGTAGCTTTCTCAACTTAGCTGGTTATTATCGGAGGTTCGTGGAAGGATTTTCTCGAATTGCTACTCCATTAACTCAGATGACTCGAAAAGATATAAAATTCGGTTGGAGCGAGGAATGTGAGAAGAGTTTTCAAGAACTCAAGAGGAGGCTCATTTCAGCACCTGTTTTGACAATACCAGCTGGTTCGGAGGGATTTGTCATAAACAACGATGCTTCAGGCAAAGGTTTAGGGTGTGTTCTCATGCAACATGGGAAAGTCATAGCCTATGCCTCATGACAACTCAAAGAATATGAGAGGAATTATCCTTCTCATGATCTAGAGTTGGCAGCTGTCATTTTTGCGCTTAAAATTTGGAGGCATTACCTGTATGGAGAGAAGATGGAGATCTATACGGATCATATAAGCCTCAAATATTTCTTCACTCAAAAGGAACTCAACATGCGGCAACGATGATGGCTTGAGCTATTGAAAGATTACGATCATACCATTCAATACCATCACGGAAAAGCGAACGTAGTAGGCCGGCGCATTGAGTAGAAGATCATATCTTGGAACGAGTGCGATATTGTCAACATGAAAGGCCCATTTTTATGACTTACAAAGGATGGAGATAGAGTTAAAGACTCGAGGATCCATGTGATGATGGCCAATATCTGAGTAGAACCGACTTTAATCGATAAAGTTAAAGTCGCTCAAGCTACTGCACTGGGAGGCGATGCGTATGAGGAAGAAAGTGCAAGAAGGTGCTATTCCAGAAGCAAGAATCGATGAAGAAGGAATACTTCGAGTCAACTCCAGACTTTGTGTTCCTAACGATTCTGACTTGAAGTATAAAATCATGATGTTGGCGCACAACACACCGTTTGTAATCCATCCTGGGAGTACCAAAATGTATCGTGACCTTCGATGTAAGACCCCAACTTTTATAAATAAAGATAAATTTTCTATAAATATTATTTTTGAATATTATGGAGTAAATTTGATATAATGTTATAGTTGTGGGTAATATTTATAAATTTTGCAAAGTAAGCAAGTTGTTATAAAATATTCGTTTTTTGTCGGGGAATATTCTTTTTTGTCGGGGAATATTAAATGCGACAAGCACAATCATTAGTGGACCCCATAGCGGAATTATTATCGGATTGAAAGCGACAAAAATACTTTATGAAAATAACGGTGGAGGTGTTACTGAATTAAACTGTTGAACTACCGGAGATAGTAAAAGTACAGATGTCTGGCGTGGTTGCATAGTAGCACACGGTATTGATTATTGATGCTTACGTGAGAAGTCACTCACTATACTCAATTATTGCTATGAAGAATTGCCGCATCATATCTCTTATATTATTGATTCAATTATTGTCACGATTATCATACGTATAATATGTTATATTATTAAATCAATAATTGAGACGACAAGTTATAAATGATTAATAATTGTTGAAAGATTAAATATGTGTTGATTAAAAATAAAATGATTTGTGGTAATATTTATTCAATCCTTGATGTATATAAAGAGTCTATTATGAGACGGTTGTGGTAAGTTTGGTTATTTTATGGGGCGGGCATATGTCATCATCTAAGAGTCTCTTCGTTAATAGTAATTATCTTCGTCAATAGTAATTACCTTCGTCAATAGTAATTACCTTCGTCAATAGTAATTACCTTCGTCAATAGTAATTACCTTCATCAATAGTAATTACCTTCGTCAATAGTAACTACCTTTACCAGACGTCAAACCACTTGCCGCTTTTCATATTACGAGCGGCCGAACCAATTGTCGTTTCACATTACAAAGGTCAAACCATTTTTTTCTTTTCACATCACCGGTCGTCAAGCCACTTGCCTTTTCACATTTCAAGTGCTAAACTAGAAATCTTCTATAAATAGAGGCCTAGTGCTTCATTATTTTTCACTTAATTCATTCAAGCTATAGAGAGAGAATGTATAGAGAGAATAAGAGAAAGAAGAAGAGTATTCATTACTACACTACTGCGTTATTCAATCTACTACTAATGTAAGGGTGTTATTCTTTCTTATTCATGAAGAGAACTGTTGTTATTCCATTACTTATTATCTGTTGGAATAACTTTGTATACGCATGGTTTACCTATACTTGGTGACATTCTTCTATTATTCATTTGGAACATCACCGTCATGTGTGTGTTTTATCTGGGACTGGTTCCGTCTTTATTATTATTCTGTTGGAACATCACATGCATGTGTTTTACACGGACTGGTTAAAATCTTTATTATTATTCTGTTGGAACATCATATGCATGTGTTTTACAGGACTGGTTAAAATCTTTATTATTACATTGGAACATCCCGCTTGTTGCAAATTTTGCACGACACGGTTTTCGTTATTATTATTACGTTGGAATAACACATGCATCGAAGTACCACATGCATGGTGATTTCTTTTGTTATTCCATTCTTTATTATACTCGGTTGGTTAAAGTTTTGACTTCTATACTCCATGAAATTAGTAGAATATCCTTGATATTTGCGCTTCATCGAGATCTTTTCATGGAAATATTCTTCCGATCATTCTTGAATTTTACTCTACAAAGCGATATCATGTTGACAATTTGGACATTATTAGTTCTGGATAAATTAATTCTTGAACTTGTTTTATTGAATTCTTATATCATTGTCATCATCCTCATGTTTATATTATGTTGAAAGTCATCGTGGCACCTGTAGTGCATAGATGGACTTGGTATGATTATGACCGAGGATTATTGATTGTAATCATGACCGTAATGTTACAAATGATGTGGTAAAAGTTATCATTGGCCCGTAGTGCATTGATGGACGAGTTGTTGGCATGATCATGACCATTAATGAATACACGAATGTCCTTGGTCAGTAGTGCATGGATAATTTGTGGTCATTGATACTAAAGAATATCCTTGGTAGTAGTGCGAGGGGTGATTCGATGATGTGGATTATTTATTAAAAGTTGAGTCAATGATAAAAGTCATGAAAAACCTTTTAAATCATAAAAGATAGTAGATTTTATTCTCTACTTGACTCTTTTAATGGATTGCTTGTTCAGCTGCAGATTAAACTTTGATGTTGTTATATTTTATCGGTTTAAACTTTCTTTGTTGAACGCTAACGATAATTTATTGACATTATCTTAGTCATAATATTTCTTCTTTGGGCTAGTTGAGCTCACCCTTTCTTTTCTTTGTTCTCTTCGTGAAATGAGAACATAGCGAGGGGACTAGTCGAGGAGCGGAGTGACGGTCCAGAGGATAGCATTAGTAGTCCTCACTATTCTGTGAAATAGTGTGTTAATAATTGTAATGAGGACTCCTTTTGAGTTTGTATAATCTCTAGTAGACAATAATTCTATTCAAACTCACAATTATGTTTTATCGTATTGTACACGACAGTTGTATTAGTAAGTTGTATTTGAATTTTGTACCATGTATGTCGACGCGACCCAAGATGGGTGATGTATACCTAATTTTGGGGCGGCCACGGTTGGTATCAAAGCTTAGGGATATGTTCGGGCTAAGATGTGAGAATAGTACTAGAGAGGAGAGGCGGGAATTCCTTCGCTAGTATGACTTACCTAAGTTTATGTGGTATTTAATTGGTCATTCGTAATTTAGGGATAATATGTTACATGTCAATTAAACTTTGTTTTGTGGCGATGTCTGAAAATGACATCGAGAGAATGTTAACAATAGCAATGGAGCACAAAGCATAGTTGATTCACCACATATCAATAATCGAGGATAATGTGCATCGTGAAGGCGACAATCCTCATTCAAACAACAACACCGACCAAATGATGAATGATCAAATGTTAGGGGCTTTATGCAATTCATGCAACAAAGAAATGAGAGAGCGGCTCTGTCCAAAATGCGGTGGAAACACTTTGGAAACTCTCGCAAGGTCACCGCTAAGCAGATTCAAGGAGCTGGGACCACGGAGTTTAAGGGAGAGCCAAAACCACTTATGGCGGAAGCATGGATAAAGTAGATCACCAAGATATTTGATGTCTTGGGATGCTCAGGAGCAAAGGTTCCCTTTGCACGCCTTTATGTTGCGCGAGAGGCAGACATTGGTGGGAATCGGTAAAAGCGTACTCAACTCCGTCTTGAAGATGTCTTTGGAGAAGTTTCAAGAGTCATTCAACAACAAATACTTTCCCGAAAGTATTCGTCACATGAAGTATGACGCCCCCAAAATTAGGTATACATCACCCATCTTGGGTCACCAGATACATGGTACAGAATTCAAATACAACTTACTAATACACAGCGCCGTGGTACAATACGACAAAACATAAAGCGTGAGTTTGAATACAATTATTGTCTACTAGAGATTATACAAACTCAAAAGGAGTCCTCATTACAATTATTATCACACTATTTCACAAAATAGTGAGGACTACTAATGCTATCCTCTGGACCATCACTCCGTTCCCCGACTCGTCCCAGCTATATTCTAATTTCCTGAAGAGAATAGTGAAAGAAAGGGTGAACTCAACTAGCCCGAAGAAGAAATATTATGACTAAGATAATGCGAATAAATTATCATTAGCCTCCAACAATGTTAAACCGATAAAATACAATAGACATCAAGTTTAAGCTGCAATGAATAAGCAATCTATTAAAAGAGTCAAGTAGAGAATAGAATCTACTATCCTTTATGATTTAAAAAGTTTTTCATCACTTTTATCGCTGAGACTCAGCTCCATAAATAATCCACATCATTAAATCATCCCTGCACTACAGGCCAAGGATATTCTTTAGTATCATGACCACGAATTATCCATGCACTACGGGCCAAAGATAATCGTGTTTTCATCAACGGTCCTAATCATGCCATAAAATAATTCATCTTTGCTCCCTTGGCCGAAGAGAATCTATAGCCATAATCATACCAAAAATTGTCCATCAATGCACTACGGGCCAATGAGGACTTTTAGTTTTCACATCATTTGTAACATTACGGTCATGATTATACCGAATAATCCCTGATCATAATCATACCAAGTCCATCTATGCACTACAGGCCACAAATGACTTTCAACATAAAATAAACATGAGGATGATGACAATGATATAAGAATTCAATTAAACAAGTTCAAGAATTAATTTGTCCAAGAACCGATGCGTCCATATTGTCAACATGATCTTTGCTTTGTAGAGTAAAATTCAAGAATGCTCGGAAGAATTTTCACGAAAAAAATCTTTGGATGAAGCGCTTAAATATCAAGGATATTCAACTAATTTCATGGAGTATAGAAGTCAAAATTTTAATCAACCTGAGTATAATACCGAATGGAATACAAAAGATATCACCATGCATGCGGTACTTAGCAGATGACGGTTATTTCAATGTAGAATAATAATAACGGAACGGTCATATGAAATTCACTGCAAGCAGGATGTTCCAACATAATAATAAATGCGGAATAATAAATGATGGAACCAGTCCCGGCAGATAGCATGATGCGGGATATTCGACGAGAATAATAAAGATGGAATAATAAAAATGGAACCAGGTCCGGCGTATAGCACAGACAGGATATTCTGACAGAATAATAAAGACGGAATAATAAAAATGGAACCAGGTCCGGCGTATAGCACAGACATGATATTCCGACAGAATAATAAAGACAGAATAATAGAAGAATGTCACCAAGTATAGGGTAGCTCGGCGTGTCTGAGTTATTCCAATGAACAATAAAGAAATGGAATAAGAGAAGTTCTCTTCTTGAATACAAAAGAATAATATCCCATACCGTAAAACAATACTTGATATAAGAGTAGTGAAGTAGCAGAAAACTTTTCTTCTATCTCTCTATAGTTTCTCTCTCTAGAGTTCAGTGAATTCGTAAGAAAATAATGAAGAAATGAGCTTCTATTTATAGGAAAATGGAATGCATAGTAACTAATCCATGAACGGTCGGATCGATTTACTTTAATCGACGGTCCATATTTAAAGAAAAATCTTTTAAATAAAATATAATATATTCTATTTATATAAAAAGATTTTTATTATGCAAACACTATGAATAATAAAATATAATATATTCTATTTATAGAATAACTTTAATAAAGTATTACATTTTATATAAAAATATTTTACTATGCAAAACACTATGCATAATAGAATATAATATATTCTATTTATAGAATAACTTTAATAAAGTATTACATTTTATATAAAAAGATGTTTCTATTTTATTACGTGAATAAAACAAAACTTCTAAATCAACAATAATTGAATCAAATAATGTGAGATACTCGCGTGAACTATTGTAGCAATAATTGAACAAAAGCGGTGACTTCTCACATAAATATCAATAATCAATCAAGTGTGCTACTATGTAACAATAGCAGTATTCTTTGTACTTTTACTACTAAGAGTAGTTCAACGATATCAACGGTAAAACTTCCGCCGTTATTTTTAATTAAATATTTTTGTCGTTTTTCAATCAAACAATAATTCCAATTATGGGGTCCACCGATGATTGTCTTGAGTAAATGCGAATATTTTTACATTTAAAATAAATATTCCCGACCAATCGAATATAATATGACAACTTGCATACTTTGCAAAATTTATAAATATTACCCACAACTATAACATTATCTCAAATTCACACCATAATATAAACAAAATTATTTTGAGAAAATTAATTTCTTTATTCTTAAAACTGGGGTTTCACATGAAGGAGGTGGAGTTTATCAAGTTGGAACAAAACAACATGGTAGTGTCGCAATACGAGGCTAAATTTGCGGAGTTATCCGGTTTCGTCCCCACTTGGTGGATAATGAAGAGAGAATGACACGAGATGTTTTAAGAGGTTTGAAAGCGGGAGATACGTCAACATCTTATTTCTCATAAAGCGTGTTTATATTGGATGTTGTAAATAGGGCTCGATTAGTGGGGTAGCGATAACGAGTTACGCAATAACTAAAAAGAAGCGACCCGACAAAAATGATAATACCGGCGAGAAGCGATTATCGAAGCGGTGACAACAAGCGTGGAGGAATCAACGGGCCGAAATGGTAACCACTTGGTGGTAATCGAGGCCAAAATAATAAGAATGGACATTTCAAGAAGAGGAGATTCAACAATGATGGAAAGGCGTCGGCACCAACACACATCGTTAAGGAAGGAGAGCGACCACCACCCATCATATGTTTCAAATGCGGAGGGAGGGCACATCGGTCAAAGCTGCTGCGATGCCGTCAAAGCATGTTATAATTGTGGAAGAGAAGGTCACTTAGCCCGATTTTGTCGTTCATAGAAGACAAATTGACTAGGATGGAGCACCAAAGGTCGTCTCAAAAAGTCAAAACCTAGGTAGTCTGAGGGAGGCGTTTGTTGTGACCTCCCGAGAAAGCAAGGACCCGAATGAGGTCATCACGGGTAAGCTTATCATAAACTCTAACGAAATCTATACTTTATTTGATCTGGGGTTCTACCCATTTTTTTTTTTCTCCTACTTGCGCTTATCGATTAAATTTGACTCAGGAGAAATTAGACTTTGACTTATCTGTGGAAACTCCATTGGGAGAAATCTTCATTACATCCAATTGTTTATAAGTCTTGTTTGGTTCAAATCGGTACCCTCACACTACACCTGTAGATCTTATTTCATTGAAAATACTTGCATTTAGCGTGATTCTAGGGATTGATTGGTTAACTACTCATCATGCAAAAATTGATTGTTTTAGTAAGGTTGTTAGCTTTCATATTCCTAATCAACCTATTATGCGAATTCAAGCGACCAAACCATTAAAATCAATCACGGTCATCTCAAGCCATAAAGCTATTCGTTTATTGAAAAGCGGATGTCAAGCTTTCTTAGCTCATGTCATGATTTAAACAAAAATAAATCGGTATTGAGCGATATTTCTATTGTTAATAAATTTTCGACGTATTCCAGAAGAACTTCTGGCTACCCCCCGAGCGTGAAATTGAATTTTGTATCGACCTTAAACACGGTACAAAACCCATTTCCAAAGCCCCATATCGAATGGCTCTATTGAACTTTAGGAGTTAAAGACCCAACTGCAGGAATTGTTAGACATTGGCTTTATTCGTCCTAGTACTTCTCCTTGAGGTGCTCCTGTTCTATTCGTGAAGAAGAAAGATGGGAGTATTTGACTTTGTATTGATTATCGGGAGTTGAATCATGTCACCATCAAAAATAGGTATCCATTGCCACGTATGATGACCTGTTTGACCAGTTGCAAGGAGCCAAATTCTTTTCAAAGATTGATCTTCGTTTCGGATATCACCAATTGAAGATTAGAATCGATGACATTCCAAAGACGACTTTCATAACTCGGTATGGGCATTATGAATTCCTAGTCATGTCCTTTGGATTGACTAATGCTCCTGCTGCCTTCATGGATATGATGAACCGAGTATTCAAGGAATATTTGGATCACTTTGTGGTCGTCTTTATTGATGACATCCTTATTTATTCCAAAAGCCGTGAAGATCATGAGCATCACTTGAGGCTGACACTCCAAAAGCTTCGTGAATACAAGCTTTATGCCAAGTTGAAGAAATGCGAATTCTGGCTTGAGGAAGTAGCATTCCTTAGGCACGTAGTATCAAGTCATGGAATATCTCATTGACCCAAACAAAGATTGAAGCAATTCAAAGTTGGAGCAACCTAAATCAATGACCAAAATTACGTAGCTTTCTCGGTTTAGCTGGTTATTATCGGAGATTCGTGGAAGGATTTTCTCGAATCGCTACTCCATGACTCAGCTGACTCGGAAAGATACAAAGTTCGGTTGGAGCGAAGAATGTGAGAAGAGTTTTCAAGAACTCAAGAGGAGACTCATTTCGGCACCTGTTTTGACAATACCATATGGCTCGGAGGGATTTGTCATCTATAGTGATGCTTCGGGCAAAGGGTTGGGATGTGTTATCATGCAACATGGAAAAGTCATAGCCTATGCCTATGCCTCAAGACAACTCAAAGAATATGAGAGGAATTATCCTACTGATGATCTAGAGTTGGCAGCTGTTGTCTTCGTACTAAAGATTTGGAGGCCTTACTTGTATGGGGAGAAGGTGGAGATCTTTACGGATCATAAAAGCCTCTAATATTTCTTTACTCAAAAGGAACTCAACATGCAACAACGACGTTGGCTTGAACTGTTGAAAGATTATGATCATACCATCCAATACCATCCTGGAAAAGCGAACGTGGTAGCTGACGCATTGAGTAGAAGATCATATACAAGTACGAGTGCGATATTGTCAACGCAAAGGCCCATTTTGTGTGACTTACAAAGGATGAAGATAGAGTTAAAGACTCCAGGGACCCATGTGATGATGGCAAATATACGAGTAGAATCAACTTTAATCGATAAAGTTAAAGCTGCTTAAGTTACAGACCTGGAGCTGATGCGTATGAGGAAGAAAGTGCAAGAAGGTGCTATGCCGGATGTGACGCCCCCAAATTGGAGTACTTAAAACCCGAACTCGGTGCTTCACGATACCATTTCTATAAGCTGAATAATGCTAATAATAATAACAATAATATAAAGTTTAAACTTAATTTACATATGCATCAAAGTTTACTCCCAGGTACGAGACCTTTAAACATTCATTACATCATAGATAATAAGTATCATTGTCTTAATAAACTATAACTATTACACAACATATTATAAATCTCATTCAAACAGCTTTCCTTTCCCCTTGTTCTTGGTTGAGCCTTCGGGTTGATCATACTTAACTGAAAATATTTAAATTTAAAGCAAGAATGAGCATTGGATTGCCCAGCAAGTAATGACAACAATATATATTTAGTGAAAGAATTAAATGTTTTCTTTGAAAGACACTTCTACAACGAATCAAAAGTTGTGAAGTAAAATTTGAACCAATAATAACAACATATCACTTTCATATGTAATCTTTGAAACTACATTATAGACTATAAGCTGCAGATCGACCAACATACTATGAACATTGTATTCTATTTTGAAAAGGTTAAGCAGAAATTCATCGTAAACCATCATAACTTACAGACGCGGGGGGTGATCACCAATTATGCCTGTATTGATCAAGAACGATATTATCGTTCACTCTATCCACCTTAGGTGCACAAAAGTTTTCCCATATTCGAGATGTTCATGCCGTCGGAATCCAAACCAAAACAACTGCAGGTTGGATACAATAACGTTCTATCTTGTTCAACAATATTTTTATGTCTAGCAGAATCAAATAGCTTAGACGGCTTTTAAGTCAACGTATACATACTTGAAATCAATAAGTATGTATCAACATATGATTAAATACAATGGTTATCCAAGTGGGGATACTTGTAAACCTATATATCTGAATTAACGAGCAGAATAAATATCTGAATTATACAATAATACAGTGATCGGATAATGTAAGAACTTGTATGAATACAAAGATTGGATACATAATCAATAATAATAGAGTTAATAATCTAGCACAATAATAATATAATTCTGAAACTTTCTTACTCATGTCCATTGCATAAAGTAAATGCAAAAGTAGGATCTTTTGAAATTGCCGCTACAATACTTATGACTTAGATTAATCTTTTTATCTGACGACTATATTAATAAGATCATTTGTTCGATTAGAATAATATCTAGTAACGTAAACAACGCCTACATTGCGATTATCAAAGACATAACCTAATCACATTGTCACCCATGTTTAACAACCATTGAATCACAAATAATCACATATCTAATTAAATTATCTAAGTCCCGATCAATTTTCGAAACATAATGCCGATTATCAATCGACAACTTTATTGGGTAATTATCGAGTCTAAGACTCTTTCCTATAACTTAGTATCAGTCATATTATTTTTAAATGACTTATAATAATTTTAAAACATTTATTATAATTTATCATGAATTTTCAAACATCGGAATCATTATTAAATGATTTAAATATTAACTAATTCTATTATCATTAATATTAAACTATTAATGAAACTATTGCCAAAATATTAAAGTTATTTATAATAACTCAAGATATTTTTAAAGTATTAATATTACCTTTAAATGACTTTTAAATCATTAAAACTATTTTAAAACTATTTATTCAATATAATTATTAAATAAACTTAATATCATTAATATTAAATTATTATCGATAATATTGATTTATTAATGAAATTATCCTTTAAATATTAAAAGTTATGTTTTATAACTTAAAATATCTTTAAACACTTTATTTTCTTTTAAAAATGATTTTTCTTATATTAAAATAATTTTACATTACTTTATCTAATATAATTATTAAATGAATCTAATATCCTTAATATTAAGATATAATAATATTTTCATGACAAAATATCAAAAGTTATATTTTATAATTTAAAATATTTTTCTAATCTAAATCATTTTCATATAAATTTTAAATCATTAATTCTATTTTTCATCATTTATTTAATATCTTTATTAAATAACTTAATCCTCATTAATATCTAATTAATAATGAAAATCATCACAAAATATTAAAAATTATAGAAAATAACTTAAAATATCTTTTTATATCATAACCTATTTTAAATGATTTTTCATGTATTAAAATCATTTTAAATAATTTATTTAATATTATACTTAAATAAATTAAATACTTTTTTATATCTCAAAAATATTAAATATTCATGAAATATACTTAAAATAATTAAAACTAATTTTAGGACTTTAAAACAATTTTTAGTAATTTATTTGGTATTTTAATAATTAAAACTATTTTTTTCTATTTTTAATCATTTTCCCAAAATTATAAAATAAAATTATTAATAACCGTCGCTATAGGCTATAGCGACACTTATCTGTCATGTTAGGTGTTCTTGTCCTCAAGAACACTAACAAGTCAGTGCACAAGGTACCCTGTTTGACCGAGCCTAATTCTCATCTCAAAATGTTTCTGGGCTACCTAATGGTCAGATCTTATAGTGTTAATGTAACACTACAATTAACAATCAAAATCCAGGTCATAACATACAACATCATGAAAATCTAGCCATTCAAACTTCCTGTCAGGCGTGTTCATCATATTCTGGGCTACCCAGAAAACTATAGTCATGTCCGGTCGGCCGCGTTTCGTGGCCTTAAATCATCGATATGTTAATGTTACAAGTTTTCTGCTCGTCGAGACATGTAGACAAACTATCATAGAACATGTTACAAGCAATAGTAGGGTCTAACAAGTATTAATGAAAGCAGGGTTAAGGCTCAAAAAATGCGTGTGAGATGCATTTCTTCATTTACGGGTTTTCGAAATGAAGAAACGAATCGAAAAGTGCATGTTTGGGCTTCCACAACTTGATGATCATGCAATATTTTTCTGATCTAAGAATTCTAGGGTTGTAGTAAACATGTAGATAAAGATATATATTACATAAAAACACCATAAAAACAACAGCTCAAGCAGATCTAATCCGGTTAAAGTACCCTCCCGGAACTGTTCTTGAACATTTATGGAAAACCCAGAAATGTTCTTGAGCAGTTTTGACTACCAAGTTTGACCACCTCTAGGTTTATTTCTGTTAAGTATATATGTGATACAAAGACTTTAAGATGTAGTATTCATTTCCTTTTACAACTACAAAACAACAATCATGGCAAAACAAATTACAAGGAGCAAGATCAGAGGCCATCAAAATGCTCATCGAGACCTTTTGGGAAATTTACGGGCTTCAAAATGACCCGATCAATTAGGTCAACCCACTTTGACCTTAAATAACTTTTAATCTACAACAGATATGATCCTGATTCAAGTTCCAGATTTAAGATCTTACAACATACTACAAGATCCAACACTTAAAACACACAAATCAAAAACCTACAGAGATCTACACGGCACGACATTCAACGCCGGACATCAAAAAAAATGTTTCTCCAGAATTTTTAAAACATCAAATCTGAGCCTCTAGATGTTATGGATCTAACATCTAGCAACCCAGATCATCATTATAGACTACATACTACATGTTTAACAGAAAAAAACTAACATCTAACACTTCGATCAAGGTCAGATTTCTTCTAGGGTTCTTACCTCTTTGTGAACAAATTCTTGATTCTATGCTTCTGATTTGATAAGTGTGATCGTGGGGCTTGATTGGGGATTGATCTAGCACTATATTTTCATGGATTTGAGCTTGAGAGAGAATGGCTAAGTGTGGTTGATCAAATGGGCTTTATTTTTTTTATATTTCTCTCTCTTGAATTATCAAATGACTTGATGCAATGTATTGAATTTGGCAATCTTGATCATGTCTTTCTTTGAGTAGCTTGTAGGTAGGTCTAGGGTAGCTGGCCAGATCTTGGATAAGATTTGGCTAGCAATAATGCAACTAATAGGACAAAAGGGCATTTTCGTAATTATTTTAAATTTTAAGGGTATTCTTGTCCAAGGTGCTTGAATCTAGGGTTTAATCACTAGATTTTACATCTTAAAGTTTCCCAAATAATTTCTAGGATTTGGACAATTAAAAATTAAAGTGAAATGAAATTTTAATTTAAAACATACTAATTAAATTAAGGTTTTTAATAGAAATTAGGGTTTTTAATAGAAAATTAGGGTTTAAATAATTAGGGTTCCTTAACATCATTAGGGTTCCCAAATTAACAATTAGGGTTTGCTAATTATCATTATAATTTACTAAAATAGTAATTAGGGTTTCATATTTTAGCAAATTAGGGTTTTCAAATAATAATTAGGGTTTTTCCTAATTACGTGAAATTATATAATAATACGATAAAAATTCATATAACACAAGTACTACAATCGTCTCGAACTCATAACCGAAGTTTAACAATTAGGGTTTAATAACACGATATGAGGGTTATGCCACAATTTATCATATTTGGCCCTCTAGTTATCGATCTATGCATTTACTGAGACATATTTATAAAGATTTGAAAATAAAAATATAATTAATATTATATTATTATTTTCATCCATTGATCAATACCCAAATTTAGGGTTTGGATTCCATATCGATTTATTCTTCATATCTGACATCAATAATTAAGTTAAAATAATTAACTTAAATATTCGAACAAATTCATATAATAAAATATTTATTATTATACTTATAATAATCATTTCATATATTATTTAAATAATATAAAATCATGTTTTCATGGAAAATAATTAATAAAAACATTTCGCTTACAAAAATTAATTACTATAGGAATATAATTTGTGGTGATTAAAAATTCTAAAATTATTTATAGGTAATAAATATATTTGCATTTATCATACATTACTTGAAACATATTCTCATCATTAAAATAATAATAAAAAATTTTGTATGCAAAATTTCTTATTTATTTACATAGAAAATATCGGGTTATTACACCGGAAGCAAGAATCGATGAAGAAGGAATACTTCGAGTCAACTCCAGACTTTGTGTTCTAACGACCACGATTTAAAGTATAAAATCATGATGGGGCGCACAACACACACCGTTTGCAATCCATCTTGGGAGTACCAAAATGTATCATGATATTCGTCATACATTTTGGTGGAGCAATATGAAGAGAGAGATAGCGTTGTTTATCTCAAGGTGTCTAACTTGTCAACGAGTTAAAGCGGAGCATCAAGTACCAAAAGGTCCATTGCAACCACTTGAAATTCCAGAATGGAAGTGGGAGCACATTACCATGGATTTCGTTACTGGTCTTCCTAAGCTTTCTCAAGGCATAGATGCGATTTGGGTCATTATTGATAGATTGACCAAGTCTGCTCATTTCTTACCGATATGAGAAACTTATACACTTGAACGTTTTGCTCGTATGTACATAAACGAGATTGTAAGACTGCATGGTATGCTGGTATCCATAGTTTCTGATCGAGACCCAAGATTTACTTCACGATTTTGGGTTAGTTTGCAAAAAGCTATGGGCACAGACTTACGATTTAGCTCGGAATATCATCCTCAAACGGACGGACAGTCAGAGAGGACTATTCAAACTCTTGAAGATCTATTACGACTCTGTGTCCTTGATTTTAAGGGAAGTTGGGATAAGTTCTTATCATTGGTGGAGTTTTCCTACAACAACAGTTATCAAACAAGTATTGGCATGGCTCCATTCGAAGCGTTGTATGGAAGAAAGTGTCATTCTCGATATCTTTGGGATGAGGTGGGTGAAGCAACGTTGTTGGGACCGAAGTTGATACGTGTATGACTACGGAAAAGATTTAAGCGATCCGACAACGTATAAAAACCTCACAAGATCGACAAAAGAGTTATGCTGATCTTCATCAAAAGGACGTGGAATTCGATATAGGAGATCATGTGTTGTTGCGTGTTGCTCCATGGAAAGGAGTTACAAGATTTGGAAAGAGAAAAACTCAATCCTCGATTCATCGGCCCATTTTAATCCTCGATCGAGTAGGGGCTGTGGCCTATAGACTCGCTTTACCTCCAAGTATGTCTCGTGTTCATAACGTTTTCACATATCCATATTACGTAAATATATGAAAGACCCGAACCACATTATTGAGTTAGAAGCGGGACGAAATAGCGGAAGATTTGGCGTATGAAGAGGTTCTGTTCAAATTTTGGATAAGAAGGAACATATTCTACGCTCAAGGTTATACCTCAAGTCAAAGTTTTGTGGAGAAACCACGATGTTGAGGAAATGACTTGGGAGTTAGAGTGCGAAATAAAATCAAGGTATCCTTACCTCTTGACATACCAGTCGTACCCTAATTTCGAGGGCTTAAATTTCATAAGAAGGGAGGTTGTAAGACCCCAACTTTTATAAATAAAAATGAATTTTCTATAAATATTATTTTTGAATATTATGGAGTAAATTTGATATAATGTTATAGTTGTGGGTAATATTTATAAATTTTGCAAAGTAAGCAAGTTGTTATAAAATATTCGTTTGGTGGGGAATATTCTTTTTTATCGGGGAATATTAAATACAAGACAATCATTAGTGGACCCCACAATGTAATTATTGTCAGATTGAGAAAACAACAAAAATACTTTATGAAAATAATGGCGGAGGTGTTACCAATTAAAAGCTGTTGAACTACCCGGTAGTAAAAATGCGATGAATATGCATGGTTGCATAGTAGCACACAGTATTGATTATTGATGCTTATGTGAGGAGTCACTCATTATATACTCAATTATTACTCTGATAATTCTTTGCATTATATCTCTTATATTATTGATTCAATTATTGTCACAATATCATCTATATAATATGTTATATTATTAAATCAATAATTGAGACGACAAGTTATAAATGATTAATAATTGTTGAAAGATTAAATATGTGTTGATTAAAAATAAAATGATTTGTGGTAATATTTATTCAATCCTTGATGTATATAAAGAGTCTATTATGAGACGGTTGTGGTAAGTTTGGTTATTTTATGGGGGGGCATATGTCATCATCTAAGAGTCTTTTCTTCAATAGTAATTATCTTCGTCAATAGTAATTACCTTCGTCAATAGTAATTACCTTCGTCAATAGTAATTACCTTCGTCAATAGTAATTACCTTCATCAATAGTAATTACCTTCGTCAATAGTAACTACCTTTACCAGACGTCAAACCACTTGCCGTTTCATATTACAGGCGTCGAACCAATTGTCGTTTCACATTACAGGCGTCAAACCACTTTTCTTTTCACATCACCAGTCGTCAAGCCACTTGCCTTTTCACATTTCAAGTGCTAAACTAGAAATCTTCTATAAATAGAGGCCTAGTGCTTCATTATTTTTCACGAATTCATTCAAGCTATAGAGAGAGAATGTATAGAGAGAATAAGAGAGAAAGAAGAAGAGTGATACATTCTTACACTACTGCGATATTCAATCTACTACTAATGTAAGGGGTGTTATTCTTTCTTATTCATGAAGAAACTGTTGTTATTCCATTACTTATTATCTGTTGGAATAACTTTTGTATCTGTGGTTTACCCTATACTTGGTGACATTCTTCTATTATTACATTGGAACATCACATGCATGTGTTTTATCTGGGACTGGTTAAAGTCTTTATTATTATTACATTGGAACATCACATGCGTGTGTTTTACATGAACACGGGTTAAAATCTTTATTATTATTACATTGGAACATCATATACGTGTGTTTTACAGGACTGGTTAAAATCTTTATTATTTCTGTTGGAACATCACAGCCGGTGCAAATTTTGCACGACTGGTTTCGTTATTATTATTACATTGGAATAACTTTGTACATCTGAAGTACCACATGCATGGTGATTTCTTTTGTTATTCCATTCTTTATTATACTCGGTTGGTTAAAGTTTTGACTTCTATACTCCATGAAATTAGTAGAATATCCTTGATATTTGCGCTTCATCCGATATCTTTTCATGGAAATATTCTTACGATCATTCTTGAATTTTACTCTACAAAGCGGTATCATGTTGACAATTTGGACATTATTAGTTCTGGATAAATTAATTCTTGAACTTGTTTTATTGAATTCTTATATCATTGTCATCATCCTCATGTTTATATTATGTTGAAAGTCATCTGTGGCTGTGGTGCATAGATGGACTTGGTATGATTATGACCGAGGATTATTGATTGTAATCATGGTAGTAATGTTACAAATGATGTGGTAAAAGTTATCATTGGCCCGTAGTGCATTGATGGACGATTGTTGGCATGATCATGACCATTAATGAATACACGAATGTCCTTGGGTCAGTAGTGCATGGATAATTTGTGGTCGTGATACTAAAGAATATCCTTGGTAGTAGTCGAGGGGTGATTCGATGATGTGGATTATTTATTAAAAGTCGAGTCCAATGATAAAAGTCATGAAAAACCTTTTAAATCATAAAAGATAGTAGATTTTATTCTCTACTTGACTCTTTTAATGGATTGCTTGTCCATTGCAGATTAAACTTGATGTTGTTATATTTTATCGGTTTTAACTTTGTTGAAGGCTAACGATAATTTATTCAGCATTATCTTAGTCATAATATTTCTTACTGGGCTAGTTGAGCTCACCCTTTCTTTCACTGTTCTCTTCAGGAAATGAGAACATAGCAGGGACTAGTCAGGGAACGGAGTGATGGTCCAGAGGATAACATTAGTAGTCCTCACTATTCTGTGAAATAGTGTGTTAATAATTGTAATGAGGACTGCTTTTGAGTTTGTATAATCTCTAGTAGACAATAATTCTATTCAAACTCACAATTATGTTTTATCGTATTGTACACGACAGTTGTATTAGTAAGTTGTATTTGAATTTTGTACCATGTATCTGACGACCCAAGATGGGTGATGTATACCTAATTTTGGGGGCGTCACATTCGACATACATTTTGGTGGAGCAATATGAAGAGAGAGATAGCGGAGTTTATCTCAAGATGTCTAACTTGTCAACGAGTCAAGGCGGAGCATCAAGTGCCAAAAGGTCCATTGCAACCACTTGAAATTCCAGAATGGAAGGGGGAGCACATTACCATGGATTTCGTTCCTTGTCTTCCCAAGGTTTCTCAAGGTATAAATGCGATTTGGGTCATTGTTGATAGATTGACCAAGTCTGCTCATTTCCTACCGATACGAGAAACTTATTCACTTGAACCTCTTGCTGGTATGTACATAAACGAGATTGTAAGATTGCATGGTATGCCAATATCCATAGTTTCTGATCGAGACCCAAGATTCACTTCACGATTTTGGGTTAGTTTGCAAAAAGCTATGGGCACGCAGTTTACGATTTAGTTGGCATATCATCCTCAAAGCAGATGGAAGGCGATGGAGAGGACTATTCAAACTCTTGAAGATTTATTAAGACTCTGTGTCCTTGACTTCAAAGGAAGTTAGGACAAGTTCTTACCATTGGTGGAGTTTTCCTACAATAACAGTTATTAAGCAAGTATTGGCATGGCTCCATTTGACACGTTGTATGGAAGAAAGTGTCGTTCTCCAGTATGCTGGGATGAGGTGGGTGAAGCAACGTTGTTGGGACCGGAGTTAGTACGTATGACTACTGAAAAGATTCAAATGATCCGAAAACATATAAAAACCTCACAAGATCGACAAAAGAGTTATGCTGATCTTCATCGAAAGGATGTGGAATTCAATATTGGAGATAATGTGTTGTTACGTGTTGCTCCTTGTAAAGGAGTTACGAGATTTGGAAAGAGGGGAAAGCTCAATCCTCGATTCATTGGCCCATTTTTAATCCTCGATCGAGTAGGAACTGTGGCCTATAGACTCGCCTTACCGCCAAGTATGTCTCGTGTTCATAACGTTTTTCACGTATCTATGTTACGTGAATATGTGAAAGACCAGAACCACATTATTGAATTAGAATCGGACGAGATAGCGGAAGATTTAACGTATGAGGAGGTACCTGTTAAAATCTTGGATAAGAAGGATCATATTCTACGCTCCAAGGTTATACCTCAAGTAAAAGTTTTGTGGAGAAACCACGATGTTGAGGAAATGACCTGGGAGTTAGAATCTGAAATGAAGTCAAGGTATCCTCACCTCTTCGACATACCAGGTACGCACCCTAATTTCGAGGAAGAAATTTCATAAGAAGGGGAGGTTGTAAAACCCCAACTTTTATGAATAAAGAATAATTTTTCTCGAAATATATTTTTGAATATTATGGTATGGATTTGATATACTGTTATAGTTGTGGGTATTATTTGAAAATTTTGCAAAGAAAGCAAGTGGTTATAAAATATTTGTTGTGTCGGGGAATATTCGTTTTAACGAAGAATATTCGTACAATGGCATAATCATTGGTGGACCCCACAATAGAAGTATTGTCGTATTTAGAAAACGACAGAATTCTCTTTTTATAAAAATAACGGCGAAAGTTTTAGCGTTAAACTGTTGAACTACCCAAATTGGTAAAAAATACGATGTCTGGCGTGGTTGCATAATAGCACACGATATTGATTATTGATGCTTACGTGAGAAGTCACTCTGTTATACTCAATTATTGCTACAGTAATTGCTGCATCATATCTCTCATATTATTGATTCAATTATTGTCACGATTATCATCGTATAATATTTTATATTATTAAATCAATAATTGAGGCGACAAAGTTATTCATATTATTATTTGCAATATTGACAATGTCTAGAAGTTACATCGAGGAGAGGTTTGGTCACCTAATTGCGGCATGATAAGGAGAAATCCTTATCGGAAAGCCCCTCTTTCTTGGGAACGACTTTGGTTGTTAAATATTGTGAGTTATAATATTAATGATGAATAAGTTCGTGTTGAATAAAGATGAAATTGATATTTCCATTATGTTGGGATTATTAGTGTTAGTGGAAATCAATATCTATTTCGATAATAATGGATATCTGAAGGCTATATTGACCAATCGGGTAATTAATCGGATAAATGAGCAATTAATTGCTATTAATTCACATGCTTATAACAATTTGTTCACATGTGTGTACTATTAATTCACAAGTATGTACTATTAGGGGAGGTGGTGCAAGATTGATAATACTTGCATGACTAAATTAAAAATAGAGGTATAGATGAAGGTACTATACTGTAATTATTTTTTTTCACATGATTGTACTATTGATTCACAAGATGTACTATTAGGGGAGGTGGTGCAAGTTTGATAATACTTGCAGGACTAAATTAAAAATGAAGAAAAGATGAAGGTATTATCTTTGTAATATTTGAGCCCCAAAACGTGCAATTATCGAAACTATATTTTTCTATAAATAGAAGCTCATTCTTCTTTCATTCTCACCAATTCACTAAGACTCACAAGAGGATTTATAGAGAGACAAGCTTTAGAGAGAAAGAAGAAGAGAAGTCTGCTACCTCACTATTCCAAATTATCCGATCTTCTTTCGAGAGGTAAGGGATATTATTTTGTTCGATATTCATAGGAATAATATTTTCTTCTATACTACTGTAGTATGTGAGTAATATTATTTCGTATCGTATTCTGATTATACCATCATTTCGGTTAAAGTATTGCTTTATATATTAGTGAAATTAGTAGAATATCCTTGAAATTTGCGCTTCAAATAGTATCCCTTCACAAGGATATTTTCTGCACATTCTTGTTAAATTTTAAAATTTTCATGCCGGAGTACTGTCCATGAGTACTATTCATTTATACGGTACTATTCACAAAAGTACTATTCACGGGTACTATTCACAAAGTACTATTCATAAAGTACTATTCACGAGTACTATTCACAAAGTATTATTCACGGAGTGCTATTCCCGAAGTACTATTCACGGGGTACTATTCACTCGGGTACTATTCACCCGAAGTACTATTCATAACAAAAAAATTGATTTCTTTTCGGTCCAAATCATTTTTGATACATTATCATTATTGAATTTTACTTCACAAAGAAGTATCATGTTGACAATTTGGACAATATTTAATCCTGGATAAATTAAATTATAAATCTTTAAAAATTTATCCTTGAACTTGTTTTATTGAATTCTTATATCATTGTCATCATCCTCATGTTTATATTATGTTGAAATTCATCTATGGCCTGTAGTGCATAGATGGACTTGGTATGATTATGACCAGGGATTATTCGGTATAATCATGATCGTAATGTTACAAATGATGTGGTAAAAGTCCTCATTGGCCCGTAGTGCATTGATAGACAGTTGTTGGCATGATCATGACCGTTGATGAATACAAGAATATCGTTGGCTCGTAGTGCACGGATAACTTGTGGTCGTGATACTAAAGAATATCCTTGGCCGTAGTGCAAGGGTGATTCGATGATGTGGATTATTTATTAAGCTGAGTCTCAGCGATAAAAGTGATTAAAAACCTTTTAAATCATAGAATACAGGAGATTTTATGCTCTACTTGACTCTTCTAATGAATTGCTTGTTCCGCTGCAGTTAAACTTGATGTTTGTTATATTTTATCAGTTTAACACTGTTGAAGGGTAACGATAAATTATTCTGCATTATCTTAGTCATAATATTTCTTCTTTGGGCTAGTTGAGCTCACCCTTTTGCTTTCATTGTTCTCTTTGAAATGAGAGCGTAATGGGACTAGTCGGGGAGCGGAGTGACGGTCCAGATGATAGCATTAGTAGTCCTCACTATTCTATAAAATAGTGTGGTAATAAATGTATTTAGGACTCCATTTGAGTTGAATACTGTCTAGAAGACAATATTCATATTAAAACTCTCAGTTTATGTTTTGTCATATTTTACACGACAATTGTATTATTAAGTTGTATTTGAATTCTGTACCATGTATTTGGCGACTCAAGATGGGTGATGTATACCTATTTTGGGGGCGTCACAAGGCACGCTTCCATCGGACTCCCGGATTAAAAGTTATGAAGGTTCGAAGCGGACGGTAGCGTAAATCTGAGTGTCACGTGCCGAGATGATGGGACTGCAAAGCCGAGAACCCATTTCGGACGGTAAAAGTAAATAAACCATTTCTTGTCATGGGTTGACTCGCGGCACATTTGGTCTATAAATAGACCCCCCATCAGCCACAAAATATAAGAAAAAAAGAAAAAAAAAAGAGAAAACTCTATCCATTTCAGCTCTTAACCTCTTCTAGAGTGCTCCAAACTTTGTGATTCTTCTTTCTAAACATTTGTAAGCTCGTGTTCGACAACATACTGAAATTTAACCAGTGGAAACCGAGTTTTCAGGCCCCAAAAGCTATCTGAAGTCTTCTTGGCAGCCCATTGTAATATTTTTCAGATTTTTAAGCTTTCTACTGCTTTAATACATATATATATATATATATATATAAATATACACACACACACACACACACACACACACAGATATCGAGAATTTCATCGAGTAGTTACGCCCAGATCGTCGATCCGTGGCTTTTTCCTTCTTATATATATAACTATATATATAGACTCGAACTTGAACAGTTGAGCATTGATCAAATATCAGTAGATTTTACCGCTTATATATATATATATAGCCTTGAACTTGAATAGTTGAGCCTGGATCGAATATCCAGGCTCAACTGTTCGAGTTCAATATATATATTTTCATTCCAAAGTCATGCCTGGATTCCAAATTCGTGGCAGTTGATCGTCTATATATATATATATATACATATATATATACATATATATTTAAATATATTTACTACTTTTATATTTATATCTGCTTTAACTGCTTTTGCAATGTAGATATTTAATTTTCCAGCCTGTGGACTAGATTTATCTAAATCTAGCTATCTCTAACTTTAACTGGTTTAAAAGTGACTAAAATGGAACCGTTGAAGCTAGAATGGCTTAGATTTATTTAAATCTGGTCTTCTTTCTAGCTTTTGTACATATTAATCTATTATGTGAGCCTAAGAGCCATGAGATCGAAGATTCAGCCTGTGAATCTAGATCTGGTTCCCACAATGGACACTTTTCAGCTGCAGCCAACTTGTAAATTATCTACGATGTCTGGACATCCTTGGATGGCTCTGATGCCCATAAGGAGTTCAACACTGCTATGTATCTTATTTTCTCGAAGATGCTTCGCATCTCAAAAATAAAATCAATCAAGCCTAATACAGAATAAAATGGAAGTATCAAAGGCCTCAATTACCATTGAGCATAAGGGTTTGAAAACATGTTTTCCAAAACCTCACTGCTATATCTTGTTAAAATTAAACTTTTATATACAAGTCAAACCCTTTGTATATAGGTGCAAACGAGGCATAGAACTACTTCCAGATAATTGCACATAGGCCCAATAAACACACATGCATATAAATTAGGGAATTTGAAAAGTTGCGATAATCGTGTTTTCACGGAAGTCGGGGGTACCTAACACCTTCCCCCCGCTTTATCAAGTCCCCGAACTCTATAAATCTCGGTTTCTAAGGCCAGTTAAACAGTGTCCAACCATTGGGCCTTTGTGTAAACCTTTTTCAAAATCAGTTGAGTTGGTACAACCACTTCAAATCTACCTACTGGCGACTCTATTTTTCAAATCGTCGACATTCACATGTCAGACCTTTTCAAACTTGCCTTTTCAGACAAAACTCAACCAAATGAGAACATAAAAAATGTAAGAATATAAAGGGACACAAATTTTCCCGACGTCGGCATTTGGAGTTGTGCATTTGGGAATCGAAATATATATAATAAAATAAAATAAGACTTGACAATAATTTCATGTCTTATATTTAATTGGGACATTGTATGGTGCAAGGATTGAATTGTACAATAACTATTTACTCAAAGGTTCTTTTATGATTAATGTTGAAATCTATATTATCTGGAAAGTCGTTGATCGCTAAGGATGCTTATGTAGAATAAATATTATTTATTTAAATAGATGATTAGTTTAGTTTATTTATTTAAATAAGATTATAATTGTTTTAATTGATTTATTCACAACTGGTTTAATATGGAGAACCTAAAGGGTCACACCATAAAAGGAAGAAAAAATATTTAAGAAGTTAATGACATAATTGTAATAATATGTTAAGTGTATTTAATTTAATCTATGGTGATATAATAAATTAAATACCTTAATATTATTATTTAATATTTTGAGAATATTAAATATAAATTAATAAAGAGAGTCTTATTAATATTATTATAATTATTTTAATTTTAAAAGAGTTTGGGAATTAATTTAATATAAGTACTATCATTTTTTCCTTATATGATTAGGAGATAAATTAATTAAAAGAGTTTAATTAATTATCCTAATAAGATTAGGGAGCTTAATTAATTAAATATAACCCTATTTCTAATTAGATTAGAAGGATTGATTAATATCTATATAAGAGGAGTCTTATGCCAGATATCATGAGATGTAATTCCAATTATTGGAGAGTACTTCTTTTTCTACAGAGATAGGAAAAACTAGGGTTTAGCCAAACACCATTCTTCTTGAGTTTTTGTTCTTCCTTGGTGGATCACCTCTAAAGGCCAAACGCTTGGGTGGCTAATATTGATCAAAGGAATGAATCAATCCCGCATATTTAAGAAGAGTACGAATAACTAGGAGTTGAACTTGTACATGAGGAAGCTCAAATATTCAAGGGTATGATTCTGATTCTCCTACTCTTTTATAGATTGATAATCAAGCACAAGAATGATCATGGTTTATGGTTTGTATGAAAATTTTAAAATCCAATTTTATTACGCTTTCGCTTCGTTTATGTGATTAGATTGCATATTCTTGTTTCTAGCAAACCTAACAACTTTTCTATTTAAAACTTGTGTGGATCAGATGTTTGATGTTGTGTGCCACATGAAGAAATGGAAAGTATACTGAGTCATTACATTCGTTGGATTATGGAGGACATTATGGAGTGGATCGAATAGCAACAAAGGTATTACAATTGGGAATTTTCTGGCCTACATTGTTCAAAGATGCCTACTTCTTTGTTCTAAAGTGTGACCGATGCCAAAGGGTTGTTAATATTTCAAAGAGACATGAAATTCCCCTTAACACAATTCTCGAGGTCAAGCTCTTTGATGTATTGGATATTAATTTTATGGGGCTATTCTCGTCGTTGTTCAATAATCAGTACATACTTTTGGCCGTGAATTATGTGTCAAAATGAGTTGAAGTGGAGTGCTACCAACAAATGATGCCAAAGTAGTGCTGCGATTCTTGAGGAAGAATATTTTCACCCGATTTGGAACGCCAAGATCCATAATCAATGATGAGGGCACTCATTTTTACAACAAGCACTTCACCAAATTGTTGGCCAAATATGGGGTGAAACACAAGATTGCTACAACCTATCATCCCCAAACCAGTGGTCAAGCAGAAGTTTCGAATCGAGAGGTTAAGCGGATCTTGGAAAAGGTTATGAATCTGTCTCGTAAGGATTGAGCAATGAGATTAGATGATGCTTTATGGGCATATCGAACGGCCTACAAAAATCCTATTGGAATGTCACCATACAAAATGGTTTACAGAAAAGTGTGTCATTTACCGGTAGAGCTGGAACATAATGCGTATTGGTCTATTCGGAAGTTAAACTTTGACTTACAAGCATCAGGCGAGAAAAGGTTGCTTCAATTAAATGAGATGGATGAATTTCGGCACCAAGCATATGAGAATGCCAAGTTGTATAAAGAAAAAGTCAAGAAATGGCATGACAAGAAGATCCTTGACCGGAAATTTGTGCCCTATCAAGCCGTGTTGTTATTTAATTCTAGATTGAGGTTATTTCCTGGGAATTTGAAATCTCGATTGTCTGGACCATTCGCGGTAACATCTGTAGGTCGACATGGTGCCGTTGAAGTTGAAGAACCTAATTCCAAGCGAACATTCAAGGTCAATGGTCAATGGATGAAACATTATTAGGGTGGAGATATCGATCGACGTCCATCATCAATCCATCTCGTTGATACATCTGATCATTGAACAAAGTAGGAAAGTTGGGCTGATAACTATAAACCAACCTCTAGGGAGGCAACCCCAAATTTTACTTTCGTTACAGTCTATTTTATTTAAATTTCAATTTAGTAGGATAGAAGTAGCATGTCTTAGTTTTATTATTTCTATCATCTCTCATAGTGGTTATTCATTCAATTACAAGATGTTAAAAAAGAAAAAAAAATCAAAGTAGAGGCAAAAGAGCTCTAGGGCCACGGCGTTCCTTTAGTATATAAAACCAAAGCCCCGACGTCCGAGAGTAACATTGTCCCTAGCGCCCCGGTGCTCAGTTTGTGAAGAGTGATAGAGCCCCGACGCTGTACTTGACTTGACCATTCTGTTGAGTAGCGCCCCGACGCCCATATCAGTTCAATCTATAGCGCCCCGGCGCTGGGGGTTCGGGTAAGAAAAAAATAGGGTTTTTCAGCCCTAGTCTGATAATCAGATATCACTAATAATATCCCCTTTCTAACTCTAAATCCCCACTTCTCCTAACTCGTCTCTAACATTCCCATCCCACGATCCTCATTATTTCTCCACTCATATCACTTCATACTGCTATTCATATTTCATTCCATCAAAAAGGTAGAAATTACAAAGCGTGTATCATCAATCAATTCTTTTCCAACGAAAGGTATGTTTATATATATTTTTAATCAAAGTTGTTCAAAGCATGGAAGTGGTATTGAATTCAATGATCTTTGTTCTATGTAGTTGCTTTGTCGCCTGATTTAGTTGCTCAACTGTTTGAATTGGGGGTGCACTGCCGAAGCTAATATGCAAACTACTGTATTTTTCTCAGTTGTACATGAGCAGTGGTGGAACCAGAACATTTTTAGAGGAGGGGGGGGGGGGTGTCAAAATACATCAGTAAAAAAAATTTATTTATTGACGCTTGGAGTGCTTCTTTCAAATTTATTTTGCCAAATTATAGTATTTCACAATATCATATTCCAACCCTTGTCAACCTTTGAGTTGTGAGTCTAATGGCTTTAAATATATATATATATATATATATATATATATTATTTTCCTCTGAAATATGGGACTATTAATCAGACTTTGAAGTTTTAGTCAACTGATTAGCTACTTTTATGGATAAATTACAAATTATAATATTATATATTCAAAACCTTATATTGTGGTTCTGGTCATCTTCCTTGGAGACAACTGAGAGGAGCCACTCAAAGCAAGAAAATGAATTAAGTTATTCTCATTTATAAAAAATTGATACCAAGGTATGATTAAATCAGTAAGACAAATGATTGCAATATTAATTAATTATCAAACTTATTTAACATTATTTTATCTTATAATACTATTGTTAATTTATTATAGGTGGAAGGACATGAAGAAACAAATAAATTAATACCATCTCATAACAAATATAAAATTTAACTAATATTAATATGCTTCAGATTTCAGGGTTTGGGGGTCATATGACCCCCCTGGACCTCCCCTAGTTCAGCCGGTGCACATGAGGTGTTTGATTAAATGCCTTTGAGAGACCTATTTGTAA
Organism: Panax ginseng; assembly: GCA_020205605.1. Classification (NCBI taxonomy): domain Eukaryota; kingdom Viridiplantae; phylum Streptophyta; class Magnoliopsida; order Apiales; family Araliaceae; genus Panax; species Panax ginseng. The sequence goes on from CM035140.1 coordinate 55,889,497, forward strand.
AAACTTGTGCATGTCAGTTCTACTAGACTTGTATTTCATCATTATCTGCACACTTGCTAACCTAATTTGATATAATTGCTTGAGGGGTGGACATAAACTAATATTTTGGGACAATAGCTTGATGTTGCTTTATGATTGTTTATATTGCTTTAATTTGTGTGAATGGGCAAGTTTTGAGTTTGTAATGACATCTTAGGTGACATGTGGTGGCTTTTAATTGGTATTACAATTGTTTACAACTGTGTTTTGATCCTAAGTGGTAACTGAATTTACTGGTGCACAATGTGGTGATATATTTGACATTTTTGTTTCCTAGTGATACAACGTTTTAACTGTTTGGGGAGTATATTGTCAGTTATTATTATTGTTGTGACTAAATAGGATAATATAAGGGTAGATGGGTTCTAATTTGTATAAATGGGCACATTCATGCACCAATGCCACAGTATGTTAACTTTAAGATGACACCACTTTTTAAGTCTGGGGGTGAATTGATTGCAGTTGGTATAATATGGTGCTTTGATTGCCTATGAGATTTTGATAAAATATCATTGGCTGATGATTGCTTGTTTTCAATTGCAGGTTAATCAATGGCTTCCAAACGACAGCGTGGTGATGGATTCAGTTCTTCATCGGCTCCTTCTAAACAATTTGACAAAAAGAGATTCATGAGTGTTGAAGCTCAAGAGAGAGATATAATATAATGGCAAAACGATCTCTAATCCTGGAGATAGGTTTAAGGCCGGATTAGACAAAAGATAGAGAGATAGCTGTCATGATTGCCGAGCGTAACTGGTTCAACTTCACTGATCAACCTGAACTGGCTATTATCGTGGTGGTGAAGGAGTTTTATGCAAATGTTAAGGAACATTATTACTTTGGCGTGCAAGTGTGGGGGAAAATAGTTAAGTTAGCTAGCAAGGATATCAAAAAAATTTATAATCTACATAATGAGGGGAGCCGTAGCCAATACACCAATTTTCTGAGTCAAGGGCCAAACTATGAACAAATTATTCGAGAATTATGTCAGCCAGGGACTACGTGGACCACTCATGAGTGTGGGAGTAAGACTTTTTCCCACTCACACCTTAGCCGATATGGGAAGGCTTGGTACGCATGTAAGCAATGTTACCAATATATTGTCTGGTAATGGGTAAGGTAATGAATGTCGGTCTAATCATTCAACAGTCCATACTGCGTGTTGTAAGGGGGGTACCACAGGGGGCCTGCCATACCCATCTCTCGTATGTGCTCTTTGTGCTAAAGTTAGGGTTAAATGGAAGAATGACGAGATGATTCAGCAACCTATGTCGGTTGTCGGTGCTTGACCACAAGATGATAATGCGCTATAAGGTTTGGAATAGTGGATTGAATCACCTGAGGGGGTTAGGATTTATACTTCCACAACAAGCACCTAATCCTACGGCTTCGGGTTCTTATCTTGTTGTTCCTCGTTGTGTAGTTTCAAAGGAGGTCCAACACGAGGTAGATGGATGGTTTTACAACATTGAGGCATAAAATGTCCGATTAGCCCAGCGCCAAGATACCATCTTTGCGTACAATGTCTAATTCAACACTTCCCTGGTGAATATGTTTGCTCGACTGAATCCTACAGTGTACCCTAGTCAGTTTCCTACTGCTCATATGTTGCCGATTTTTCCCCCATCTGATCAAGAGTGGGAGATGATGAAGAGGTTGCTCCCGACGAGTGACATAATCACGGAAGTCCTCAGTTTTTAATTACTTTATATTTTGAATGAGGACATTGCTCAATTTAAGTTTGGGGGTAGTTTTCTAGTCTTTAGTTTCATTGTAGGATTTCATGTTCATAGTAGTTTGTTGCATTATAAGGTATGTTTAGTTTTATTAGTTTGACGTATTAGTTTGCATATTGTTAGTATAGCATGTTGTTAATTTGAGCAAGATGAATCATGAAACCTTGTGTAAGCCAATGATAAAAACTTTATGAATTGAGTTGCAATTTGAATGAATGGCAAAATGAAAACAAAGTTAGTTTGTGGGTATTGTTGACTTGATTTATTGAAGAAAACCCTGATTTTTATTTCACAATGTCAATATGTCGATTTAGCCCGAATTAGTTGAACTAAAAGGATTTGCGGCTTATGGCAGATATAGATTACCCTCTATGATTTAGGTTATTCCGTGTTTTGAAAGTTATTTACTTAAAAAAATATATATAAAATAATAATAATTAATTTTTTTTGACTAGTTGTCTTTGTGGCCTCTATTACTCGAGTAAGTAAGCCCTAGGGGATGTCTCTACACCCAGTACCCTAAAATCATCTGGTTAGGGAGTCGTTGGTCGAAAAGCCGCTACATGGGTAAATTTAAAAAGCCTAATAAAGATTAATTTTGCACAAGTCAAAATAATTAAATGTAAATAAACACTTGGCTAAGTTTAGTTTTGTGGCATTTGCTATTCGGGTTATTAGATTTGTAGGGGTGTCTTAACACCTAGTACCCTAAAGCCGTCTGGTTTGAGAGTATTGGTTGAAAGCTCGTTACATGGGTAGCATTAAAAAGTCTAAGGAAGTTAGATATTGCACTGGTCAAGATTGAAAAAAATGTACAATAAAAAAAATTTAAAATACGGGGCTGTCTAATCTATAGAGGGGTAATAATTTTCTTATATTTGAAAATATCTGTCTTCGAGCTTCATGAATTTTCAAGTTTGATTGATTTGTGGTAAGATTGACATGTTGATACACACACACACACTGTGGGTTAGAGATAGATCGAATTAATGATATTTCGAGTTTAATTGATGTTTGATTTTGAATGTTCGTTTAAGCTAAGTTTAAGAATCTTTGAGGTTGATCGAGGTTGTCAATGTTGAATCATGCTTGAGTTGGTATTTCATGTAGTAGTTATTGCATTCATTTTGTTTAGTTGTTTGCATCTCTTGAGGACAAGCAAGTATCTAAGTTTGGGGGTATTTGATGAGTGAGTAAAATATCCATAAATTAGGTATTTTTAGACTTAATTATTTGCTTATTTTAAAGCATTTTAGGACGTTTTACTTGTTTAGTTTGTGTTTTGTAGGTTAAAATAGCGGAAAAGTGGAATGGGAGCTTTTGGAAGAAAAAAGGGCAAAATAGTAATCTACCACAATAGGCTAGCACCGGGGCGCTTCTATGCAAGACAAACCTAGTGCCGGGGCACTAGGCAACGGGAAGAATTGGACGGGGCTTTGGCTTGGCTGTGGAAAATTAAAAGAGTTGACTTCTATTTTGACTAGGATTGGAAAAGAGGCTGACTTAGTGATCTGAAGCTATAAATAGTGAGGAGGTTATTTATGAAGGGGACACATTCTTTAAGATAAAGCTGAAGATTGACTTAGAGTTGTAGAGGAACACTCTAGGATTGCAATTGGAGATTGAAGATTGGATCTCAAGTCTGAGTTTTTATTCTTCTTCTCTATTTGTAATTTATTTGAGATTTGTTCTATGGAATTTTTGGTTTTGATTTCTAGTATGAACTAATTTCTTAATCAAGGCTACAATGGAACCTTTTATGCTTATGAATTGATTATTCGTATTAATCCAATTATTTACTCATATCGTGTTGTCTATCATATTTTAAATTTAATGTTTAATTATTTGGCCAAAAATTACCATGTTATACTAGATGAATTCGGGAGAAGAAATCTAGGTTTAGAATTAAATGTGATAGCATGTGTTCTTAGTTATTTGCATGAGATAAATAATTAGGGTTATGAATTAATTAAGAATATTTCTTTTCACTGCATGTAACAATTGGAAATCGATGCTTAATGAATTTGATTCTTTATTTTGCATAGGAATATCGCAGAATTAATTAAGTTAAGTATTTTTATTTGATCACTTGGAAAATGGCTTATAAATACTATGAATTCCTGTTAACAACTCAAGTGGATTTAGTAATTGGATAAATTGAGTAATTGATTTCTATTGCATAATTGGGGATATTGTAGTCTTAAGCCTTTATCATCTGAATCAATTCTGTGTTAAAATTAGTTTTAGTTAATTCGACTTGGTTTTAATTGGAAAATCACAAAATTCAGTTGTTTAAATAAAATTGGATTGATATAAAACTAGTAGTTGGGATTTGTTAAGTAGGATTCCTCGTGGGCACGACACTCTTTATTATCACTTTATTACTTGTTGATCGTGTATACTTGCACGCAATTGTTGATTGTGAAATCGGATAACAAATTTTTGGCGTCGTTGCCGAGGAATCTGAATTTAATATTTAATTCCATATTAGTTACAATCAATTTGGTTTTAATTTAAACATTTTGTCTGGTGGGGGTCGTGCCTTCTTGGCTTGGAACCAAGTTATATGATCAATCTACATATAAAAAGGTATATAGTTTAGTCTTAATATTGGTAAATGGTATGGATGCATGGTATGTTATGCATTGGGTTTAGAGTTTTTTAATCTTTTACTGTAAAACCGAGGTCAGTTCGTTTTGATGATAAGACAGGATAAGAATACATATATATATATATATATATATATATATATATATATATATATGTGTGTGTGTGTGTGTGTGTGTGTGTGTGTGATAATTTAAGATAAATGACATTTATACATAAGAAGGAGTAACCAGGGCATGAAAAGACATCATGTACGTTGGGTTTTTCAGAAGCTGACCTATCTTAAGATTACTATCACGGCGCTTTTTGGAATGAAGGTTCTCAGATATTCGTAATTTACTTGATGGAAACATCACATATTTCAATTGGAGCAGATCTGAGTGGTGCATTTCTTGAGCCTCACAAGAGAACGCCCTTTAGAGTCCAGTAATAAACAACCGACGGGTTTGCCTCCTGGTAGAGGAATCACAGAGCATACATTCGCATACATTCATCGCGCCTTATCGTATGCAAATGATGACATTGTGCGAGGCACTAATATAGAGCACTTTAAAAACTTGACACATTCATCACACACAAAGACCATTTACACAATATGCAAAATGTAGAATGGAAATCAACAAGATTAAACGCAACTTAAGCCCTCTATATCCTAAGTAGAGTTGCCACATATCGACATCAGGGGTTGATTCCGCTTTCCCTAGGGTGTTTGTTGGTTCTTACCCTTTGTGTTTCGATAGATCGATTTAATTTATTTAAAGGGTGACCTTTTTAGGAAAAACAAGACAGACATGAGTGTCGACTATTTGAAAAGAAAGTTTAATTTTAATTTTAATGATTGCGCCGATTTAGACAGAGTCGTCAGTCGGTATAATTTCAAATATATGTACCAACTCATCCGTATTTTGAAAGTTTTTCGTAATATGGCCAAATATGTGATTCTACTTAATTTGGTGTGGAACCCGAGATTCGAGGAATTCGGGGGCTTGATTAAGCGAGGGGAATGTGTTAGGAACCCACTGACCTCCGTGAAAACACGATTACTGCATCTTAATGATTTTCTAAGCGTGAAGTGTGTGTGTGTGTGTTTGATTTTTAGAGTTGCACTAAGCTATGTTGCTTTGAAAGTGGTGTTGTATCTCTTTGAACCTATGTACGAAGGATTTTATTTAGCAAAAAGTTCATTTTAGACAAAGTATATTTTAGACAAAGTATGTATTAAAATTATATTTTGGAAAACATAGTTTTCAAATCCTTCGCCCAAATAGGAATCAATTTCCTTTGATACTTCCAGTTATTAAACTTAGATTTATCTAAACCCGGAGCGCTTTGTTATTTTATAAAAGCTCTTTGTAATTTTTATTGAAATTTTTTTTGGTGATAATGCATGTAAGAAAGTATCAAAAAGGGTCAGGGCATCTTCGGACATGAAAACCATCTCGATAGACCTGAACACCCATAATCATAATTTTCATTATCATGGGGCCTTAAATCCGATCTTTCGGGAAAAAGCTCTCGAATTCGTTTTAAAGCCCAATATTACATATACAATGATTGACGCGGCTTAGAATTACATTATAAACCAAAAAGTCCATCGTGGGAATCTAGTCGAGATCCGATCAGTGGATACCCCATGATTCCCAGGCTCACATTAATATGTATGTAATCAAAATTTAAGACTTAAAAATATATACAAATGTATCCTATATCCGTTATTAGGTGATTCATTGATTGAAATCCCTATCTTGGATATTTAGGACCTCCTGGCCACTATATACAGATCTAGGGCTCTACGGAGTAATCAAAATCAATTTAAAGTATTAAAATTGATTAGATCTATACCAGATCTAAGCCGATCTAGCATGGGGGTTCGAGCTTTGAAGCTCATGAACCGATTAAGGGGCTAGATCCGGGTAGATTTAGTAATAAGACTTGATATTTAAACTAGATATGTACAAAATAATCGGCATAATAGATAGTTCTATCAACCAATGCGCAATATATGTATAAAATAACAAGTCTAGCTATATATAAACACTACATTAAAATAGATTTGATAGATTGAACTATATTTATAATGGAATGTACAAAGATTCGCTTTTCACCTTGGAGAAAGTAGAAACAAGCTTCTTTTGGCTTGGATTTGAGCTATCCGACTTTAGGTACGCAAGCTTTACAAGATGTTGGATAAATTTAACACAAATCTAGTGATTTAGTATAACAATATAGCCTTTCTCTCTATATATATCTGAATTTTCTCTCTTTTTTTTCAACTCTTGCTGCTGACCTTGGGTTATAGAACTCAGGTCTAGTTGCAAGTACATCTGTGGCTAGCCGCAGGTGTACCTATATCTAGGCCCAGTGAGTCCCACTGCCCAAAGTTTGGTCCTTTATTCGTCCGTCTGGGAAAGTTGAGTTTTGTACTCAAATATCCTAGAAAGCTTCTGCCGATTGCTTTGCAATAAATTCAAGTATGACTGATTCTAAATCTGGGAAGATGAAGCATGTAGCCAAAATGTATCTTCCAATTTTAGGTGGCGGTCGGTTTGGCTTATCTTAGACGATCCATGACTCGAGGGTCTTTGTGGTGGCTTAACATGGCCTTATCCTCAGCTCTGTGATTCTTGTTCGGATCACGTGGTGTTTGTGTGTCTTTACACTTTGATTACCGTCGAGGTTGTCTCTGGGGTTAACTTGTGCCTACGCTTTTCCTTGGGGTTGTCTCCAAATTAAAATTACGCTGAAAGCGAAATTTCAGGTGTCTACAAGGTTTTGCCAACTTTCAAGCATATGTTGGTTATCACATGGCAAAAAACAATTCTTAGCATATGGCTATGGTCAAGAAGGCTTTAAGTCTTGCAACTTTATTCCCTCATTTAAGCTCATGGGCCCACGTATAAATTAATTTTATTTCCAAGCTCACGTGAATTCATACATTCGGTCAATTAAGGCTTTCAGCCTCTCTTTTCTTCCTTCACTTTTCCAAAAATATTCTCAGCATATGGCTACGGTCAAGAAGGCTTCAAGCCTTGCAACTTTATTCCCTCATTTAAGCTCATGGGCCCACAAATAAATTAATTACATTTCCAAGCTCACATGAATGCATACATTCGGCCAGTGAGGGGCTTTTAACCTCTCACTTTTCTTCTGTAATATCCCGAGTGTTTATGAGTTAAGTATATGATAATCATCCTTAGAAAAGGAAATAAATGGGTTAAAGAATATATAATACTCAAAATATAATTGAGTTCAAGTGAAAGTTATGAAATAAAACCTAGAATTTATTATGAAGAATGGTGGAAGTAGGAAATATAAAATCTATATTAAGGTAAGGTGTTGAAGTTATTCAACGAAGAGATTTGATGAAAACTTGAGTAAGGTAGGGTTTCGGTGATTCCAAGGACGAAATCCTTATAAGGAGGGAAGAATGTAACAATCTAGAATTTTATTTATAATTTCAAATATTTATTGAATTAAATACATATTTTTAATTGATGTGTTTGTTGTTTAGTGGATATTTGTTGGATTATTTATTAGTAAGTAAATAATTCATGAGTTATAGAAATTAACTTAATTAAGATAAAAGAGTGATGAAGATTAAATTTATGAGATAATACTCTAATTTAACTTAATAACTAAATTAGAGAGTTGTTAAGGATTATATAGTTTGCTAGAATGTTGTTTTAATTTAATTTAGTAATTAAAGTGATTTGTTAATTTATTAAGTAAAATTATAATGAAAATTATAATTTGGTGGTAATTAGTTTTGTTTATTTAATTAAGATTGGATATGGAATCCAAATAAATAATGTGGAACTATAAACTATAGTATAAATAATTTATTGAAATAAATTAAAGTAGTTTTAAATGAGTTTACCAAACAAGGCTTAAAGATATTAAGTCTTTATTTTAAAAGTGTTTTGCCAAACAAAGCCTTATGGCTTTTGAATTTGAATTAATAATAATAATAATAATATATTAAATATTTTATAAGCGATAATAATAATAATAATATTTTAGAACATTATAAAATATATTATTAATTATCGATTATAAAATATTTAATATATTATTATTATTATTATTATTATTAATTCAAATTCAAATTCAAAAAATTCAAAAAGCCGTAAAGGCTTTGTTAAAATTATTCAATTTTAATTTTTTCAATATTATAAAGTTAAATTATAAGAAACTGGGAATTAAATAATTCAAAGTACCATTTATAATTTGAAAATTAAAGTTAAATAAAAGCTGAGTGTAAAATTGATTGAAGTGCATATATAATTGAAAGTGTGGGTGTGAGCCATGATGAAGGAGAGTTGGCCATGGAAGTGTGAATGAAGTGACCGTGGTGCGTGAGCTGAAAGGACCTGAAACCAATTTGATATACTGGCTCTACTTTAATAATAGCTCCTACTTTATGTAATAGGGCATACGAGGTCAAACACAAGTGTAAATGCGTTCCACTTTGTCAGATTTTATAAAAAAAAGAATTTTTTTTAAAAAATATACCAATCGCTATAACATGTAGCGGCTTGGCCTTTAATTTTTTGTTTTCATCCGTGCCGCTACATGTTGTACCGGCTGGAACATTTCTTACTAAATAAGATAATTGTGAAGGGCGGGCCATACACCAGGATCCATCCTGTAATACCTGCGAATTTTAATAAATAATATTAATATTGAGAATAATAATTGTGTAAATATTTATTTGAATATAAATATATATATTGGTGGCATGAGTGGTGATAATTCAATTAACTTGAATTGAGTATGATGATTGAGACATATTGAGGAAATAATGAAAATCTTGTTATAAAATGTATATATATATATATATATATATATATATATATGGATGTCCAGATTCATTTCTCTCATCTTTATTGTAATGATCTTTGATCTTTTGAAACTCTAATATTCTTTAAGTTTTGAAACTCATGATCTTTGAGTTTTGAAACCTTCAAATATTGATGTTGATGTACCTATAAATAGATGTATTGTAAAGAGAATGATACACATAAAAATATAAGGAGAATGCTCTCTCTTTTCACTATTCATTGTTCTTAATATTAGTATTCTTTTATAATACGTTATCAGCACAAAGCTCTACCCAATTTTGGAAAAGGAGTTCTCTTAACTCACTGTAAGTATTGTTTCATTACAATTAAATTTAATCATATATATATGTAGTACTGTTTATATACGTACAAGATGGATGGCAACAGTTAAATGGTTCAGGAAATTAGTTAATTGCTTTGGAATCACTTGATAAGCCATAAAAAAAACTAGTTGGATGAAGCATGATCAAGATGGGAAATGGACTAGTATATAAATCTTCTTTTGAAATACAAACCATGTATGTTTTCATGTGATATAGCGTTAAATATTCATAAAGTATTCATATTACACATGCTAACTGTTACGCCCCAAAATCCGGTCTATCTTCACACCCGAATTTCGTAAGTCACGAGTACATCATTCATCAAACATACATCATTATATACTGAAATATAACAACATACACTCTCATATCCCAGGTTTTGGAAACCTTATAACCTCTTTCATTACAATTAATGGTAATTACATTATTCATTTCATCTTACAAGAGTGACTTTTATCCGCCACCAAGGATACATAACAGTTCATTAAACTAGTCTATAATTCAATTTCATCTTTTTACATTACAAGTCTTCACTTGATCTTCTTGCTCATTCACCTTCTGAATGGTACTTCATCCGGATCCGATCGACTTGATCTTTTACGGGATCCTTAAGTTCTTCTAAACTTGTTCGCTGAAAATTGTTTTTCATTTAAAGCAAGAGTGACCATTCAATTGTCCAACAAGTCATAACAGTTGAACAAACAACTTCAGAAATAAAACATTTCTTTAGAACTTCCATAACCGAACAAAGGTTATGAAATAGCTTGAATAATAGGAATAGTCTCGATTCCTATCATCTTAAAACATTAGTCATTTTCACTTTGAAATACTTTCATTCCTCTACCTTTTTCATACACATCTTGTCTGGCTAGAATCATTAGCACAGACTTAATAACGGTTCATGTATAAACAGAACATACTTGTATTGAACAGCTCAATCACAGAACAGTTCATATCATAGAAACATCGAAGTGTTCAAATTATGGCTCAAGGCATCATATGTTCTACCACCTTGTACTAATATCACACATTCACACATAGACAGAACTTCTCAAGTTCAACATCTGAGAAGTTCAAGAAACTAGCATTCATGTAATATGAACGAAGTTAGGAAACTTGCCTTACACCCAGCTACAGCTTATGCTGAACTGCTCATTCCAATTCCTATATAGCACATAAGGAGAAAACATAAACACCAATTAGTCATATATTGAACTTATGCATTGGTTTACTTAACTTTACTTCTTAGGGTTCGCGTTCTTGCAATATAAGTTTACGCGTCTAACTTCCTTTACCAGTTTACGACTTCATGACATACAGAGATGTCTTACTCAACGTTCATCATCTTGGATGATTTATATTTTTATCTTCTTCTTATAACTTCTCTAGGACTCAGCACACATCGCGTCTCTGCTAGTAGTCCATATGGTACTCTGAGTGGTTTCCCACAAACAACCAACAAACAAGTTCCCGTCTCATCTATACTGCCATCACAGTGAATTAGATCGGTTTCCAGTTTTGTACATACCTTCGCTCTCTGAAGGATTTGTTTAGCCCAGCTCCCATATGTCAACCATTAAAGTTACGATTGTACCACAACCTAACTTCTCTTAACTTATACGAACTATTAAACTATAATGTTTGATTAAGTCAATTTCTTATTCCTTACGGCTTTCTGACAACTGAATGCCATCCCTCAGGATTCATTCCTTATCCACTCACATTCGACTTTCATTAATCTTATTACCGTTTGTTACGGCTTTCTTGATAATTTATATCTTATTAATGCTTTCGTTATTCATTACCTTCTTGATCTTTTAATCTCTTTCGATCATTTCATTCAATATGTAGTAAAGGTTTAAATTACTTGATTAAGTGTTACATTTGATGAACTACACGTTTATTAGCTTTCGTTACACTTCCCCTAGGCTTTGAGCAGTTAAAAGCTCATTATCAGGCTTTTTCCCTGCACCGGCGTTGCGGCGCCACTCTCTTCTTTATCTCTCAGCTGTATGGCGAGGTGGCGATACCCGGCTCCACTGATGCGGTGCTTGAGCCACATTACAAGGCATGGTTGGCACTTGCATGACGTAAGCCCTAACCCTAGAAAATTTTCTAAGTGTTAAATTTAATTTGAGATGCTTACTTCCCGATCTCATAACTCCTTCGTTATAACTCAGAACGAGGTTGTTCCAAAGCCATTCCCTTCTTTATCTTACGTATTTCAATACCCCTCAGACAGAACTTCATTCTAAATCCGTTAACGTGCCATTCGATTGGCTTGATTCTCACCCTTTATTTATTTTATGTTTTTAACGCTCTTCGTTCGTTCGTCCGTAATTCAGTCATCCGAACTCGGAACTCGTTCATTCTTGAGTCCACGACTCACGTTTCCTATGTTCTCTTACTTTCTTATGAAACCCTACCCACTCGGGTTCATTTACTAACTTTCTAATTTTGGTTTGTCTTTTACAAAATTTTCGCCATAACTTCGTTATAGCTAAGTTTTAATCCGTTCTTCATGAACATTTCTACCGTTTCTAACCAAGAAATACACATCTAACTTATACGCGATGGTTTTAAACTTGTCCATCAACAAGAATTATCCTACGATGGTTTTAAATTTGTCCATCAACAACGTTTTTCGTGTTCTTCGCGTGTTCTTCATGTTCTTCGTTCGTTCTTCATTTTAATCGATACATTGGATTATGATTTAACTTTTTATTGGAATTTGATGTTATAGAATATCATTCCTTACTTATTTCACCTACTCATTTATACAATCCACTCGGATCGTTCTAATTCATTACGAATCTTATACTCCCTTAAGAAATTTATAAATTAAATTTCTAATTCTTATTTCTTTGTTTTCTCATGATTTCAATCATATGAAATCATTTCTAACATCTTTTACTGGTTATTCTCATTAAGCTAGGTTTTTGAACATAAAAACTTAAGAAAATTTATACGAGATAAGGTTTCAGATTACCTTTCTCCTTTAATCTTCTCCCGTCGGACAAAGTTTGTACACGGCCTAGCTTTTCCTCCTCCTTCTTCTTCTCATCCGACCTCTATCTCTCTCTCTTAAGTGTTGGATTTTAAAATCCCAAATAAATGATTTAAGCTTACTATTTATAGAAAACCAAGGCTAGGGGTATTTTAGTCATTTCGTCCCCTTAACCTCCTTACTATTCACACCTCCATACTATTCCCACCTCCTCAATACACCTCCTTACTATTCACGAAACTTCCCTTGGAAGTTTAGTGGTTTCGTCTTTCGGGTTTCGTCCGACAGTTTTAAAAACTGCGATTCTCGGAATTCAAATATTTTTGGATATTTCGTCTTTCCTTTACCGATTAACTTTTACGTATTCTTCTGATTTTCAAAAATTGAAAAACACTTTTTGGCATTAAGCGTTTTCCTTCACGTTTAACCCTAGCCTAGTTAAATGAGTGAAAAGTACATAGCAGTACTTTTCGTTGTTTTTATTTCGTCCGATTTCTGCACGTTTTTCGAGAAAAACTTTTATCGGCTTACTTAACTTTTTACTACATATTATTGTCAAATCTTTCGATGGAATGTCATTTCGACATATCGAACTCTCGGAACGGCCTAGGTTATTCAAACCCTAACCCTTAGGGTTTCGTCGGGTGAATAGTGCCTATTTTGTCTTTTTCCCCAAAAAATATTTTGTTCCCGGAAAAATTTTATTTTCGTCTTGAAAATTCTTATTCGTTCAGTATAGCGCGTAACCAGAATCCTCCCGATTTATAATCATCCTAGGTTATAGAACGATTAATAAACACATAGCACATAATAGTATTAATAAAAATTCATTTTATTAATAACTATTCTTTAAACTTAAATTCTGAACAATCCGGATTCTCCGGGTTGTTACACTTTCCCCCTTATAAAAATTCCATCCTCGGAATTTCTTAAAACCACACCCTTACCCGGGTCATCACATTCACCCCTTCTTCACAGAATTTTGTCCTCCAAATTTTAGCCTACCCTTCTTCTCAACTTCCCTTCAACGGAGTTCTTATCTTTCCCTCATTCCTAACCCCCATAACCTATCAAGAATCATGAAGTAGAAGGAATAACGAGGAATATAAAATTTTCTTTTAAAAGTTTCATACTTTTGCTAAGGGGTCAAATCGACTATGATTTCTTACTAGGTTTAACAGCATGACGCCGTAACCTTTCTTCCACGGTCAGTTTACAATCACAAAGAAAGCAAATACCTCTTACCCATCGTATACCCCATTTCGGGATATGTTCACCTCAGACTTGATCAAAACGATTTGGTTTGGCACAACTTCTTCAAACAAAGCTCGATTTTCTTAAAAACATGACATACCATTTGTCTAGCCGAAACAAGTAGCTTAGACCATACCAATAAATTGGATATCAACGTGAAACATTCGTCTAGTCAACTCAATTGACATTGACTATTTCTGTAAATTCTTTTCGCAATACATCAAAATGTTTTATGATGTCATGATACTGTACTTTTTACAGTACGTTGAGGACTTCGTCAGTTTGTGACTTCGTCATTATACATCATACCATAGCGGGTTGTTGATCCTAAGATCACATCCAACACCAGGTTTAATTGCATTAATAACTTCATCTTTTTACCATCCTTGCATCAAATGCACGGATGATATAAAATTCATTTTGATATTTTTAAATCAATTTCTGTCTAGCCGAAGCAATTAGCATAGACATACCAAGAATAGCTCTTTTAAAATCCGTTGGTTCCAAAAGTTGAACCAATTCTTTCCTTTTTAAAATGTAAATATCAGTACGATTTCAATAAAGTTCAAAATCTAGCATAGCTAGATGACTTGGAATATCCTATTCTCCATCTTCCTTCATTGTCTTACTTCGACAATACTTAATCTTCTCTAGCACCTTCAATACTAAGCCTACTAAAAACAATTCATTTTTAGTCTAAACATTCCTATATCTTAGTACAGTCCATCAACTTACCTCACATTATGAGTTCAGGAACTTTCCACAAAAATATGAGTTTAAGTACTATTTAGACAGACCATAGCGTCCATTCGCTGAGACGTTCAAAAACATACCATATTATTATGAGTCACGAACTTACCATAAGTATGAGTTTCAAGAACTCGAACCTACCCTAACGTTCTCTACCTATCAAGTATATACATGAGAAAAGATTCACCCTCTCGTCATATACATCTTGATAGCGCGACTAATCCCAATGATTATCACTGTAATAAGCTAAGAAGTTGTTACACCATGCACAAACGTTTGTCCATAACAAAGGTTCATACAACTCAGCTATCACATGAGTCCTCAATTGAAATTTTACAACTTCTAAATCCCTCTTTACTTAATAAGAATTTTCTTTAATTCATATACTTCACAACTCAATCTAAGTTCTTCTTCCCGTACTACTTCATAGTACCCTTCATTCATAGTATTAGCTATAAATCATTCATTGTGACGCCCCCAAAATAGGTATACATCACCCATTCTGAGTCGCTAAATACATGGTACAGAAATAAATATAACTTCAGTAAAACAATTGTCGTGCAGAATACGACAACGCCTATACTGTGAGTTTGAATACAAATTTTGTCTAATAGATAATATACAAACTCAAAAGGAGTCCTCATTACAATTATTGATACACTATTTTACAAAATAGTAAGGACTACTAAGACAACTATCTTGAATCATCACTCCATACCCCGACTAGTTCCTGCTAAATTCTCTCCTCCTGAGAAGAACAATGGAACAAAAAGGAAAAGGGTGAGCTTAACTAGCCCAGTAAAGAATATTATGACTAAGATAATATATAACAAATTATCATTAGTCTTCAACAGGAAAAAATCTGATAAAATATAATAGACAACAAGTTTTAGATCAACAACTGCAGCGGAAATAGCAATCTATTAGAAGAGTCAAGTAGAGAATGAATTCTACTATCTTTTAAGATTTAAAAGTCCATCATCAATATTTTATCCCTGTAACATCAATCAATATACATCTTAAATCAAATATTCATCTTTGCACTATAGGCCAAAGATATTCATTTATATCACCAGTTGGTCATGTTCATCTCAACACCTGTTCATCTTTGCACTACGGGTCAAAGATATTCATCAATTAATCATTCATCTTTACACTACAGGCCAAAGATATTCAGTAATAGCATCATTTAGGACTGAGGATGATGAAAAATATCTTAAAGAAAACGAATCAGTGAGATAAAAGAACAAATATTAAGGATTCCTATTACAATTTATCCAAGTTCAATAATACTCCATAATAATCAATTGTGAAGTAAAATTCAAAAATAAAGATCAAAACATGGATACAATCAAAGATAGTAACCATAATAGATATCTCGGACAAAAAGGAAAATTTTTATTTTTTGGTGAATAGTGCCGTATACGTGAATAGTGCCGTATACGTGAATAGTAATCCCGACACAAAAATTTTCAAATTTGATAAAAAGTTCAGACCAATATTTTGGATAATGATATTGAAAGAAATAATATCATTTACGAAGAAAATAACATCCCTTACCTCAAAATAATAATACTTCTGTTCGGAATATCGGATGTAAGGCCGAAGGAAACTTGCACTAAATAGCAACTCTCAAAGTATCTAAATACTCACAAAAATACGCTCGATAATATAGAGAGAAAGAAAACTTATTTCTGGTGTGATTTTCAATTCTAACCTAAGCGCCTATTTATAGGAAAATGCTAGAACGCCAAATGAGACTAAAATAATAAAATAATATTATTTATTCCTTCACTTCTACGCCCACTCATTTTGATCAAACAAGCCAGCCAATTCTGAATTTTTTTGGCAGCCCACATGTTTAAAACAAAAGTGGGTCCCACCCAATTTTAATAAAAATCATTTTATTTTTTGAAACTTCAATAATTCATAGAAAATAGCTCGTTTATCAGAAAAATACGAATTTTATGTCCATTCCACATGAAATCGAATTCTCTACAACTTTGTAGCTTTAAGTTTTTCCAAATTCCAAATAGAAAATATCCGAAATCCACAAAAGGGTGATTTTTAATACTTCCAATCCGACAAAATACTGATAAAATAGTTCAGCATTAATTCCTTCATTTATAACCACATAAATAAATAAATCCATCACTTATATCCACATCAAATAAATATTTCCTTTATCATATAAATCAATAATTAATTATTCACAAATAATATTACAAAATCACAATAATGACAACCAGACAGTTCCCAGGAAAGAGGGGGCTTTTCGATAAGGATTTTTCCTTACTGGCATGGAATTAGGTGACCAAACCTCTCCTTGACAGAACTTTCTAGACATTGCCAATAATGCTATCTAATAATATGAATTATTGATCTGATAATGGGAAATACCGTGCAGTGACAATTATTAAAACAACAATAATATAAAATATCAACGCAACAATTATTGAATCAATAAAATAAAATATTGAACAGTAATTACTATAACAATTATTGAGTAGTGTCTTCTTACGTAAGATTCAATAATTCAAAAATACTGTGCAAAACCGTGTGCTACTGTGCATCCACGCATATTACTTTATTTTAACCACCGGGTATTTCAACAGTGTTAACGGTAACTACTACGCCGTTATTTGTAAAAACTCAAATTTGTCATTTTTTTCATCCAATGTAGTTATCCGTTATGGGGCCCACAAATGGTTGCGTGCGTAAATGCGAATATTCTCAAACCGACAAAAGAATATTCCACGACCAAACGAATATTCCCCGACAAAAATGAATATTTTATAACCACTTGCTTATTTTGCAAAATTTGCACATTTCACCTATAACGAAATCATTATATCAAATTAATTTCTTATTATTCACAATAATAAATAGAGGAAATTCGATTTTATTCATTAAAAAGTTGGGGTCTTACAACCTCCCCTCCTTATGAAATTTCGTCCTCGAAATTGACGTATGTACCTGGTGTTTCGAAAAGGTGAGGATAACTCGCTTTCATTTCTGATTCTAACTCCCAGGTCATTTCTTCAATAGTATGGTTCCTCCACAAAACCTTAACTTGTGGTATAACCTTGGTGCGTAGGACATGCTCTTTCTATCCAAGATCTTAACGGTACCTCCTCGTCGTTAAATCTTTGGCTATCTCGTCTGGTTCTAACTCAATAATGTGGTTCGGGTTTTCACATATTTCTGAAGCATAGATATCTGAAAAAAACATTATGAACACGAGACATGCTTGGAGGTAATGCGAGTCTATAGGCCACATTTCCTATTCGGTCAAGAATCTCAAATGGACCAACAAATTTTGGATTGAGCTTTTCTCTCTTCCCAAATCTTGTGACTCAATTCCATGGCGCGATATGTAACAATGCATGATCCCCAATATTAAATTCCATGTCCTTTCGATGAAGATCCGCATAACTCTTTTGTCGATCATGTGCCGTTTGTATACGTTATTGAATCGTGTGAATCTTTTCTGTAGTTATGCGTACCAATTCTGGTCCCAACAACGTTGCTTCACCCACCTCATACCAACATACTGGAGAACGGCATTTTCTTCCATACAGCGCCTCGAATGGAGCCACACCTATACTTACCTGATAACTGTTGTTGTAGGAGAATTCCACCAATGGCAAGTACTTATCCCAACTCCCTTTGAAATCTAGGACACAGAGTCTTAATAGATCTTCAAGAGTTTGAATAGTCCTCTCTGATTGCCCGTCCATTTGAGGATGGTATGCCGAACTGAATCGTAAATCCGTGCCCATAGATTTCTGCAAGCTAACCCAAAATCATGAAGTGAATCTTGGGTCACGATTCGAAACTATGGATACTGGAATTCCATGCATTCTCACAATCTCAGTCACGTACATACTAGCAAGACGTTCAAGGGAATAAGTCTCTCGTATAGGCAAGAAATGAGCAGACTTGGTTAATCTATCAACAATAACCTAAATCGCATCTAAGCCTTGAGAAACCTTGGGAAGACCCGTAACGAAATCCATAGTAATGTGTTCCCACTTCCACTTCGGAATCTCAAGTGGTTGCAATGGACCCTTTGGCACTTGATGCTTCCCCTTTACACGTTTGACAAGTTAAACACCTCGAGATAAACTCTGCGATCTCTCTCTTCATATTGCTCCACCAAAATGTATGTCAAAGATCATGATACATTTTGGTACTCCCAGGATGGATTGCAAACGGTGTGTTGTGTGCCTCCGTCATAATTCTATGCTTCAAGTTAGAATTGTTAGGAACACAAAGTTTGGAGTTGACTCAAAGTATTCCTTCTTCATCGATTCTTGCTTTTGGAATAGCACCTTCTTGCACTTTTTTCTTCATAGGCATCAACTCCATGTTCGTAGCTTGAGCAACTTTAACTTTATCGATTAAAGTCGGTTCTACTCGTATGTTTGATATCATCACGTGGGTACTTGGAGCCTTTAACTCTATCTCCATCCTTTGCAAGTCATACAAAATGGGCCTTTGTGTTAACAACATTGCACTCGTACCCGCATATGATCTTCTACTCAATGCGTCAGCTACCACGTTTACTTTTTTAGGATGATATTGGATGGTATGATTGTAATCTTTCAACGGCTCGAGCCAACGTCGTTGCTGCATATTGAGTTCCTTTTGGATGAAGAAATATTTGAGGCTTTTATAATCTGTATAGATCTCCACTTTCTCCCCATACAGGTAGTGTCTCCATATCTTCAACGTGAAAACGACTGCTGCCAACTCCAAATCATGAGTAGGATAACTCCTCTCATATTCTTTAAGTTGTCGCGAGGCATAGGCTATGACTTTCCCATGTTGCATGAGAACACATCCTAACCCTTTTGCGAAGCATTCTTCAGAGATAACAAATCCATCCGAACCGGATGGTATTGCCGTAAGCAGTGCGAAATGAGTCTCCTCTTGAGTTCTTGAAAACTCTTCTCACAATCCTCGCTCCAACCAAATTTTGTATCTTTACGAGTCAGCTGAGTTAACAGAGTAGCGATTCGAGAAAATCCTTCCACGAATCTCCGATAATAACCAGCTAAGCCTAGAAAGTTACGTACTTCGGTCACCGACTTCGGTTGCTCCCAACTATGTATTGCTTCAATCTTCGCCGGGTCAACAAATACTCCATGTTTTGACACCACGTGCCCAAGGAATGCTACTTTCTCAATCCAGAACTCGCATTTCTTCAGCTTGGCATATAGCTTGTTATCACGAAGCCTTTGCAGTACCAACTTCAAATGGTGCTTATGATCTTCACGACTTTTGGAATAGATGAGGACGTCATCAATAAAGACATCAACGAACTGATCCAAATATTCCTTGAATACACGGTTCATCATATCCATGAAAGCAGCAGGAGCATTAGTCAATTTAAAAGACATGACTAAGAATTCATAATGCCCGTACCGAGTTCTGAAGGCAGTCTTTGGAATATCCTCACTTTTAATCTTCAGCTGATGATATCCAGAATGAAGATCGATCTTTGTAAAGAATTGTGCTCCTTGTAACTGGTCCAACAGGTCATCAATGCGAGGTAGCGGATACCTATTCTTGATAGTGACATGGTTCAATTCTCGGTAGTCAATACAAAGTCGCATACTCCCATCTTTCTTCTTTACGAATAACACAGGAGCACCCCAAGGAGATGTACTAGGATGAATAAAACCGATGTCCAACAACTCCTGTAGTTGAACCTTTAACTTCCGCGATCACCTCGTTCGGGTTTCTCGCATTTTGGGCAGTCACAACAAACGCCCTTCCAGGAACCACCGACTTTGACTTGTCCGAGACAACCTTTGGAGTCACCATCCTTTTGAACTTGGTTTCGCAACTAGATAATCTCTAGCTATATGACCTTCCTTTCCATAGTTATAACACACCTTAGATTATTGTGGGCAGTTTGGGCTGATGTGTCCCTCTTTCGCATTTGTAACAAACACCTAGGTGCTCGTTCTCCTCCCCAGAAAGCAGTTGATGTTTGTCCGACGCGTCTTCACGTTATCATTGTTGTACCTTCTCTTCTTGAAATATCCTCCCGACTCGCTCCTTCTATTATCATGGCCACGATTACCACCAGAGTGGTTACCGCTTTTGTCTGAATGTTTTCCTCCCTGCTTGTTTTCATTGCTCCGATGACCGCTGCCACCGGTATGACCCTGGTTGTGTTCCCTTGGTTGAATATACTCATTATCTCGCTCTAATAATTGAGCCCTGTTTACAACATCTTAATATAAAAAAAATTTATGAGAGATAAGATATTTCCGAATCTTGGGTTTTAGACCTCTCAGAAACATCCTTGTCATTCGTTCCTCATTCTCTACCAAATGAGGTGTAAACCTGGATAACTCAGCGAACTTCGCCTCATACTGGGACACCGTCATGTTGTTTTGTTCCAGTCTGATAAACTCTACCTCCTTCATATGACGAATACTTTCAGGAAAGTACTTGTCATTGAATAGTTTCTGAAACATTTCCCAAGACATGTTGAGTGCGGAAGGCTAGGTACGCTTCACAGACTCCCACCAGTAGTCTGCCTCACCGCGAAACATAAAGGTGGCGAATGGAACCTTCTGTTCTTTCGTGCATCCCAAGACATCAAATATTTTGGTAATTTGCATGACCTATGTTTCCGCCTTGATCGGATCCGGCTTTCCAATAAATTCTGGTGGTCCCAACTCCTTGAACTTCTTGGTGCACGAGTATCCCTCGTCTGATTTTGTATGAACTGCAAAAAGCTTCTAAACATCCCATCATTCATCATTTGCTCGGTAGTGTTGTTTACAAGAGGAATATTGCCTTCCTGTTGCACGTTCCCCTGGGTGGTGATTAAAGGTGTCTCCACTGTCTCATTCACTCCATTGTTAATATTTCCCGCTGCCATTCTTAAATACTGCTATAAAACAAGTATTAATTAACAAATTAACATTTCACATATTAACCATATGCTCTGACTGACCAACCAAATAACAAATAAGGTCATACTAGCGAAGGAATTTCTCGACTCTCCCCTCCTAGTTCTTGTCTCACATCTCAGCTAGGGATCATATCTTTAAACTTTGATACCAACTGTGACGCCCCCAAAATAGGTATACATCGCCCATTCTGAGTCGCTAAAATACATGGTACATAAATAAATACAACTTTAGTAATATAATTGTCGTGCAAAATACGACAACGCCTATACTGTGAGTTTGAATACAAATATTGTCTAATAGACAATATACAAACTCAAAAGGAGTCCTCATTACAATTATTGATACACTATTTTACAAAATAGTGAGGACTACTAAAACAACTATCTTGAATCATCACTCCATACCCCGGCTAGTTCCTGCTAAATTCTCTCCTCCTGAGAAGAACAATGGAACACAAAGTAAAAGGGTGAGCTCAACTAGCCCAGTAAATAATATTATGACTAAGATAATATACAACAAATTATCATTAGTCTTCAACAGGGAAAAATCTGATAAAATATAATAGACAACAAGTTTTAGATCAATAACTGCAGCAGAAATATCAATCCATTAGAAGAGTCAAGTAGAGAATGAATTCTACTATCTTCTAAGATTTAAAAGTCCATCATCAATATTTTTTCCTTGTAACATCAATCAATATACATCTTGAATCAAATATTCATCTTAGCACTACAGGCCAAAGATATTCATTTGTATCATCAGTTGGTCATGTTCATCTCAACACGTGTTTATCTTTGCACTACGGGCCAAATATATTCATCAGTTAATCATTCATCTTTGCACTACAGGCCAAAGATATTCAGTAATATCATCATTTAGGACTGAGGATGATGAAAAATATCTTAAAGAAAATGAATCCAGTGAGATAAAAGAATAAATATTAGGGATTTGTATTACAGTTTATCCAAGTTCAATAATACTCCATAATAACCAATTGTGAAGTAAAATTCAAAAATAAAGATCAAAACATGGATACAATCAAAGATAGTAACCATAATAGACATCTTGGACAAAAAGGAATTTTTTTTTTTAGGTGAATAGTCTTAGTATTGAATGAATAGTGCCAGGTATCGTGAATAGTCTTGTATCGTGAATAGTAATCCCGACACAAAAAGTTTCAAATTTGATAAAAAGTTCAGACCAATATTTTGGATAATGATATTGAAAGAAATAATATCATTTACGAAGAAAAAACATCCCTAACCTCAAAATAATAATACTTCTGTTCGGAATATCGGTTGTAAGGCCGAAGGAAATTTGCACTGAATAGCAACTCTCAAAGTATCTAAATACTCACAAAAATACGCTCGATAATATAGAGAGAAAGAAAACTTGTTTCTGGTGTGATTTTCAATTCTAACCTGCGCCTATTTATAGAAAAATGCTAGAACGCCAAAGGAGACTAAAATAATATTATTTATTCCTTCACTTCTACGCCCACCCATTTTGATCAAACAAAACAACCAATTCTGAAATTTTTTGGCAGCCCACATGTTTAAAACAAAAGTGGGTCCCACCCAATTTTAATAAAAATTATTTTATTTTTCAAAACTTCAATAATGCATAGAAAATAGCCCGTTTATCAGAAAAATACGAATTTTATGTCCATTCCACACGAAATCGAATTCTCTACAACTTTGTAGCTTTAAGTGTTTCCAAATTCCAAACAGAAAGTATACGAAATCCACAAAAGGATGATTTTTAATACTTTTAATCCGACAAAATACTGATAAAACACCTCAGCATTAATTCCTTCATTTATAACCACATAAGTAAATAAATCCATCACTTATATCCACATCAAATAAATATTTCCTTTATCATATAAATCAATAATTAATTATTCACAAATAATATTACAGAATCACAGTAATGACAACCAGGCAGTTTCCAGTAAAGAGGGGGCTTTCCGATAATGACTTCTCCTTACTGGCGCGCAATTAGGTGACCAAACCTCTCCTTGATGAACTTTCTAGACATTGCCAATAATGTTATCTAATAATATTATTCAAATAATATGAATTATTGATCCGATAATGAGAAATCTTTGTGCAATAACAATTATTGAAACAACAATAATATAAAATATCAACGCGACAATTATTGAATCAATAAAATAAAATATTGAGCGATAATTATCGTAACAATTATTGAGTAGTGCCTTTCTTACGTAAGAATCAATAATTCAAAAATATCGTGCAAAACGGTGGTGCTATCACTGCGCATCCGCGCCAGACATCGTATTTTAACCACCGGGTATTCCAACAATGTTAGTGGTAACGACTACGCCGTTATTTGTAAAAACTCAAATTTGTCATTTTCTTCATCCGACCATTATCCGTTATAGGGCCCACAAATGGTTGCACCGTCGTACGAATATTACCTGACAACAAGAATATTCCACGACCAAACAAATATTTCCCGACAAAAATGAATATTTTATAACCACTTGCTTATTTTGCAAAATTTGCACATTTCACCCATAACCAAATCATTATATCAAATTAATTCCTTATTATTCACAATAATAAATAGAGGAAATTCGATTTTATTCATTAAAAAATTGGGGTCTTACATTCATCGTTTAACAACTCATCTGTTACTACGAGTCACTATGATCACGTGTTGATCTTCTTATCATTCTCTCTACGATTATAGTCTTAGGTACTCCTACCTAAGGTTTATAACCTATCAGCTTTGATACCAACTTGTAACTTCCCGAAATCCGGTCTATCTTCACACCCGGATTCCGTACGTCACGAGCACATCATTCATCCAACATACATCATTATATACTGAAATATAACAACATACACTCTCATATCCCAGGTTCTGGAAACCTTATAACCTCTTTCATTATAATTAATGGTAATTACATTATTCATTTCATCTTACAAGAGTGACTTTTATCCGCCACCAAGGATACATAACAGTTCATTAAACTACTCTATAATTCAATTTCATCTTTTTACATTACAAGTCTTCACTTGATCTTCTCGCTCATTCACCTTCTGAATGGTACTTCATCTGGATACCGTCAGTTTGATCTTTATGGGATCCTTAAGTTCTTCTAACCTTGTTCGCTGAAAATTGTTTTTCATTTAAAGCAAGAGTGAGGATTCAATTGCCCAGCAAGTCATAACAGTTGAACAAACAACTTCAGAATTAAAACATTTCTTTAGAACTTCCATAACCGAACAAAGGTTATGAAACATCTTGAATAATAGGAATAGTCTCGATTGCTATCATCTTAAAACATTAGTCATTTTCACTTTGAAATATTTTCATTCCTCTACCTTTTTCATACACATCCTGTCTGGCTAGAATCATTAGCACAGACTTAACAATAACGGTTCATGTAGAAACATAACATACTTGTATTGAACAACTCAATCACATAACAGTTCATATCATAGAAACACCGAAGTATTCAAATTGTGGCTCAAGGCCTCATATGTTCTACCACCTTGTACTAATATCGTACATTCGAACATAGACAGAACTTCTCAAGTTCAACATCTGAGAAGTTTAAGAAACTAGCATTCATGTAATATGAACGAAGTTAGGAACCTTGCCTTGCCTTACGCCCAACTACAACTTATGCTGAACTGCTAATTCCAATTCCTATATAACACATAAGGAGAAAACATAAACACCAATTAGTCATATATTGAACTTATGCATTGGTTTACTTAACTTTACTTCTTAGGGTTCGCGTTGTTGCAATATAAGTTTACGCAACTAACTTCTTTTACCAGTTTACGGCTTCATGACATACGAAGATGTCTTACTCAATGTTCATCATCTTGGATGATTTATATTCTTATCTTCTTCTTATAACTTCTCTAGGACTCAGCACACATCGCGTCTCTGCTAGTAGTCCATATGGTACTCTAAGTGGTTTCCCACAAACAACCAACAAAAAGTTCCCATCTCATCTACACTGCCATCACAGTGAGTTAGATCGGTTGCCAGTTTCGTATATACCTTCGCTCTCTAAAGGAATTGTTTAGCCCAGCTCCCATATGTCAACCATCAAAGTTACGATTGTACCACAACCTAACTTCTCTTAACTTATACGAACTATTAAACTATAATGTTCGATTAAGTCAATTTCTTATTCCTTACGACTTTCTGACAACTAAATGACATCCCTCAGGATTCATTCCTTATCGACTCACATTCGGCTTTCATTAATCTTATTACCGTTTGTTACGGCTTTCTTGATAATTTATATCTTATTAATGCTTTCGTTATTCATTACTTTCTTGATCTTTTAATCTCTTTCAATCATTTCATTCAACATGTAGTAAAGGTTTAAATTACTTGATTAAGTGTTACATTCGATGAACTACACGTTCATTAGCTTTCGTTACACTTCCCCTAGGTTTTGAGCAGTTAAAAGCTCATTACCGGGCTTTTTCCCTGCACCGGCGATGCGGTGCCACTCTCTTCTTTATCTCTCGTGCCGTGGCGTGAGTTGGTAGTACTCGGCTCCCTTGTCTAGCGCTGCAGCACCACATTATAAGGCATGACTGGCGCCGCGGCGCCATGACCTAGAAAATTTTCTAAGTGTTAAATTTAATTTGAGACGCTTACTTCCCGATCTCATAACTCCTTCGTTATAACTCGGAACGAGGTCGTTCCAAAGCCATTCTCTTCCTTATCTTATGTACTTCAATACCACTCAGATAGAACTTCGTTCTGAATCCGTTAACATGCCATTTGATTGGTTTGATCCTCACCCTTTATTCATTTTATGTTTTTAACGCTCTTCATTCGTTCGTCCGTAATTCGGTCATCCGAACTCGGAACTCTTTCGTTCTTGAGTCCACGACTCACGTTTCCTATGTTCTCTTACTTTCTTATGAAACCCTACCCACTCGGGTTCATTTACTAACTTTCTAATTTTTGTTTGTCTTTTACATAATTTTCGCCATAACTTCGTTATAGCTAAGTTTTAATCCATTTTTCATGAACATTTCTACCATTCTTTACCAAGCAATACACATCTAACTTATACGCGATGGTTTTAAACTTTCCATCAACAACAATTATCCTACGATGGTTTTAAATTTGTCCATCAACAACGTTCTTCGTGTTCTTCGCGTGTTCTTCGTTCGTTCTTCATTTTCATCGATATTTTGGATTACGATTTCACTTTTTATTGGAATTTGATGTTATAGAATATCATTCCTTACTTATTTCACCTACTCATTCATATAATCCACTCGGATCGTTCTAATTCATTACGAATCTTATATTTCCTTAAGAAATTTATAAATTAAATTTCTAATTTTTATTTCTTTGTTTTCTCATGATTTCAATCATATGAAATCATTTCTAACATCTTTTACTGGTTATTCTCATTTAGCTAGGTTTTTGAACATAAAAACTTAAGAAAATTTATTCGAGATAAGATTTTGGATTTCCTTTCTCCTTTAATCTTCTCCCGTCGGACAAAGTTTGTACACGGCCTAGCTTTTCCTCCTCCTCCTTCTTCTTCTCATCCGACCTCTCTCTCTCTCTCTCTCACAAGTGTTGGATTTTCAAAATCCCAAATAAATGATTTAAGCTTACTATTTATAGAAAACCAAGGCTAGGGGTATTTTAGTCATTTTGCCCTCCTTAACCTCCTGACTACTCACACCTCCATACTATTCCCACCTCCTCAATACACCTCCTTACTATTCACGAAACTTCCCTTGGAAGTTTCGTGGTTCCGTCTTTCGGGTTTCGTCCGACAGTTTTAAAAACTGCGATTCTCGAAATTCAAATATTTTTGGATATTTCGTCTTTCCTTTACCGATTAACTTTTACGTATTCGTCAAATTTTCAAAAAATTGAAAAACTCTTTTTGGCGTTAAGCATTTTCCTTCACGTTTAACCCTAGCCTAGTTAAACGAGTGAAAAGTACATAACAATACTTTTTGTCATTTTTATTTCGTTCGATTTCTGCACGTTTTTTGAGAAAAACTTTTATCGGCTTATTTAACTTTTCACTACATATTATCGTCAAATCTTTTGATAGAATGTCATTTCGACATACCGAACTCTCAGAACGGCCTAGGTTATTCGAACCCTAACCCTTAGGGTTTCGTCGGGTGAATAGTGTCTATTTTGTCTTTTTTCCCGAAAAGTATTTTGTTCCCGAAATTTTTTTATTTTAGTCTTGAAAATTCTTATTCGTTCAGTCTAGCTCGTAGCCAGAATCCTCCCGATTTATAATCATCCTAGGTTATAGAACGATTAATAAACACATAGCACATAATAGTATTAATAAAAATTCATTTTATTAATAACTAATTCTTTAAACTTAAATTTTGAACAATCCGGATTCTCCGGGTTGTTAAACTAACCCCAAGTGGTGGAGTTATATGAAAATAGCCTAAAACCGAGAGCAAATATGTTTGGATGGACATATTTGTTTTTCTTTTTCTTTTTGGGTATTTTTCAACTTAATTGGTTCACACTTTAAGGTCATAGTAAATACATATATAATATTGTTACACTGTCCAAAATTATATATTTATATAAATGTCAAACCTTGCAAAACTTAAATTATTTGTCATGTATTCTTAATGTTGAGATTCATCTATAGGCAAAGAACCTTGGAGATACAATTAAAGTTGGCAATCATGCATCCCTGCAGGATTATGAAAAATTAATGATTTTTATTCTGTATCATCTCCATGAAAAATTAAAATATGATTACATTACAGTAAAAGATTCACTTGTCTTATGAAATGATTTAAAGGGAAGATATGAGAATCAAAAATTTGTAATCCTCCCAAAAACTCGTTATAATTGGTTGCACCTGAAGTTGCAAGATTTTAAAAGTGTTGAGTGAGAACAATTCTACATTTTTTAAAAAATAATCTCACTATTAAAATTATGTGAAAAAACACTGATGAAGACATGTTAGAGAAAATATTTATTATATTTCATGCCTCGAATATGCTTCTGCCGCAGCAATATCGAGTAAGTTCACAAAATATTCCCTGCAGCGATAAAGGAAACTATGTTCCCAGAAGTGATATTATGTCTTCTAGTGACTGTACAAAATAATGAGTTTTTGCTGAAAAACTAACAATCTCGCCCTACTGATTCTACTACATTCCCTAAAGTGAATGGAACCTCATTTGATAATCATAGAAGAAATTATGGTTGTGGTTGCGGGAGTAGGCGTGAAAAGAACAATCAATATAGAAAAGGGAATGTGTATGTCGTACTCCTAAACATTTGGTAGATTTGTACCAAGACTCCATAAAAGAAAAGGAAATGGAATTGAAATAAACTTTATTGATCATAATGATCCTGAAGATCCCATGAATTATTTTGACTTTTCAAATAGAGTGGATATAACTAATTTTGATATCTATGATTTCCTTGATGATGTTGATAGAAATGTTCATCCCAATTAATTATTTTTATTTATTGTATTATGGCATTATAATAAGTATTTTTTATTATGTGTTTTATTTATGTTTCAAGTAATAAAGTTAAATTTATGTTTTTGCATATATAAAGATGTATGGACCAAAAGCTCATCAAACTTAAATAAAGGCTCTGTAAGAGCGATTATTCATCAAACTTAATTAATGTCTCTGGATGAGCGATTATAATGTTGTCAAAGGGCATAAAACTTTGTATTGATAATTCTTTATATTCTTCTGAGATAAGAAGAAATTTGCTCAACTTTAAGGATATACGTTATAATGGTTATTATATTGAAATCAATAACGAAGGTAGTGAAGAATTTTTTTTATATTACTTCAATAGTATCATGTCAGAATCTCATATTAGAAAAACTGTCTATTTTCTCTTCTAGGTTATATTATACTAAAATGAGAATAGTTGAAACAAATGTTATAATACACCAAAAGTGTGCAATACACCAGAAGTGTTCGGATTCAAATATTTTTATGATTTGGCATGATCATCTAGGATCAATAATGATGCATTAAATTATTGAAAACTCTCATGAACATCCCTTAAAGAACTAGAAGATTCAATTACATGTTGATTATATCAAAGTAAATTAATTACCAAATTATCACATTTAATTATTATTATTTAGTGTTCATCTTTCTAAGAAAGAATTCAGGGTGATGTATGTGAACCAATACACCCACATTGAGGTATATTCAAGTATTTTATTATTTTTCTTGATGCATTAACCAGATGGTCATATTTATGTTAAACATCATGTTGCACATACACATACTCAAAATGGTGTAGCTGAATCACTTATAAAGAGACTTCAATATATTGCATGACCTTTGATTATGAAATCAAAAGTACCTTTTCATGCTTGGGGTCATGCTATTTTACATGTTGCATCATAACCTTAACATGTGATGTTCTTTCCTTAAAAAACACGTTTCAAGGATTGCCATTGTTAATGAAATTGTTTTCCCACCATTAGGGGGAGAAAAGTCATTGCCTGAAGCACGACGTGAGATCGTTGCCTGAAGCACGACGGAAGATTAATTGAAATATTTCAGCGTTATTTAATCTTGATCCTCATACAAATCAATATGAACCAGAAGTTCAAAGGATTCTACATTTGCAATGAATTGCAAATCAATTACTAGAATTATTCACCGATAATAAGGAAATAGTGATATTTCACATTCTAGCTACTAATACTCTAGCAGGGATTGAAGTCCCTGAAGGATAAAAAGTTAATACAGCAGCAAATTGAATCAAAGTCACACCTGAAACGTGAAAGAATGATCAGTGTTAAAGATAAAATTCCCCAGAAGAAGAAAGTATAAGAAAAATAAGCTGCAGCCTATAAAGAGGCTATACCCATGAAACAGGCTAAAAAAATTGTTGATCTATATAAAACTTATGAACAAAAATCTCCTGTAAATAAAACTCTTGAAGCGTTATCCTGTAAGATCCCAACTTTTTATGAATAAAGATTTAATTTTATCTAAATATTATTTTGAATAATAAGGTGTGATCTGATATAATGTTATAGTTATGGGTGATATGTGCAAATTTTACAAAGTAAGCAAGTTGTCATAAAATATTCGTTTGGTCGGAGAATATTCTTTTTGTCGGGAATTTTCGTACGACGACACAATCATTGGTGGACCCCACAACGAAATAACTGTCGGATATAGAAAGCAACATAAATAACCTTTTTATAAAAATAACGGTAAAACTTTTACCGTTAAACTGTTGAAATATCCGGTGATAAAAGTACAGTAATATGCGTTGTTGCACAGTAGCACACAGTATTACACAGTATCTCTGATTATTGATGCTTACGTAAAAAGTCACCCAATTTTATTCAATTATTGCAACAGTAGTTGTTGCATAGTACCTCATATTATTAATTCAATTATTGTCACAATATCATCTGCACAATACTTTATATTATTAAATCAATAATTGAGACAACACATTTATTCATATTATTATTTGCATTATTGACAACGTCTAGAAAGTCATGTCGAGGAAAGGGGTTAGGTTATTTAATTGTGCGCTAATATGGAAAAATCCTTATCGAAAAGCCTCCTCTTTCCTAGGAATGATCTGGTTGTCAATATTGTGAGTTATAATATTAATGATGAATAATTATTAAAAGATTAAAAATGTGTTTATTAAAGATAAGTGCTTTGTGGTAAATATTTATTCAATTTTTTTGATATAAATAGAGGGGTTTGTCATGAGGCGTTTGTTGTAAGTTTGACTTATTATTCTATGGGAAGATGTACTAATTTTTCGGATCGTCGGTTGTGGTTTTAATAGTAAATCAATATGGACAGTCGGTTATGGTTTTAATAGTAAATAGATATGGATCGTCGGTTGTGGTTTAATAGTAAATCAATTTGGACCGTCAGTTGTGGTTTTAATAGTAAATCAATATGGACCGTCCGTTTTAATAGTAAATCAATCTGGATCGTCTGTGAATCAGTTACTATTTAGTCCATTCTCCTATAAATAGAAGCTTATTTCTTTTTTTATTCTCACCAATTCACTAAGACTCACAAGAGAAGCTATAAAGAGAGAAACTATAGAGAGAAAGAAGAAGAGTATTTTGTTACTTCAATATTGCAGTATCCAATCTTCTACAAAGGTAAGGGGTATTATTTCTTTCGTATTATAAGGAATATTATTTTTATTCAATATTCGTAAGAAATATTATTTTCTTCCATACTCTATTGTATGTAAGTAATATTATTTCGTTTCATATTCCTAAATCTACACTTATTTTGATAAGTATTGCTTTTATATTCCTTGAAATTAGTAGAATATCATTGAGTTTTGCGCTTCATCTAGTATCATTTCATTGAAATATTGGTCTGAACTTTCCTATTAAATTTTACTATATTCATTCGGGGTACTATTCACTCAGGGTACCATTCACTCGGGATACTATTCACGACAAAAGTGATTTCTTTTCTGTCCAAATTATTTTTGATACATGAATATCATTCTTGAATTTTACTCCACAATTAGTTATCATGTTGATAATTTGGACATTCTTGAACTCTGAATAAATTGAATTATAAATTTCTAATATTTATCCTTGATCTCACTTGATTAATTCCTTATATCATTATCTTAATCCTCATTCTTATGTTGTGGTAAAAGTTATCTTTGGCCCGTAGTGCATAGATGGACTGTTGATTGCTATGATTATGACCAAAAATTTTATAATGGTATAATCATGACCTGTAATGTTACACATAAATGATGTGGTGAAAGTCCTCTTTGGCCCGTAGTGCATAGATGGACAGTTGTTTGGCATGATCATGACCACTTGTGATACTAACGAATATCCTTGGCCCGTAGTGTATGGATAATTCGATGATTTGAAATGTTTATTGATTGGTATTACAGGGATAAAATATTGATGATGAATTTTTAAATCATAGAAGATAATAGACATCATTCTATACTTGACTCTTCTAATGGATTGTTGTTTTCGCTGCAATTATTGATCTAAAACTGGTTGTCTATTGTATTCTATCAGATTTTCCTTGTTGAGGACTAAAGATAATTTTTTTATATTATCTTAGTCATAATATTCTTTATTGGGCTAGTTGTGTTCACCATTTTCCTTTTGGTTCCATTGTTCTTTTCAGGAGGCGAGAATATAGCTGGGACTAGTCGGGGAGTGGAGTAATGGTTCAAGATGGTTTTTATAGTAGTCCTCACTATTTTGTAAAATAGTGTAACAATAATTGTAATGAGGACTTTATTTGAGTTTGGATATTGTCTACGAGACAATATTTATTTTGAAACTCAGCTATTGTGCTGTGGTATTTGTAAGACCCCAACTTTTATAAATTAAGAGGAATTTTCTATAAATATCATTTTTGAATATTATGGAATGAATTTGATATAATGTTATAATTGTGGGTAATATTTATAAATTTTCAAAAGCATAAGTTGTTATATAATATTCGATTGGTCATGGAATATTCGTGACGACCAAGACAATCATTGGTGGACCCCACAACGGAATTATTGTCGGATTGAGAAAATGACAAAAAATATTTTTATGAAAGTAACAGCGGAGGTTTTATAGTTAAAACTGTTGAACTACTTTAGTAGTAAAAGTACTGATGTCTGCGCGTGGTTGCGTAGTAGCACACAGTATTGATTATTGATGCTTGTGTGAGAAGTCGATCGATTTTGTTCAATTATTGCTATAGTAATTGTTGCATAGTATCTCATGTTATTTGATTCAATTATTGTCGATATTTTATATATTATTAAATCAATAATTGAGACGACAAAGTTATTAATATTATTATTTGCAATATTAACGATGTCTAGAAGTTACATCGAGGAGAGGTTTGGTCACTAATTACGCTACCAATAAGGAGAAATCCTTATTGGAAAGCCCCTCTTTCACGGGGGCGACACAGTCGATTAATGTTGTGAATTATAATAAAGGTGATAAATGTTTTTAAAATTATTAAGGTGATTTTTTATGAAGTTTTGCTTATTTTATGGACCCCCATTTATCTATTTTTCAAAATAATATGTAAAAAATTATTTAAAAGTGGGGCCCACATGTGGGGGCCACATGTGGCACATGTGGGGGCCACATGTGGCACATGTGGGCCCCATATGTGTTGAAAAAATGATTTTTGAATTGGGGTGGGAGGGAGTTACGTAAAGGGGAGGGAATTTATATATATATAATGTGTGTGTGAGTGAAAAATGGTGGAAAAGTGATAGTATGAAAGTGATGGGTGTAAGATAGGTGTGTGTGTATGTGTGATAGTGAAAGGTGTATGGTGTGTGTGTGTGTGTGTAAGAGTGTAGTGAAAGTGATGTGTGGGTGGGAAAGTGAATATTGTGTATGAATATATATATATAATGGGTATATATATATATATGTATATATATGATGAAAGTGATTTTGGGGGGTGGGGGTTTGATGTTGGTTATGGGGGGAGAAAAAAAAATCAAGTGGTATATATATAATATTGATATATATTATTTGAAAACATGTGTTTATATATATATTGTATTTTATTTTTTTTGGTTTTGTTTTTATAGAATGGTTGATTGAATTGTGAACATCCATAAATCTGCAGAATTATTTCGTCCATGAACAGTGCTCTTCCATTCTCCTATAAATAGAAACTCATTCCTTCATTATTTCTTACGAATTCACTGAAACTCTAGAGAGAGAAAATTATAGAGAGAAAGAAGAAAAGTATTCTGCTACTTCCCTACTCTTATATCTAGTTTCTTTTACGGTAAGGGGTATTATTTCTTTCGGTATAATCATGACCGTAATGTTACAAATGATGTGGTAAAAGTCCTCATTGGCCCGTAGAGCATTGATGGACAGTTGTTGTCATGATCATGACCATTGATGAATACACGAATGTCCTTGGCCCGTAGTGCATGGATAATTTCTGGGCGTGATACTAAAGAATATCCTTGGTAGTAGTGCGGGGGTGATTCGGTGATGTGAATTATTTATTAAAATTTGAGTCCCAATGATAAAAGTGATGAAAAACCTTTTAAATCATAAAAGATAGTAGATTTTATTCTCTACTTGACTCTTTTAATGGATTGCTTGTTCCGCTGCAGTTAAACTTGATGTTGTTATATTTTATCAGTTTAACACTGTTGAAGGCTAATGATAATTTATTCTGCATACCAGGTGCGTACCCTAATTTTGAGGGCAAAATTTCATAAGAAGGGGATGTTGTAAGACCCCAACTTTTATAAATAAAGATGAATTTTCTATAAATATCATTTTGGAATATTATGGAATGAATTTGATATAATGTTATAATTGTGGGTAATATTTATAAATTTTGCAAAGTACGCAAGTTGTTATATAGTATTCGATTGGTCGGGGAATATTCGTTTTAATAGGGAATATTAAATGCGGCGACACAATCATTAGTGGACCCTACAACGGAATTATTGTGGGATTGAGAAAATGACAAAATATTTTTATGAAAAGAATAAATGGAGGTTTTATAGTTAAAGCTGTTGAACTACTCGGTAGTAAAAAATAAAGATGTCTGGCGTGGTTGCATAATAGCACACATTATTGATTATTGATGCTTATGTGAGAAGTCAGTCAGTTTTGTTCAATTATTGCTATAGTAATTGTTGCATAGTATCTCATGTTATTTGATTCAATTATTGTCGATATTTTATATATTATTAAATCAATAATTGAGACAACAAAGTTATTAATATTATTATTTGCAATATTAACGATATCTAGAAGTTCTGTGAAGGAGAGGTTTGGTCACCTAATTGCGCGCCAATAGGGAGAAATCCTTATTGGAAACCCTCTCTTTCCTGGGAACGACCTGGTCGATTAATGTTGTGAATTATAATAAAGGTGATAAATATTGTTAAAATTATTAAGGTGATTTTTTATGAAGTTTTGCTTATTTTATGGACCCCCATTTATCCATTTTTCAAAATAATCGGTAGAAAATTATTTAAAAGTGGGGCCCACATGTGGGGGCCACATGTGGGGCCCATATGTGTTGAAAAACTAATTTTTGAAATGGGGTGGGAGGGAGTTACGTAAAGGGGAGGGAATTTATATATATATGTATATGATGTGTGTATATATATAATGTGTGCGTGTGTGGAAAATGGTGGAAACGTGATAGTATGAAAATGATGGGTGTAAGATAGGTGTGTGTGTGTGTGTGTGATAGTGAAAGGTGTATGGTGTGTGTAAGAGTGTAGTGAAAGTGATGTGTGGGTGGGAAAGTGAATATTGTGTGTGAATATATATATATATATATATATATATATATATATATATATATATGGGGTATGATGAAAGTGGGGGGGGGGGTGGGGGTTTGATGTTGGTTATGGGGGGAGAAAAAAAAATCAAGTGGTATATATATAATATTGATATATATTATTTGAAAACATGTGTTTATATATATATATATTATATTTTATTTTTTTTTGGTTTTGTTTTTATAGAATGGTTGATTGAATTATGAACATTCGTAAATCTGCAGAATTATTTCGTCAATGAACAGTGCTCTTCCATTCACCTATAAATAGAAGTTCATTCCTTTAAATGAAGTTCATTGAAACTCTAGAGAGAGAGAAAATTATAGAGAGAAAGAAGAAAATATTACGCATTACTTCCCTACTCTTATATCTAGTTTCTTTTACGGTAAGGGTATTATTTCTTTTGTATTCATGAAGAGAACTTTTGTTATTCCATTCGTTATTAATCATTGGAATATCCCATCTCATGCATTTATGTTGGACTGATCCGTCTTTATTATTACATTGGAATATCACATCATGCGTTTTTAGGACGGACGATTCCGTCTTTATTATTTCGTTGGAATATCACATGCATGCATTTTACGCTTGGGACACGGTTCCGTTAATTATTATTACTGTTGGAATAACGTTTCACGCTTGGTTCCGAATTAATTATTATTCTCATTGGAATCGCATCTATCGCATGCCTGGTGATTTCTTTTGTTATTCCATTCCTTATTATACTTAGTTGGTTAAAATTTTGACTTATATACTCTATGAAATTAGTGGAATATTCTTGATATTTGTGCTTCATCCAGTATGTTTTCATGGAAATATTCTTCTAAGCATTCTGGAATTTTACTGCACAAAGCAGTATCATGTTGACAACTTGAACGTTATTAGTTCCTGAATAAATTTATTCTTGAACTTGTTTTATTGAATTCTTATATCATTGTCATCATCCTCATGTTTATATTTTTTGAAAGTCATATGTGGCCTGTAGTGCATAAATGGACTTGGTATGATTATGACCAGGGATTATTTGGTATAATCATGACCGTAATGTTACAAATGATGTGGTAAAAGTCCTCATTGTCCCGTAGAGCATTGATGGACAGTTGTTGGCATGATCATGACCATTGATGAATACACGAATGTCATTGGCCCGTAGTGCATGGATAATTTCTGGTCGTGATACTAAAGAATATCCTTGGCCGTAGTGCATGGGTGATTCGGTGATGTGAATTATTTATTAAGCTGAGTCCCAGCGATAAAAGTGATGAAAAACCTTTTAAATCATAAAAGATAGTAGATTTTATTCTCTACTTGACTCTTTTAATGGATTACTTGTTCCGCTGCAGTTAAACTTGATGTTGTTATATTTTATCAGTTTAACACTGTTGAAGGCTAATGATAATTTATTCTGCATTATCTTAGTCATAATATTTCTTACTGGGCTAGTTGAGCTCACCCTTTCTTTCACTTTATTCTCTTGAGTGAAATGAGAACTTATATTTGGGACGAGTCGGGGAGCGGAGTGATGGTGGGATGATAGTATTAGCTAGTAGTCCTCACTATACATTAAATAGTGTGACAATAAATGTAATAAGTAATTATTTTGAGAGTGGATATTATTTAGAAGACATGATTTATATTTAAACTCACAGCTCTCTTGTTGTATAATTAAGATTGTATTTATATTTTGTACCATGTATTTGGCGACTCGAGAATAGGTGATGTATACCTATTTTGGGGGCGCGTCAGATTAGTATCAAAGCTTAGGGATATGATCCCTGGCTAAGATGTGAGACTAGAACTGGGAGGGGAGAGACGGGGAATTCCTTCGCTAGTATGACCTACTTAAATTTATTTGGTATTTAATTGATTGGTTAGAGTTTAGAGCTAATATGTTACATGTTAACTAACCCTTGTTTTGTGGCAGTATCTAAAAATGACATCGGAGAATGTTGAGAATAGCAATGGAGCATAGGAGACCGTTGAGTCTCCACATATCAATTATCAGGAGAATGTGCATCAGGAAGGCGACAATCCTCATGCAAACAACAACACTGACCAAATGATGAATGATTGATTTTTTAGAGGCTTTATGAAATTCATGCAACATCAGGCGAGAGCGACTCCTGTCCAAAATATAGGTGGAAACACTGGAAACTCTCGAACGGTCACCGCTAACCAGTTCAAGGAGTTGGGACCACTGGAGTTTATTGGAGAGCCAAAACCACTTAAGGCGGAAGCATTGGTAAAGCAGATCACCAAGATATTTGATGTCTTGGGATGCTCAAAGGAGCAAAAGGTTCCCTTCGCCACCTTCATGTAGCGTGAAGAGGCAGATTACTGGTGGGAATCTGTAAAACGTATCCAGCCTGACGCACTCAAGATGTCTTGGGAGAAGTTCCAATAGCTATTCAACGACAAGTACTTTCCCGAGAGTATTCGTCACATGAAAGAGATGGAGTTTATCAAGTTCGAACAAAATAATATGACTGTGTCATAATACGAGGCTAAATTTGCGGAGTTATCCGGAAGATGCATCCCATTTGGTCGATAATGAGGAGCGAATAACGCAAATGTTTTTAAGAGGTTTGAAACCCGAGATACGTCAACATCTTATTTCTCATAAAGCGTGTGTTTGTATTCAAATGTTGTAAATAGGGCTCGATTATTTTGGAGCGCAGAATGAGTCAACGTATGAAGAAGAAAGCGGTAACAACATGAAAATACCGGTGGTATCGGTCATCTGAGCGGTGATAACAAACGTGGAGGAATCAACATGCGTAAATGGTAACCACATCGGTGGTAATCATGGCAAGACGGTAAAAATGGACATTTCAAGAAAAGGAGATTAAACAATAATGAAAAGACGTTAGCACCAAAGAACCGTGGTTAAGGAAGGAGAACGACCACCTATCATATGCTTCAAATGTGGAGGGAGGGACATATCATCCAAATGCGCGCGATGCCATCCAAAGCGTGTTATAATTATGGAAGAGAAGGTCACCTAGCCCGATTTTGTCGTTCACCGAAGACGAGTTCAGCTAGGATGGAGGCACCAAAGGTCGTCCTAGAAAAGTCAAAGTCGGTGGTGCAAGAGAGAGAATTTGTCGTGACCTCCCAGAAAGCAAGGAACCCAAACGAGGTCATCATGGGTAAGCTTATCATAAACTCTAGCGAAGTCTATACCTTATTTGATACCGGTTCTACCCATTCTTTTATTTCTCCTACTTGCGCTCAACGATTAAATTTGACTCCGGAGAAATTAGATTTTGACTTATCTGTTGAAACTCCGTTGGGAGAAACCTTCATTACATCCACTATTTATAAGTTTTGTTTGGTTCAAATTGGTACCCTCACATTACCTGTAGATCTTATTTCATTAAAAATACTTGTATTTGATGTGATTCTAGGGATTGATTGGTTAACTACTCATCATGCAAATATTGATTATTTTCGTAAGGTTGTTAGCTTTCATATTCCTAACCAACCTATTATGTGAAATCAAGCAACCAAACCATTAAATCAATCACTGTCATCTAAAGCCATAAAGATATTCATTTATTAAAAAATGGATGTCAAGCTTTCTTAGCTCATGTCACGGATCTAAACAAAAATACGTCAGTTTTGAATGATATTTCTATTGTTAATAAATTCCCTGACGTATTTCCTGAAGAACTTCCTGGCCTACCCCTAGAGCATGAAATTGAATTTTGTATCGACCTTTAACCCGGTACAAAACCCATTTCTAAAGCCACATATCGAATGGCTCTTATTGAACTTCAGGAGTTAAAAACCCAATTGCAAGAATTGTTAGATGTTGGTTTCATTCGTCCTAGTACGTCTCCTTGGGGTGCTCCTATTCTATTCGTGAAAAAGAAAGACGAGAGTATGCGACTTTGTATTGATTATCGGGAGTTGAATCATGTCACCATAAAAAATAGGTACTCATTGCCACATATTGATGACCTGT
The DNA here is from genome assembly GCA_020205605.1 of Panax ginseng. Lineage (NCBI taxonomy): Eukaryota > Viridiplantae > Streptophyta > Magnoliopsida > Apiales > Araliaceae > Panax > Panax ginseng. The sequence continues at coordinate 55,929,290 of CM035140.1, forward strand.
TTGACCAGTTGCAAGGCGCCAAATTCTTTTGAAAAATTGATCTTCGTTCCGGATATCACCAATTAAAGATTAGAACCGATGACATTCCAAAGACCGCTTTCAGAACTGTGTTCGGGCATTATGAATTCCTAGACATGTCCTTTGGATTGACTAATGCTCCTGCTGCCTTCATGGATATGATGAACCAAGTATTCAAGGAATATTTGGATCACTTTGTGGTCGTCTTTATTGATGATATCCTTATTTATTCCAAAAGCCGTGAAGATCATGAGCAATACTTGAGGCTGATACTCCAAAAGCTTCGTGAATATAAGCTTTATGCCAAGTTAAAGAAATGCGAGTTCTGACTTGAGGATGTAACATTCCTTGGGCACGTAGTATCAAGTCATGAAATATCCGTTGACCTAGTAAAGATTGAAGCTATTCAAAGCTGGGAGCAACCTAAATCAGTGATCGAAGTACGTAGCTTTCTCGGCTTAGCTGGTTATTATCAGAGATTCGTGGAAGGATTTTCTCGAATCGTTACTCCATTAACTCAGCTGACTCGGAAAGATACAAAATTTGGGTGGAGCGAGGAATGTGAGAAGAGTTTTCAAGAACTCAAGAGGAGACTCATTTCAGCACCTATTCTGACAATACCATCTGGCTCGGAGGGATTTGTCATCTACAGTGATGCTTCAGGCAAAGGGTTGGGATGTGTTCTCATGCACCATGGGAAAGTCATAGCATATGCCTCTCGATAACTCAAAGAATATGAGAGGAATTATCCTACCCATGATCTAGAGTTAGCAAATTTGTTGTCTTCGCACTTAAAGATTTGAGGCATTACTTATATGGGGAGAAAGTGGAGATCTTTACGGATCATAAAAGCCTCAAATATTTCTTCACTCAAAAGGAACTCAACATGCAACAACGACGTTGGCTTAAATTATTAAAATATTATGATCATACAATCAATACCATCTTGAAAAAAGCAAACGTGGTAGCTAACGCATTGAGTAGAAGATCATACGCGAGTATGAAAAGCGATATTATCGTATAAATGCCCATTTTGTGTGACTTATAAAGGATGGAGATAGAGATAAAGACTCGGGGACCCACGTGATGATGATTAATATATACGAGTAGAACCGAATTTAATTGATAAAGTTAAAAGCGCTCAAGTTCTGAGATCAGAAGTCGATGCGTATGAGGAAGAAAGTGCAAGAAGGTACTATCTTAGGAAGCAAGAATCGATGAAGAAGGAATACTTGAGTCAACTCTAGACTTTGTGTTCTAACGACCTACGATTTAAAGTATAAAATCATGATGGAGGCGCACAACACACCATTTGCAATCCATCTCAGGAGTACCAAAATATATCATGATATTCGACATACATTTTGGTGGAGCAATATGAAGAGAGAGATAGTCTTTATTTATCTCAAGGTGTCTAACTTGTCAACGAGTTAAAAGCGGACATCAAGTACCAAAAGGTCCATTACAACCACTTGAAATTCCGAATGGAAGTGGGAGCACATTACCATGGATTTCGTTCTGGGACTTCCAAAGGTTTCTCAAGGTATAGATGTGATTTGGGTCATTATTGATAGATTGACCAAGTCTCGCTCATTTCTTACCGACACGAGAAACTTATACACTTGAACGTCTTTCTCGTATATATATAAACGAGATTGTAAGATCGCATGGTATGCTAGTATCCATAGTTTCTAATCGAGACCCAAGATTCATTTCACGATTTTGGGTTAGTTTGCAAAAAGCTATGGGCGCGAATTTACGATTTAGTTAAGCATATCATCCTCAAACGGATGGACAATCGGAGAGGACTATTCAAACTCTTGAGATTTATTAAGACTCTGTGTCCTTGACTTCAAGGAAGTTAGGATAAGTTCTTATCGTTGGTGGAGTTTTCTACAATAATAGTTATCAAGAAAGCATTGGCATGGCTCCATTCGAGGCGTTGTATGGAAGAAAGTGTCGTTCTCCAGTATGCTGGGATGAGGTGGGTGAAGCAATGTTGTTGGGACCGGAGTTGGTGCGTATAACTACGGAAAAGATTCAAACGATCCGACAACGTATAAAAACCTCACAAGATCGACAAAAGAGTTATGCTGATCTTCATCGAAAGGATGTGGAATTCGATATTGGAGATCATGTGTTGTTACATGTTGCTCCATGGAAAGGAGTTACGAGATTTGGAAAGAGAGGAAAACTCAATCCTCGATTCATCGGCCCATTTTAATCCTCGATCGAGTAGGGCTGTGGCCTATAGAGACTCGCTTTACCGCCTAAGTATGTCTCGTGTTCATAACATTTTTCATATATCCATGTTACGTAAATATGTGGAAAATCCGAACCACATTATTGAGTTAGAACAGGACCAAATAGCGGAAGATTTAACGTATGAAGAGGTTCTATTCAAATCTTGGATAAGAAGGAACATATTCTACGCCCAAGGTTATACCTCAAGTCAAAGTTTTGTGGAGAAACCACGATGTTGAGGAAATGACTTGGGAGTTAGAATCAAATGAAATCAAGGTATCCTTACCTCTTCGACATACCAGTGCACGTACCCTAATTTTGAGGGCAAAATTTCATAAGAAGGGATGTTGTAAGACCCCAACTTTTATAAATAAAGATGAATTTTCTATAAATATCATTTTTGAATATTATGGAATGAATTTGATATAATGTTATAATTGTGGGTAATATTTATAAATTTTGCAAAGTCACGCAAGTTGTTATATAATATTCGATTGGCCGGAGAATATTCGTTTTAATAGGGAATATTAAAGACGACTCGGCACAATCATTAGTGGACCCTACGGAATTATTGTCGGATTGAGAAAATGACAAAAATATTTTTATGAAAGTAATGGCGGAGGTTTTATAGTTAAAACCTGTTGAACTACTCGATAGTAAAAAAATGCGATGTCTGGCGTGGTTGTATAGTAGCATGCAGTATTGATTATTGATGCTTATGTGAGAAGTCACTCGGTTTTGTTCAATTATTGCTATAGTAATTGTTGCATAGTATCTCACGTTATTTGATTTAATTATTATCGATATTTTATATATTATTAAATCAATAATTGAGACAACAAAGTTATTAATATTATTATTTGCAATATTAACGATATCTAGAAGTTCTGTGAAGGAGAGGTTTGGTCACCTAATTGCGCGCCAATAGGAGAAATCCTTATTGGAAACCCCTCTTTCCAGGAACAACTTTGGTCGATTAATGTTGTGAATTATAATAAAGGTGATAAATATTGTTAAAATTATTAAGGTGATTTTTATGAAGTTTTGCTTATTTTATGGACCCCCATTTATCCATTTTTCAAAATAATCGGTAGAAAATTATTTAAAAGTGGGGCCCACATGTGGGGGCCACATGTGGGGCCCATATGTGTTGAAAAACTAATTTTTGAAATGGGGTGGGAGGGAGTTACGTAAAGGGGAAGGAATTTATATATATATATATATATGATGTGTGTATATATATAATGTGTGTGTGTGTGGAAAATGGTGGAAACGTGATAGTATGAAAATGATGGGTGTAAGATAGGTGTGTGTGTGTGTGTGTGATAGTGAAAGGTGTATGGTGTGTGTAAGAGTGTAGTGAAAGTGATGTGTGGGTGGGAAAGTGAATATTGTGTATGAATATATATATATATATATATATATATATATAAGTGATTATATATATATATATGTGATGAAAGTGGGGTGGGGGGTGGGGGTTTGATGTTGGTTATGGGGGGAGAAAAAAAAATCAAGTGGTATATATATAATATTGATATATATTATTTGAAAACATGTGTTTATATATATATATTGTATTTTATGTTTTTGGTTTTGTTTTTATAGAATGGTTGATTGAATTGTGAACATCCGTAAATCTGCAGAATTATTTCGTCCATGAACAATGCTCTTTCATTCTCCTATAAATAGAAGCTCATTCCTTTATTATTTTTTACGAATTCACTGAAACTCTAGAGAGAGAAAATTATAGAGAGAAAGAAGAAAAGTATTCTGTTACTTCCCTACTCTTATATCTAGTTTCTTTTACGGTAAGGGGTATTATTTCTTTTGTATTCATGAAGAGAACTTTTGTTATTCCATTCGTTATTAATCTGTTGGAATATCCTGTCTGTGCATTTTATGTTGGACTGATTAGTCTTTTATTATTATTACATTGGAATATCCTATCTCAGACGTTTTACGCCGGACTCGATTCCGTCTTTATTATTACATTGGAATATCCCACATGCATGCGTTTTGTGGGACCTTGGTTAATTAATTATTATTCTGTTGGAATAACCTGCTTGTGCGGTCTATCGCATGCCTGGTGATTTCTTTTGTTATTCCATTCCTTATTATACTTAGTTGGTTAAAATTTTGACTTATATACTCTATGAAATTAGTGGAATATTCTTGATATTTGTGCTTCATCCAGTATGTTTTCATGGAAATATTCTTCTAAGCATTCTGGAATTTTACTGCACAAAGCAGTATCATGTTGACAACTTGAACGTTATTAGTTCCTGAATAAATTTATTCTTGAACTTGTTTTATTGAATTCTTATATCATTGTCATCATCCTCATGTTTATATTTTTTGAAAGTCATATGTGGCCTGTAGTGCATAAATGGACTTGGTATGATTATGACGAGGATTATTTGGTATAATCATAACCGTAGTAATGTTACAAATGATGTGGAAAAAGTCCTCATTGTCCCGTAGAGCATTGATGGACGAGTTGTTTGGCATGATCATGACCATTGATGAATACACGAATGTCATTGGCCCGTAGTGCATGGATAATTTGTGGTCGTGATACTAAAGAAGAATATCCTTGGCCAGTAGTGCATGGGTGATTCGGTGATGTGAATTATTTATTAAGTTGAGTTCCAATGATAAAAGTGATGAAAAACCTTTTAAATCATAAAAGATAGTAGATTTTATTCTCTACTTGACTCTTTTAATGGATTACTTGTTCCACTCTGCAGATTAAACTTGATGTTATATTTTATCGGTTTAACACTATTGAAGGCTAATGATAATTTATTACGCATTATCTTAGTCATAATATTTTTTCTTTGGGCTAGTTGAGCTCACCCTTTCTTTCACCGTTCTCTTCGTGAAATGAGAACTTAAATGGGACGAGTCGGGGAGCGGAGTGATGGTGGGATGATAGTATTAGCTAGTAGTCCTCACTATTACATTAAATAATGTGACAATAAATGTAATAAGGACTTATTACGAGAGTGGATATTATCTAGAAGAAAGTATTTATATTTAAACTCTGACTCTCTTGTTGTATAATTAAGATTGTATTTATATTTTGTACCATGTATTTGGCGACTCGAGAATAGGTGATGTATACCTATTTTGGGGGCGCCTGATTAGTATCAAAGCTTAGGGATATGATCCCTGGCTAAGATGTGAGACTAGGCTGGGAGGGAGAGCGGGAATTCCTTCGCTAGTATGACCTACTTAAATTTATTTGGTATTTAATTGATTGGTTAGAGTTTAGAGCTATATATGTTACATGTTAACTAACCCTTGTTTTTTGTGGCAAGATATCTAAAAATGACATCGGAGAATGTTGAGAATAGCAATGGAGCATAGGAGAGGCGTTGAGTCTCCACATATCAATTATCAGGAGAATGTGCATCAGGAAGGCGACAATCCTCATGCAAACAACAACACTGACCAAATGATGAATGATTGATTTTTTAGAGGCTTTATGAAATTCATGCAACATCAGGCGAGAGCGGCTCCTGTCCAAAATATAGGTGGAAACACTGGAAACTCTCGGACGGTCACCGCTAAACAGTTCAAGGAGCGGGGACCACCGGAGTTTATTGGAGAGCCAAAACCACTTAAGGCGGAAGCATGGATAAAGCAGATCACCAAGATATTTGATGTCTTGGGATGCTCCGAGGAGCAAAAGGTTCCCTTTGCCACCTTCATATTGCGTGAAGAGGCAAATTACTAGTGGGAATCTATAAAACGTACCCAGCCTGACGCACTCAAGATGTCTTGGGAGAAGTTCCAAGAGCTATTCAACGACAAGTACTTTCCCGAGAGTATTCGTCACATGAAAGAGGTGGAGTTTATCAAGTTGGAACAAAACAATATGACCGTGTTGCAATACGAGGCTAAATTTTTGGAGTTATCCCAGTATGCATCCCATTTGGTCGATAATGAGGAGCGAATAACGCAAATGTTTTTAAGAGGTTTGAAACCAAAGATACGTCAACATCTTATTTCTCATAAACTGTGTATAAATGAAGTTTGTATTTAAATTTTGTACCATATATTTGGTGACTCAGAATGGGTTGTATGGACCTATTCTCAGGGCGTCACAGTTGGTATCAAAGCTTAGGGATATGATCTCTGGTGATGATCTAAGGTTAGAACTAGGATGGGAGAGACGAGTAAAACCTTCGCTAGTGTGTCCTACCTAAGCTTATTTATTATTTAATTGGTCGGCCAGAATATAGGGATAATATGTGGCTTGTCAATTTCTTTAATTAACCATTGTTTTGTGGCAGTATTTGAGAATGACATCTAAAAATTTTGAGATAAGAAATGGTGCACATGCGACCATTGAGACACCGCCAACCAATAACTAAGATAATGTGCATCAAGAAGGTAATAATCCTCCTGTAAACAACAACACTGACCAAATGATGAACGATGGGATATTTAGGAGCTTTCTACAATTCGTGCAACACCAAACGAGAGAGACTCCTGTTCAAAATGCAGGTAGAAACAATTGTAACTCACGGTTGGTTACTGCTAAGCAATTCAAGGAGTTGGGACCACTGGAGTTTTTGGGAAAGCCAGAGCCACTTAAGACAGAGGCATGGATTAAGCAGATTACCAAGATATTTGATGTCTTGGGATGCACTGAAGAGCAAAAGGTTGCCTTCGCCACCTTTATGTTGCGCGAAGAGGCATATTACTAGTCGAAATCTGTAAAACGTACTCATCTATCTGCACTTAATATGTCTTGGGAGAAGTTCCAAAAATTGTTCAACAACAAGTACTTTCCAGAAAGTATTTGTCACATGAAGGAGGTGGAATTCATCAAGTTGGAACAGAACAATATGACTGTATCGCAATACGAGATAAAGTTTGCGGAGTTATCACGAATTGCATCCCATTTGATAGATAATGAGGAACGTATGACACGAATGTTTTTGTGAGGTTTGAAGCCCGAAATTCGTCAATGCCTCATTTCTCACAAACTTTGTTTATATTCAGATATTGTAAATAGAGCTCAGTTATTGGAGCGCGATAATGAGTCAGTCCAACCAAAGGATAGCAGTCGATAAAACGATAGTGGTCATACCAGTGGAAACAGTCATCGAAGCGGTGATAACAAACGTGGAGGAAATTATTATGCCAGAAATGGTAACCACTTCGGTGGTAATCCTAGCCAAGATAATACAAGAAATGAGTCAAGTGGAAATTTCAAAAAGAGAAGGTTCAATAATGATGGAAAGACAGCAGCACCAACAACCGTTTTTAAGGAAGGAGAACGACCATCAGTCGTATGCTACAAATGCGGACATGAAGGACACATCAGTCCAAACTGTACGCAGCAACCTAAAGTTTGTTTTAATTGCGGTAAGGAAGGTCATTTAGCTTGATTTTGTCATGCAGCGAAGTCAAGTCCAGCTGGGACAGTGACACCAAAGGCTGTCTCAGACAAGTCAAAATTGATAGTTCAAGGGAGAGCGTTTGTCGTGACCTCCCAAAGAGTGAGGAACCCGAACGAAGTTATCACGAGTAAGCTAATCACAAACTCTTACGAAGTCTAAACCTTATTAAATATCGGTTCTACCCATTTTTTTATTTCACCTACTTGTGCTCAACGTTTAAATTTGACTCCAGAGAAATTAAACTTTGACTTATCTGTTGAAACTCCGTTGGGAGAAACTTTCATTACATCCACCATTTATTAATCTTGTTTAATTCAAATCGACACTTTCACATTACCTGTGATCTCATCACTTAGAAAATACTTGCATTTGATGTGATTTTCGGGATTGATTGGTCAACTACTCATCATGCTAAAATTGATTGTTTTCGTAAGTTCGTTAGTTTTCATATTCCTAACCAACCTATTATTCGAATTTAAACAACCAAAAAACTAAAGTCAATCACTGTCATATCAGGCCATAAAGCCATTCGTTTATCAATAAGTCTAGGGGAACATTTTTTTAGTGACTTTTTTTTTTAATTTATTTTTTTTGGTTTTTTTTTTGTAATACCTCCCAAAAAATATATAGTATTTATTTCAACTTAAATTTTTGTAAAAAACAGTGTTTTAGGTGTAATTTGGATACATACAAGATATGTATCCAAATTACACCTATAACACTGTTTTTTATAAAAATTCTAGTTGGAATAAATACTATATATTTTTTGGGAGGTACTACAAAAAAAACAATTTTTTTTTTTTTAAAAAAATGTCACTAGAAATGTCACTAAAAAAAATGTCCCCCTAGAAGGACTCATCGTTTATTGAAAAACGAATGTCAAATTTTCTTAGCCTATGTCACGGATTTAAACAAATATACGTCAGATTTAAATTATATTTCTATTGTTAATAAATTTCCTGACGTTTTTCTCGAAGAACTTCTTGGCCTACCCCCAGAGCGTGAAATTGAATTTTGTATTGACATTGAACCCAATACAAAACCCATTTCCAAAACTCCATATCGAATGGCTCCTATTGAACTTCAGGAGTTAAAAATTCAATTGCAGGAATTGTTAGACATCGGCTTTATTCATCCTATTACATCTCCTTGGGGTGCTCCTGTTCTATTCGTAAAGAAGAAAGATGGGAGTATGCGACTTTGCATTGACTATCGAGTGTTGAATTATGTCACCATAAAAAATAGGTACCCGTTGTTAGATTTGTAATATTCATGAACGCAATCAAATTGCACAAAGTAAGCGAAAACGTGATAAAATAAAGTTTTAAAATTTTACAAACCATATACTCGGATCATCCTTTATGCACAATTATTAATTAAACGAAAAGATAAAGAACAAGAATTATACCTTTGAAGATTCGAGCTTCCTCAGGTACAAGTTCACCTCCGATCCTTTTTATGTTCAACTTGAATCCGCCGAGTTTGGTTCTTTCCTTTGATCAACGTTAGCCACCCAAGTGTTTGACCTCTAGAGGTGATCCACCAAGGAAGAAGAAAGATTCAATAATATGGGTATTTGACAAAATTCTAGTTTTTCTATCTCTCATAGAAAAGGGTGTACTCTCCCGACTATTGGAATTACGTATTCACGTGTTTTGTGAAAGTGTCAACCAACACCCATAATAAGACTCATCTTATTTATAGATGTAGGCAACACTCCTTAATAATTAAGGAATTAGATTTTATTTTAATTAATTAAACTCATTTAATTAATTAGGCTCCCAATCTTATTAGGAATAATTAATTAAACTCTTTTAATTAATTTGCCTCCTAATCTTATTAGGAATATATGAGAGTACTTTTATTAATTAATTCCCAAACTCTTTTAGGAATTAAATAATAATAATAGTAATAATAATAAGACTCCTCTTATTAATTTATATTTATTATTTCTAAAATATTAAATAATAAATATTAAGCTATTTAATTTATTCTATCATCATAGATTAAATTAAATATACTTAACTTATTATTACGATTATGTCATTTGCCTCTTAAATAATTATTCTTCCTTTTATGGTGTGACCCTTTAGGTTCTTCATATTAAATCGGTTGTGAATAAATCAATTAGAACAATTCTAATCTTATTTAAAAAAATAAATTAAACTATTTATTTATTTAAATAAATAATATTTATTCTACAATAGGATAAGCCTCCCTAGCGATTAACGACTTTCAAGATAATATAGATTTCAACATTAATCCATAAAAGAACCTTTGAGTAAATAGTTACCGTACAATTCAATCCTTCCACCGTACAATGTCCCAATTAAATATAAGATATGTAATTACTGTCAAGTCTTATTTTATTTAATTATATGTATTTTGACTCTTAAATGCACAACTCCAAATAATGCAAATTAGAAACTCCTTTCTAATTTCATTTTGCCTTGGTCTAGGACTACTGTGTTGCCATTTATCGAATCACATAGGACATTTCTCTTCTTTTACTAAAAGCGTTAGATTCTTTATTGATCATATATTTTCTCCATGTATAACTTATTATACCCAAGCATACCCTTTGATATACCCTAAGGGTCTTAAGGAATAAATCAAAGTACAACTCATCACACACAAGATACTATGATGATCTCAAGTTCAAGGATCACTTGTACTACTATCACTATAGGAATTCCAATTGACAGGCAAGTAAAACTCCATTAGGTATTCCTTAGAGAGCCACGTTCAGTGTACTTATTCTCTAATAAGCACCTACATACTTGCTTTAGTGTCTCCATACAAATGATCATGAGATCAATTATCCTCATCCAATGAGCAAGCAACGTATGTACCAATCTATCCGAATTCACTAATCCCCAATTTAGTAATCCATCGATTGGGAACTATTTTAGTTTTAAGCTTTCTAAGAATTTAGATCTCATCAGAATGATCATCATCATTATTCTAAAAGTATTGCTTAAAATTATGGGTTTATCACATATTATAAAGCAACATCATGTAGATAATTAAAAGCCTTTAATAAATTAATACTTTTTATTAATAAATGAATAAGATTGTTACAAAGTATATGCTTTATCATCAAACATGATTGGCTTGTGTGCATACTACTTTCAATCTCCCACTTGCACTAAAGCCAATCGTCATGGTATCTCATACCCTTCTTCTCTAAGTGACGATTATCCTGCTGTTGGATAAGCTTTAGTTAATGGATATGTAATGTTGTTCTTGAGAGTCCACTATCTCTATATTGAATTCCCATCTTTCAATAATTCCTATAATCAAATGAAAGTGCCACAACACATGTTTAGATCCAAAATGAGGCTTAGGAACTATTCCTAGTTCTGTACTGAACTTTTCATCGAAACAATCAACTTGCAGCTTCATTTATCGCTATATACTTTGTCTTTATCACTAAACTAGCAACTCTTTGCTATTTGAAACCTTTCTGATTCACTGCACCACCGTTCAAGGTAACACTTTTTCTTAAAGTGGATTTTCTGTCGTCTTGGCCTGTCTTAAAAACTTGAGTTTGTTAAACCCTCTAGTTTTAATTTAGACCCACCATAAATTTTAATCACATCCTTAGTGTCGATTAAGTACTTTAAGATGTTTTCACCGTCTTACAGTGATCTTCTCTAGAATATGATCGATCATCATCAGGTCTCGTACATTTCATTGCATACATGATAGTTACTCATGCGATCTCTCTTTTAGGAGTCTATGAGGACTATTAAAAGAGATACACTACATGATTCATCAACATGAGACATCTCTTGGAGTTTGTCATGTTAAACAACTTTAGCATCAAATAAATATACGTTCCTTGGGTTAAGCCGAGCATCCATTTAAATCTATCTATATAGATTTGTATCCCCAATTACGATACTCTTCCCAAATCATTCATGGAGGAATGTTTTGACAACTTTATCTTTACTGATTCTAGCATTGGCATGTCATTCCTTATCCGTAATATATCAATATATAATACTAAGAATGTCACGGCGCTCCCACTGACCCTTTTGTACACACTAGGTTCATTCTTATTTGTGATAAAATCAAACTCTTTTGATTTGTTTCATCAAAACGAATGTTCCATTTTTGAGAAGCTTGCTTCAATCCATTTCTCTTAGTGTCTACAACTCTTACCTCATCGTATGTAACTGGATCATCATCTTCTATGATACGTACCTCATCATCATCATCCATGATGAATCCATACCTCCTAGGTATCTTTGGTACTATTCCAGATTTACGATTCGGTTGTGGTACAATAGTTCTATCTACAGGTTCCTCTTATTTGACTTATAGTATTTTGTGGTTTTGTGACACCCCCGAAATCGGGTCCTCTGACCCCGGTTCAGTCGTCATGATAAACTATAAACATCCACCTCTAAACAACATACAATAACTAAAATGTGGAATATAATAAACGTACGTCGTTCATTCAAAAGGTGTTACTAGTCCCAAGATTTGATAACCTTAATACAATCTTACAAACATACCCTAAAATAATCATTAGGGTTCATATTACATAATAGTAATTTAAACTAGGCATAAAGTAAAGTCTGCTCCTCGCAACTATCCTACATCTTTCCTTTACCCTTGTCCTTCCCTGTGGTCTCGGGCTTAACTGCAATATACTTCATGATATAGCAAGGATGAGCAACAAGTTTGCTCAGCAAGTTTAAATGCAACAATAAGGATATATCATGATGAATGGAAAATATCTAACAATAAATTCAACAATATGAATATATGAAGGATTCAACAATATGAATATTAGAAGCAAAGATAATGATTTCTTTTAGAATAACTGATAGTCAAGTAGACTTTGAACTATAAAACTCCAGTGGAATCGATAGCTGATTGACCCTTTGGTTACTGGCCACAGAATAAGCCCTTGAGGGGATCAGCCTCGCGTACACCATGTATATGCATAACATTTAAATCTGCTCTTTATATCTTATATTAGATACCTGGGCTACTCCCCTATCATAAAAGGGGTGTTCTTTCAGTCTAAGAATCCTTACCATCAATTGGTTTGGATAGCTTTTATAAAACTTCATACACTTGTCTGACCGAACAAAGGTTCAGACTCTATCGTACACAGTTTAAGAATTATAGAACTTTAAATGATGTACAAGTCCAAGACTGTACGAACTCAAGTGCACTAAGTGTGAATATCAATAATATCGATATGGAATAATTGTAAAGTAATTAAACCACTTAATATCATGCTTGAAAATAAAGTTCAAGCTTAAATGAATAACTTTCAAATTCAACAATAACCTGCTCAATACAATATGAGAAGGATATGAAACTTTCACAAAAACAAGTGAAGTTTAGCAACTTGCACAATATTCAAAGTTGTGTAAAATAGAGAACTTGCACAATCAAAGAGTGAAGTTCGGAGACTTGCTCAACATAAAATTGAGTAAGGTTAGGGAACTTGCCTACTAGCTCAGCTACAATTTAAGTCTAGCTTGAATTAACTTGCGTTGAAACTACCTAACATTAATAAGTCGGTCTTTCTAATTAGTATGTGTAAACTAATATGAGTTTACACTTACCAGAATCAAATCATCACATAGCATGCTTCTATACATGTATCATTACATTACCCGATTAGTTTCTAACACACTATGTCATAATTGAAAACACCATTGACTTTAAAGTTGTTGTAAGACCCCAACTTTTATGAATAAAGATTAATTTTTCTCGAAATATATTTTAAAATATTATGGTGTGGATTTGATATAATGTTATAGTTGTGGGTATTATTTGAAAATTTTGCAAAGAAAGCAAGTGGTTATAAAATATTCTTTGTGTCCGGGAATATTCGTTTTAACATGGAATATTCGTACGACGGCACAATAATTGGTGGACCCCACAACAGAAGTATTGTCGTATTTAGAAAACCACAGAATTATCTTTTTATAAAAATAACGGGGAAAGTTTTACCGTTAAACGGTTGAACTACACAGTGGTAAAAGTAAAATACGATGTCGCATGGTTTCATAGTAGCACTTGCGGTATTGATTATTGACGCTACGTGAGAAGTCACTCGGTTATACTCAATTATTACTACGAAGAATTCTTTGATCATATCTCTCATATTATTGATTCAATTATTGTCACAGTATCATCTGCATAATATTTTATATTATTAAATCAATAATTGAGACGATAAAGTTTTTCATATTATTATTTGCAATATTGACAATGTCTAGAAGTTCTGTCAAGGAGAGGTTTGGTCACCTAATTGCGCGCCAATAAGGAGAAATCATTATCGGAAAGCCCCCTCTTTCCTAGGAACGACCTGATTGTTAAATATTGTGAGTTGTAATATTAATGATGAATAAGTTCATGTTGATTAAAGATGAAATTGATATTTCCATTATGTTGGGATTATTAGTGTTAGTGGAAATCGACATCAATTTCGATAATAATGGATGTCTGGAGGCTATATTGACCAATCGGGTAATTAATCGGATAAATGAGCAATTAATTGCTATTAATTCACATGCTTATAACTATTTGTTCACATGTGTGTACTATTGATTCGCATGCATGTACTATTAGGGGAGGTGTAACGACCCCAAAATCCATACAATTTAAATCTCAACTTCGGTCGTTTACCATACATTAAATCTCTAATTTTACATCATTATTCAATGTTAAACTTTATAAAATGCGGAATAAATTTTTTTTCTTTCTTTCTTTCCATTCATTCATTCCCTGAATCGCAACCTTTACAATTCTTCTTTATACTAGAATCATATTTATTATATAATTTGTATAATATTCTGTGTAAACGTATTAAAAGCTTAAGTCTCAATACTTCATATCTTTTCTATCGATGATTCATTTATTTTAGAATCATATCTATTCTCAATTCAGAATAAACATTCTTTATCCATTCAACATTTCAAACTATACATAACTGTCAATTACATTTGACAAAACTATCAATCATAGATTTATACCATTTCTAATTCAAGGAAATGTATTCACTTTGCACATCGTTCAATCTTCATCATCCGTATAGCAAGTAATATTGTCTAACATCATTAACCTGCAAAAAGTTTGTGTTTGCAAGATTGAGCTCGATAGCCCAACAAATTTAACAGTCTATCATGTTTCACATAGCACACAATTTCATATGCACTACATTTTCTTTACTATGCATATCCTACATGCATGATCAATAATTCCTTACAAATCATACATTCATGCATTATACCTTTCTAATTTATCGAGTTACATCATTCAACATGTGCTATCACATATCACATATAAATTGAGTTCCATAACCCAATTAACTTAGTCATATTTTGACTTTAACAATTCATAAAACATGGTATGTAACTCACCACATAATCACATTTAATCCACAAACATAATAGAACCGAAAAACTTGCCTTGATTGGAGATTACCACAAAAGTTAACCTAGAGTTTCTCCATAATTCCTACAGAATTATATTTACATGTACACACGTATTAGATAATTGAATATGTTACAAAACATGCATATATGTTCATCAATAATAATTATTAGTTTTATATAAACTAATATTATTTATTCTTACTCAAAACGAATATTAGTTTATTTAGAAACTTAATTCGTTTTAACCTTTTTACACCAAATAAAGGTTCCTCATATTTTAGTTTATTAGTTTAATCATCCTAAACTTTTGTGTAGGCTAGAGGTGGTGCAACCACGTATTAAAATACAAACCAATTGTATCAATTACTCAAACTTGCTTATTGTCGCAGCGTTCCTAGTCTTGCTCACCCCATGCTCTGCCATTTTATATTTCCCATGACATTGATCCTTTATGCGTCAAGTTTTGGATATAATATGGGTGGTATACCCACCTATTTAAGTAAAATATTAGCTAAATATTTTGGGTACTTTAAACACGTCAATTGAGAGCTTCAAAGGAGTCTCAGTCAACTGTTATAGAGCGTTGTTGCTGGGCAGCAACCATCTTCGCGATGAAGCCACTTTGCCATTTTGTAGTTTTTAATTCGTAAGTTAGTTTGCCCCAAAATTTGGATATGCTATAAACATCATAAGAGAATATATTTAGAAAATATATGCCACCCATTTTAGACATCATAGGCAACCCAAAACAGAACTTAAAAATGCCCAATCATAACAGTTTTTAATTTTTTCTCAGTTTTACCATATCTCACTAAAACAGTCATAACTAATTCGTTTTAAAACATTTTTGAGCAATTCTTGTGCCCATGCGAAGCTAACTTCTGGGGCTACAACTTTCGTTCATGGACCATCTTCAAATTCCAAGCACAAAATTCCAGAAAATCCGTACAAGGGGACTGCTCTGAATTTGTTGGACAGATTTGACGCAACTACTTTGAAATGTCATAACTCCTTGCTCTGAAGTCGGAATTAGTCCGTTCCAGAGTCTATGGAAAGCTTATTCAGTGTACTATAATATTCCAAAAGCCCACAATTTTCTGGAAACTCTAGCTAGCCCCGAATTTGTCCTTAGGGTCAGCAGTTTACATTTTTTCGGTTTCTAACATGTTTATTTCGCGACCTTATTACTTCTAGCTCGTATACCAAATTAGAACAAATTTTAAATATGTTATATATAGTATATGAGACTATATTTAAAAGTTATAAACTTCCGATTTCAAAATCTTTAAGCTGCTCAAAACAATGGTCAATAATGGCTTATAACACACTTATTTCTAACTTTTCGTTTTGGTTTAAAACAGCTTTTCGCTTTCATTTAATATGCCCAAACTCTTTATTTATCTTCATATAGGATAAATATACCTTAATTTATCCTTAGATTTACTTAATACTTGGTTTTTAACCAAAAAAACTCACATAGGACTTTTATTGAACAAGTGGTGTGCACTGTTTTGGAACACTCATTTCATAGCCATTTATTTGTGCTATCATCCCATTTTAGCTTCCTTATATCACCACACAACCAAGCCTATCCCCTTGTTTCTAATTCAAGCCATAACAGTTTAATATGCAAACAATTAAGCATAGCCGAGTCATTAACAAACTAACTAGTTTTTTCTTTTTTTTTTTTTTTTTTTTAGAATTCAATCTGTTTGAAATCCCATTCTTTTGATCATGAAATATTTCAAGTCTTTGTTAATTAGTATAGCTACAATTAACTAATATCATTACAATGAACCATTCATAACTAAAATCAGTTTATAGTACTAAATGTAATCATTCTATTACCAAATAAACCACCTTGTTTGAACTTTACTTTCATATTAATTATAAAGATAGATTGTAATACCTTCTATTAGCTTCACTTATGATCTCTTGCTAGCTCCCAAACTGAAACCTCTTTGCTCCAACGAGTTTGGAAGCTCAAATTCTTACTTCTCTCCCTTGTGTTAGTAGAATAAGTGCACTAGACAATGAGATGGAAAAGGGGCGGGTATAGCAGGGCAGGAGGAGTCGAGAGAAACTGAATAAGGAATAGGGAGCTTTGGCTTTTATTAAGTAACTCATCCTTGGCAGTTTCTTCTTATCTCCAAACCTTCTCTGTATTTTTATCTTGTCTAGCCTTAGGGACAAAATAAGAAGCGTAAAAATAAACTGACTCCCACTCCTCCACTAACGTCAGGTACAAAATCAAAAAGTTTGCATCGGTTGAAAAAACCAAAGGCCACAAGGCCTTGTTTGGCTAAGCACATAACTCCCAACTAGATTATTTTAATAACCTTATATTATATAGTTTCATGTCACATCTTTAGTTGATTAATTTAAATAACTTTAGTTTAGTTAATTTAAATAACTTATAATAATAATAATAAAAATCTTATTATCATTATACTTATAATTAATAAATAATTATATATCTAATTTAATTAATAAATTAGAAACATCACTTTATTTAATTTATTTATTTCCAAATAAATTAAACAATTCATTTAATTTAATTATTTTCTTAAATATTGAGCAATTGATTTAATTTAATTATTTTCTTAAATTAAATCCTTTAGATAAAATTATCATTACTCAATTTAATTTACATTAATCAATTTAGTTACTAAATTAATTCTCCACAATTTATCAATTATTTATTTTCTTAATAAATAAATAAATTAAAATATTTATTTAATTCAATAAATATTTAAAATTAATTACTAAATTCATTTAATTCCTTCAATAGTTAACTTAACTATTAAACCTCACTTTCCCAATATATGAATAAATTTATCTTCACACCAGATCATATATTTCAACATCTATAGCACGTATATATACATACTCAAACTCAAAACATCTCATAATAAGAATTTTAGTTATTAAATTCCTATTTTAATAATTTATAAAAATTTGGGTTGTTACAGGAGGTGGTGTAAGATTGATAATACTTCCATGACTAAATTAAAAATGAAGGTATAGATGAAGGTACTATACTACAATTATTTTTTTTACATGATTGTACTATTGATTCACAAGATGTACTATTAGGGGAGGTGGTGCAAGTTTGATAATACTTGTAGGACTAAATTAAAAATGAAGAAAAAGATGAAGGTATTATACTGTAATATTTCAAGCCCCAAAACGTGCAATTATCGAAACTATATTTTTCTATAAATAGAATCTCATTCTTCTTTCATTCTCACCAATTCACTAAGACTCACACGAACATTTATAGAGAGAGAAGCTTTAGAGAAAAAGAAGAAGAGAAGTCTGCTACCTCACTATTCCAGTATCTAGTCTACTTCAGAGGTAAGGGATATTATTTTGTTCAGTATTCATAAGAATAATATTTTTTCCATACTCTGTAGTATGTGAGTAATATTATTTCATCTCATATTCTTGATTATACCATCATTCGGTTAAAGTATTGCTTCTATATTCTGTGAAATTAGTAGAATATCCTTGAAATTTGCGCTTCATCTAGTATCGCTTCACAAGGATATTTTCTGCACATTCTTGTTAAATTTTAAATTTTTCATGCCGGAGTACTATCCATGAGTACTATTCATTTATACGGTACTATTCACAAAAGTACTATTCATGGGTACTATTCATAAAGTACTATTCATGAGTACTATTCACAAAGTACTATTCACAGAGTACTATTCCCGAAGTACTATTCACGGGGTACTATTCACTCGGGTATTATTCACCCAGAGTACTATTCATAACAAAAAAATTGATTTCTTTTCGGTCCAAATCATTTTTGATACATTATCATTCTTGAATTTTACTCCACAAAGCAGTATCATGTTGATAATTTGGACAATATTTAATTCTGGATAAATTAAATTATAAATCTTTAAAAATTTATCCTTGAACTTGTTTTATTGAATTCTTATATCATTGTCATCATCCTCATGTTTATATTATGTTGAAAGTCATCTATGGCCTGTAGTGCATAGGTGGATTTGGTATGATTATGACCAGGAATTATTCGGTATAATCATGACCGTAATGTTACAAATGATGTGGTAAAAGTCCTCATTGGCCCGTAGTGCATTGATGAACAGTTGTTGGCATGATCATGACCATTGATGAATACAAGAATATCCTTGGCCTGTAGTGCATGGATAATTTGTGGTCGTGATACTAAAGAATATCATTGGCCGTAGTGCAGGGGGGATTCGATGATGTGGATTATTTATTAAGCTGAGTCTCAGCGATAAACTTGATGAAAAATCTTTTAAATCATAGAATATAGTAGATTTTATGCTCTACTTGACTCTTCTAATGAATTGCTTATTCCGCTGCAGTTAAACTTGATGTTTGTTAAATTTTATCAATTTAACACTATTGAAGGCTAACGATAAATTATTCTGCATTATCTTAGTCATAATATTTTTTACTGGGCTAGTTGAGCTCACCCTTTTGCTTTCATTGTTCTCTTCGTGAAATGAGAACGTATTTGGGACTAGTCGGGAAGCGGAGTGCCGGTCGAGATGATAGCATTAGTAGTCCCTCACTATTCTATGAAATAGTGTGATAATAAATGTATTGAGGACTCCATTTGAGTTGAATCACATCTAGAAGACAATATTCATATTAAAACTCTCGATTTATGTTTTGTCGTATTTTACGTGACAGTTGTATTATTAAGTTGTATTTGAATTCTGTACCATGTATTTGGCGACTCAAGATGGGTGATGTATACCTATTTTGGGGGCGTCACAGTTGGTATCAAAGCTTAGGGATATGATCCCTGGCTGAGATGTGAGACAAGAACTAGGAGGGGAGAGACGGGGAATTCCTTCACTAGTATGACCTACCTAAGTTTAATTGGTATTTAATTGGTCGGTCAGAGTATAGGGATAATATGTGGTATGTCAATTAACCCTTGTTTTGTGGCAGTATTTGAAAATGACATCCGAGAATGTTGAGAATAACAATGGAGCACAGGAGACCGTTGAGTCACCCAGATCAATACCCAGGATAATGTGCATCAAGAAGGCAACAATCCTCATGCAAACAATAACACCGACCAAATGATGAACGACGAAATGTTTAGGGGCTTTCTGCAATTCATTCAACATCAGGCGAGAGAGACTCATGTCCAAAATATAGGTGGAAACACTGGAAACTCTCGGACGGTCACCGCTAAATAGTTCAAGAAACTGGGACCACCGAAGTTTATTGGAGAGCCAAAATCACTTAAGGCGGAAATATGGATAAAGCAGATCACCAAGATATTTGATGTCTTGGGATGCTCCGAGGAGCAAAAGGTTCCCTTTTGCCACCTTTATGTTGCGAGGAGAGGCAGATTACTGGAGGAAATCGATAAAACGTACTCAACCTACCGCACTGAAGATGTCTTGGGAGAAGTTCCAAGAACTATTCAACGACAAGTACTTTCTTGAAAGTATTCATCACATGAAAGAGGTAGAGTTCATCAAGTTAGATCAGAACAATATGACCGTGTCGCAATACGAAGCTAAGTTTGCCGAGTTATCCTGGTTTGCGTCTCACTTGGTTGATAATGAGGAGAGAATGACGCGGATGTTTCTAAGAGGTTTGAAACCCGAGATACGTCAATATCTAATTTCTCTTAAACTGTGTTTGTATTCAGATGTTGTAAATAGGGCTCAGTTATTGGAGCGCGATAACGAGTCAACCCAACCAAGAGAAAGCAGCCGACAAAATGATAATACCAGTGGTAGCAGTCATCGAAGTGGTGAAAACAAACGTGGAGGGAATCAAAATGCCAGAAATGGTAACCACTTCGGTGGTAATCATGGCCAAGACAATAAGAATGAACATTTCAAGAAGAGGAGATTAAACAATGATGGAAAGACGTCAGCATCAGCACCCGTTGTTAAGGAAAAATAACGACCACCTATCATATGCTTCAAATGCGGAGGGGAGGGACATATCAGTCCAAACTGTGCGCAACAGTCCAAAACGTGTTATAATTGTGGAAGAGAAGGTCACCTAGCTCGATTTTGTCGTTCAGAGAAGGCAAGGCCAACTGGGATGGAGGCACCAAAGGTCATCCCAGAAAAGTCAAAATCAGTAATTCAAGGGAGAGCGTTTGTTATGACCTCCCAGAAAGCAAGGAACCCGAACGAGGTCATCACGACTAAGCTTATCATAAACTCTAGCGAAGTATATACATTATTTGATACCGGTTCTACCCATTCTTTTATTTCTCCTACTTGCGCTCAACGTTTAAATTTGACTCCGGAGAAATTAGACTTTGACTTATCTGTTGAAACTCTGTTGGGAGAAACCTTCATTACATCCACTGTTTATAAGTCTTGTTTGGTTCAAATCGGTACCCTCACATTACCTGTCGATCTTATTTAATTGAAAATACTTGCATTTGACGTAATTGTAGGGATTTATTGGTTAACTACTCATCATGCAAAAATTGATTATTTTCGTAAGGTTGTTAGCTTTCATATTCCTAACCAACCTATTATGCGAATTCAAGCAACCAAACCATTAAAATCAATCGTTGACATCTCAAGCCATAAAGATATTCATTTATTGAAAAACGGATGTCAAGCTTTCTTAGCTCATATCACAGATTTAAACAAAAATACGTCAGTTTTGAATGATATTTATATTGTTAATAAATTTTCTGACGCATTCCCTGAAGAACTTCCTGGCTTACCCCCGGAGCGTGAAATCAAGTTTGGTATCTACCTTGAACCCGGTACAAAACCCATTTCCAAAGCCCCATATCGAATGGCTCCTATTGAACTTCAGGAGTTAAAAACCCAACTGCAGGAATTATTAGACATCGGTTTTATTCGACCTAGTACGTCTCCTTGGGGTGCTCCTGTTCTATTCGTGAAGAAGAAAGATAGAAGTATGCGACTTTGTATTGATTATCAGGAGTTAAATCATGTCACCATCAAAAATAGGTACCCGTTGCCTCGCATTGATGACCTGTTTGACCAGTTGCAAGGCGCCAAATTCTTTTTAAAGATCGATCTTCGTTTTGGATATCATCAGTTAAAGATTAAAACCGATGACATTCCAAAGATGGCTTTCAGAACTCGGTATGGGCATTATGAATTCCTAGTCATGTCTTTTGGAGTGACTAATGCTCCTGTTGCCTTCATGGACATGATGAACCGAGTATTCAAGGAATATTTGGATCATTTTGTGGTCGTCTTTATTGATGACATTCTCATATACTCCAAAAGTCGTGAAGATCATGAGCAATACTTGAGGCTGATACTCCAAAAGCTTCGTGAAAACAAGTTATATGCCAAGTTGAAGAAATGCGAGTTCTGGCTTGAGGAAGTAGCATTCCTTGGGCACGTAATATCAAATCACAGAATTTCTGTTTACCAACAATGATTGAAGCAATTCAAAGCTGGGAGCAACCTAAGTCAGTGACCAAAGTACGTAGCTTTCTCGGCTTAGCTGGTTATTATCGAAGGTTCGTGGAAGGATTTTCTCGAATCGCTACTCCATTAACTCAGCTGACTCGAAAAGATACAAAATTCGGTTGGAGCGAGGAATGTGAGAAGAGTTTTCAAGAACTCAAGATGAGGCTCATTTAAAGACTGTTTGACAATACCAAATTTGGTTCGGAGGATTTGTCATATCAAATGATGCTTCAGGAAAAGGTTTAGGGTGTGTTCTCATGCAAAATGGGAAAGTCATAGCCTATGCCTCACGACAACTCAAAGAATATGAAAGGAATTATCCTACTCATGATCTAGAGTTGGCAGCTGTCATTTTTGCGCTTAAGATTTGGAGGCATTACCTGTATGGAGAGAAGGTGGAGATCTATACGGATCATAAAAGCCTCAAATATTTCTTCACTCAAAAGGAACTCAACATGCGACAACGACGATGGCTTGAGCTATTGAAAGATTACGATCATACCATTCAATACCATCCTGGAAAAGTGAACGTAGTAGCTGACGTATTGAGTAGAAGATCATATGCGGGTACGAGTGCGATATTGTCAATGCAAAGGCCCATTTTGTATAACTTACAAAGGATGGAGATAGAGTTAAAGACTCCAGGGACCCATGTGATGATGGTGAATATACGAGTAGAACTGTCTTTAATCGATAAAGTTAAAGCTGCTCAAGCTACAGACCTGGAGTTGATGCGTATGAGGAAGAAAGTGCAAGAAGGTACTATTCCAGAAGTAAGAATCGATGAAGAAGGAATACTTCGAGTCAACTCCAGACTTTGTATTCCTAACGATTCTAACTTGAAGTATAAAATCATGATGGAGGCGCACAACACACCGTTTGCAATCCATCCTAGGAGTACCAAAATGTATCGTGATCTTCGACATACATTTTGGTGGAGCAATATGAAGAGAGAGATAGCAGGGTTTATCTCAAGGTGTCTAACTTGTCAACGAGTCAAGGCGGAGCATCAAGTGCCAAAAGGTCCATTGCAACCACTTGAAATTCCAAAATGGAAGGGAGAGCACATTACCATGGATTTCGTTACTGGTCTTCCCAAGGTTTCTCAAGGTATAAATGCGATTTGGGTCATTGTTGATAGATTGACCAAGTCTGCTCATTTCCTACCGATACGAGAAACTTATACACTTGAACGTTTTGCTCGTATGTACATAAACGAGACTGTAAGATTGCATGGTATGCCAGTATCCATAGTTTCTGATCGAGACCTAAGAGTCACTTCACGATTTTGGGTTAGTTTACAAAAAGCTATGGGCACGGATTTACGATTTAGTTTGGCATATCATCCTCAAACGGACGGGAAGTCGGAGAGGACTATTCAAACTCTTGAAGATTTATTAAGACTCTGTGTCCTTGAATTCAAAGGAACTTGGGACAAGTTCTTACCATTGGTGGAGTTTTCCTACAACAATAGTTATCAAGCAAGTATTGGCATGGCTCCATTTGAGGCGTTGTATGGAAGAAAGTGTCGTTCTCCAGTATGTTGGGATGAGGTGGGTGAAGAAACGTTGTTGGGACCGGAGTTGGTAGGTATGACTACTAAAAAGATTTACACGATCCGACAACGTATAAAAACCTCACAAGATCGACAAAAGAGTTATGTTGATCTTTATCAAAAGGACGTGGAATTCAATATTGGAGATCATGTGTTGTTACGTTTTGCTCCATGGAAAGGAGTTACGAGATTTGGAAAGAGAGGAAAGCTCAATCCTCGATTCATTGGCCCATTTTTAATCCTCGATCGGTAGTAGAATGTGGCCTATAGACTCTACTTTACCGCTAAGTATGTCTCGTGTTCATAACGTTTTTCACGTATCTATGTTACGTTAATATGTGAAAGACCTGAACCACATTATTGAATTAGAATCGTACGAGATAGCGAAAGATTTAAGGTACGAGGAGGTACCTGTTAAAATCTTGGATAAGAAGGATCATATTTTACGCTCCAAGGTTATACCTCAAGTCAAAGTTTTGTGGAGAAACCACAATGTTGAGGAAATAACCTGGGAGTTAGAATCTGAAATGAAGTCAAGGTATCCTCACCTCTTCGACATACCAGGTACGCACCCTAATTTCGAGGATGAAATTTCATAAGAAGGGGAGGTTGTAAGACCCCAACTTTTATGAATAAAGATTAATTTTTCTCGAAATATATTTTTGAATATTATGGTGTGGATTTGATATAATGTTATAGTTGTGGGTATTATTTGAAAATTTTGCAAAGAAAGCAAGTGGTTATAAAATATTCGTTGTGTCGGTGAATATTCGTTTTAACAGGGAATATTCGTACGACAACACAATCATTGGTGTATCCCATAACAGAAGTATTGTCGTATTTAGAAAATGACAGAATTATCTTTTTATAAAAATAACGCCGAAAGTTTTACCATTAAACTGTTGAACTACCCAGTGGTAAAAGTACAGTAATACGCGTGTAGCACACGGTATTTGTAAGACCCAAACCATATTATTGAGTTAGAACCAGATGAGATAGCCGAAGATTTAACATACGAGGAGGTACCTGTCAAGATCTTGGATAGGAAAGAGCATGTCTTACGCACTAAGGTTATACCACAAGTTAAGGTTTTGTGGAGGAACCATGCTATTGAAGAAATGACCTGGGAGTTGGAAACGAAAATGAAAGCGAGGTATCCTCACCTTTTCGAAATACCAGGTATGTACGTCAATTTCGAGGACGAAATTTCATAAGGAGGGGAGGTTGTAAGACCCCAAATTATTAATAAATGAAATATAATTTCCTCTATTTATTATTTTCAAATAGTAAGGGTTGAATTGATTAATGTGGTTAGTTATGGGTAAAATGCGCGAATATTTTAAAAATAAGCAGGTGGTTATAAAATATTCATTGTTGTCGGGGAATATTTGTTTGGTCGTGGAATATTCTTCTTTGTCGGGAAATATTAAATGCGATTTAGCTTGATCTTTTTATGGGCCCCATAACGGAAAGCGATTGGATGAAGAAAGCGACAAGTATAAGTTGTTTATGAATAAGCGGCGAAGTAGTTATTACAGATTAACCTTGTTGGAATACCCGGGTGGTTAAAAACACGATGTCTGGCGTTGTTGCACAAGAAGATTACCAGTATTGCACCAATTATTGATTCTTACGTAAGAAGGCACTACTCAATAATTGTTACGATGAATTCTTGTTCAAATATTTTATTTTATTGATTCAATAATTGCTGCGTTGATATTGTATATTACTGTTGTTTTAATAATTGTCACTACAAAGTATTTTCCATTATCGAAGCAATAATTCATATTATCTCGAATAATATTATTAGAAAACATTATTGGCAATGTCTAGAAAGTTACATCTAAGGAGAGGTTTGGTCACCTAATCAAGGCGCCTTGAGTTAGAGAAATCCTTATTGGAAAGCCCCTCTTTCCTAGAGGCTACTGGTTGTCGAGATTGTGATTCTATAATATTATTTGTGAATAATTAATTATTAATTTATATGATGAGGAAAATATTCATTTTATGTGGATATAGATGGAGAAATTTTTAAAGTGACAATTGTTGAAAATCGATATTTTATCTTTTACGATAAAATAATATTTTATTATATTATTATAATATAATAATGATGATATTTTTACAATGAATGTGGGATATATGAGTATATGAGGAGGAAGAGTATTTTTGTTGTAAAGTTGGTTTAAAACATGTTAAACATGTTGGTGGACCCATTTCTTGACTGAAATTTGATTATAGCCTGTAAAATCGTCCGTTTATGGATTTCGGTCAATTTCTGTTTGGAATTTGGAAAAACTTTTTTCTGTAAAGTTGTAAATAATTGAATTTCCTATAAAAAGTCGCAAGATTCAAATTTTCTGATAAAAGGGCTATTTATTATGAATTATTGAAGTTCTGAAATTCCGGAATAATTGATTTTTGGAAGTTTTAATTGTTTTAATTAACAAAAACGTTTTTGTTGTCTTTGGAACATATGTGGCTGATTTATTGACCAAAGAAGAGGGTGCGTAGGAATTTAATATATATTAATATTATATTAAATTTTCTGCTTTGGTGTTCTAAGCATTTTTTTATAAATAGGGTGCTTAGGTTAGAATTGAAAATCACACCAGAAACTAAAGATTTCTCTCTCTATAATATCGAGCGTATTTTTGTGAGTATTTTAGTACTTGAGTATTGCTATACGGTGCAAGTTCTTTCAGCACTATATCCAGTATTCCAGTTAGAAGTACTATCCTTTTGAGGTAAGGGATGTTATTTTATTCGAAAATGATATTATTTCTTCAATATCATTATGCCAAAATACTGGTTGAACTTTTTATCAAATTTGGAACTTTTTCATGTCGGGATTACTATTCACGAGTTACTATTCACGAGTACTTTTTACGAAGCATGATGATATTTTTGTGAAATTTCTATCTTTTTAGTGTTTGAGATTCTTATTCATGTATACGACATTATTCACATATACTTGAAGACTATTCACGAATCGACATTATTCACGGAAAAATTAAATTTTCTTTTCTGTGTCCAAAATATCTATTATGGATACTAGCTTTGATTGTATCCATGTTTTGATCATTCTTGAATTTTACTCCACTATGATTATTTATGAGGTGTTTTGGACACGATATATTGAAATACTTAATCCTTAATATTTATTCTTTTGTTTCTTTGGATTCGTTTTCTTTAAAATATTTTTCATCATCCTCTACCCTAAATGATGATATAATCGAATATCTTTGGCCCTGTAGTGCAAAGATGAATGATTTCGATGAATATCTTTGGCCCGTAGTGCAAAGATGAGCAGTGTTTAGATGAACATGACCAATGATGAATATCTTTGGCTCGTAGTGCAAAGATGAATATTTGATTCTAGATATATATTGATTGATGTTACAGGATAAAATATTGACGATGAACTTTTAAATTCATATATAGAAGATAGTAGATTTTATTCTCTACTTAACTCTTCTAATGAATTATTATTTCATTGCAAATATTGATTTAAAACTTGTTGTCTATTGTATTCTATTAGATTTTCCCTGTTGAAGACTAACGATAATTTGTTCTATATTATCTTGGTCATAATATTCTTTATTGGGCTAGTTGAGCTCACCCTTTTCTTTTTTGTTCCATTTTTTTCTTCTCGGAGGCGAGAAATGTAGAAGTAGTACTAGTCGGGGTATGGAATGATGGTTCTAGAAGTTATTTTAGTAGTCCTCACCATTTTGTAAAATAATGTATCAATAATTGAAATGAGGACTTATTTGAGTGTGGATATTGTCTAGATGACAATATTTGTATTTAAACTCATAGTTTTTATGTTATATTAATAAAGTTGTAGTTGTTTCTGTACCATATATTTTCACGACTCAGAATGGGTGTTGTATACCTGTTTTGGGGGCGTTACAGTATTGATTATTGATGCTTACGTGAGAAGTCACTCAATTATACTCAATTATTGCTACAGTAATTGCTGTATCATATCCCTCATATTATTGATTCAATTATTGTCACAGTATCATCTGCATAATATTTTATATTATCAAATCAATAATTGAGACGACAAAGATTCATATTATTATTTGCAATATTGACAATGTCTAGAAGTTTTGTCAAGGAGAGGTTTGGTCACCTAATTGCGCGCCAATAAGGAGAAATCCTTATCGGAAAGCCCCTTCTTTCCTAGAAACGACCTCGTTGTTAAATATTGTGAGTTATAATATTAATGATGAATAACTTCATGTTGATTAAAGATAAAATTGATATTTCCATTATGTTGGGATTATTAGTGTTAGTGGAAATCGACATCTATTTCGATAATAATGGATGTCTGGACGCTATATTGACCAATCGTGTAATTAATCGGATAAATGAGAAATTAATTGCTATTAATTCACATGCTTATAACTATTTATTTACATGCATGTACTATTAGGGGAGGTGGTGCAAGATTAATAATACTTGCATGACTAAATTAAAAATAGAGGTATAGATGAAGGTACTATACTGTAATTATTTTTTTCACATGATTGTACTATTGATTCACATGATTGTACTATTGATTCACAAGATGTACTATTAGGGGAGGTGGTGCAAGTTTGATAATACTTGCAGGACTAAATTAAAAATGAATAAAAAGATGAAGGTATTATAATGTAATATTTCGAGCCCCAAAACGTGCAATTATCGAAACTATATTTTCCTATAAATAGAAGCTCATTCTTCTTTCATTCTCACCAATTCACTAAGACTCACAAGTGCATTTATAGAGAGAGAAGCTTTAGAGAGAAAGAAGAAGAGAAGTCTGTTACCTCACTATTCTAGTATCCAGTCTTCTTTAGAGGTAAGGGATATTATTTTGTTCAGTATTCATAGGAACAATATTTTCTTCCATACTCTATAGTATGTGAGTAATATTATTTCGTCTCGTATTCCTGATTATACCATCATTCGGTTAAAGTATTGCTTCTATATTCCGTGAAATTAGTAGAATATTCTTGAAATTTGTGCTTCATCTAGTATCGCTTCACAAGAATATTTTCTGTACATTCTTGTTAAATTTAAAATTTTTCATGTCGGAGTACTGTCCATGAGTACTATTCATTTATACGGTATTATTCACAAAAGTACTATTCACGAGTACTATTCATAAAGTACTATTCACGAGTACTATTCACAAAGTACTATTTACGGAGTACTATTCCCAAAGTACTATTCACAGGATACTATTCACTCTGGTACTATTCACCCGGAGTACTATTCATAACAAAAAAATTAATTTCTTTTCAGTCCAAATCATTTTTGATACATTATCATTCTTGAATTTTACTCCACAAAGCAATATCATGTTGATAATTTGGACAATATTTAATTCTGGATAAATTAAATTATAAATCTTTAAAAATTTATCCTTCAACTTATTTTATTGAATTCTTATATCATTGTCATCATACTCATGTTTATATTATGTTGAAAGTCATCTATGGCCTGTAGTGCATGGATGGACTTGGTATGCTTATGACCAGGGATTATTCGGTATAATCATGACCGTAATGTTACAAATGATGTGATAAAAGTCCTCATTGGCC
Source organism: Panax ginseng (assembly GCA_020205605.1). NCBI lineage: Eukaryota > Viridiplantae > Streptophyta > Magnoliopsida > Apiales > Araliaceae > Panax > Panax ginseng. The sequence goes on from CM035140.1 coordinate 55,958,978, forward strand.
CGTAGTGCATTGATGGACAATTGTTGGCATGATCATGACCATTGATGAATACAAGAATATCATTGGCCCGTAGTGCATAGATAATTTGTGGTCGTGATACTAAAGAATATCATTGGCCGTAGTGCAGGGGTGATTCGATGATGTGGATTATTTATTAAGCTGAGTCTCAGTGATAAAAGTGATGAAACCTTTTAAATCATAGAAGATAGTAGATTTTATGCTCTACTTGACTCTTCTAATGAATTGCTTGTTTCACTGCAGTTAAACTTGATGTTTGTTATATTTTATCAGTTTAACACTATTGAAGGCTAACTATAATATTTCTTACTGGGCTAGTTGAGCTCACCCTTTTGCTTTCATTGTTCTCTTCAGGAAATGAGAACGTAGATGGGACTAGTCGGGGAACGGAGTGACGGTCCAGATGATAACATTAGTATAATAAATGTATTGAGGACTCCATTTGAGTTGAATACTGTCTAGAAGATAATATTCGTATTAAAACTCTCAGTTTATGTTTTGTTGTATTTCACATGACAGTTGTATTATTAAGTTGTATTTGAATTCTGTACCATGTATTTGGCGACTCAAGATGGGTGATGTATACCTATTTTGGGGGAGTCACAGTTGTAAACACTAATTCATCATAGGTCCCTTTCAATATCATGCTCATTATCACATGAATACTATATTGGACAAGTATTGCAGATTAAAGTAACCATATACGCATGCATCAGCTCTTAATTTATTAACAGAACTCAGACCTCACAGCAGGACGGCGCGACCGCGCTTGGTTTGTACTGAGGAGTGGCGCGGCCGTGCTGCTCCTGGTGCAAACCAAGACTACCACATAGAAGCTAGGCCAGTCTTGCACAACCAATTAGGATAAAATTGGCATAATCATAAATGATGTGATACATCAAGATTGTAATTGCAACATTAAGTTTCCATTTGCCAAACTTTTTCAAGCATGCAAGATGAGTTTGCATAGTCTAAATCATGCTTGAATATCTTATATTACCTTCAACCATATAACTAACATATTGACACATGTCAAGATATATTATAACGTAATACACTCGCATCCAAGGTTAGAACATGTTTTGCAAAAAGGTTTATCAAAACTAGTTTCCAACTATTTAAGTCCTCTTTGAATAATCAAATTAAAATCAACTAACATGGCTTACTATATGCATAACAATCTCAGTTCACATGTGCAGGTTATTTATAGCACATACTAACTGTCATAGCATGCTCAGCACATCTTAATGAGCTAACATGAACAACTGTGATATACTACCCGCACGGCCGCGTGGTGAAAGACTATGGAAGTGGCGCAGCCGCGCTACTTTGCCCATAGACAAAAATATGGTCTCTACTTCTGCAGTTTAGCAACCCATCATACAAATTCCTTATGAAAATTGTTTCTAACATAACCCAACACATTTAGAAGTTTGTATAATACTAAGCAACATATCCCAAATCAAATATCAACTAATACATGCTTAATTCAAAGAATCAATTCACTAAGCAATTTATTAGAAATGAAGAATAGGGATGGGAAGTTATACCTCTGTGAATCAATTCAGCTGCAATATAACTATCTACTCACTCTTTATAAGTTCCTTAGCAAACTAATTCTCAGCCAATTACAATGAAGAAGGTGAGGGTCTCATTTATAAGAGAATGGTTACACAAACAATGTAATTACCTCCTAAATCAAACCAAAGGAATTCAAGGATGTATTATGGATAAGAGGAGGTTGGTGAGAGTTGGTGATTTCACTCATGAATCCCACTCTCCATCCACTTATTAGCTCTATGTTGGTTGATTTTGAGATGAATATAGAGTATGATAGCTAGTGTTTCATGTGGAAAGAATGAAGTGGGCTCTAATTATGGGACAAAGTAAATCTCAGCACTTGTAAAAAAATGAAATGCAACAATTGGCTTATACAATATATACACATAATATAAACTTTGGTTATAAAATATGTATACACAATTCATTTCATATAACATATGTTATAATGATTTAAAGGGCATACAATGTATTTCCTAATTACAAGGTATCAAGTAGTGGACATACATATAACCCATGTACATTTTCTATTAACATTAAATACAAGTGTGCATTGCTCATTATTTATTACCATAACTGTTATCATTATAATCATAATAACTTAATGAAATCAATATTAATTAATAATTGATCTTATTATATGTCAATAGGGTATACATGAATGTTTATGTGACGCCCCCAAAATTAGGTATACATCACCCATCTTGAGTCGCCAGATACAAGTACAAAATTTAAAATATAACTTAATAATATAACTATCGTGTACAATACGACAAAACATGAGCTGTGAGTTTTAATACAAACATTGTCTACTAGACAGTATAAAAACTCAAAAGGAGTCCTCAATACATTTATTGTCACACTATATAAGAGAATAGTGAGGACTACTAATGCAAACATCTAGGATCATCACTCTGTTTCCCGACTAGTTCCAGCTACATTCTCATTTCCTTAAAGGAATAGTGAAAGAAAGGGTGAGCTCAACTAGCCCAGTAAGAAATATTATGACTAAGATAATGCAGAATAAATTATCATTAGCCTTCAACAGTGTTAAACTTATAAAATATAATAACTATCAAGTTTAACTGCAGCGGAACAAGCAATCCATTAGAAGAGTCAGGTAGGGAATAAAATCTACTATCTTCTATGATTTAAAAGGTTTTTCATCACTTTTATCGCTGGGATTCAGCTTAATAAATAATCCACATCATCGAATCACCCCTGCACTACGGCCAAGGATATTCTTTAGTATCACGACCACGAATTATCCGTGCACTACGGCTAAAGATAATCCTGTTTTCATCAACGGTCCTGATCATGCCATAAAACAATTCATCTTTACACTACGGCCAAAGAGAATCCATAGCCATAATCATACCAAAAACTGTCCATCAATGCACTACGGGCCAATGAGGACTTTTTCCACATCATTTGTAACATTACGGTTATGATTATACCGAATAATCTCTGGTCATAATCATACCAAGTCCATCTATGCACTACAGGCCACAGATGACTTTCAACATAATATAAGCATGAGGATGATGACAATGACATAATAATTCAATAAAACAAGTTCAAGAATTAATTTATCCAGGAACTAATAACGTCCAAATTGTCAACATGATACTTCTTTGTAGAGTAAAATTCAAGAATGCTCAGAAGAATATTTCCATGAAAAGATACTGGATGAAGTGCAAATATCAAGGATATTCTACTAATTTCATGGAGTATAGAAGTCAAAACTTTAACCAACTGAGTATAATAGAATATATGAAACTGCAAATGGATTTTTTCCCGCCATGCGGTAATCCACGCAGACAGATCATTTCCACAATTTAATAATGAATTAATACGAAGGATCATTCACCATACATGTGATAATCCACATAGACAGGTTATTCCAACAGAATAATAAAGAATGGAATAACATAAGGATTCACCATGCGTGCGATAGACTGCACAGACAAGTTATTCCCAATAGAATAATAAATAATGGAACCGGTCCGAATAAAGCGCACAAATAGGATATTCCGGCGAATAATAAATAATGGAACCAGTCCCAGCATAAATGCGCATGACGGGATATTAGATAGAATAATAAAGAATGGAATAACAATGAAATCACCATGCATGCGATAGATCGCATGCGAGATAGGTTATTTCAACAGAATAATAAATAATAGAACCGTCCCACAGAACGCATGCATACGACATGATATTCCGACAGAATAATAAAGAATGGAATATTAGAAGAATTTTACCATGTATGCGGTACTTCGCATAACAGGTTATTCCAACATAATAATAAAGAATGGAATAACAGAAGAATTTCACCAAGTATAGGATATCCCGCGTATACAGGTTATTCCAACAGAATAATAAAGAATGGAATAACAAAAGTTCTCTTCATGAATAAGAAAGAAAGAATACCCCTTACGAGTACAACAAATAATATCCCCTACCTTAAGAAGAAGAGTACTGGATATATGAGTAGTGAAGTAGCAGAATACTTTTCTTCTTTCTCTCTATAGTTTATCTTTCTAGAGTTTCGGTGAATTCGTAAGAAATAATGAATGAATGAGCTTCTATTTATAGAAAAATGGACTGCATAGTAACTAACTCATGAACGGTCCAGATTGATTTACTTTAATCTGACGGTCCATATTTAAAGAAAAATCTTTTAAATAAAATATAATATATTCTATTTATAATTTAATAAAACGAATAACTTTATAAAAGATTTTACTATGCAAATACTATGCAGGCACTATGCAGGTACTATGCAAACACTATGCATAATAAAATATAATATATTCTATTTATAGAATAACTTTATAAAAGTATTCTATTTTATATAAAAAGATTTTACTATGCAAAATACTATGCAGACACTAGCATAATAGAATATAATATATTCTATTTATAGAATAACTTTATAAAAATATTCTGTTTTATATAAAAAGTTTTTCTATTTTATTACATTAATAATACCAATAAAACAAAACTGAGTGACTTATCACGTAAACATCAATAATCAACCGTGTGCTACTATCCAACAACGCGTACTACTGTACTTTTACTACCGAGTAGTTCAACAGTTTTAACGGTAAAACTTCCGTCGTTATTCTCATAAAAATATTTTTGTCATTTTCTCCATCCGACAATAATTCTGTTGCGGGGTCCACCAATGATTGTACCGTCGTACGGATATTCCCTAACAAAAATAATATTCCCCGACCAATCGAATATTATACAACAACTTGCATACTTTTTAAAATTTATAAATACTACCCACAACTATAACACTATCTCAAATCCACACCATAATATTCAAAAAAATATTTTGAGAAAATTTAATCTTTATTCATAAAATTTGGGGTCTCACAATCTCCCCTACTTATGAAATTTTGCCCTCAAAATTTACGTACGTACCTGGTATGCCGAAGAGGTTAGGATACCTCGACTTCATTTCCAATTCTAACTCTTGAGGTATAACCTTTGAGTGTTGAATACGATTCTTCTTATCCAAGATTTTAACACGTATCTCCTCAAACGTTAAATTTTCTGCTATCTCGTCCGGTTCTAAATTAATATTGTGGTTCGGGTCGTCCACATATGTACGTAACATCGATACGTTAAAAATGTTATGAACACGAGACATACTTGGCGGTCAAACGAGTCTATAGGCCACAGTTCCTACTCGATCGAGGATTTTAAATGGGCCAATTAAATCGAGGGTTGAGATAACACCTTCTTGAACCTTTTTCTTCACATTCATCAGTTCCAGGTGTGTAGCTTGAGCGACCTTTAACTTTGTCGATTAAAGTCGATTCTACTCGTATATTCGTTATCCTCACGTGAGTCCCTAGAGTCTTTAACTCTATCTCCATCATTTGTAAGTTATAAGAAATGGGTCTTTGTGTTAACAACATCACACTCAAAAGCGACACGATCTTCTACTCAACGCGTCGTCATACCACAACGTTCGCTTTTTCCCTACGATGGTATTGAATGGTACGATCGTAATCTTCAACAAACTCGAGTCAACGTCTTTGGCGCATGTTACGTTCATTTTAGTTGAAGAAATATTTGAGGGTTTAAGAAATGGGTTTTGTACTGGGGTCAATACAAAATTCGATTTCACGCTCTAGGGTAGGCTAAGAAGTCTTCAAGAATACATCAGGAAATTTATTAACAATAGAAATATCATTCAAAACTGTGATCCTCATCCAAGACTTGGATAGTACGTCACATTCATACCTATCAACTTGCCATCGTTATTCATAACGTCCCCTATGGAAAGTTTGGCTTCGGTGTATTCCACACAAGGAAGTCACCAGTAAAAGGCTCATGGCTCTTTACTTATGATTTGATATGACAATGATTGAATTTAGTGCTTTGGTTACTTGAATTCACATAACAGGTTGGTTAGGAATATGAAAGCTAACAACCTTACGAAAAGCATGATGAGTAGTTAACCAATCGATTCCTAAAATCGCATCAAAGGCAAGTATTTTCAAACAGATAAGATCGACAGGTAACGTGAAAGTGTCGATTTGAATTAACAAGATTTATAAACATTGGAGGTAACGAAGGTTTCTACTATTGAAGTTTCAACCAATAAGTCAAAGTCTAATTTCTCCGAAGTCAAATTTAAACGTTGAGCGCAAGCAAGAGAGATAAAAGAATGGGTAGAACCGGTATCTAATAAGGTATAGACTTCGCAAGAATTTATAATTAACTAACTCGTGCTAACTTCGTTCGATTCCTCATCACGAAAAATGCTCTCCCTTAAACTACCGAATTTGACTTGTTCGGGACAGTCTTTGGTGTCGTCATTACCACTGGAATTGACTTTCGCTATAGGGCATATTCCACCCTCAACTGCTTCATCGTACTCCTACTCCATGATCTGAATCATTAGCCTTCGATCCATATCGAATTGGGGTTGACCGCAATGTATATGGTAATTCAAAACTCGATGATGGGTTCTCCCAATTGCTGTCGAAAAAGAGAAATACATATCATCTATTTTAGCTTTCTTGGATCGGACTTCTCTTTCCACAATATCAACGCGTCGTGTGGCTTTTACCCATGCATCTTTCATTCTCACTCGTTCAGTTGTTTCTTCTTTCAGCTGCTCCTTGACATTTGAATTCTCAGATTCCAGCTTTAATATCGTATACTCTGCCAAAGAGAGCTCCTGTTCAGCTATCGTACATCGGGTAATAAAAATTTGAATTGTTACATTCCTTTACTCCACGACCGCCTTCCGTTCTTCAGCCTGCTCTTCTAACTCATGAATACGATTTTGCAATTCTACATTTTGATCAATAAGTTCTTCTAATAAATCCTCATCAGGTTCTTCTTCTTCCTCACTCTCAGTTGCTACCTTTGCGACTAGCTTGAGTGCAACTTTTAATTCCTCAATCAGCACATGGATATCTCTAATCACATTATCTTGGTTGGTGATTAGAGGTTTCTCCACGGTCTCATGTGCTCCATTGCTATTCCCAACATTCTCTGATGTTATTTTCAAATACTGCCACCAAACAAGGGTTAATTAACATATTACATATTATCCCTATACTTTGATCTACCAATTAAATACCAAATAAACTTAGGTAGGTCATACTAGCAAAGGAATTCCCCGTCTCTCCCCTCCTAGTTCTTGTCTCACATCTCAGTTAGGGATCATATCCCTAAGCTTTGATACCAATTGTCACGCCCCCAAAATTAGGTATACATCACCCATCTTGAGTCGCCAGATACATGGTACAGAATTCAGATACAACTTAATAATACAACTGTCGTGTACAATACGACAAAACATGAGCTGTGAGTTTTAATACAAACATTGTCTACTAGACAGTATAAAAACTCAAAAGGAGTCCTCAATACATTTATTGTCACACTATATAAGAGAATAGTGAGAACTACTAATGCAAACATCTAGGATCATCACTCTGTTCTACGACTAGTTCCAGCTACGTTCTCATTTCCTTATAGGAACAGTGAAAGAAAGGGTGAGCTCAAGTAGCCCAGTAAGAAATATTATGACTAAGATAATGCAGAATAAATTATCATTAGCCTTCAACAGTGTTAAACTTATAAAATATAATAACTATCAAGTTTAACTGCAGCGGAACAAGTAATCCATTAGAAGAGTCAAGTAGGAAATAAAATCTACTATCTTCTATGATTTAAAAGGTTTTTCATCAATTTTATCGCTGGGACTCAGCTTAATAAATAATCCACATCATCGAATCACCCCTGCATTATGGCCAAGGATATTCTTTAGTATCACGACCACGAATTATCCATGCACTACGGCTAAAGATAATCATGTTTTCATCAACGGTCCTGATCATGCCATAAAACAATTCATCTTTACACTACGGCCAAAGAGAATCCATAGCCATAATCATACCAAAAGCTCATCCATCAATGCACTACGGGCCAATGAGGATTTTTTCCACATCATTTGTAACATTACGGTTATGATTATACCGAATAATCTCGGTCATAATCATACCAAGTCCATCTATGCATTTACAGCCACATATGACTTTCAACATAATATAAGCATGAGGATGATGACAATGACATAATAATTCAATAAAACAAGTTCAAGAATTAATTTATCCAGAACTAATAACGTCCAAATTGTCAACATGATACTTTTTGTAGAGTAAAATTCAAGAATGCTAAGAAGAATATTTCCATGAAAAGATCATTGGATGAAGCACAAATATCAAGGATATTCCACTAATTTCATGGAGTATAGAAGTCAAAACTTTAACCAACCGAGTATAATAGAATATATGAAATCAAGAATAGATTTTTAAGCGCCATGCAAAGAATCCACGTAGACATATCATTTCCACAATTTAATAAGGAATGAATACGAAGGATCATTCACCATGCATGTGATAATCCATATAGACAGGTTATTCCAACAAAATAATAAAGAATGAAATAACATAAGGATTCACCATGCGTGTGATAGATCGCATGCATAAAAGTTATTCCCAATGTAATAATAAATAATGGAACCAGTCCAGTAGAAACGATAGACAAGATATTTTGACGTAATAATAAATAATGGAACCGAAGTCCGCATAAACGCTTACAGACAAGATATTCGATGTAATAATAAAGAATGGAATAACAACGAAATCACCATGCATGCGATAGACCGCATGATGCATAAAAGTTATTCCAACAGAATAATAAATAATGGAACCAGTCCCACGTAAAACTAATGCATGTGATATTCGACAAAATAATAAAGAATGAATATTAGAAGAATTTCACCATGTATGTATGCGACAATAAAAGTTATTCCAACATAATAATATAGAATAGAATAATGTAAGAATTTCACCAAGTATAGGATATCCATGATATAAAAGTTATTCCAATGAATAATAAAGAATGGAATAATGTAAGTTCTCTTCATGAATAAGAAAGAAAGAATACCCCTTACGAGTACAACAAATAATATCCCTACCTTAAGAAGAAGAGTCTTTGGATATATGAGTAGTGAAGTAGCAAAGAATACTTTTCTTCTTTCTCTCTATAGTTTATCTCTAGAGTTTCAGTGAATTCGTAAGAAATAATGAATGAATGAGCTTCTATTCATAGAAAAATGGACTGCATAGTAACTAACTCATGAACGGTTCAAATTGATTTACTTTAATCTGACGGTCCATATTTAAAGCAAAATCTTTTAAATAAAATATAATATATTCTATTTATAATCTAATAAAACGAATAACTTTATAAAAGATTTTATTATGCAAACACTATGCAGGCACTATGCAAACACTATGCATAATAAAATATAATATATTCTATTTATAGAATAACTTTATAAAAGTATTCAGTTTTATATAAAAAGATTTTACTATGCAAAATACTATACAGACACTATGCATAATAGAATATAATATATTCTATTTATAGAATAACTTTATAAAAGTATTCTGTTTTATATAAAAAGTTTTTCTATTTTATTACATTAATAATACCAATAAAACAAAACTGAGTGACTTATCACGTAAACATCAATAATCAATACCGTGTGCTACTATCCAACCACGCGTATTACTGTACTTTTACTACCGAGTAGTTCAACGGTTTTAACGGTAAAACTTCCGTTGTTATTCTCATAAAAATATTTTTATCGTTTTCTCCATCCGACAATAATTCCGTTGCGGGGTCCACCAATGATTGTACCGTCGTACGGATATTCCCCGACAAAAATAATATTCCCCGACCAATCGAATATTATACAACAACTTGCATACTTTTCAAAATTTATAAATATTACCCACAACTATAACACTATCTCAAATCTACACCATAATATTCAAAAAAAATATTTCGAGAAAATTAAATCTTTATTCATAAAATCTTGGGTCTCACAGTTTACCCATACACTTCATGTCACATAAACAATATTATTATGCAATTCACATAAATGCAATAACTCTTACTATATTGTCTATATATATATATAATATATAGACATATTAATGTGTCACCTTGTACTATATAAAATATATAGTTAACTACCATATAATAAAGGTTTACTACATTGCATGCTTGCACAAATTAATCAAGTAAATATAATCATATTATATTTATTAAACTCTTACTCATTAATTATTATTTATTCATAATAATTATTAATCAACACATTATCAATCAACTACCCATAATTACAATAAATCAATATATTCAAGTCCTGCCATTATATTCAAATAAATTGAATATTTAATTATTAATAATCCTATAAATTCTTGGATATTAAAGTCTTAGGGTTAGTCCACTAATTTAAATAAACCATTAGTGACTCCCTTTAATCATTTCATAAATTTACATAACCACATAAGGTTTAAATAGACTCACAAAACTAACTCATTAAAATGAAATCACATATTTAATTAAATAAAGAGTTTAAAATTCATGGTCATTATAGGTTCTTGAACTCTTCAAGATCCATTATCCTCCCACTAGCCCCTTTAATGATAAACACATTTATCTTAGAAGGTAGCATGTTTCGCAACAAACACCTTTTGCTAAGTAGGATTATAGAACATATACCATAAACTTACTTTAGGATATCCCACAAATCTTTACTTGTCAAATCTTGTCCCATGCATATCCTTTGAAACCTTTTTCACATAAGCTGGACAACCCCTTATCTTAACAGACTTAAAATTATGAATCCTCCCTGTCCATAACTCTTATAGAGTCTTGGGGCCGAATTTTGAGGTTACCTTTTCGTAGATATGTAGCCATTTCTAGGACATGACCCCAGATGGATACTGGAATATCGGTAAAATCATTATGGACCGCACCATGTCCAAAAAGGTACGATTTTTCCTTTCAGATACATCAATCAATTATTGTGTATTAGGAGGCGTCCATTGTGAGAAAACCATTTGAGATGATCTAGAAACTTATTGCACAAGTATTTATTCCTTAATCTAATCAAAGAATCTTAATACTTTGCCAATTTGTTTCACTTCTGAATTCTTTGAACCTTTCAAATAATTCACACTTGTATTTCAGCAAATACACACATTCAACTCTTTGAATGATCATCTCCTTTTCTTATACTAATTTGTTCAATATACAAAATTATTTTTCACGTAAGTCAAGTATACAAAATCTATTAAGTAATATTTTAGTTCTATACAAAACATTATTATTATAAATAGAACAAAATTTGTTTTTAAATATAATACCAAAGATTTTATTGTCCAACAACAAAATGAAATTATTATTTCTAATGAGAACTGGAATATAATAACAACTTATTGACTTAATAAGATTGCTCGTAGGCAATGCTAAACAATAAGTTTATATGGCTAATGTAGCAACCTTTGCTTCATTTCCACACATAGGACTACTTATCTTTGTTTAACTTTCTACTTCTGCTTGGTCCTTTCATAAATTTATATTTATGATAACCAAAGTCGGTATCCTATACCCAAGTAGAACCTTGACTAAAGAAAAATTTATTTCAATCATGAACAAAAACTATATTTGTAACCGAAACTTCACTAAGCTTCTTCTGGTTAACCTCTACAAAATACTTCTCGCAGTTTCTTTTCCAGTGTCCAGGCTTATTATAGTGGAAGCAAACTCCTTTGTTATCCATATCAGTTTTGTTCTTATTATCTTTTGTTTTTGCCTTTTCTATTTACCTTCTTAGAATCGTTCTTCTTTTTAGAAGATCATTTGGCCCCTACCAGTAAGACTTGGTCTTTCATGGTTGGAAAGTGACTCTCAACATTTTTCAACATGTTAAGCAAATCAGCGAAGCTGATATCTAGCTTGTTCATATGAAAAATTCACAACAATTGTGAAAGGAGTCCGGGAGTGAGTGCAAGATCAAATATTGGCTCAACTCTCCATCCATGACAAAACCCATTGTCTTAATTATTCAATCAAATTGATAATAGACTTTTGTCTATACTATAGTGTCATCGGTCATTCTAAATCGGAAGAGCTCTTTAGATATCTGATATCTATCAGTCCTACTTTCCTCACCATCAACTACTTGATGTGCAATCATTAGTTTCATGCTGACGCTGAAGCTCGTTACTCATGGATGAGAGCATGATGCATTGAGCCAACTGTGCAACATCTTTCCACTTTCTAAAAGTAGCAATCTCTTCCTCAGAGGCATTGTCTGCAACCATTGCAGGGTTAGGCATATTAAGGACATAAGATAGCTTTTCAGTTGTGAGACCTATTCTCAAATTCCTTAACCAATCCGTTTTATTTGGTCCGGTTAATTAACATCTAATATGTTTCGCAGTGATAATAATTTAGACATTATAAAATTCTGTAAATGAATTTGTAATTAACAACATTTTAGCATACATTCTTTTATTAATTATGAAAATAAATTAGGTCTTGTTTTAAATTGGTATCTCCCACTATTTTCTTCAAACTATATTACCCTCAGTATATATAGTTCGGCAATATCTAATTGAAGATATGCTAATGAGAATAAGGATCCCATTTCAAATGTATATAACTTTGTGGTGACACAACAAACTATATATAAATAAATAGGTAGACAACTCTTGTCAATTACATCAACTATGCAACTCCTTGTATTTTGCCTCTTAGATTATTTTGATCAAGTGGTGGCACATCCGAATCAAAATTATCAAAGTTAAGTCCAACCTAACACTCTATATATTCAAAAAAGAAAAATATTATCCTTGTGGTGACATAACAAAACAACATTGTTCAATTTTCTTTATAAGCATCAAATGTGATAAAATCAACATCTCAAAGAATTAAGATAAGCCTTATGGTGACACAACAAACTTATAATAATTAATTGATACTTTATTATTTTTATCATGCTAGAAGGCGACGTTCGATATTCCAAATATCTTTGAACGCTTAGGACTTAATATAAAAAATTTGAGGAGTTTGCATGTTACTAATTTGTCTCATCTTGTTTAGCTCGCGCACACACACACACACACATATGTGACGCCCCCAAAATATGTATACAACACCCATTCTGAGTCGCCAAATATATGGTACAGAAAGTAAACTATAACTTCAATAATTCAATTGTCGTGCAAAATACGACAACACATACTGTGAGTTTAAATACAAATATTGTCTTCTAGACAATATTCACACTCAAATAAGTCCTCATTACAATTATTCAAACACTATTTTACAGAAATAGTGAGGACTGCTAAAACATCTTTCTAGAACCATCACTCCATACCCGACTAGATCCTCGCTATATGTCTCTCACCTCCCGAGAAGAAAAATGGAACAAAAAGGAAAAGGGTGAGCTCAACTAGCCCAGTAAAGAATATTATGACTAAGATAATATACAACAATTTATCATTAGTCTTCAACAGGGAAAAAAATCTGATAAAATATAATAGACAACAAGTTTTAGATCAACAACTACAGCGGAAACAACAATCCATTAGAGGAGTCAAGTAGAGAATGAGTTCTACTATCTTCTAAGATTTAAAAGTCCATCATCAATATTTTATCCCTGTAACAACAAACAATATACATCTTTAATCAAATATTCATCTTTGCACTACAGGCCAAAGATATTCATTTGTATCACCAGTTGGTCATGTTTATCTCAACACCTGTTCATCTTTGCACTACGGGCCAAAGATATTCATTAGCTAATCATTCATCTTTGCACTACAGGCCAAAGATATTCATCAGTTAATCATTCATCTTTGCACTATAGGCCAAAGATATTCAGTAATATCATCATTTAGGACTGAGGATGATGAAAAATATTTTAAAGGAGCGAATCCAGTGAAACAAAATAACAAATATTAGAGATTCGTATTATAGTTTATCCAAGATCATTTATACTCCATAATAACCAATTTTGAAGCAAAATTCAAGAATAAAGATCAAAACATGGATACAATCAAAGATAGTAACCATAATAGACATTTTGGACAAAAAAGAAAAAAATTTATTTTTCGGTGAATAGTACCGTATACGTGAATAGTGCCGTATACGTGAATACTAATCCCGACACAAAAAGTCCAAATTTGATAAAAAGTTCAAACCAATATTTTGGCATAATGATATTGAAGAAAATAATATCATTTAAGAAGAAATAACATCCCTTACCTCAAACGAACAATACTTCTGACTGGAATATCGGTATAAGGCTGAAGGAAACTTGCACTGATAAATAAAAACTCACAAAGTATCTAAATACTCACAAAATACACTCAATAATATAGAGAGAGAAAACTTATGAATTCTGGTGTGATTTTTAATTATAACTTAGCCCTCTATTTATAGAAAAATATTAGCACGCCGAAGCTGACTTGACCTGCAACCTGATGGATTTACTTGCTACTATTCCCACCCACCACATTTGAATAAAAATTCTAGCACATTTCTCACCAACCAAAAGTGGGGCCCACTCAATTCTAGAATTTTCTACCAAAATCATTTATAAACCTAATTTCCGAATCTGTCACCTCTTAAAATTCATAACAAATCATACATTCATTTTTAACGGTTTAAAATTTGTGGACATATACTCAACTTATATATGTATAACATATCCAAAAATCACAACGATCCAACGGTCGGATTAAAAAAAATTATAACTCACATAATATATCTAAAAAACACTTGGTTTAATTTTTAATACCTCCATTCTGACAAAAATACTGATAAAACACCTCAACATTAACTCCTTCATTTTTAACCACAATAAATATATCCAACATTTATATCCACATAAAATAAATATTTTCTTATCATATGAATTAATAATTAATTATTCACAAATAATATTACAGAATCACATTTATGACAACTAGACCGTTCCCAGGAAAGAGGGGGCTTTCCGATAAGGATTTCTCCTTACTGGCGCACAATTAGGTGACCAACCCTCTCATTGATAGAACTTTCTAGACATTGCCAATAATGCTATCTAATAATATTATTCAAATAATATGAATTATTGATCCGATAATGGAAAAAATGTATGTTGATAATTATTGAAACAATAATAATATAAAATATCAACGCAAACAATTATTGAACCAATAAAATAAAATATTGAGCAAGAATTACTATAACAATTATTGAGTAGTGCCTTTCTACGTAAGAATCAATAATTCAAAAAATATGCAAAATTGTGTGTTCTTGTCTTGCAAACCACGTAGACATCGTATTTTAACCACGGGCATTCCAACAAGTTGTTAACAGTAACAATTATGCCGTTATTTATAAAAACTCATACTTTATCGTTTTCTTTATCCGACAGATTATCCAGTTATGGGGCCACAAATGGTCATACCGTTGTTATGCGAATATTCCCCAAGCGGAAAGAATATTCCATGACCAAACGAATATTCCCCGACACAATGAATATTTTATATCCATGTCACCCATAACCAAAGTATTATATCAAATTATCACCTTATTATTCACAATAATAAATAGAGGAAATTTGATTTTATTTATAATAAGTTGGGGTCCTACAACCTCCCATCCTTATGAAATTTCGTCCTCGAAATTGACGTACGTACCTGGTGTATCGAAAAGGTGAGGATACCTCGCTTTCATTTCTGATTCCAACTCCCAGTTCATTTCTTCAATAGCATGGTTCCTCCACAAAACCTTAACTTGAGGTATAACCTTTGTGCGTAGGACATGTTCTTTCCTATCCAAGATCTTGACAGGTACCTCCTCGTACGTTGAATCTTCGGCTATCTCATCTGGTTGTAATGCAATAATGTGGTTTGGGTCGTCCACATATTTACGTAACATCGATACGTGGAAAACGTTATGAACACGCGACATACTTAGCGTTAAGGCGAGTCTATAGGCCACAGTTCCTACTCGATCGAGGATTTCAAATAAATCGAAGGCTTGAGCTTTCTTCTCTTCATCGACTCTTACTTCTAGAATAACGCATCCTTGTACATTCTTCTTTATGTTCATCAGCTCCAGGTCTGTAGCTTGAGCGACTTTAACGTTATCGATTAAAGTCAATTTTACTTGTATATCATCATGTGGGTTCCTAGAGTCTTTAACTCTAACTCTATCATTTATAAATTATACAAAATAGGTCTTTGTGTTCAACAATATCGCACTCGTACTCGCGTACGATCTTCTACTCAACGCGTCAGCTACCACGTTCGCTTTTCCAAGATGGTATGGTCAGAACAGGTTCCGAAATGAGTCGCCTCTTGAGCTCTTGGAAAATCTTCTCGCATTCCTCGCTCCATATGAATTTTGTATCTTTTCGAGTTAGCTAAGTTAACAGAGTAACGATTCGAGAAAATCCTTCCACGAATCTCCGATAGTAATCAGCTAAGCCTAGAAAGCTACGTATTTCAATTACTGACTTAAGTTGCTCTCAACTGTGACTCATATCCCAATCTTAGATAGCACGTCACAATAACACCTATTGTTTTACCACCAAACAAATATAGCATCCCCTACGGAGAGTCTGGCTTTGGTGCATTCCACAAATGAAGTTACCAGATAGAGGCTTGGGTACCAACTCTTGTAGTTGGGTTTTTAACTCCTGAAGTTCAATAGGAGCCATTCGATAAGAGATTTTAGAAATGGGTTTTGTATCGGGTTCAAAGTCGATACAAAATTCAATATAACGCTCTGGGGGTATGCCAGGAAATTCTTCAGGAAATATGTCAGTAAATTCACTAACAACAGAAATATCATTCAAATCTGTATTTTTGTTTAAGTCCATGAAATGGGCTAAGAAAGCTTGACATCCGTTTTTTAATAAACGAATGGCTTTATGGCTTGATATGAAAGTGTTTGACTTCAATGATTTGGTTTCTTGAATTCGCATAACAGGTTGGTTAGGAATATGAAAACTAACAACCTTACGAAAATAATCAATTTTGGCATGATGAGTAGTTAACCAATTAATCCCTTAAATTACGTCAAATGCAAGTATCTTTAAAGAGATAAGATCAACAAGTATTGTGATTGTGCCCATTTGGATCAAACAAGATTTATAAATCGTGGATATGATAATAGTTCTCCTAATGGAGTCTCCACAGATAAGTCAAAGCCTAATTTCTCCGGAGTCAAGTTTAAACGTTGAGCACAAGCAGGAGAAATAAAAGAGTGGGTAGAACCGGTATCTAATAAGGTATAGACTTTGCAAGAATTTATAATTAACTAACCCGTGCTAACCTCGTTCGGGTTACTCGCTCTTTGAGAAGTCACGAAAAACGCTCTTTCTGAAACCACCGACTTTGTTTTGTCCATATCCACCTTTGGTGCCACCGTCTCAACTGGACTTGATTTCGCTACAAGATAAAATCGAGCTATGTGACCGTCTTTTCCACAACTAAAACATATCTTGGAAAGTCGTGAACAGCTTTGGACTTATATGTCCTCCTCTCGCATCTCAGAAGCATCTAACTAGCGGTCGTTCTCCTCCCTAGAATTTGTTGTTGGTGTTGGTGTCATTGGTTTACATCTTTATGTCATCGTTAAATCTTCTCTTCTTAAAATTTCCACTTGAATCATTTCTTTTATTATCTTGGCCATGATTACCACCGAAGTGGTTATCATTTCGGCATGATAATTTCCTCCACGATGGTTATCATTGTTCGTTGATGATCATTGCCATTCCGTACGATTATTATCGTGTTGTTGCTCGTTATCCTTCTATTGAAATTTGGCTCATTATCGCGCTCTAATAACTGAGCCCTATTAACTACATCTGAATATAAACAAAGTTTGTGAGAAATGAGGTATTGACATATTTCGGTTTCAAACCTCGCAGAAACATTCGCGTCATTCTCTCCTCATTATCAACCAAATGGGATGCAAATCGGGACAACTCGGCAAACTTAGCTTCGATCTTTGCGACACGTTCATATTGTTTTGCTCGACTTGATGAACTCAACCCGCTTCATGTGATGAATACTTTGGAAAGTACTTGTCGTTGAACAATTCTTGGAACTTCTCCCAAGACATCTTCAATGCGGCGGAGTTGAGTACGCTTTACCGATTCCCACCAAGAATCGCCTCTCCTAGCAACATAAAGGTGGCAAAGGAACCTTTGCTCTCGGAACATCCCAAGATATCAAATATCTTGGTGATACGCTTTATCCACGTCTCTGCCGTAAGTGGTTCTGGCTTTCCCAAAAACTCCGGTGGTCCCAGCTCCTTGAACTGCTTAGCGGTGACCAACCGTGCGTTGCCATTGTTTCCACCTACATTATGAACAAGAGTCTCTCTCGTTTGGTGTTGCATGAATTCTAAAAAGCTCCTAAACGTACCGTCTTTCTTCATTTGGTCGGTGCTATTGTTCACCTGAGGATTATTGCCATCTTAATGCACATTATCCTGGGTATTGATCGTTGGTGACTCAACGGTCTCATATGCTTCATTGCTTATCACAACATTTTCAGATGCCATTTTCAAACACTGCCAGTAAACAAGGGTTAATTGACATATCACATATTATCCCTATACTCTGACCGACCAATTAAATACCAAATAAACATAGGTAGGTCATATTAGTGAAGGAATTCCCCGTCTCTCCCCTCCTAGTTCTTGTCTCACACCTCAGCCAGGGATCATATCCCTAAGCTCTGATACCAACTGTGACACCCCCAAAATAGGTATACGACACCCATTATGAGTCGCCAAATATATGGTATAGAAAGCAAACTATAACTTCAATAATACAATTGTCATGCAAAATACGACAACACATACTGTGAGTTTAAATACAAATATTGTCTTCTAGACAATATCCACACTTAAATAAGTCCTCATTACAATTATTCAAACACTATTTTACAAAAATAGTGAGGACTGCTAAAACATCTTTCTAGAACCATCACTTCATACCCCGACTAGATCCTGCTATGTTCTCACCTCCTTAGAAGAAAAATGGAACAAAAAGGAAAAGGGTGAGCTCAACTAGCCCAGTAAAGAATATTATGACTAAGATAATATACAACAATTTATCATTAGTCTTCAACAGGGAAAAAAATCTGATAAAATATAATAGACAACAAGTTTTAGATCAACAACTGCAGCGGAAACAACAATCCATTAGAAGAGTCAAGTAGAGAATGAGTTCTACTATCTTCTAAGATTTAAAAGTCCATCATCAATATTTTATCCCTGTAACAACAATCAATATACATCTTTAATCAAATATTCATCTTTGCACTACAGGCCAAAGATATTCATTTGTATCACCAGTTGGTCATGTTCATCTCAACACTTGTTCATCTTTGCACTACGGGCCAAAGATATTCATTAGGTAATCATTTATCTTTGCACTACAGGCCAAAGATATTCATCAGTTAATTATTCATCTTTTCACTACAGGCCAAAGATATTCAGTAATATCATCATTTAGGACTGAGGATGATGAAAAATATTTTAAAGGAACGAATCCAGTGAAACAAAATAACAAATATTAGAGATTCGGATTATAGTTTATCCAAGATCAATAATACTCCATAATAACCAATTTTGAAGCAAAATTCAAGAATAAAGATCAAAACTGTAAGACCCCAAATTTTTATAAATAAAAATCGAATTTCCTCTAATTATTATTCTCGATTAATAAGGTGGTAATTTGATATAATGCTTTGGTTATGGGTGAAATGTGCAATTTTTGCAAAATAAACAAGTGGTTATTAAAATATTTATTTTTGTCGGGGAATATTCGTTTGGTCGTGGAATATTCTTCTTTGTCGGGGAATATTAAATTGACGGCCAGCGATCAATTAATCAGGGCCCCATAACAAAATAAGCGTCGGATGAAGAAAATGACAAGTTTGAGCTTTTATAAATAACGGCGTAGTTATTCTGAATTAACACCGTTGGATTACTTGGTGGTTAAAATAAAGTGTACTGGCGTGATCAGACTGAAGAAGACACGGTATTGCAGATTGTTGAATTATTGATTTGATCAGACGTAAGAAGGCACTACTCAATAATTATTACGATGATTCTTTATTCAATATTTTATTGATTCAATAATTGTTGCGTTGCTTAGTTTATATTATTATTCTTTGTTTCAATAATTGTCATTTGCGCGATTATTTTCCATTATCGGATCAATAATTCATATTATTTGAATAATATTATCGAGATAACATTATTGGCAATGTCTAGAAAGTTACGCTCAAGGAGAGGTTTGGTCACCTAATTGCGCCAATAAGGAGAAATCCTTATTGGAAAGCCCCTCTTTCTGAGGAGCGGCTTTGGTTGTCGATCTTTGTGATTCTCGCAATATTATTTTTAAATAATTAATTATTGATTATTATGATAAAGAAAATATTTATTTTATGTGGATATAGATGGAGAAATTTTTAATGTGACAATTGTTGAAAATTAATATTTTATCTTTTTACGATAAAATAATTCATTTAAATATATTATTTTAATAATATATTAACGGTGATATTTTTACAATGAATGTGGGATATATGAGTATATGAGGAGGAGGAGTATTTTTGTGGCATTAAATGTTTAACATATGTTTTGTGTGTCGGTGAAAATTGATTATAATCGTAAAATCGCTCATTTATGGATTTTGATTCAATTTACATTTGGAATTTGGAAAAACTTCATACGCAAAGTTGTAGAGAATTGAATTTCCTATAAAAAAAGCGAGATTCAATTTTTTCGACAAAAGGCTATTTATCATGAATTATTGAAGTTCGAGTTCGAAATAATT
The DNA here is from genome assembly GCA_020205605.1 of Panax ginseng. Taxonomy (NCBI): domain Eukaryota; kingdom Viridiplantae; phylum Streptophyta; class Magnoliopsida; order Apiales; family Araliaceae; genus Panax; species Panax ginseng. The sequence continues at coordinate 55,979,811 of CM035140.1, forward strand.
GATTTTTGGAAGTTTTAATTATTTTATATAAGAAAAACGTTTTTTGTGGTTGTTAGCACATGGGTGGCTGATTTTTGACCAAAGAAGGCATGCTAGAGTTTTCAAAACATGTGGGTAGGAATTTGGAATTAATAATAATATATTTTATTAATTTAGTCTTCTTTCATGCGTTCTAACATTTTTCTATAAATAGAGGCTAAGTTAGAATTGAAAATCACACCGAAACTAAGTTTTCTCTCTCTTTCTCTCTATATTATCGAAAGCGTATTCTTGTGAGTATACTTTGAGTGTTGCTATACTCTGGTGCGAGTTTACATCGACTATACGAAATTCGATTAAATACGGTTATATTTTGAGGTAAAGGATGTTATTTCTTTTGCAAATGATATTATTTTCTTCAATATCATTATGCCAAAATCTTTGTTGAACTTTTTATCAAATTTGGAACTTTTTCATGTCGGGGTTACTATTCATGAGTTACTATTCACGAGTTACTATTTATGAGTTACTATTCACGAGTTACTATTCACGAGTACTATTCACGAAGCGTGAAGATGTTTTTTGTGAAATTTCTATCTTTTTGTGTCGGGGTTACTATTCACGATATCACGATTATTCACGATATCTGACTATTCACGAATACTAAGACCTTATTCATCGAAAAATGAAAAATTTTTCTTTTTGTCCAAGATGTCTATTTTGGCTACTATCTTTGATTGTATCCATGTTTTGATCGTTATTTTTTGAGTTCGCTTCAAAATCGTTTATTATGAAGTATTATCGATCTTGGATAAACTGCATTAAGCGAATCCATAATATTTGTCCTTCTATCTCTTTGGATTCGTTCTTAATTTTTTTTTCATCATCCTCGATCCTTAATGGTGATACTTGATGAATATCTTTGGCACGTAGTGTAAAAGATGAATGATTAAATCGATGAATCTCTTTGACCCGTAGTGCAAAAGATGAGCAGTGTTGAGATGAACATGACCAATTGGTGATACTGAATGAATATCTTTGGCACTGTAGTGCAAAAGATGATTAAAGATGTATATTGATTGTTGTTACGAGGATGAAATATTGATGATGGACTTTTAAATCTTAGAAGGCGGTAGAATTCATTCTCTCACGTGACTCTTCTAATGGATTCTTCATTTTCGATGCATTTGTTGATCTAAAACTTCTTGTCTATTGTATTCTATTAGATTTTTTCCTGTTGAAGACTAACGATAATTTGTTGTATATTATCTTAGTCATAATATTATTCTTCTTTGGGCTAGTTGAGCTCACCCTTTTCCTTGTTGTTCCATTTTTCTTCTCAGGAGGTGAGAACATAGCAGGATCGAGTCGGGGTATGGTGTGAAGGTTCTAGAGAGAGTTGTTTAGTAGTCCTCACCATTTTTTATAAAATAATGTATCAATAAATATGATGAGGATTTATTTGAGTATAGATATTGTCTAGAAGATAATATTTGTATTCAAACTCACAGTTTTACTGTTGTAATAATAAAGTTGTAGTAATTTCTGTACCATGTATTTGGCGACTCAGAATGGGTTGGGTGGAATAGACCTATTTTGGGGGCGTCACAAAAACATGGATGCAATCAAAGATAGTATCCATAATAGACATTTTGGACAAAAAGGAGAAAAATTTATTTTTCGGTGAATAGTACCGTATACGTGAATAGTGCCGTATACGTAAATAGTAACCCCAACACAAAAAGTTCCAAATTTGATAAAAAGTTCAAACCAATATTTTGGCATAATGATATTGGAGAAAATAATATCATTTAAGAAGAAATAACATCCCTTACCTCAAACGAACAATACTTCTGACTGGAATATCGGTATAAGGCTGAAGGAAACTTGCACTGATAAATAAAAACTCACAAAGTATCTAAATACTCACAAAATACACTCAATAATATAGAGAGAAAACTTATGAATTCTGGTGTGATTTTCAATTCTAACTTAGCCCTCTATTTATAGGAAAATATTAGCACGCCGAAGCTGACTTGACCTGCAACCTGATGGATTTATTTGCTACTATTCCCACCCACCACATTTGAATAAAAATTCCAGCACATTTCTCACCAACCAAAAGTGGGGCCCACTCAATTCTAGAATTTTCTACCAAAATCATTTATAAACCTAATTTCCGAATCTATCACCTCTTAAAATTCATAACAAATCATACATTCATTTTTAACGGTTTAAAATTTGTGGACATATACTCAACTTATATATGTATAACATATCCAAAAATCACAACGATCCAACGGTCGGATTAAAAATTATAACTCACTTAATATATCTAAAAAAACCTTTGGTTTAATTTTTAATACCTCCATTCGACAAAAATCTCGATAAAACACCTCAACATTAACTCCTTCATTTTTAACCACAATAAATATATCCAACATTTATATCCACGTAAAATAAATATTTTCTTATCATATGAATCAATAATTAATTATTCTCAAATAATATTACAGAATCACATTTATGACAACCAAACCGTTCGCAGGAAAGAGAGGGCTTTCTGATAAGGATTTCTCCTTACTGGCGCGCAATTAGGTGACCAAACCTCTCCTTGACAGAACTTTCTAGACATTGCCAATAATGCTATCTAATAATATTATTCAAATAATATGAATTATTGATCTGATAATGGGAAATACTGTGCAGTGACAATTATTGAAACAACAATAATATAAAATATCAACGTAGCAATTATTGAACCAATAAAATAAAATATTGAACAGTAATTACTGTAACAATTATTGAGTAGTGTCTTCTTACGTAAGAATCAATAATTCAAAAATACTGTGCAAAACCGTGTACTACTGTGCAACCATGCGTATTACTGTATTTTAACCACCGGGTATTCTAACAGTGTTAACGATAACAATTACGCCGTTATTTATAAAAACTCATACTTTGTCGTTTTCTTCATCCGACAGTTATCCGTTATGGGACCCACAAATGGGTATTTCTTGTATTAAATACGAATATTCCCAAAGCACGAAAGAATATTCCACGACCAAACGAATATTCCCCGATACAATGAATATTTTATAACCACTTGCTTATTTTGCAAAATTTTCACATTTCACCTATAACCAAAGTATTATATCAAATTATCACCTTATTATTCACAATAATAAATAGAGGAAATTTGATTTTATTTATAATAAGTTGGGGTCTTACATATATATATATAGTATAAGCATGCACATATAGAATACTATATTCTACCTAGATTGATTATGGACTTTTATTCTAGTTTGGTTCCCTAGAGCCACCAAGTGAACCAAAAGGTCAAACCCTAGGGGTGCAAGAATTAATATTTAAATATAACTATTACATTTAAACCTGGGCTCCATTACAAACGGGTCTTCAAGCGCTCCTTGATCCTTAATCTCCAATTCTTCAAAATTAATTCTAATTATTCATATTACAAAACTATTTAAAATAAATAGAAACCTTGATCAGCAGTCAAGGAGAAGTACATAGGAGGGAGTTAGAATTTATATTAAGAAAAATTAGAGACGACGATGTACGCAGACCTCATTTAATAAAACACATACATTCAAGCATCCAACTAAAATAAAATTCAATCACATTGATCAATAGTCCATAATCAATCCCTTTTATTATCATACAGATCACCATATGCATCAATAAATAACATTCATCTCATGAATAATAAACATTCAATATATATTGATATCATTTAATGGGAAAATTTAGTTAGCATAAAATCTAATTTTGAATCAAAATAAACTCCTTTATTTTAATCCAAATTTAAATCAAAATAAACCTCTTTTATTTTAATTTATCCAATTTTGAATAAAATAAACTATTTTATTTTAATCAAAATCTTTAATCAAAATAAACTCATTTATTTTAATTAATTATGGAATCCAATTCCAAGTAAAAAAAACTCCTATATTAAAGGAAATACGGATTCTCTTTCCTATTCACAAATAAACTCTTTTATTTTGAATAATATGAAATCTTATTTCATATCTAAATAAACTTTTTTATTTAAGGAAACATGGATTTTCTTTTCTATTCACAAACAAACTCCTTTATTTTGAATAATATGAAATCGTATTCCATATCTAAATAAACTCCTTTATTTAACGAAACATGGAATCCAATTTCAACTCCAATTAGTTATCATGGAATCTAATTCCAACTCTAATTAGTTAGCATGAAATACAATTTTAAGATTAAAATAAACTTTTTATTTTAATTATAAAATAATTAAGAATATATATATATAACTATTATATATATAATATATATATAAACAGAAGGAATCATGATACAGGATCATGTTATGGAAAAACCGTGATTCCGCGTGAATATATGATTATTACTCCCTGATTCGCAAAATATACATCATCTTACCATATATATATACTAGTTGGGTCCCGTGCCTCCAGTACTACATGGATGGTGGGATTTATCCCAAACTTTGAATGGCCTAGATAATTTATTAAGGTGAGCGGAAAATTCAAAATCAGTTGTATTTTATTAGATAGATATATATATATATTAAGAATATGAATAAACTGCTCTGTGATTCACATATATATTAACCGAACTAGTCCTTCTTTTATTTTTTTTATAACGAAATCAATGCTCATAATTGATTAATTAAAAAAAAATTACACGGACTCAACGAATCACAGTACCGATTTTTAAAACAAGCTTTGTGAATATATTTTTTTTAATAAATTTTATACAACAAATTATGCCCAATTAAATTGTTCTAAACACATATCAACATACATATCAAATCAAAACAATTAATAATTCGCATAAAGGTTTGGCTCTGATACCACTATTAGGTTTGTAATATTCATGAATGCAATCAAATTGCACAAAGTAAGCTGAAGCGTGATAAAATAGAGTTTTAAAATTTTACAAACCGTATACCCGGATCATCCTTTATGCACAATTATTAATTAAACGAAAAGATAAAGAACAAGAATTATACATTTGAAGATTTGAGCTTCCTCGGGTACAAGTTCACCTCCAATCCTTTTTGTGTTCAACTTGAATCCACCGGGTTTAGTTCTTTCCTTTGATCAACGTTAGCCACCCAAGTGTTTGGCCTATAGAGGTGATCTACCAAGGAAGAAGATGGGTATTTAGCAAAACTCTAATTTTTCCATCTCTCATAGAAAAGGGTGTACTCTCCCAACTATTGGAATTACGTATTCACATATTTTGTGAAAATGTCAACCAACACCCATAATAAGACTCCTCTTATTTATAGATGTAGGCAACCCTCCTTAATAATTAAGAAATTAGGTTTTATTTTAATTAATTAAACTCATTTAATTAATTAGGTTCCCAATCTTATTAAGAATAATTAATTAAACTCTTTTAATTAATTTACCTCTAATCTTATTAGGAATATATGAGAGTACTTTTATTAATTAATTCCCAAACTCTTTTAGGAATTAAATAATAATAATAATAATAATAATAATAATAATAATAAGACTCCTCTTATTAATTTATATTTAATATTTCTAAAATATTAAATAATAAATATTAAGCTATTTAATTTATTCTATCATCATAGATTAAATTAAATATACTTAACTTATTATTACGATTATGTCATTTGCTTCTTAAATAATTATTCTTCTTTTTATGGTGTGACCCTTTAGGTTCTCCATATTAAACCGGTTGTGAATAAATCAATTAGAACAATTCTAATCTTATATAAATAAATAAATTAAACTATTAATTTATTTAAATAAATAATATTTATTCTACAATAGGGATAAGCCTCTCTAACGATTAACGACTTTCTAGATAATATAGATTTCAACATTAACCATAAAAGAACCTTTGAGTAAATAGTTACCGTACAATTCAATCCTTCCACCATGCAATGTCCCAATTAAATATAAGACATGGAATTACTGTCAAGTCTTATTTTATTTAATTATATGTATTTCGACTCTTAAATGCACAACTCCAAATAATGCAAATTAGAAACTCCATTCTAATTTTATTCTGCCTTGGCCAAAGACTACTAGGTTGTCATTTATCGAATCACATAGGACATTTCTCTTCTTTTACTAGAAGCGGTAGATTCTTTATTGATCATACATTATCTCCATGTATAACTTATTATACCCAAGCATACCATTTGATATACCCTAAGGGTCTTAAGAAATAAGTCAAAGTACAACTCATCATACACAAGATACTATGATGATCTCAAGTCCAAGGATCACTTGTACTACTATCACTATAGAATTCCTATTGACACGCAAGTAAAACTCCATTAGGTATTCCTTAGCGAGCCATGTTCAGTGTACTTATTCTCAAATAAGCACCTACATACTTGCTTTAGTGTCTCCACACAAATGATCATGAGATCAAACATCCTCATCCAATGAGCAAGCAACGTATATACCAATCTATCCGGATTCACTAATCCCCAATTTAGTAATCCATCGATTGGAAACTATTTTAGTTTTAAGCTTTCTAACAATTGAGATTTCATTAGAATGATCATCATCATTTTTCTAAAAGCATTGCTTAAAACTATGGGTTTATCACATATTATAAAGCAGCATCATATAGATAATTAAAAGCCTTTAATAAATTAATATTTTTTATTAATAAATGAATAAGATTGTTACAAAGTATATGCTTTATCATCAAAAATGATTGGTTTGTGTGCATACTACTTTCACCCGTTACCTCGCATTGATGACATGTTTGTCTAGTTGCAAGGTGCTAAATTCTTTTCAAAGATCGATCTTCGTTTCGAATATTATCAATTAAATATTAAAACTAATGACATTCCAAAACTTCTTTCAGAACTCAGTACGGGAATTACGAATTTCTAGTCATGTCTTTTGGATTGACTAATGCTCCTCCTGCCTTCATGGATATGATTAACCGAGTATTCAAAGAATATTTGGATCATTTTGTAGTTGTCTTTATTGATGACATCTTCATTTACTCCAAAAGCCGTGAAGATCATGAGCAACACTTGAGATTGATACTCTAAAAGCTTCGTAAAAACAAGCTATATGCCAAGTTGAAGAAATGCGAGTTCTGGCTTGAGGAAGTAGAATTCCTTGGGCACGTGATATCGAAACATGGAATATCAGTTGACCCGACGAAGATTGAAGCAATACAAAGTTGGGAGCAACCTAAGTCAGTAACTGAAATACGTAGCTTTCTGGGCTTAGCTGGTTATTATCGGAGATTTGTGGAAGGATTTTCTCGAATCGTTACTCCATTAATTCAGCTGACTCAAAAAGATACAAAGTTCGGATGGAGTGAAGAATGTGAGAAGAGTTTCCAAGAATTCAAGAAGAGAGCGATGATTTAGGCAGAGGTTTAGGATGTGTTCTCATGCAACATGGAAAAGTCATAGCATATGCCTCACGATAACTCAAAGAATATGAGAGGAATTATCCTACTCATGATCTAGAGTTGGTAGCAGTCATTTTCGCGCTAAAGATCTGGAGACATTAACTGTATAGAGAGAAAGTGGAGATCTATACAGATTATAAAAGCCTCAAATATTTCTTCACCCAAAAGAAACTCAACATGCGGCAACGACGTTGACTTGAGTTGTTGAAAGATTACGACCATACCATTCAATACCATCTTGGAAAAGTGAACGTGGTAGTTGATGCGTTGAGTAGAAGATCATATGCGGGTACGAGTGTGATATTATCAACACATAGGCCCATTTTGTATGACTTACAAAGGATGGAGATAGAGTTAAAGACTCCAAGTACCCGCGTAATGATGTCAAATATACGAGTAGAACCGACTTAATCGATAAAGTTAAAGCTACTCAAGCTACAGACCCGGAGCTGATGCGTATGAAGAAGAAAGTACAAGAAGGTGTTATTCTAGAAGCAAGGATCAACAAAGAAGGAATACTTCGAGTCAACTCCAGACTTTGTGTTCCTAACAAATCTAATTTAAAGTATAAGATCATGATGGAGGCCTACAACACACCGTTTGCAATCCATCCTGGAAGTACCAAAATGTATCGTGATCTTCGACATACATTTTGGTGGAGCAATATGAAAAGAGAGATCGCGGAGTTTATCTCAAGTTGTTTAACTTGTCAACGTGTCAAGGAAGAACATCAAGTGCCAAAAGGTCCATTGCAACCACTTGAAATTCCAGAATGGAAGTGGGCGCACATTAACATGGATTTCGTTACTGGTCTTCCCAAGGTTTCTCTAGGCATAGATGCAATTTGGGTCATTGTCAATAGATTAACCAAGTCTGTTAATTTCTTACCTATACGAGAAATATATTCACTTGAATGTGACGCCCCCAAAATTAGGTATACATCGTCTATCCTGAGTCGCCAAATACATGGTACAAAATTCAAATATAACTTCATTTATACAACTGTTGAACTGTCGTATAGAATACGACCACAGTTAATTGTGAGTTTTAATACAAATGTATGTAACTCTCATGGTGCCTCGACCACGACCTTACAATGGTACTTTACATAAAAGTATAGTCAAAAACTATTTTAGAAATTAAAATCTTTGGGAAGTGCTCAAGGAAACCTTCGTACATGGGAGGCCATGCGTCTAGGTTATAATAGATATCATATGTGCACAGAATTATCCTTGGTTGACCCAATAGAACCCAAAGAAAAATGAGATGATTACTATCATCTTCTTTCCAATGGTGAGTCTTCTCTTAACATATAACTATCTCCGCTGTCTCCAAGTGAATATTATATTTCAAATAAACTCCAAGATCATATAGGTAGTGCCCGTAGATATACTCAGTAAGTGGATGCGCACAATCCTGTCTTATGATAAAACAAGGTTGTATGTCATTAGACATCTTGTATGATAGTGGCAAAACACCCTTCCAAAGTTGGGTTCACCTCACCCTATTTGATTCACCAAATATAACTACTAAATGATGTATAGAATACAACACATTTTTCTATACTGTTTAGGGAGAACCTCCATAGCTAGAGACCACCGTTCTATTCCCCTGTTATCCCCGCTTGACCCGGCAATACTTTTATTACCTGAAAGGAATTGTGAAGAAAAAAGGGTGAGCACAATTAGCCTAGTAAAGAATATCATGACTAAAGATAATTAAATTATCAATAGTTTTCATCAATAATAAATCAGAGATTTAGAACATATGGTAGATAATAAAACTTTTCAACTATAGTTGCAGCGGAACGAGCAATCCATTAGAAGAGTCAAATAGACCATAAGGTCTATTATCTTCTATGTTAAAAGTCCACCAATAATGTTTTATCCATGTAAAATAAATCAACAGCCTCATCACAATCATATGAATAACTCATAATCATAATTGTGGTTCTAAATTTCTCTTCATAAACTGTGAACGAAGATAATTTTCATCACCTATCTTCACCGAAACATAAAAATCATGGTTATACAAAATCGTAATTCCTCCTCATAATCATACTAATAAATTCATCTTTGCACTACTGACCAAAGATATTCATTAACAATTCATCTTTGCACTACATGCCAAAGATATACAATCATATTTTTAGAAGAGTCAAGTAGAGCATGATATCTACTATCTTCTACAATTAAAAGTGTATAATAAATATTTTATCGTTGAGACTCAAATTTTTAATAAATAATCTACATCATCGAATCACCCCACTACTATGGCCAAGGATATTCGTTAATATCACATCCATGAATTTATATTTCATCGTTGAGACTCATTTCGATAATCAATCCATATCATCGAATTATCCATGCACTCTACGACTAAGGATATTCGTTAATATCACGACCTCGAATTATCCATGCACTACGGGCTAAAGATAATCGTGTTTTCATCAACGGTCATGATCATGCCATAAAATAAATCATCTTTGCACCCTTGGCCGAAGAGAATCCATAGCCATAATCATACCAAAAACTGTCCATCAATGCACTACGGGCCAATGAGGACTTTTTCCACATCATTTGTAACATTATGTACATGATTATACCGAATAATCCCTGGTCATAATCATACCAAGTACATCTATGCACTACAACCAAAGATGACTTTCAACACAATATAAGCATGAGGATGATGACAATGATATAAGAATCAACCAAATGAGATAAAGGATAAATATTAAACATTTATAATACAACTTATCCAGTGTTCAATAATAACCAAATGTTATCAATCACTTAATAATCTCATAATCTAATATCATTAATATTATAATAATATTTTAATCATTTCTTAAACTTATAAACAATTTATTTCAATTGTATACACTTTATCAAATAATGCATTTAATCATTCAAAAATGTCATACTCATAAGATTTCATCATCAATTATCAAATCCCTCATCAAAAATCTGCATATACCCTATATAGGATTCTCAAGCCATAAAATCATATTTTCCAATTTTATTACTTCACATAACATATTTAATTCATTTGCTCATAACTAGTTCATTTTCATGAAAAATACCAAATTAGTCCCAAAAATATATTTTTTTCTGGGATTTAGCAGAATATAGTCCCATCTTGAACATATATTTTTTTAGAATTTTTAAAATTCATTTACTATTTTTCATATGGCTAAAACTGCTGAATATTTAGACATTTATCATAAATTGTACTTTTGTCCAAAAATTCTGAAATTTACAGGGAATACTCATGTTATATACATGTACTCCCAATAAAAATTTCACCAATTTTGGAGTTAACCACAAGGAGTTATAAGGGTTTACTTTTAAAATAGTCTTTTCCCATAAAATCCATAACTCTTAATGTGACACCCCCAAATCCGGGTACTTCAATTCCACGGGATTTGGTGTTCACTGTACAAATATCATCCATCTATCTACACATAATAAATGCAAGCCATGCAATAGATAGAATAAAAATCTTCCCCTTAAGGGTTACAACATCCGAATAATAATAATACAATCCCAGGTTAAACTAACCTTAAACATCTATGCGGAATCATAAACAATTAAGTCTTAAACAACACCATTAACTCAAGTCTTAAACAAAATACATCATCACATAGACAACAAGTCTTCGTCACTTGCTAACTTTGCCCTTGCCCTTACTAGTGGAAGGTTCATCAGTTCTTTCGTTCTTAACTGCAATGTTATTATTAAGCAAGAGTGAACACTATTGCCCACAAGTACAATAAAGAAATAACAGTATAATAACATACTAGTAAATTAAAGACATCTGAATAAAAGCTCAACTTTTGAATCAAGAATGAATAACAAGAATCAAAAGAATTCTGAGGGTCATAAGACCTTGAACTATGTCCTAGGTTATCAAGGGTTATACTTGAAACCTTTAACAGTCATAAGACTATGGACCTTTCTACTCGTACTTAGGGGGATCAGCCCTTAGTATCATACTGTGCACAATATCTTAACGCTAATGCATAAGTAAATCCCTTTGCAGGGTTGTTCATCTCAGTTTGACATTCGAGTCCGCACCAAAGGAAGTTTGGCTTGGATAATTCAATAAGGGTTCTGAAATTTAGAACGTTCATCAACTAAGGACTAGTCGAATCAATAAAGTTCACTAGTCTAACAAGGTTCAACAATAATGATATTCAATTTGAATAATAATCTCAAGAAGTATACAATAGGACAATTATTGTATAACTGAATCATGCTTTGAAAAGATAATCAACCTTTAATATAACCTTTGAACTTGAATAATAGCAATGATAATTTACTCGAGGTAAATAATAAACTTAAACAATAATGACAAGTAGGGTTAGGAAACTTGCCTCGTGCGTAGATTACACTTTAACTAAGCACGTTCTTTGAATTTAATCCTACATACCATTCACATTCACAATACCAGTTAATTATAACTTAACTAATCATCATAGACTCATTCTCTTTATCTACTTTGATTATTGACTATACTTAGTCAATTTACCACTTTGTCACATAATTTGTACTTCATGAATATCAAGCTAATTATGTATTCAATAATTCAATCCACATGCAATTATGTTATTTACATGTTAAGCAACTATTTTAACATCTCATTATACTTCTAACATAATTTTATGTTCATTACATCAAGTTACTATCACATTGCTAGACTTGAACATTAAAAATATCTCTTTTCTGGACATTCTGCAGAGGTAACTGGCGCCACTTTTTATTTAGTATTATTTTGCACTGCAAGTGTCATTATTATGACTTGAGATCTCGCATCGCAACATGCGAGCTATAAGGCTAAGACTCATGGCCGTGACACTATGAACAGAACTGCTCTGCGCATTCAGCGAAAATTGCAGAACACAGCCCAAAAACTCCAATTAAATTACTACTACACGAAATTAATCATACCCACATGTTATAATTCATGCATAAACATAAACCAACATTTATAGAATGGTTTTAACTAATTTAAACACTTAATCACAGAGTTAAAATCTATAATTTCACTGACTTTGATGTTCTTGAAGGTTTTGAAAATAAAACATGAAAATTGACACTACGGATTCGTTATAACACCGAATCCGTTCGTTTAAAGTTTGTCTCTTCGTATCAACATGTATAATAATATACGAGTGTAAAATTTAGGGAAACATTTATGTTTAACACACTAAAATTACGTATAAGGGCCATAAGGCCAAAAACCCAAACTCTGTAAATTTTGAAATAACAAGTCATCGTATTATGTAACTTATGATATGGAATCATGCAATATATATATATAACATGTTATGCTACTCGTATTATTAAATATATCCATATAATAACACAATTTCTCAATTATAAAGACATACCAGAGGTTTTGAAAGTCATTTTCATGAAAACTAATTGACGTGAAATATAAATTGGCTTGAAGAGAATTACCCAAGCGTAGATGAACAAGGATAACAATTCTCTCTATATCAAATAAAATTTCCCAAACTTTCTCAATAAAATTCTCAACTCTCTCTCTCTCTCTTTTCCTCTCTTTTTTTATGCCGACTTAGCCAAATAATGAAAAGGAAAAAGGAGAATACGATATTAATCAAGCAATCGACGCTAAGATGATGGAGGTCAGTTACCTAACATGGGTAACTGCTCCCAACCTCCCTTAGTGCCATGTTTGTCTAGCTAGAATAGGTTTCAAAAACCATTTAATCTAATAAAGCTTTATCATATAGTTTAATTAATGTCACACTCCTTCATAAAATAAATCAATATCTTATTTAATTTACTTTAAATAAAATCTAATAATTTCTCATAAATTCACATAGTCATATATTTAATTTTCTCATTAACAAATAATGTCAAATTATTAACTCTCTAATTAATAATTAAATTAATTAAATAACATCATGCTTAATTAAATATTTCATTTAATTCAATAAGCTCACATAATTACATATTTGAATAATAATTATTCTCTACATTAATTTAATAAATGTAACACATATAATTAAATTAATCACTCACATTTTGCATCAATTAATTATTTAATCTAATAATTAAATCATCGAAAATATTTATTTACTTCATTAAATATTAAGAATTAAATTACAAAAATCTCGTTCGTCACACTTAATCTATACATCCAAAAATCACCATTTTTTGACACAATCTAGAAAACTCATCAAATTATCATTTCAAATTTTTCCAAAATTTTTTAGGGTCATAAAAATTACAAATCTGCCCCTGGCAGAAACCCCTTTTTAATGAAAATACTATTTGTATGAATACGAATGATCATTTACCATGCCTGCAGTAATCTACATATACATGTTATTTCAGCAGTAATAATAAAGAATGGAACCGTGTCATGCAGAACGCATTACATAAAGTATATTCCAAAATGAATAATAAATAATGGAATAATGTAAGAATTCACCTGCATGCGATAGGCGCAGCATGATAGGTTATTCCAATAGAATAATAAATAATGGAACCAGGTCATGCGTAAACGCACTGACAGGATATTCTAACAGAATAATAAATAATGGAATAACAGAAGAATTCACAAGGCATGCGATAGACCGCACAGACAGGTTATTCCAACAGAATAATAAATAATGGAACTAGGCCATGCGTAAACGCACCGACAGGATATTCCAACAAAATAATAAATAATGGAACCAAGTCATGCGTAAACGCATAGACATGATGTTCCAACAGAATAATAAATAATGGAATAACAGAAGAATTTCACCAAGTATAGGGTATCCCGCGTATACATCTTATTCCAACAGAATAATAAAGAATAGAATAACAAAAGAATTTCACCAATAAGAAAGAAGGAATACCCCTAACGAGTACAACAAATAATATTCCTTACTATAATAATAATAATAATATCCTTTATGAGTACGACAATTATATCCCCTACCTTACTCTCTCTATAGTTTCTCTTTCTAGAGTTTTAGTGAATTCGTAAGAAATAATGAAGGAATGAGCTTCTATTTATAGAAGAATGGACTGCATAGTAACTAATTTATGAACGGTCCAGATTGATTTACTTTAAACGGACGATCCAGATTGGTTTACAATAAAATATAATATATTCTATTTATAATCTAATAAAACGAATAACTTTATAAAAGTTTTCTGTTTTATATAAAAAGCTTTTCTGTTTTATTACATTAATAATACTAATAAAACAAAACTAAGTGACTTCTCACGTAAGCATCAATAATCAATACCGTGTGCTACTATACAACCACGAGTATTACTGTACTTTTAACACCGGATGTTTCAAAGATTAATGATAAAACTTCCACCGTTATTTTCATAAAAATATTTTTGTCGTTTTCTCAATCAAATAATAATTCCATTGTGGGTCCACTAATGATTGTACCGTGCGTCACGGATATTCCCCGACTAATCGAATATTCCCTACACAATAAAATAATATTTTATATCAACTTGCTTACTTTGCAAAAATAAATTCACATATTACCCTTAACTTTAACTTTTAACAATTTAACTATTTACCAAAATAGAAAAATTGAATACTTTTATTTCATAAAATTCGGGGTCTCACAATCACCCCTCCTTATGAAATTCTGCCCTCGAAATTTACGTACGTACCTGATATTCGAAGAGATGAGAATACCTTGCTTTCTTTTCAGATTGTACCTTCCCAATAATTTCCTCGCTATCATGATTTTTCCTATTTCTCATCTCCTGTATTTCAGATATCACTCTAGAATATAGCTTTAAAACAAAGGTTAATTGACATATCATAATTTATCAACTTATCAAGTAAATAATTTTAGCTTAGGTAAGTCATACACTAGCGAAGTATATAACTCGTCTCTTCCCCTACTAGTTCTAGACTCTTATCTCCGCCAGCGACCATATCCCTAAGCTCTGATACCAACTGTGACACCCCCAAAATTAGGTATACATCACTTATTCTGAGTCGCCAGATACATGGTACAAAATTCAAATATAACTTCATTTATATAATCGTTGAATCGTCAGATAAAATATTTACCACGATTAATCGTGAGTTCTAATACAAATATATGTAACTCTCATGGTGCCTCGACCACAACTTTACAATGGTACTTTACATAAAAGTATAGTCAAAAATTGTTTTAGAAATTAAAATCTTTGGGAAGTGCTCAAGGAAACCTTCGTACATGGGAGGCCATGCGTCTAGGTTATAATAGATATCATATGTGCATAGAATTATCCTTGGTTGACCCAATAGAACCCAAAGAAAAATGAGATGATTACTATCATCTTCTTTCCAATGGTTAGTCTTCTCTTAACATATAACTATCTCCGCTGTCTCCAAGTGAATATTATATTTCAAATAAACTCCAAGATCATATAGGTAGTGCCCGTAGATATACTCAGTAAGTGGATGTGCACAATCCTGTCTTATGATAAAACAAGGTTGTATGTCATTAGACATCTTGTATGATAGTGGCGAAACACCCTTCCAAAGTTGGGTTCACCTCACCCTATTTGATTCACCAAATATAACTACTAAATGATGTATAGAATACAACACATTTTTCTATACTGTTTAGGGAGAACCTCCATAGCTAGAGACCACCGTTCTATTCCCCTGTTATCCCCGCTTGACCCGGCAATACTTTTATTACCTGAAAGGAATTGTGAAGAAAAAAGGGTGAGCACAATTAGCCTAGTAAAGAATATCATGACTAAAGATAATTAAATTATCAATAGTTTTCATCAATAATAAATCAGAGATTTAGAACATATGGTAGATAATAAAACTTTTCAACTATAGTTGCAGCGGAACGAGCAATCCATTAGAAGAGTCAAATAGACCATAAGTTCTATTATCTTCTCTATGTTAAAAGTCCACCAATAATGTTTTATCCATGTAAAATAAATCATCAGGTTCACATCGCCCACAATCATATGAATAACTCATAATCATAATTGTGGTTCTAAATTCCTCTTCGCAACCAGGACGAAGATAATTTTCATCACCTATCTTCACCTGAAACATAAAAAATCATGGTTATACAAAATCAGAATTCCTCCTCATAATCATACTAATAAATTCATCTTTGCACTACGGCCAAAGATATTCATTAACAATTCATCTTTGCACTACATGCCAAAGATATACAACTGTATTTTAGAAGAGTCAAGTAGAGCATGATATCTACTATCTTCTACGAATTAAAAGTGTATAATAAATATTTTATCGTTGAGACTCAACTTAATAAATAATCTACATCATCGAATCACCCCTGAACTATGGCCAAGGATATTCGTTAATATCACATCCATGAATTTATATTTCATCGTTGAGACTCAGCTCGATAATCAATCCATATCACTGAATTATCCATGCACTACGGCTAAGGATATTCGTTAATATCACGACCTCGAATTATCCATGCACTACGGGCTAAAGATAATCGTGTTTTCATCAACGGTCATGATCATGCCATAAAATAAATCATCTTTGCACCCTTGGCCGAAGAGAATCCATAGCCATAATCATACCAAAAACTGTCCATCAATGCACTACGGGCCAATGAGGACTTTTTCCACATCATTTGTAACATTATGTACATGATTATATAAGAATAATCCACGGTCATAATCATACCAAGTACATCTATGCACTACAACCAAAGATGACTTTCAACACAATATAAGCATGAGGATGATGACAATGATATAAGAATCAACCAAATGAGATAAAGGATAAATATTAAACATTTATAATAATAACTTATCCAAAGGTTCAATAATAACCAAATGTTATCAATCACTTAATAATCTCATAATCTAATATCATTAATATTATAATAATATTTTAATCATTTCTTAAACTTATAAACAATTTATTTCAATTGTATACACTTTATCAAATAATGCATTTAATCATTCAAAATGTCATACTCATAAGATTTCATCATCAATTATCAAATCCCTCATCAAAAATCTGCATATACCCTATATAGGATTCTCAAGCCATAAAATCCTATTTTCCAATTTTATTACTTCACATAACATATTTAATTCATTTGCTCATAACTAGTTCATTTTCATGAAAAATACCAAATTAGTCCCAAAAATATATTTTTTTCGGGATTTAGCAGAATATAGTCCCATCTTG
Source organism: Panax ginseng (assembly GCA_020205605.1). NCBI lineage: Eukaryota > Viridiplantae > Streptophyta > Magnoliopsida > Apiales > Araliaceae > Panax > Panax ginseng. The sequence continues at coordinate 55,997,424 of CM035140.1, forward strand.
AACATATATTTTTTTAGAATTTTTAAAATTCATTTACTATTTTTCATATGGCTAAAACTGCTGAATATTTAGACATTTATCATAAATTGTACTTTTGTCCAAAAATTCTGAAATTTACAGGGAATACCATACCATTCAATACCATCTTGGAAAAGTGAACGTGGTAGTTGATGCGTTGAGTAGAAGATCATATGCGGGTACGAGTGTGATATTATCAACACATAGGCCCATTTTGTATGACTTACAAAGGATGGAGATAGAGTTAAAGACTTCAAGTACCCGCGTAATGATGTCAAATATACGAGTAGAACCGACTTAATCGATAAAGTTAAAGCTACTCAAGCTACAGACCCGGAGCTGATGCGTATGAAGAAGAAAGTACAAGAAGGTGTTATTCTAGAAGCAAGGATCAACAAAGAAGGAATACTTCGAGTCAACTCCAGACTTTGTGTTCCTAACAAATCTAATTTAAAGTATAAGATCATGATGGAGGCCTACAACACACCGTTTGCAATCCATCCTGGAAGTACCAAAATGTATCGTGATCTTCGACATACATTTTGGTGGAGCAATATGAAAAGAGAGATCGCGGAGTTTATCTCAAGTTGTTTAACTTGTCAACGTGTCAAGGAAGAACATCAAGTGCCAAAAGGTCCATTGCAACCACTTGAAATTCCAGAATGGAAGTGGGCGCACATTAACATGGATTTCGTTACTGGTCTTCCCAAGGTTTCTCTAGGCATAGATGCAATTTGGGTCATTGTCAATAGATTAACCAAGTCTGTTAATTTCTTACCTATACGAGAAATATATTCACTTGAATGTGACGCCCCCAAAATTAGGTATACATCGTCTATCCTGAGTCGCCAAATACATGGTACAAAATTCAAATATAACTTCATTTATACAATTTGTTGAGCGTCAGATAGAATACGACCACGATTAATTGTGAGTTTTAATACAAATGTATGTAACTCTCATGGTGCCTCGACCACAACCTTACAATGGTACTTTACATAAAAGTATAGTCAAAAACTATTTTAGAAATTAAAATCTTTGGGAAGTACTCAAGGAAACCTTCGTACATGGGAGGCCATGCGTCTAGGTTATAATAGATATCATATGTCCACAGAATTATCCTTGGTTGACCTAATAGACCCCCAAAAAAAAAGAGAAGATTACTATCATCTTCTTTCCAATGGTGAGTCTTCTCTTGACATATAACTATCTCCACTGTCTCCAAGTGAATATTATATTTCAAATAAACTCCAAGATCATATAGGTAGTGCCCGTAGATATACCCAAAGAAGTGGATTAAATACAATACATCTTATGATAACACGAGGTTGTATGTCATTAGACATCTTGTATGATAGTGGCAAAACACCCTTCCAAAGTTGGGTTCACCTCACCTTATTTGATTCACCAAATATAACTACTAAATGATGTACAGAATACAACACACATTTTTATACTGTTTAGGGAGAACCTCCATAGCTAGAGACCACCGTTCTATTCCCCTGTTATCCCCGCTCGACCTGGAAACACTCTTATTACCTGAAAGGAATTGTGAAGCAAAAAGGGTGGGCACAACTAGCCCAGTAAAGAATATCATGACTAAAGATAATTAAATTATCAATAGCTTTCATCAATAATAAATCAGAGATTTAGAACATATGGTAGATGATAAAACTTTTCAACTATAGTTGCAAATGAACGAAGCAATCCATTAGAAGAGTCAAATAGACCATAAGGTCTATTATCTTCTCTATGTTAAAAGTCCACCAATAATGTTTTATCCATGTAAAATAAATCAATAGTTCTTGTCCACAATCATATGAATAACTCATAATCATAATTGTGGTTCTAAATTCCTCTTCGCAACCAGGACGGAGATAATTTTCATCACCTATCTTCACCTGAAACAACAAAAATCATGGTTATACCAAATCAGAATTCCTACTCATAATCATACTAATAAATTCATCTTTGCACTACGACCAAAGATATTCATTAACAATTCATCTTTGCACTACATGCCAAAGACATACAACTGTATTTTAGAAGAGTCAATTAGAGCATGATATCTACTATCTTCTTCGAATTAAAAGTGTATAATAAATATTTTATCGTTGAGACTCAACTTAATAAATAATCCACATCATCGAATCACCCTTGCACTACGGCCAAGGATATTCGTTAATATCATATCCATGAATTTATATTTCATCGCTGAGACTCAGCTCGATAATCAATCCATATCATTGAATTATCCATGCACTACGGCTAAGGATATTCGTTAATATCACGACCACGAATTATCCATGCACTACGGGCTAAAGATAATCGTGTTTTCATCAACGGTCATGATCATGCCATAAAACAATTCTTATTTGCACCCTTGGCCGAAGAGAATCCATAGCCATAATCATACCAAAAACTGTCCATCAATGCGCTATGGGCCATTGAGGACTTTTTCCACATCATTTGTAACATTACGGTCATGATTATACCGAATAATCCCTGGTCATAATCATACCAAGTCCATCTATGCACTACGACCAAAGATGACTTTCAACACAATATAAGCATGAGGATGATGACAATGATATAAGAATCAACCAAATGAGATAAAGGATAAATATTAAACATTTATAATACAACTTATCCAGCGTTCAATAATAACCAAATGTTATCAATCACTTAATAATCTCATAATCTAATATTATAACAATATTTTAATCATTTCTTAAACTTATAAATAATTTATTTCAATTATTTACACTTTATCAAATAATGCATTTAATCATTCAAAAATGTCATACTCATAAGATTTCATCATCAATGATCAAATCCCTCATCAAAAATCTGCATATACCCTATATAGGATTCTCAAGTTAGTCCCAAAAATATTTTTTTTCTGGAATTTAGCATAATATAGTCCCATCTTGAACATATATTTTTTTCAGAATTTTTAAAATTCATTTACTATTTTTCATATGGCTAAAACTTCCGAATATTTATACATTTATCATAAATTGTACTTTTGTCCAAAAATTCCAAAATTTACAAGGTATACTCCTTTTATATACATGTACTCCCAATAAAAATTTTACCAATTTTGGAGTTAACCACAAGGAGTTATAAGGGTTTACTTTTAAAATAATCTTTTCCCATAAAATCCATAACTCTTAATCTATACATCCAAAAATCGTCATTTTTTGACACAATCTAGAAAACTCATCAAATTATCATTTTAAATTTTTCCAAAATTTTTGAGGGTCATTAAAATTATGAATCTGCCCCTGGTAAAAACCCTTTTTAATGAAAATACTATTCGTATAAATACGAATGATCATTTACAATGCATGCAGTAATCTACATAGACATGTTATTTCAACAGAATAATAAAGAATGGAACCAGGTTATGCGTAAACGCACGCAGATGTGATATTCCAATGAATAATAAATAATGGACTAATGTAAGAATTCACGGGCATGCGATAGGCCGCATGATAAAAGTTATTCCAATGAGAATAATAAATAATGGAACCAGTGTCATGCGTAAATAACGCAAGCGGATATTCCAACAGAATAATAAATAATGGAATAATGAGAAGAATTCACCAAGCATGCGGTGTAGACCGCATTGCATAAAGTTATTCAGCGTAATAATAAATAATAGAATCAGTGTCATGCGAAACGCATGCCAAACGGGATATCCCAACAGAATAATAAATAATGGAACCAGGTCATGCGTAAACGCACAGACAGGATGTTCCAACAAAATAATAAATAATGGAATAACAGAAGAATTTCACCAAGTATAGGGTATCCCGCGTGTAAGACCCCAACTTATTATAAATAAAATCAAATTTCCTCTATTTATTATTGTGAATAATAAAGTGTTAATTTGATATAATGTTTTGGTTATAGGTGAAAGGTGAAAATTTTGCAAAATAAGCAAGTGGTTATAAAATATTCATTGTTGTCGGGGAATATTCATTTGGTCGTGGAATATTCTTGTTGTCGGGGAATATTCGTACGACGGCGCAGCCATTTGTGGGCCCCATAACAGAATAACTATCGGATGAAGAAAATGACAAAGTATGAGTTTTTATAAATAACGGCGTAATTGTTACCAATTAATAATTGTTGGAATACCCGAGTGGTTAAAATACGTTAATACGCGTGGTCGCACAAGAGTATTACGCTTTTGCATGATATTTTTGAATTATTGATTCTTACGTAAGAAGACACTACTCAATAATTGTTACAAATAATTCTTATTCAATATTTTATTTTATTGGTTCAATAATTGTTGCGTTGATATTTTATATTATTGTTGTTTCAATAATTGTCACTCTTACGATATTTCCCATTATCGATTAATAATTCATATTATTTAAATAATATTATTAGATAGCATTATTGGCAATGTCTAGAAAGTTACATCAAGGAGAGGTTTGGTCACCTAATTGCGGCGCCAAGAAGGAGAAATTCTTATTGAAAGCCCCTTTCTGAGGAACTACTGGTTGTCATAAATGTGATTCCATAATATTATTTGTGAATAATTAATTATTGATTCATATGATAAGGAAATATTTTTTTATGTAGATATAAATGTTGGATATATTTATTGTGGTTAAAAATAAAGGAGTTAATATTGAGGTGTTTTATTAGTATTTTTGTCAGAATGGAGGTATTAAAAATTAAACCAGTATTTTTGAGATATATTGCGTGAGTTATAATTTTTAATCCGACCGTTGGATCGTTGTGCTTTTTGGATATGTTATACATATATAAGTTGAGTATATGTCCATAAATTTTGAACCGTTAAAAATGAATGTATGAGTTTTTATGAATTTTAAGAGGTGACTGATTCGGAAATTAGGTTTATAAATGATTTTGGTGGAAAATTCTAGAATTGAGTGGGCCCCACTTGTGGTTGGTGAAGAAATGTACTGAATTTTATTTCAAATGTGGTGGGTGGCAATAGTAGCGAGTAAAGCCATCAAAGTTGCAGAGTCAAGTCTACTTCACGGCTTAACACTTTCCTATAAATAGAGGGCTAAGTTAGAATTGAAAATCACACCAGAAACATAAGCTTTCTCTTTTTCTCTCTCTATATTATCGAGCGTATTTTGTGAGTATTTAGATACTGTGTGAGTTTATATTTTTCAGTACAAGTTTCTGTCAGCACTATATCCGAAATCCAGTCAGAAGTACGTTTATTTTGAGGTAAGGAATGTTATTTTCTTCGTAAATGATATTATTTCTTCAATATCATTATGCCGAAATATTGGTATGAACTTTTTATCAAATTTGGAACTTTTTGTGTCGGGGTTACTATTCACGTATACGATACTATTCACGTATATGGCACTATTCACGAATACGGCACCATTCACCGAAAAATGAAATTTTATCCTTTTTGTCCAAGATGTCTATTATGGTTACTATCTTTGATTGTATCCATGTTTTGATCTTTATTCTTGAATTTTGCTTCAAAATTGGTTATTATGGAGTATTATTGATCTTGGATAAACTGTAATACGAATCTCTAATATTTGTTATTTTGTTTCACTGGATTCGTTTTCTTTAATATATTTTTTATCATCCTCAGTCCTAAATGATGATATTACTGAATATCTTTGGCCTATAGTGCAAAGATGAATGATTAACTGATGAATATCTTTGGTCTGTAGTGCAAAGATGAATGATTACCTAATGAATATATTTGGCCCGTAGTGCAAAGATGAACAGGTATTGAGATGAACATGACCAACTGGTGATACAAATGAATATCTTTGGCCTGTAGTGCAAAGATGAATATTTGATTCAAGATGTATATTAATTGATGTTACAGGGATAAAATATTGATTATGGACTTTTAAATCTTAGAAGATAGTGGAATTCTTTCTCTACTTGACTCTTCTAATGGATTGTTGTTTCCTCTATAGTTGTTGATCTAAAACTTGTTGTCTATTATATTTTATCAAATTTTTTCCATGTTGAAGACTAATGATAAATTGTTGTATATTATCTTAGTCATAATATTCTTTACTGGGCTAGTTGAGCTCACCGTTTTCCTTTTTGTTCTATTTTTCTTCTCAGGAGGTGAGAACATAGCAGGATCTAGTTGGGGTATGGAGTGATGGTTCTAGAAAGATGTTTTAGCGATCCTCTATTTATTTCGTAAAATAGTGTTTGAATAATTGTAATGAGGACTTATTTGAGTGTTGATATTGTCTAGAAGACAATATTTGTATTTAAACTCACAGTATATGTGTTGTCGTATTTTGCACGACAATTGTATTACTGAAGTTGTATTTATTTATGTACCATGTATTTGGCGACTCAGAATGGGTGATGTATACCTATTTTGGGGGAGTCATACCGCGTATACAGGTTATTCCAACAGAATAATAAAGAATAGAATAACAAAAGAATTTCACCAATAAGAAAGAAGGAATACCCCTAACGAGTACAACAAATAATATCCCTTACTATAATAATAATAATATCCTTTACGAGTACGACAATTATATCCCCTACCTTAAAAAGAAAAGTATTCCGACTAGTAGGGCGAGAATATACTTGAAGAAAACTTATACTACGCTCAAAGCTTCTTAAAACTCTAAAAAAATATGCTCAAGATTATAGAAGAAGAACTCTCTCTATAGTTTCTCTTTCTAGAGTTTCACTGAATTCGTAAGAAATAATGAAGGAATGAGCTTATTTATAGAAGAATGGATCCGATAAAGAATTAATTCATGAACTATCCGTATTGATTTACTTTAAGCAGACGGTCGTATTGGTTTACAATAAAATATAATATATTCTATTTATAATCTAATAAAACGAATAACTTTATAAAAGTTTTATGTTTTACATAAAAAAGCTTTTATGTTTTATTACATTAATAATACTAATAAAACAAAACTGAGTGACTTCTCACGTAAGCATCAATAATTAATACCGTGTGCTACTATGCAACCACGCGTATTACTGTACTTTTAACATCGGGTGTTTCAACAGTTAACGGTAAAACTTCCGCCGTTATTTTCATAAAAATATTTTTGTCGTTTTCTCAATCCGACAATAATTCCGTTATGGGGTCCACCAATGATTGTACCGTCGTACGGATATTCTCCGACAAAAAGAATATTCCCTGACTAATCGAATATTCCCCGACACAACGAATATTTTATATCAACTTGATTACTTTGCAAAAAAAAATTCATATATTACCCTTAACTTTAAACTTTTATCAATTTAACTATTTACCAAAATAGAAAAATTGAATACTTTTATTTCATAAAATTCGGGGTCTCACATTGAACGTCTTGCTCGTATGTACATAGATGAGATTGTTAGATTGCATGGTATGCCAGTATTCATAGTTTTTGATCGAGACCCAAGATTCACTTCACAATTTTGGGTCAGCTTGCAGAAAACCATGGGCACTGATTTACGATTCAATTCTGCATATCATCCTAAGGCGGACGGGCAGTCAGAAAGGAACATTCAAACTCTTGAAGATCTATTAAGACTCTGTGTCCTAGACTTCAAAGGAAGTTGGGACAAGTACTTACCATTGGTGGAATTCTTCTACAACAACAGTTATCAAACAAGTATAGGCATGGCTCCATTCGAGGCTTTGTACGGACGAAAGTGTCGTTCTCTAGTATGTTGGGACGAGGTGGGTGAAGCAACGTTGTTGGGATCATAATTGGTACGCATGACTACGGAAAAGATTCAAATGATTCGGCAACGTATACAAACCTCACAAGATAGACAAAAGAGTTATGATGATCTTCATTGAAGGGACGTGGAATTCAATGTTGGAGATCATGTATTGTTACGTGTTGCTCCATGGAAAGGAGTTACGAGATTTAGAAAGAGAGGAAAGCTCAACCCTCGATTCATTGGCCCATTTGAAATCCTCGACCAAGTAGGAACTGTGGCCTATAGACTCGCTTTACCGCCAAGTATGTCTCGTGTTCATAATATTTTTCACATATCTATGTTACGTAAATATGTGGAAGACCCAAACCACATTATTGAATTAGAACCAGACGAGATATCAGAAGATTTAACGTATGAAGAGGTACCTGTTAAAATCTTGGATAACAAGGAACATATTCTACGCTCAAAGGTTATACCTCAAGTCAAAATTTTATAGAGAAACCACGATATTGAGGAAATGACCTGGGAGTTAGAATCTGAAATGAAAATAAGGTATCCTCACATCTTCGACATACCAGGTATGTACATCAATTTCGAAGATAAAATTTTATAAGAAGCGGAGGTTGTAAGACCCCAACTTTTTATGAATAAAGATTTAATTTTCTCTAAATATTATTTTGACTAATAAGGTGTGATTTGATATAATGCAATAGTTATGGCTGATATGTGAAAATTTTGCAAAGTAAGCAAGTTGTCATAAAATATTCGTTTGGTCAGGGAATATTCTTTTTGTCGGGGAATTTCTGTACGATGACATAATTATTTGTGGACCCCACAATGGAATAACTGTCAGATATAGAAAGCGACAGAAATAACTTTTTAGAAAATTAACGGCAAAACTTTTACCATTAAACTGTTGAAATATATGGTGATATAAGTACAATAATACGCGTTGTTGCACAGTAGCACACGTTATTACACAGTATCTCTTATTATTGATGCTTACGTAAGAAGTCACCTAGTTTTATTCAATTATTGCAACAGTAGTTGCTTCATAGTACATCATATTATTGATTCAATTATTGTCACAATATCATCTGCACAATACTTTATATTATTAAATCAATAATTGAGACAACACATTTATTCATATTATTATTTGCATAATTGACAATGTCTAGAAAGTTCTGTCGAGGAAAAGGGTTAGGTTATTTAATTGTGCTTTAATAAGGAGAAATCCTTATCAGAAAGCCCCCTCTTTCTTGTGAATGATCTGGTTGTCAATATTGTGAGTTATAATATTAATGATGAATAATATTTAAAAGATTAAAAATGTGTTTATTAAAGATAAATGATTTGTGGTAAATATTTATTCAATTTTTTGATATAAATAGAGGGGTTTGTCATGAGGCGTTTGTTATAAGTTTGACTTATTATTCCATGGGAAGATGTACTAATTTTTCCGACCGTCGGTTGTGGTTTTAATAGTAAATCAATATGGACCGTCAGTTGTTGTTTTAACAGTAAATCAATCTGGACCGTTGGTTGTAGTTTTAATAGTAAATCAATCTGGACAGTCGGTTGTGGTTTTAATAGTAAATCAATATGGACTGTCGGTTGTGGTTTTAATAGTAAATCAATATGGACCGTCCATTTTAATAGTAAATGAATCTGGACCGCTCGTGAATCAGTTACTATTTAGTCCATTCTCCTATAAATAGAAGCTTATTTCTTCTTTCATTCTCACCAATTTACTAAGACTCATAAGAGAAACTATAGAGAGAGAAACTATAGATAGAAAAAAGAAGAGTATTCTGTTACTTCACTATGCAGTTTCCAATCTTCTACAAAGGTAAGGGGTATTATTTCTTTCGTATTGTAAGGAATATTATTTTCTTCCATACTCTATAATATGTAAGTAATATTATTTCGTTTTATATTCCTAAATCTACACTTATTTTGATAAGTATTGCTTTTATACTCCCTGAAATTAGTAGAATATCCCTAAGTTTTGCGCTTCATCTAGTATCATTTCATTAGAATATTGGTCTGAACTTTCCTATTAAATTTCAATATTTTCATTTAGGGTACTATTCACTCGGGTACTATTCACTCGGGGTACCATTCACTCGGGTACCATTCACTCGGGGTACTATTCACGACAAAAGTGATTTCTTTTCTGTCCAAATTATTTTTTATACATGAATATCATTCTTGAATTTTACTCCACAATTAGTTATCATGTTGACAATTTGGACATTCTTGAACTCTAGATAAATTGAATTATAAATTTTTAATATTTATCCTTGATCTCACTTGATTAATTCCTTATATCATTATCTTCATCCTCATTCTTATGTTGTGGTAAAAGTCATCTTTGGCCCATAGTGCATAGATGGACTGTTGATTGGTATGATTATGACTAGAAATTTTGCATTGGTATAATCATTACCTGTAATGTTACAGACAAATGATGTGGTGAAAGTCCTCTTTGGTCCGTAGTGCATAGATCGACAGTTGTTTGGCATGATCATGACCACTGGTGATACTAACGAATATCCTTGGCTCGTAGTGCATGGATAATTCGATGATGTGAAATATTTATTGATTGGTATTACAGGGATAAAATATTGATGATGGATTTTTAAATCATAGAAGATAATAGACATCATTCTCTACTTGACTCTTCTTATGGATTATTGTTTTCGCTGCAGTTCTTGATCTAAAACTTGTTGTCTATTGTATTCTATTAGATTTTTCTCTGTTGAGGACTAAGGATAATTTGTTTTACATTATCTTAGTCATAATATTTTTTACTGGACTAGTTGTGCTCACCCTTTTCCTTTTGGTTCCATTGTACTTCTCAAGAGGTGAGAATATAGCTGGGACTAGTCGGGGAGTGGAGTAATGGTTCAAGATGGTTTTTATAGAAATCCTCACTATTTTGTAAAATAGTGTAACAATAATTGTAATGAGGAATTTATTTGAGTTTGGACATTGTCTACGAGACAATATTTGTTTTGAAACTCAACTATTGTGTTGTCGTATTTTGCACGACAGTTATATAAATGAAGTTTGTATTTAAATTTTGTATCATGTATTTGACGACTAAGAATGGGTTGTATGGACCTATTCTGGGGGCATCACATATCCCATGAAGAGGATGAGTTATCTCCTGAAGAGGACCAGGTACCTGAAAATAACGAGATCTCGATACATTATGTATATACAGGAGACGAATATATTGGATAGAAATAAAATTGTTGTCGACAACATATTTTCATATAAAGATGTTCTTGATATTACCAGAAGTAATGATCATGAATATGAACCACAAATTGTTGATGAATGTAGAAATGTTTGGACAATGTGGAAAGAGACGATTTAAGCAAAATTAAATTTACTAAGTAAATGTGAAGTTTTTGGACCTGTAGTCCGAAACCTAAAGGCGTAATGCTTGTTGGATATAAATGGGTATTTGTACGTAAACAAAATGAGAAAAATGAAATTATAAGGTATAAAGCGCGACTTGTAGTACAAGGTTTCTCTCAGAGACCTGATATTGATTATGGAAAAAAAATATGCTCCTATAATGGATGCAGTTACATTCAGATTTTTAATTGGCTTGGTAGCAAGAGAAATTATCAGATGTTGTTACATCATATCTGTATGGATCATTAGATAATTATATCTACAAGAAAATCACTGAAGAATATAAAATGACTAAAGCATAAATTCTATATCTCGAAGTATGTATTCTATCAAGTTACAAAGATTCTTATATGAGTTAAAGCAATCTAGATGCATATTATGGTATAATCTTCTGAGTGGATATTGTAACATTCCACAATTTTAAATGTAATATTAAATATTTATTGAGTTACATAAATATTTAATGGATGTGATTATCGGAAAATGAATATTTGTTTACTTGATTTAATATTATTTGGAGAATTATTTGTTAAACAAATAATTGATGAATTAAGAAAATTATTATTATTTTGATATTTCAATTTAAATGATTAATTATTTGTATTGTGTTATGTGACTAAAGGATTTATTTAATTAATTGTGATTTGCATTAATTAAAATAAATATGAAAGCTTGATTAAATATAGTGTGACTAATAACTATATTATAAGGAGTTATTAAAATAAATTAAAGTAGTTTAATTTAGTTTTTGCTAAACAAGGCTTATTGTATAAATTCTTTAAAAATTAAAGGGTTTTCCAACAAGCCTTATGGCTTTTAGAATTTTTAGATTTTTAAAATAAAATAATAAATATAATATAATTATAATATATACGGTTGTTTATAACTGTTATTCTATTAAATTTGGCGTATTAAGGATTAGCAGTTTTTCATTATAACTATCAGTTGTTTTAGTTTTACGCATCCTAGTTGCTGAGAAAAGAGAGAAGAACTTGAGAGAGAATTTGAGAAGAGTCTAGGAAATTTTCACCTCAATTCCAGTGTGTTTAACAAGAATTTCTATTAAGCAAAAAAAAGGTATGTTCATAATTGGATATTATTTATGTTTATGAGTATTACGACAAACTTTTACATAATCTGTGAAATTCAAATTGTTGAATCATTGTTATACAATGGAATTACTTGTGATTATGTGAGTATATGATGATAGAGATTATGTTTAAACAACAATTACATGCTAATTTCATTTGTCAATAGAAGAAATTTTTGACAATATATGGTTGTATATATATATATATATATATATATATATATATATATATATATATATATATATAATTTTACAATTTTATTGATTAATTCAAACTATTTACAAGATAGAGAACTAAAATGGACTTACAAGATTACTGAAATAAGAACATTAGATGAAGGGGGGTTAAGTAGGCTAAAGCAATGGTAGAGGCTAAAGATTTGTCGAGAGAAGGATCTCCGAGTCTTTCTAAGTCCGCTTTAAACCAAATGAATCCGATTTCCTTTTATAGAACAAGGAAGCGAATCATTACAAGATTACTATTACAATAAGCGAGGTAAAGTAAAAGTAAGAAACATTTTACTAAAGTAAAAGTACAAGTAAAAACATTTTACTAAAGTAAAGGAAAAAAAGAATCGCTTTCGGTGGAAAAGCAGACGTCTTCTTTGACTAATGCGATCGTGGGACCAGGATGCTTGATCGAAAAGTCGCTTTGATGAAAAGCGAGAAGATCTTCACGACAATCTTTGTCTCGAGCGGTGACCGAGGTCTTGAGCGGTGACTAAAATGCTTGGGAGCAGAAAGGATGAATGATTAAAATTTGCTGAGTAGAGTCTTTGGTGATTTGGAAATAGAGAATCACATCTTCACTTTGATTGATTAGAGAAGGGCTCAAGAAAATGGATCTTGAGCATCTGAAGAGAAATTGTGCCATAGGGGTCACTCGCCTTCATAATCGTAATCATGACTAGAATTATCTCCTCTCGATCGAGAAGAAGCTTTATCGACTCTTCACGAATCGATCAAGTCTTAAATGAATAGCATCAAGAAGACGCTTAACTTTCGAATTAGAATAATCGAAACATCTCGTGATCAAGCGGTGATGTGGCCGATTTTGCTAATTCGATTGTTTTTTGATTCTTGGAGGATGCTGCAGAGGCCGTAAGTAATCAGCTTATATTAGCGTTAATCGGAGGAGGTAACAGAGAGAAGGCGGAAATTCTTTTTGAACTTGGCCTACTATTCTGTCAACTCCAAATTTATCCCACCATTTAATTGAAAAACGGCGAGAGACCTGAGAAATAGGAGAAAGAAAAGTCTGAGCCGTCCTGATTCTATGGAAGACGGAGACTGAAAAACAGTGACTTCTTGAGTGGCTGTAACTATATATTGCCATTTCAAAATCCAAGGGATTTTATATTTACTACAAAATATAAGGAAGACTGGAATTTCCTCATATTTGGAATGATAGTTACTGTGATGACAAAAATGCTCTAATTGGGCAAGGAGAGGTTTAGGAAAATGTCATGACTCAAACCGTACCTTGTCACACAAAAAATGAACCATTTGGGAATTGACTTTTAAATTTGTGGTCGAACTGAAAGAACCACGAGTGACTATGATCATCATTTTGATGAAGCATGATTTTATGCCGAGCTTGATATAATAATCATAATAGCAAAAGGAACTAGATTGATTAAAAGAGATCGAGATCGATGGATGACTACTCAATCGATGAATTAAGGACTTGTTTAATATACAATGAATGATAAAGGAGTTTTGATTTATCATCATTGGCATAGATTAGTTTTATAAAACCGACTGTTTCAATAAGGATATCTCTATAATAAACAAGTGACTTATATGGAGTGAAGGAGTAAAATGCCATCCAGAAGGAAAATATTTGGTCGCTAAGCTGAATAGGGTCATTTTAGGTTTCATATTTAACTCAACATGAAATAAGTGATGATCATAAACACGAAGATAATCGGACACCTTTGGATGACTAGGTTTTTGCCAGAGTATTTGGAGCTTTGACTAGCAAAAATATCAAATGGCTTTGGTTGACTAGCAAGGATCGAGGAGTAGGGCTTGGGGACCGTACCAAGCACACTGGAATTTATTATGTATGCAGGTATTTGGGTGTGGAACAACAGTTCCCTTTAGTTGATTAAGCTTGGTTGATTAATCTGGACCAAAGTGAGATGGCCGTGACTACGAGAAGATGAACCTCCTCGAACACTCATTTTCTTTGTGATTGTACTGTGTTAATAAATTCACGAGTGAGAAAATATGGGGAATTTGAGTTAGCACGCTTTTAATATATTCAATATCAAAATCAAAAATACTTAAAATTGCTTGCCATCTAGCGAATGAATGCTTAGAGGTGACGTTTTCAACGTCTTTTTCCAGAATAAATTTTGCTGACTTACAATCTATTCTAACTAAGAATTTCTGATTTAATAAATCTCTCTGGAATTTTTTAATACATAAAACTAGAGATAAAATCTCCTTTTTAATAATCTTGTATTTTAATTGTGTAGAATTCCATGCGCCGAATGAAACGAACAATTTGTTCATTAGAAATAGGAGTCAATTTACATTTGAGTATGCCTCAGAATCTAATGTCGAGGCGTCGATTTCAATTATTTTGAATCTTTGAATCATTAGAGATGCCAAGCGGGCAAAACCTTAACATATTTTTTAACTTCACTGGACGACGAAGTATGAATGTCGATCAAGGAGGAGGATTACTTTATGTTATTTGAAAAGAGGCTTACAAATCTTCACGAGGTCCTTGTAAAAGCGGCCAATATAATTGAAGCGAGCAAGAAACCTCTGTAGGTGATTTTTGTCGGTAATCTTATACGAGGGAACCGATTCGGCGAATTGAATAGCTACATCGATTGGCCGCGTGAGTCCATGATAGAGGATTAAGCCGAGAAATCGACTTTAGTCAAAAACAGACTACACTTGGAAGGAGAAAGCACAAGACCATTGGTTTTAATCTGTTTTTGAAGAATGAATTCAAATGTTTAATATGTTCTTCAATAGTCTTGGAGAATACAAGGATGTCATCGATGTAAACAATGATAAAATGGTGAAGGGATTCAAAATATTATTAAGAATATTCGAAATTCCTTGGGTGCATTCTTAAGTCCAAATGATGAACATTCCATTAAGTAGTGTCCGAGCGAATTGGTAAATCTGATTTGTACCTATCATGCTCGGGTGAATGACAACTTGCGAAACCCCGACTTGAGGTCAAATTTACTAAAGATTGTGGAGACGCTTAACCTACCAAGGAGATCATCCTTGTTGGGCGAAAAGGTACCTAATCCACTCTAAAACTTTGTTTAATGGTTTATAATTAATGACTAGGCGAGGACACCTCGTTCTTTCTCGACTTCATTATTAACATAGAAAATTTGGACAAGACCATGGTGACTTACTATGTCTAATTAGCCCTTTCTTGAGGAGATCATTGATTTCAATTTTACATAATTCCATTTGTTCATGACTCATTTGAATAGGCCTAGCCTTAGTAGGAATTAAATGCTCTTTAAATTCTTTAGCATAGGGTAATCTAGCTGTGTGCTTCTTCCTATGCCAAAAAGCATTGGGAGAATCGAACATAAGTTATTTATTAAATAATCTTTTAATTCTTTTATTTTTCTTGAACCTGTTACTCTTAAGTTGGTCATCAACTTGTTGGTACTTAATTTCTTCTTTAAGAAAATTTAGGTGAGTAACTTTACAATTTTATGATTTAATGATTTAGAAATTGATTCTTCTTGAATAAATTTTAAATCTCTTTCTTTAGTTTAATTAAGAATTTAAATATAATTTTCTTTCCTAAATGTTCACAACTTAAACCTTTATTACTAGTGGTAAATGGATAAAGCAAATATATGAATGGTAAACCTAAAATAATTTTGTCGGTAAGATTGCGAACTAAGACGAAGCGAGGTCTTGAAACACATCTTTGTCACAGATATGTACTTTAGGTAATTTGTACTTTATTTCCATTTGACTACTAGATTAAATTTGAATTTAATTTTTCACTAGTTTTCTTATAATATCTAGTGGGGATAATACCTTCTTGAATACAATTCAAATGCGCTTTTGATATCTCTTAGAAGCGGGGAGTTGTCTTGAAAAGGTTTTATCAATGACTAGATTAATGGAAATATACCATTTTGAATAGTAATATCTTTAATTCTTTTAAGAGAGAGACCTTGAATAAAGAGATCAGAATCTTTGGCAATAGATGACTCTGGATCCTCGTGACACTCATCACTAGAAGAAGAATCATTAATTTGAAGATCTGATTTTTTATTGTCAATCTCTTTTCTTAAACTAGAAATCTCTATCTTTAAATTAGAAATCTCCCTTTTAAGTTTATTAACCTCTTGATTTAATTCAGGAAGTGTAATTTCTTTAACTGGAGATTTGAATCTTTCAAGATTCTTATTTAAACTGAATATGGGTTTTTCTTTGGCTCTAAGAACCTTGTCAGTGACCTTTTTATCTTTAGTTAATAGATCTTTTAATTGTTTTAGATATTGAGTTTTTAATTCCGGATCAGTAATTTTACTGATTAGATCAACTAATAAGGAGCTTTCTTCTTCATCTTTTGTAATTACATTAACTCTTTTACAACAGTTTTTATTACAATCTTCTGTACATATAGTGACTTCATTTTCACTATCAGAAATTACGTTGGATGAGTTGTTACTAGAAGATTAGGAACATCGAAGCTTCTTCATTCTATCGCTACTACTCTTATTATCAATTCTCATTAATTCTAATAATTGTTCGTATCGTCGGTTGAAATATTTAAGCTGAGCTAATTTTTTGTTTAACTCTGCATTCACTTTTGTAATGACCTTTACATCCACAATTGTGATGACAATTTTACTTTATCAAATGTTTTTGATTTTTATAAGATTTTTTCTTTGATGACTTAGGTTTATTATAATAATTATCTTGATTATTATTCTTATTTTTGTTGTGAGTATATCTCTTCTTACGGCGTTTATGATTTTGTGTGACTCAATATGTTTATCTTTATGCTGTGCTTTCTTACGGAGGAGCCACCGCCGTGATAAACCATCTTATTCACAAAATGTTCCTAACTTCGTATTTAGCTTTATTTTTGTCTTTTCTAGCTTGTTTAGCTAATTTAAAATCAATACACATTTTTAATCCAATTTTTGGATATAACTAATAATATCTCCATAAGTTAAATTATCATAGTCAATATATCCTAGGTTTTTGCTTAATTCTTCCCTAACTTTGTGAGCAAATAAAAGGCGGCAAACCATTAGCTAATTTTTCTTTCCAAAATGGTTTATTCTTGTCATTTCTCATCATAACTCTAGAGGTAAATACATCTTTATACCATCTAAAATCACTTAGAGTGGGACAAGTAAGATTACTTAAGCGATCATGAATTCTTTACGTGTAATATTGCTAGGGGTTCCAACAAAATGTTTAATTATGGTGAATATTAAAGTGTTAACTCCATCGGAAGACCAATACCAAACATCTTCATCAAAGATGGGATTGCCTTCTTTATCTCTACGAATAGCATGAATTATGGATATTCTAATGTCTTACGTGAGATGTTTTTCCCACTAAGACCTAAGAATGCCGGTGAATCCACTAGCTAATAATTCAACAATGTGCGGGTGAGACAAAGTGTTGAATTTAGTGATGTAATTGTTAGCTACCATAGACATATGATTAAGTTTATTAAGAATTTCTTCTTCACTAAATCCATCTATATTCTATTCATAAATTTTATTAGAGGATCTGAAAAGCATTTATCTAGATTTCTCTCTTGAATTGTAAATCAGGAGGAGTTGATGCAGAATACCAATTTACGGTGATACTTGTGTTATTAACAGTTAATTTATTTAATTGGTCATTAAGGTTTGAAATAGAAGAGTGGTCGGGAAGAACTTTCATTATTATCATCGGACTCTACACGATCAATAACAATTAATAGTTCCACTTGGACCAAGGGTTACATTTTGAGTTTTTAAATAATTTTTCAATGGATTGGACCAATTCGTCATCTTTATCGAGTAAACTTAAATTATATCTTTTTACGGTAAATTTAGTAAAGGTTGTTCTATCTTTGAATCGGGTTTTTGATAATACCTTCTTCAAATTTTTCTTCAATTCTATCTAATTTTTTCCTACCAGTTGCTAGATATTGATTGCTAAAGTTTAATTGTTCATTATTATTTTTTGTCGTTATTAGTTCCGTCGGGGTATTTTGAAGGACTAGCAATAATGAAGTGTTTTTAAGCTGGAATTAGGCATTTTCAAATGGGGATGGTGGTCGATACTTTGGATCATGCTTCTTTAATCCATTGAGTTTTTTACTAATAACATTGCATTTACCTTGATAATTGTACATACCGGTCGTAAAAAGTGATGTTAATTTCTTCATTTTTGATAAATCTTTTCCTTCTATTTACTATCTTATCTCTTTCCTTTTTAGGTTGGATGGATGAGATCTAAATAGATGTCTTTTTTCTTTATTAGATTTTGAATTAAAATCTTTAACTAAGTTATCCCAATTTAACACGAAATCCTTTTTAATGACTCTTAGTTGATTATGAATAGGGGCATTAAAATCGGGTAATGGGATAAGCGAGAGAGGATCTTAGGGGAAGAAGAGTCTTCATCTTGACGGTATCGTTCGAAGTATAATGAGGATGACTAACTTGTCCTTCATTAAGAATACCTTTAAGTTTGATATCTTTAACAAGCGGATTACTTAGGACCTCGGTATCTCTTCTAGTGTGGATAATCAAGGGAATTTGAAGAACTAGAAATATCTTCAATGATAAGCTGGTGATCTAAATACGTTCAAAACTAATTTTAACAGTTAAAATTCGAAAATTGTTGGATATTTTCTATATTGATAAATTGTTAACTATGGGTTCTTTGTGGTAATTCATTTGGTAAAGTCCATTGATTAGGTAAGTTAATATCCTTCCAAAGAATTGTTCTTGGGATCCGGATATTAGCATCACTAGTTGAACTTTGAATTAAAAGCTGTTTTGATCTTTTGGGCTTTTATTAAGGCGTGAGCGTTCAAATTTGACTTCATCGTCTTATAATAAATCACGTAAATCAAAGCAATGGGTTGAGATCCTTCAATCATTTGAGTAATCTCTCCATCGGTTTTAATATTTAATGATAAGGCTTTAAATAAGTTTTGATCACTTTGAGACTCAAGGTGAAATCGGGAAGCGGTTGAAATGGATAGGTCCATTATGCAAACTTGCTTCCATTGCACCAATAATGCTTGGATAGTAATTTAAAAATCTAGCATCTCTAAGGCGAGAGGTAGATTGATGAATTAATTCCTTTTCTATTAAGAGGTTTAAGCGCAACTTGAACAAGACCTATATGTATAAAATTATAACCCTTTTTTCTATGTTTTTAATAACTTCGGTGATAAAAGACTACAATTTTCGTATTCTTTGTTAATTGCATAAACTCTCTCAACAGTTTTGACATTATAATCGGTTTTAAATTTATCGAGAATGTTGGTGATAAATTTCTTTTGGGAGATACCTTAGGTATATTCGGTTGTTTAAAACTTGATTAATGTTTTCATAATTATGTTCTTCTTGGTTCACTATATCTGGAGCAGGGAGGAAAAGTGACTGTTACTAAGCGAGGAGCTAGATCTGAATAACCTACTCATCTTGGATTTGTTTCAAAAATAAAATCTTACTCAAAGCTCATTCATGCATACCCCGTTTACCCAAAGTAGAGACTCATACCTATGTTCTATAACCCTATTACCGCTCACACCACAGAGACTTACAAAGGTTGAGGACGCGAACTAGGTGGACTACTGGGTAAGTAAGGTGACTTCAGAACTTTGATGAAGAAGATAATTTTGAAATAGTAAAGAGAAGTTTGATTAAAAGGATGCGGCGCCAAAGAGTTACCAATAACAAACAACTTGGCTCTGATACCATTTGGGGCGGAAGAGATAAAAGGGAAAGGAGAAGAACAAGTGCGCATACAAAACACAATTAAATTACTAAATAAAAACAATTTTACAATTTTATTGATTAATTCAAACTATTTACAAGATAGAGAACTAAAATGGACTTACAAGATTCTTTGAAATAAGAACATTAGATGAAGGGGGTTAAGTAGGCTAAGCAATGGAGAGACTTAGAAAGACTCGAGAGATCCTTCTCGACAAATCTTTACCTCTAACTTAGTTTACTTCTTTATGATACCATTTGGGCGGAAGAGATAAAGGAAAGGAGAAGAACAAGTGTACAAGCATACAAAACACAATTAAATTACTAAATAAAAACAATTTTACAATTTTATTGATTAATTCAAACTATTTACAAGATAGAGAACTAAAATGGACTTACAAGATTCTTTGAAATAAGAACATTAGATGAAGGGGGTTAAGTAGGCTAAGCAATGGTAGAGAGGTTAAAGATTTGTCGAGAAGGATCTACGAGTCTTTTCTAAAGTCTGCTTAAAACAAATGAATCCGATTTCCTTTTATAGAACAAGGAAGCGAAGCTATTACAAGATTACTATTACAATAAGCGAGGTAAAGTAAAAGTAAGAAACATTTTACTAAAGTAAAAGTACAAGTAAAAACATTTTACTAAAGTAAAGGAAAAAAGAATCTGCTTTCGATTGGAAAAAGCGTCTTCTTTGACTAATGCGGTCGTGGGGCCGGATGCTTGATGAAAAGTTGCTTTGATGAAAAGCGAAGATCTTCACGACAATCTTTGTCGAAAGCGGTGGACTAAAAGGCACGGAGCGGTGTTGAGGTCAGGAGCGGTGACTAAAATTTGCCGGGAGCGGTCATTGAGATGACTCAAAAGAAATTTACTGAGTAGAGTCTTTGGTATTTGGAAATAGAGAATCACATCTTCACTTTGATTGATTAGAGAAGGGCTCAAGAAAATGGATCTTGAGCATCTGAAGAGCAATTGTGCCATAGGGGTCTGTCGCCTTCATAATCGTAATCATGACTAGAATTATCTCCTCCGGGTGAGAAGAAGCTTTATCGACTCTTCACGAATCGATCAAGTCTTAAATGAATAGCATCAATGAGGCGCCTTAACTTTCGAATTAGAATAATCGAAACATATGTGGTCAAGCGGTGATGTGGCGATTTTGCTAATTCAGATTGTTTTGATTCTTGGAGGATGCTGGAGGCCGTAGTAAGCTATATTGGCGTTAAGCTGGAGGAGGTATGAGAGGAGAAGGTGGAAATTCTTCCGCCCCAAATGGTATCGAGCCAAGTTGTTTGTTATTAGTAGCTGTTTAGCGGATCCCTTTTAATCAAACTTCTCTTTTTACTATTTCAAAATTATCTTCTTCATCAAAGTTCGAAGTCACCTTACTTTTTGTAGTCCACCTAGTTCGCGTCTAACCTTTGTAAGTCTCCGGGGTGTGAAGCAAAGTGTCGGGTTATAGAACATAGGTATGAGTCTACTTTGGGTAAGCAGGGGTATGCATGAATGAGCTTTGAGTAAGATTTTATTTTGAAGCGAGTCAAGATGAGTAGGTTATTCGAGATCTAGCTCCTCGATTAGTAACAAGTCACTTTGCCTCTGTTCGAGATATAGTGAACCAAGAAGAACATAATTATGAAAACATTAATCAAGTTTTAAACAATTTGGAATATACCTAAGGTATCTCCCAAAGAAATTTATCACCAACATTCTCGGATAAATTTAAAAGCGATTATAATGTCAAAACTGTTGAGAGAGTTTATGCAATTAACAAAGAATAACGAAAATTATAGTCTTTTATCACGAAGTTATTAAAAACATAGAAAAAAGGGTTATAATTTTATACATATAGGTCTTGTTCAAGTTGCGATTAAACCTCTTAATAGAAAAGGAATTAATTCATCAATCTACCTCTTGCCTTAGAGATGCTAGATTTTTTTAAATTACTATCCAAGCATTATTGGTGCAATGGAAGCAAGTTTGCATAATGGACCTATCCATTTCAAGCCGCTTTCTCGATTTCACCTTGAGTCTCGATGATCAAAACTTATTTAAAGCCTTATCATTAAATATTAAAAGCGATGGAGAGATTACTCAAATGATTGAAGGATCTCAACCCATTGCTTTGATTTCTGAGATTTATTATAAGACGATGAAGTCAAATTTGAGCGTTCACGCTCTTAATAAAAGCCCAAAAGATCAAAGCAGTTTTAATTCAAAGTTCAACTAGTGATGCTAATATCCGGATCCCAAGAACAATTCTTTGGAAGGATATTAACTTACCTAATCAATGGACTTTACCAAATGAATTACCACAAGAAACCCATAGTTAACAATTTATTGAATATAGAAAATATCCAACAATTTTCGAGACGGGCTATTAAAATTAGTTTTGAGCGTCTTTAGATCACCGATTATCATTGAAGATATTTCTAGTTCTTGATCCCTTGATTATCCACACTAGAAGAGATCTTTGAGGTCCTAAGTAATCCGCTTGTTAAAGATATCAAACTTAAAGGTATTCTTAATGAAGGACAAGTTAGTCATCCTGTTATACTCGAAGCGATACCGTCGAAGATGAAGACTCTTCTTCCCTAAGCATCCTCTGTTTATCCCATTACGATCGATTTTAATGCCCCTATTCATAATCAACTAAGAGTCATTAAAAAGGATTTCGTGTTAAATTGGGATAACTTAGTTAAAGATTTTAATTCAAAATCTAATAAAGAAAAAGACATCTATTTAGATCATCCATCCAACCTGAAAAGGAAAGAGATAAGATAGTAAATAGATGGAAAAGATTTATCAAAAATGAAGAAATTAACATCACTTTTTATGGTGGTATATATACATATATCAAGGTAAATGCAATGTTATTAGTAAAACTCAATGGATTAAAAAAAGCAGATCCAAAGTATCACCGGTCATCCCCCATTAGAAAGCAGTTCTAATTCGATTAAAAACACTTACATTATTGCTAGTCCTTCAAAATACAGCGGAACTAATAACGACAAAAAATAATTGAACAATTAAACTTTAGCAATCAATATCTAGCAACGGTAGGAAAAGCAAACTAGATAGAATTGAAGAAAAATTTGAAGAAGGTATTATCAAAAAACCCGATTCAAAGATAGAACAACCTTTACTAAATTTACGAAAAAGATATAATTTAAGTTTACGATAAAGATGACGAATTGGTCCAATCCATTGAAAATTTATTTAAAAACTCAAAAGCAGAACCCGGTCCAAGTGGAACTATTATTGCATTATTGATCGGTGAAGTCGATGATAATAATGAAAGTTCTTGACCACTCTTCTATTTCAAACCTTAATGACCAATTAAATAAATTAAGCGTTAATAACACAAGTATCACCGAAATTGGTATTCCGGACCAACTCCTCCGGATTTACAATTCAAGAGAGAAATCTAGATAAGCAGGTTTTGGTATCCTCTAATAAAATTTATGAATGGAATATAGATGGACTTAGTGAACAAGAAATTCTTAATAAACTTAATCATATGTACATGGTAGCTAATATGAGTTACATCACTAAATTCAACACTTTGTCTCACCCGGACATTGTTGAATTATTAGCTAGTGGATTATTTGGCATTCTTAGGTCTTGGTGGGAAAAACATCTCACGAAGACATTAGAATATCCATAATTCATGCTATTAGGAGAGATAAAGAAGGCAATCCCATCTTTGATGAAGATCTTTGGTATTGGTCTTCCGATGGAGTTAACACTTTAATATTCACCATAATTAAACATTTTATTTGAACCCCTAGCAATATTACGAAAAGAATTCATGATCAGTTAAGTAATCTTACTTGTCCCACTCTAAGTGATTTTAGATGGTATAAAGATGTATTTACCTCTAGAGTTATGATGAGAAATGACAGTAATAAACCATTTTGGAAAGAAAAATTCGTTAATGGTTTGCCGTCTTTATTTGCTCACAAAGTTAGGGAAGAATTAAGCAAAAACCTAGGATATATTGACTATGATAATTTAACTTATGGAGATATTATTAGTCATATCCAAAAAATTGGATTAAAAATGTGTATTGATTTTAAATTAGCTAAACAAGCTAGAAAAGACAAAAATAAAGCTAACATCTGAGTTAGAACATTTTGTGAACAGTATGGTTTATGGCATGGGTGGCTCCTCCGTAAGAAAGCACGAGGCATAAAGATAAACATATTGAGTCACACAAAAATCATAAACGCAAGTAAGAAGAGATATACTCACAACAAAAATAAGAATAATAATCAAGATAATTATTATAATAAACCTAAGTCATCAAAGAAAAATCTTATAAAAATCAAAAACATTTGATAAAAGTAAAATTATCTCATCACAATTGTGGGCGTAAAGGTCATTACAAAAGTGAATGCAGAGTTAAACAAAAATTAGCTCGATTAAATATTTCACCGGACGATACGGAACAATTATTAGAATTAATGAGAATTGATAATAAGAGTAGTAGCGAGAATGAAGAAGCTTCGATGTTAGGAATCTTCTAGTAACAACTCATCCAACGTAATTTACGATAGTGAAAATGAAGTCACTATATATACGAGAAGATTGTAATAAAAGCTGTTGTAAAAGAGTTAATGTAATTACAAAAGATGAAGAGAAAGCTCCTTATTAGTTGATCTAATCAGTAAAATTACTTGATCAGGAATTAAAAACTCAATATCTAAAACAATTAAAAGATCTATTAACTAAAGATAAAAAGGTCACTGACAAGGTTCTTAGAGCCAAAGAAAAACCCATATTCAGTTTAAATAAGACTCTTGAAAGATTCAAATCTCCAGTTAAAGAAATTACACTTCCTGAATTAAATCAAGAGGTTAATAAACTTAAAAGGGAGATTTCTAATTTAAAGATAGAGATTTCTAGTTTAAGAAAAGAGATTGACAATAAAAAATCAGATCTTCAAATTAATGATTCTTCTTCCAGTGATGAATGTCACGAGGATCCAGAGTCATCTATTGCCAAAGATTCTGATCTCTTTATTCAAGGTCTCTCTCTTAAAAGAATTAAAGATATTACTATTCAAAAATGGTATATTTCCATTAATCTAGTCATTGATAAAACCTTTTCAGTACAACTCCCTGCTCTAGTAAATCTTTGGTGCGATTTGAATTGTATTCAAGAAGTATTATCCCCACTAGATATTATAAGAAAACTAGTGAAAAATTAAATTCAATTAATTGGTGAGTCAAATGGAAATAAAGTACAAATTACCTAAAGTACATATCTGTCAGAATGAGATGTGTTTCAAGACCTCGTTAAATCTTAGTTCGCAATCTTATCGACAAAATTATTTTAGGTTTACCATTCATATATTTGCTTTATCCATTTACCACTAGTAATAAAGGTTTAAGTTGTGAACATTTAGGAAAGAAAATTATATTTAAATTCTTAATTAAACTAAAAGAAAGAGATTTAAAATTTATTCAAGAAGAATCAATTTCTAAATCATTAAATCATTAAATTGTAAAGTTACTCACCTAAATTTTCTTAAAGAAGAAATTAAGTACCAACAAGTTGATGACCAACTTAAGAGTAACAGGTTCAAGAAAAATAAAAGAATTAAAAGATTATTTAATAAATAACTTATGTTCGATTCTCCCAATGCTTTTTGGCATAGGAAGAAGCACACAGTTAGATTACCCTATGCTAAAGAATTTAAAGAGCATTTAATTCCTACTAAGGCTAGGCCTATTCAAATGAGTCAGCCGAACAAATGGAATTATGTAAAATTGAAATCAATGATCTCCTCGGTAAAGGGCTAATTAGACATAGTAAGTCACCATGGTCTTGTCCAAATTTCTATGTTAATAATGAAGTCGAGAAAGAACGAGGTGTCCTCGCCTAGTCATTAATTATAAACCATTAAACAAAGTTTTAGAGTGGATTAGGTACCCTTTGCCCAACAAGGATTATCTCCTTGGTAAGTTAAGCGTCTCCACAATCTTTAGTAAATTTGACTCAAGTCGTTTCGCAAGTTGCCATTCACCCGGATGATAGGTACAAATCGCATTTACCACTCCGTTAGGACACTACGAATGGAATGTTCGATCATTTGGACTTAAGAATGCACCCGATGAATTTGTAATATTCTTAATAATATTTTGAATCCCTTGATCATTTTATCATTGTTTACATCGATGACATCCTTGTATTCTCCAAGACTATTGAAGAACATATTAAACATTTGAATTCATTCTTCAAAACAGATTTAAAACCAATGGTCTTGTCCTTTCTCCTTCCAAGTGTGATACATTTTTGACTAAAGTCGATTTCTCGGTTTAATCCTCTATCATGGACTCACGCGCCAATTGATTGTGAGCTATTCAATTCACGACCGGTTCCCGAGATAAGATTACCGACAAAAATCACTCACAGAGGTTTCTTCGCTCGCTTCAATTATATTGGCGATTTACAAGGACCTCGGGAAGATTTGTAAGCCTCTCTTTCGCCATAAAGTAATCCTCCTCCTTGATGACATTCATATACTGTCGTCCAAACAAGTTAAAAAATATGTTAAAGGTTTTGCCTACCTTGGCATCTCTAATGATTCAAAGATTCAAAATAATTGGCGACGCCTCGACATTGGATTCGGAGGCATACTCAAATGTAAATTGACTCCTATTTCTAATGAACAAATTGTTCGTTTCCATTTCGGCGCATGGAATTCTACACAATTAAAATACAAGATTATTAAAAAGGAGATTTTATCTCTAGTTTTATGTATTAAAAAATTCGAGAGAGATTTATTAAATCGTAAATTCTTAGTTAGAATAGATTGTAAGTCAAATAAAATTTATTCTTGAAAAAGGCGTTGAAAACGTCGCCTCTAAGCATTCATTCGCTAGATGGCAAGCAATTTTAAGTATTTTGATTTTGATATTGAATATATTAAAAGCAAGAATAACTCGGTTCCATATTTTCTCACTCGTGAATTTATTAACACACAGTACAATCACACCAAAATGAGTGTTCGAGGAGGTTCATCTTCTCGTAGTCATGGCAGCTCTTTGGTCCGATTAATCAACCATTAATCAACCAAAGGAACTGTTGTTCCACACCCGATCACCTGACACATAATAAATTCGAAGGTGCTTGGTACGATTCCCCAAGCCCTACTCCTCGATCCTTGCTAGTCAACCAAAGCCATTTGATATTTTTGCTAATAAGCTCCGGCCATCGTCAAAACCCTAGTCATCCGATTGTCTCGATTATCTTGAGTTTATGATCATCACTTATTTCATGTTGAGTTAAATATGAAACCTAAAATGACCCTATTCAGGATTAGCGACCAAGATTTTCCTTCTGGATGGCATTTTACTCCTTCACTCCATATAAGTCACTTGTTTATTATAGAGATATCCTTATTGAAAGCAGTCGATTTTCATAAAACTAATCTATGCCAATGATGATAAATCAAAACTCCTTTATCATTCATTGTATATTAAACAAGTCCTTAATTCATCGATTGGAGTAGTCATCCATCGATCTCGAGATCTCTTTTAATCAATCTAGTTCCTTTTGCTATTATGATTATATTGAAGTTTCGGCATAAAATCATGCTTCATCAAAAATGATGATCATAGTCACCGTGGTTCTTTCGGTTCGACCACAAATTTAAAAGTCAATTCCCAAATGGTTCATTCTTTGGTGGGCAAGGTACAGTTTGAGTCATGACATTTTCCTAAACCTCTCCTTGCCCAATTAGAGCAGCATTTTGTCATCACAAGAACTATCATTCCAAATATGAGGAAATTCCGGTCTTCCTTATATTTTGTAGTAAATATAAAATCCCTTGGATTTTGAAATGGCAATATATAGTTCTGACCACTCAAGAAGTCACTTTATTTTTGATCTCTCGTCTTCCATAGGAATCGGAATGACTCAGACTTTTCTTTCTCCTATTTCTCGTGTCTCTCTGTTTTTCAATTAAATGGTGGGATAAATTTGGAGTTGATGAGAATAGTAGGCCAAGTTCAAAAAGAATTTCCGCCTCCTCTCTCATTACCTCCTCCGATTAACGTCAATATGATTATTACTTACCTCTGTAGTTGCATCCTCCAAGAATCAAAAACAACCGAATTAGCAAAATCGGTTACATCACCGCTTGACCACATATGTTTTCGATTATTCTAATTAAGTTAAGGCGTCTTATCGATGCTATTCATTTAAGACTTGATCGATTCGTGAAGAGTCGAGATAAAGCTTCTTCTCGACCGAGAGGAGATAATTCTAGTCATGATTTCGATTATGAAGGCGGTTGTGACCCTATGGCACAATTGCTCTTGAGATGCTCAAGATCCATTTTCTTGAGCCCTTCTAATCAATCAAAGTGAAGATGTGATTCTCTATTTCGGATCACCAAGAAAGACCTACTCAGCAAATTTAGTCATCTCAGACCGCTTCCGACGTAGCTTTAGTCACCGTGACCTCGAGCAACTCCACCTGACCTCGGTCCATTTCCGCCACCGCTGCAAAGATTGACAAAGATCTTACGCTTTTTCATCAAAGCGACTTTTCGATCAAGCATCCGGTCCCATTTAATAGCATTAGTCAAAGAAGACGTCTGCTTTCCATCGAAAAGCAGATTTTTTCCTTTTACTTTAGTAAAATGTTTTTACTTGTACTTTTACTTTAGTAAAATATTTCTTACTTTTACTTTACCTCGCTTATTGTAATAGTAATCTTGTGTGATTCGTTTCCTTGTTCTATAAAAGGAAATCGGATTCATTTAGTTTAAGCGGACTTAGAAAGACTCGAGAGATCCTTCTCTCGACAAATATATATTATATATATATATATATATATATATATATATATATATATTTCATATGTTCATGAAAAGTATCAATTCTAGTGGTTAATTATTATGTGAAAGTGTAAATTAAAGCTTGTATATGTTAGTTCTATGAGATACGAACATAACGTAACTGGAATGAGATGTTTTGGCCAACTAATGAATTCACAGTGATGATTTCTAGAACGAATGTCAAGAAAATTGAGTTTTTATGAAAAACATGAGTTTTGGGAAATTAAAATGGTTTTAGTTAGTGTTAAATTGTTCTAATTGGTTGTAAATGTGAGCAATCATGTTTATGATAGTTGTATATTTATTTTACGTGTTAATATTACTGTTTATTGGGTGAAATTTGTGTTTGTTGGGCTAAAGTCGGCTACTGTTCATAGCCTTCTTTGCGTCTGTCTGATTTCTTACAAAATTACTTGTAAGTGCCAATCTAAAAATGGCGCAATTTACTTGGTCCCAGTTTTTTTGTATGGTAATTGCAATTGCTTACACATACCACGGTTTGAGATTTCGACTGCTTATTACAAGAGATTGGGGAAACATCCTAACATGGTCTGAAATTGTGTTAGCATGTTAAATGTGTAATGTTAAGGTTAACATAACATAGTGAGTTGTGGTTAGTATGATCAAAGTTGCAAAAATGATTAGTAAATCAAAAACGCGTTATGTGGTAATTTAGTATACATAATGAAAGTTAGACAAGTGTCATAAGTAAAACACTTAGAGTTTCGAAATGTGAATGGTAATGAACATGTTATGATATGTTAGCATGTCTAACAGGTATTGTGGTTCTAAAATTATATGTAGGTGATCGTGAGTTTAATTTTATAGTTTACGCTTAAGGAAAGTTTTCTAACTCTACACTTTCGTTGAGCTAGTTCGTTTATTACATTGTGCAAGTTTTCTAACTCTATATTTTTGTTGAGTTAGTTCTATTATTATAAATGCATACTTTTGATTGAGCAAGTTTTTATCTCAACTGTTATTGAATAAGTAAATTATTCCTAAAATCTATTTGAGCAAACTCAAACTCTAGTGTTATTGGAAATTCTCAATTGATTGATTCATTCTAACTTGTTTACAGTTAAGCAAGTTTCTTAAAGTTCAGAAATTTCATTTCTAATATTATAAAACTTGAACCTAGCTTATTTTACTGTTCAAGCAAAGGTTAACCATTTTATTCATTCTATTGAATACTTATGCTTTATAGTTATTTCAAGCATGAGTTAGATATATAGAATCAGTTCATTTATGATTCTCAAATGTTCTAAATTATGTTGTTATTAAACAACTGTTGTATTATCAAGCATTGTGGATTCAACTAGTTCCCTAGTTGATGATCATTAAACTTCAATTACCCTTGAAAGCTTATCCAAACCAAACTTTCTTTGGTGCGGACTTGTAATCTAAATACTGAGATGAACAACCCTATGTTTAGGGGTTTACGCTTAGCGTTGAAATGGTTGTGCACAATACATTGTATAAAGGATTGATCCCCCTAAGTACGTGGAGTCCTTATAGTCATATGACTGTTAAAGTTAAAGTTGGAAGATTACTTATAACTGTGGACATGGTTCATGGTCATTTGACCCTCAGTAATATATTTAAGAATGTTAATAGAACAAGTCATTCAGTTTTATTGAGCCTATGAATTGGCAAATGTTGTAATGTTAATAGAACATATCATTCGGTTCTATTAAGCCTATTATTTGGCAAATGATGTAAAGATATTTATTCTTATTTCAAGTGAGCTTTGTTTGCTCACTCTTGCATATTTATACATTAATTGCAGCTATGAATGAGAAGGTAGATAATCCTACAACTAGCAAAGGAAAGGGAAAAATGTACAAGTAATGAAGACTTGTAATTTTGTTTTATCGTTACGATGATAGACTTTTAATAATAATGTGATGTAATAATTTTATTTCAGCACTTGAATGATTGTATTAAAGGTTAGAGAACCGGGAGATAATGTTTTTATTAAAGTAATCCTCATATAAGGCGTGTTTTTATTATTAAATTTATTATGATTGGGTAGTTATATATGAATGTTTTGATTACGTGAACACCAAATCTTGAGGTAATGAAGTATCGGGATTTGGGGGTGTCACAAGTTGGTATCAAAGCTTTAGGTTATGAACCTTAGGTGGGGAAAAGCCTTAGGAAGTAACCTTTTAAAAGATAGTGGTGATTAACTCCTATCGAGTTTTAAGGAAGAAATAATAAAACACTTATGTGATTATGTGTTTATACTTATGTGCTCGTGAGTGTCGAGTAGTAATGATTAATAATTGAAACTTAAAATTTTGTTGTTAGGATGACTAATGCCGGAGAATCCAGTCAGGCTAGGGAGGGATAGACCTTAGATGCCTATAGAGGAGGAGCCTCGAGACATTAAGTTAGTTGGGAACAACCATCGCCACGGAGTCGGCCCGTTGGTCACAGTGGTTGAAGATGAGGATGATAATGTGGAGACGGATGAGGAGGATCCTGTTGAGTTGCCACAGGAGGATGAGGATGTCGAGGACGAGGAAGAGGAGACTCCACTAACCTCGATAGCTGCTCGTATGTACGATGAAGTCTACGACCGTAACGTGGAACTTCAGGATATAGTTAAAGAGTTGCAGGAGATAGTAGCTGAACAACAGACCGCAATGACACAAAAAGATGACGAGATCCAGGATCAGGAGGAACGACTGACAAATGTCGAGGAGAAACTAGTACATACTGAAGGAGAAAAAGAACAACTGATCGAAGTGGTCGCTGAACTGAAGAATAAGCTAAGGGAAGAAGCTACTAAGAGGGCAAAAGCTGAAGATGCCTACGAGGAAGCTTTTCAACGAACCGAAATAGCAGTAAAAGACGCACATGCAAAGAGAATGAAGATGGAAGAGATGAATAGAGTATTCAACACCATGGTTAATCGAGCTCTGGATCGGGTCATGGGATATCCTATTAAGTTCGAGACACTGCCATCGTATGTATTATATCGCAGAACAATGTTCTGAGTCATCGAGGAAGAATGTAGTAAGGCTAAGCAGTATCTTAGTAGAACATCGTAGTTGTTTGTTGGGTAAAATCTAATTACGCACAACACGCAAGTATACATGGTCAACAAGTAATAAAGTGAAAGTAGAGTATCGTTCCCACGAGGAATTATTAATACAAATTACCAAGTACTAACCATTAATCAACTCAATCTTATTTAAACGAATGAATTTCAATTTATAATTAAACTACTATTAAATTCCACTAGTTAAATTAAGATCACAACTTCACTTATTACTTCATTTAAGTTAACACACTTCTCATCAATTATTTTCTATCTTGAATTGTTAATCAAGAACACTAAAGCAGGATAAAACCACCTCTCGATGCATAATACCCATACTCACTTAAATCCACAGATGATAGAATTAAGCAAGACACCTTAATTAACTAATCCACTATATCTCTATATGAATTACAATTAAAAAGGATTTAAAGCACAAGTTCTCTATAAGATTACATATGGCGTAAAGGCATTTCTCTATCCTAAACACAAATCATGAATTCCGTCTATGCAAAAATCACAAACACATGCTATCATGATAAGATCTAAAGCAATACTTCGTCTCTCGAGTTCATATAGATTATCACGGTAATTGTTAGCTAGTTAATTAACCAATTAAGTTCAAATCACAATAGACAATCCTCACAATAGAACATAATAATTGATAGCGAAGCATATTAAAATAAACTACACAATAAGATCCATTGTAATCTCAAACAAAGAATTAGTTCATGATTATTTAATTAAAACTAAGAATCCACAATTGAATAATCATTAAAAGAAAAAGATAGAAGAAGATAAGAAGGTAGAATCTATTGTCTGTAGATTTGAAGCTCCCTCCTTGCTCCTACTTTAAATCTTCAATGGTCTCCAAGTTGCTTCATTCTCCAAAACTCATTAGAACTATGATTTTGATCTAATTTACTCTGATCTAATCTAATTGAATCCTCTATCTAGTCTCTAATCTCCCCTAATCCTTGTGATTCTCCTCCTTTTGTAAGTCTCTTTATATGTCTTTAAGTCCTCTTGGAAGTCCTTGTGTCAATCAAATCGAAACAATCCTTCCCGGACTCAAATTGGACCAAAATTTGCATTTTCTCGCATTTTCTGGGCATACCCCCGCCCCGGCGGGGGTCTAGGCTTGTTTTGGGCCCGCCCCGGTGGGGTAGGGGCCTGCTTTGACGCTTGCATGCCCACCTCAACGGCGGTTTTGTGAAGGAAACTTTTTTATTCTGACATTCTTTGGGAAATCGGCCATAACGTTTGATATGGGAAGAGTTACAAGGCCTGCTACCTATCAAATCGAAGATATCGACGAGATCTACAACTTTTATTCTTTACGAGTTTAGAAATAACGGACCGCTGAAGGTCAAAATTGGGCTGGAAGTGACTACTATGCAAATGGCCACCCAAAATAGTGACGTTCGACGTCCGTTGGTACAAATGTCATAACTCTTGCATCCGAACTCCGGTTGGAATGATTCAAGATGTTTCGGAAAGCTAAAAAGAAGCTCTACAATGTAATCTAAGTTCCAAACTAAGAACATGAAATAAATATAAAAGCCCAAATGATGTCTGGATTGTTTTTCTTTGTGTTTTCATACTAATTCTTTGCGATTTCAACTCCCAAGCATATAATCTACAAAACGAATACAAAATGCATGAAAAGTAACTAAGAAACATGAGATTAAGTAAATAATTCAAAATAGATGAATCTAGGATAAGTAGGTATAAAACCTACTTATCAAATACCCCCAAACTTAAACATTTGATTGTCCTCAAGAAAAAACACAAAACAATAATGCAATGCAATACAACTAATCTACATGCCTACGAATCCAGCAGTAATGATAGAAACAAGTCTATTCAACCTGCCTCAGAAAAATCAAGTAAACACGATAATACATCATATCAGAACTCATCAGTAACTTCTCAATCAATCATCAAATCTTAGACTGTTATCATGAATATAGTGCGTGTATGCTCCACAACAATGTTAACTGATATAAAATCAAATTTAACACATACCAAGTCTCTTCGAAGGCATCATACAGTGTAAACTCAAGAAATCCAAAAATAAGCTAGATCCAACTAAAATCAAATAATTACCAATATCGCGGGTCAACATGGGATACTTATGCTTTATTTTTCATCTACGGGGGCTTTTTGCTCTTATTTCCTGTTTTATTTTTTTTATTTTCTTTTGGTTTACATACACATAGCTATGCAATGTCTTATTCCCTTAGGCTTTTCAATGCTACCTTAACGAGCTTTCGACCAACGACTCCCAGACCATTAAGACCGTAGGGCGCTAGATGTAAAAACAATCCCCTCGGGCTTACTTACTCAAGTGACAAAGGCCACAAAACTAGACAAGCACGCCACGATGTTTATTCATACTTTTTCTTTTTTCTTTTTTTTCCCCATTTTTTTTTCTTTTTTCTTCTTTATTTTGTATAGCTTATATACCCCAAATATTCCCCCAAACTTAGGTTCTTGTCTAACTTTAGTCATCACTATTTATTCTTGTCATTCTTTCATTTAAACTAGCATTATCCTTTAGAATCCCATTATGTATCAATTTAAACTCAATCAATCAACAAGTTGTTTTTACTGTGTTATCCTTATTATACCAGTTTCAAACAGAAAAAGACTCAATTCATAACAAGAAATCACATCAAAACTCTAATAGTCAGTACTCTACTTGTCTACCCAATTCTAATCTCATCATTGGCTAAAACAAACTGTAACTATCTAACAACTGGATTCATGCAAATGAACATAGTAACTAACTAATATATTTTTTTGAATTTTTAATTTTTGAATTTTTTTTTTTAAGATAGTGAATGCAAAAACTAAATGTAACTATATGAACTACAATGTAAATAACTAACTATATGCAATACGACACTAAAATGCCCGCAAACTTAAACTAGACATTGTCCTCAATGGCTGAAATAGAAAAAAGTAAAGCAGAAGACTTCCTTGAAAATATAGCAATCATCCTCCTTGTCCGCTAAGTTTGGAGAATAGATTAGGCGCATGGAACAAATTGGGCACCACACTTGAATTTGACTTGAATAACCTTTTCATAATCTTTTGCCTGTCCATTGAACCTCCAATACCTACACTGAAGAGAGACAACATGGATTAGAATAGCACTTGGATTGCTAAGAGAACTTAATAAGCAAATTAATTCCTATCTACTCAAGAAACTAGTAACACACACACACACACACACACACACACACACATACATATATATATATAAATTCACAGGTTGCCTCCCGGTTAAGCAAGATAAATTATAGTCTTTCAAATTTGACTTTTGGGGTCAACGCTATCCAATTCCTCTTCGGTAATTGAGGAACCCTCCATCCATCGGAAAAAATGTAGCTTTTGGTAGGTTCCCAATTGTGATGGCCAATGCATCAAAGTCACCTAGTATGCTTTTATTTGGTATGATCTCAATCAAGAACGTCCCATAGCTAGGTGTTTTCTCCATTGTGTATGTGATCACTTTGTGGCATGGAAGCTTGTCACACACAATGGGCTCTTCGTCTATCTTCTCTATCTCGTCCCACCATGGATTCAAAATTGTACTCGCTCTTTTGTCATCAAAAGCTTCGCCGACGACATGACTACCAAGTGGGCATGCTTTTGCAAATCTGACTGACTCTTTGTTCTTTGGTGGAGACCTATTTAGATCTTCGTCGACCTCTATTTCATTATCCCCAATTGTCTCCACACTTTCGATATCTTGTGGCTCATCCAGTCGCATATTTGGTTCGGGTTTTCCGTCAATTTCGTCATCCATGTCATAAAGCCAAGTGTTTAGAGGAAGATTTCTTATGGCTTTGGTCATTTGCTCTTCTGATCCGTAAGATTTTGAATTGACCTCGCTTGATTACTCATCTTCTCCTCATTTGCTGCTACAAACTTGGACCACAATTCCCCCAACCTTGAATTATCTGTCTCTTGTGACACTGGAGGTGGACATGAAAATTCCGGTGTGTATGATGGATTTAAAGCGTAATGTTGGCCATCATAATTATAGCTCCATAAAAAATCCGGGTGATACCCCCAATCTTGGTGATAGTTAGGATCAACGTAGTTATTGAGCTAATCACCACTATATTGTACCAGTTCAAAACTGACGGTGCATTGATGACTTTGATGACTTCCAGCACAATAATTGCAATTAACTGCTATCCTTCGATTACGTTGGGCTGCAACAACGTCCAACCTCCTCGAAAGTGTCTCAAGTTACGCTGATAATGCAGAAAATGCATTGAGACCATCAATCCCCGCTCCCCTTGGCTGAGTCATTCTCGTATACGGCCATTGATAATTAAATTCCGCCATGGTACCTAAAAAGAAAGAAAAATAGGAAGAGAATTAAATAAAAAGAAAAAAAATGTTTAAATTAAGACTAATTTGATTGAAGCTAATATTGGCAAAAATATATTAACTAATTCCCCGACAACGGCGCCAAAAATTTGTTGGGTAAAATCTAATTACGCACAACACGCAAGTATACGTGGTCAACAAGTAATAAAGTGAAAGTAGAGTATCGTTTCCACGAGGAATTATTAATAAAAATTACCAAGTACTAACCCTTAATCAACTCAATCTTATTTAAAGGAATGAATTTCAATTTATAATTAAACTACTATTAAATTCCACTAGTTAAATTAAGATCACGGATATTTAAGATCACAACTTCACTTATTGCTTCATTTAAGTCAACACACTTCTCTTCAATTATTTTCTATCTTGAATTGTTAATCAAGAACACTAAAGCAGGATAAAACCACCTCTCGATGCATAATACCCATACTCACTTAAATCAACAGATGATAGAATTAAGCAAGACACCCTAATTAACTAATCCACTATATCTCTATATGAATTACAATTAAAAAGGATTTAAAGCACAAGTTCTCTATAAGATTGCATATGGCGAAAGGCATATCTCTATCCTAAACACGAATCATGAATTTCGCTTCACGCAGAAATCACAAACACATGCTATCATGATAAGATCTAAATCAATACTTCCTCTCTCGAGTTCATATAGATTATCACGGTAATTGTTAGCTAGTCAATTAAGCAATTAAGTTCAAATTACAATAGACAATCCTCACAATAGAACATAATAATTGATAGTGAAGCATATTAAAATAAACTACACAATAAGATCCATTGTAATCTCAAACAAAGAATTAGTTCATGATTATTGAATTAAAACTAAGAATCCACAATTGAATAATCATTAAAAGAAAAAGATAGAAGAAGATAAGAAGATAGAATCTATTGTCTGTAGATTTGAAGCTCCCTCCTTGCTCCTACTTTGAATCTTCAATGGTCTCCAAGTTGCTTCTTTCTCCAAAACTCATTAGAACTATGATTTTGATCTAATTTACTCTAATCTAATATAATTGAATCCTCTATCTAGTCTCTAATTTCCCCTAATCCTTGTGATTCTCCTCCTTTTATAAGTCTCTTTATATGTCTTTAAGTCCTCTTGGAAGTCTTTTTGTCAATCGGATCGAAACAATCCTTCCCGGACTCAAATTTGACCAAAATTCGCATTTTCTCGCATTTTCTGGGCATACCCTCGCCCCGACGGGGGTCTAGGCTTGTTTTGGG
The DNA here is from genome assembly GCA_020205605.1 of Panax ginseng. Lineage (NCBI taxonomy): Eukaryota > Viridiplantae > Streptophyta > Magnoliopsida > Apiales > Araliaceae > Panax > Panax ginseng. The sequence continues at coordinate 56,035,160 of CM035140.1, forward strand.
CCTGCCCTGGTGGGCTAGGGGCCTGCTTTGACGCTTTCATGCCCACCCCGGCGACGGTTTTGTGAAGGAAACTTTTCTGCTCTGACGTCCTTTGGGAAATCGGCCATAACTTTTGATCCGGGAAGAATTACGAGGCCTGCTAACTATCAAATCGAATATATCGACGAGATCTATAACTTTCATTCTTTAAGATTTTAGAAATAACAGACGGACGAATGATTCAAGATGTTTCGGAAAGCTAAGAAGAAGCTCTACAATGTAATCCAAGTTCCAAACCAAGAACATGAAATAAACATAAAAGCCTAAACGATGTCCGAATTGCTTTTCTTTGCGTTTTCATACCAATTCTTTGTGATTTCAACTCCCAAGCATATAATCTACAAAACAAACACAAAATGCATGAAAAGTAACTAAAAAACATGAGATTAAGTAAATAATTCAAGTAACAGATACCGGATAAGTAGGTATAAAACCTACTTATCATTGTTGTACGATGAATAAAATGTTAAATAAATTTTAAATCCCAAGTGTCATGAAACCTATGGGATATGAGGATGATGTTGTCCTGAAACTTTTGTAGTTCATGAAGTAATGTAAAAAGCAGTAATGCTATTGTTTTATGTTTTCAAAGAGGTTATGAATAAATAAAAGTTGTTATTTTATTCAAAGTATTATGTGATTTGTGGTTATTTCTTTTGTGGAAGCAAGTTAAGTAGAAATTACTTAAAAGAGTTGAGTACTAATCTAATGGGTGTATTTTTAAACAGAAAATGTCTCCCAGACGTCAACCACCACGATAGAGAACCAACGAAGGAACCAACAATAATGACAATGTTGATGCTAACCCAGTTCAATAATTAATGACGTTACTGACAGGAGTGTTGCAGAATCAACCATAGAGCCAAGGAACAACGTTTAAGGAGTTCAAGGCGGTTGGACCACCTGAATTTCATGGGTCCATGAATCCAGTCGAGGCACAGACCTGGATTATGGAGATAGAAAAGGTGTTCGATGTTGCTAGGGTAGGGGATGACCAGAATACTGCTTTTGCAACATTCATGTTGAAAGCAGAGGCTAGTTATTGGTGGCAGGCCAATAAAACTCGAGAAGGACCAGAGATGATGACCTCGGATAGGTTTAAGGAGATATTCTTCGAGACCTACTTTCTTGAGAGTTGAAGGTCAATTTGGAAGTACAATTTGAACCGAGGCGTGGAACGATGACTGAGATCTCTGAGTATGCCGCTAAATTCAATGAGTTAGCGAGGTTTGCGCCTTATCAAGTCAGCATGGACGAACGCAAGGCGAAGAGGTTTGAACAGGGACTGAAGCCTTGGTTGTACAGTAGGGTTTCCCTATTTCAATTGAAGACTTTTGTAGCAGTGATGGAGAAAGCAATACTCGCTGAAGGTGGAGGTGAGGCAGTGACAAAGTTCAATCAGGAACAGAAGAAGAAAGAAGAAGAAGAAGAAGAAGAAGAAGAAGAAGAAGAAGAAGAAGAAGAAGAAGAAGAATGAGGTGGAAATTAAGAATGGAGGTGGTAGTGGTGGAAATAACAACAACAACAACAACTTGAAGAGGAAGTGGAATGGAAATGTGGGTGCTGGAAACCAGCAGGGTAACCAGCAGAACAAGAAGTTTGAAGCATGTGCTACATGCGGGAAGTTTCATAAGGGTGCGTGCTTGATGGGGAAACGAGTATGCTTCAATTGTGGCCAGGAGGGTCACATCGCCCCAAATTGCACACAACCTAAGAAGAATGTGTGCTTCACGTGCGGATACAAGGATCACTTTGCTCGTGAATGCCCTAAGAAGAAGGATGGAGTGACAACCAGAAGCAATGGAGGTAACAATGGAGGTACAACATCAAACAAACCCACAGCTAGAACCTTCAACATGACTGTGCAAGATGTTGTGCAATCAAAAGATGTCGTGTTAGGTATTATCCCAATCAATGATATTGATGCTTATGTATTATTTGATTCGGGTGCTACTTGCTCGTTTATCTCTGATGAATTTGCTAAGAAGTTAGAATTGCCTAGAGAAGAACTGAATTTCCCTTTGAACATAGAAATTGAGAATAAAGAGATAATCCCTTTAGATTCGTATACAAAGAACTGTAGGGTGAACATTAAGGAGAATATCCTAATGGTAGATTTGATTCCGATTAGACTTGGAGAGTTTGATGTAATTTTGGGAATGGATTGGCTGTTCAAATATGGAGCGATAATTGATTTCCAAAAGAAATGTGTAAACCTTATGACTCTGTTAAAGGTAGTATTCTATGGTAGCAAATCGCCTAGACAAATGAAATGTCTGACGATTATGCAGGCCAAGAAATTGTTGAGTCAAGGCTGTGTGGGCTATTTATCTTACAAAGTCGATACTCAGAAAAAGAATGTGAAACTGGAAGAGATACCCGTGGTGAGGGAATTTGAGGATGTGTTTCCAGAGGATTTGCCAGGACTTCCGCCTGGCAGAGAGATTGAGTTCGTGATCGACTTAGTACCATGGACAGCACCGATATCGAAGGCCCCGTACAGAATGTCTTCAGTGGAAATGAAGGAACTGATGGTATAGTTGCAAGAATTATTAGACAAGATATATATTCAACCAAGCGTATCACCGTGGGGAGCGCCAGTATTATTCGTGAAGAAGAAGGATGGGTCAATGCGTCTTTGCATTAATTATAGAGAATTAAACAAAGTCACTATTAAAAACAAATATCCATTACCAAGAATAGATGACTTGTTTAACCAGTTGAAGGGTGCTAAATACTTTTCGAAAATAGATTTGAGAAGTGGATATCACCAGTTGAAAGTGAGGAAGGAGGATGTACCTCGAACGACATTCAGAACTCGGTATGGACATTACGAGTTTTTGGTGATGTCTTTTGGTTTAACCAATGCACCTGCTACATTCATGGATTTGATGAATAGGGTGTTTAAACCATTCTTAGACAAGTTTGCAGTGGTATTCATCGACGATATTCTAGTGTATTCCAAAACTCAAGAAGAACACGTGGAACACTTATGTTTGACATTGGAAACACTAAGAAAGGAAAAGTTGTACGCGAAATTCTCTAAGTGCGAATTTTGGCTAGACCGTGTTCAATTTCTTGGACACGTGATTGACAAAGATGGGATTTCCATGGATCCATCAAAAGTGGAAGCTGTAATCAATTGGGAACAACCAAGAACACCATCAAAAGTGAGGAGTTTCTTGGGACTGGCCGGTTATTATAGACGATTTATTCAAGATTTTTCTAAGATAACAACTCCATTAACAAATTTGACCAGGAAAACTATGAAATTTGTTTGGACGGAGAAATTTGAAGAAAGTTTCCAGGATTTGAAGAAGAAATTAAGTATGGCACATGTGTTGTCATTACCAGATAGTACAGGTAACTTTGTGGTGTATAATGATGCCTCACATAAAGGGTTGGGATGTGTTCTTATGTAGAACGGCAAAGTAATTGCATATGCATCAAGACAACTGAAGGATTATGAGAAAGGTTATCCGACTTATGATTTGGAATTGGCTGCAGTAGTGTTTGCTCTCAAGATATGGAGACACTATCTCTATGGAGAGAAATGTGAAATCTACACAGATCATAAAAGTCTGAAGTATATTTTCACACAAAAGGACCTGAATATGCGACAAAAGATATGGATGGAATTTATAAAGGATTACGATTGTGAGATCTTTTATCACCCGGGCAAAGCGAATGTGGTTGCAAATGCTTTAAGCAGAAAAGGTCGGGAGAAGTTGATGCTGATAACTACTCAGGAGGAGCTTATTTCAACAATGATGAAGCTAGAGTTGGAAATCAAATTTCCAAAGGAATCCGATGAACGACTATTCCGGATAGATACCAGTCCAACTTTGGTGGACAAAGTGAAGACTGCTCAACTACAAGATAAAGAATGTGAAATAATCAAAGAGAAAGTGATTGACGGTAGTGATGTAAAATACAAGATCGATACCGAAGGACTACTAAGATTCGAGGAAAGGATTTGGGTTCCAGCAGTACCAGAATTTAAAGACGAAATCTTGACCGAAGCACACAATACAAGATAATCGATTCATCGAGGAAGTAAAAAGATGTATCAAGATTTGCGATGACATTTTTGGTGGCCGAATATGAAAAGAGACGTTGCAGAATGCGTTGCAAAATGCTTGATGTGTCAGAAAGTGAAAGCTGAACATCAACGACCAAGCGGGTTACTTCAACCGTTCGAAATACTGGAATGGAAATTGGAGCATATCACAATGGATTTTTTGGTAGGACTTCCAACGACTCAGAAAGGATACGATGCGATATGGGTAATAATGGACAGATTGACAAAATCTGTACACTTTTTGCCAATAAAGATTAGATTTAATCTTGAACAGCTAGCGAAACTATACATTAAAGAGATCGTGTCAAGACATGGAGTTCCAGTGTCAATTGTGTCAGATAGAGATCCAAGGTTCACATCAAACTTCTGGAAGAGACTACAAGAATGTATGGGAACACGATTTGCGAATGAAGTCTGACAAAGATACCACCCATGAAACCGACGAGGCAAAGTGAACGAACAATCCAAACGTTGGAAGATATGTTGAGAGCATGCATCATGGATTTCAGAGGAAGCTGGGATGAACATTTATCATTGGTAGAATTTTCCTACAACAACAGTTACCACGCGAGCATCGGCATGCCACCTTACGAGGCATTGTACGGCAGAAAGTGCAGAACTCCACTGTGCTGGGATGAAGTTGGTGAACACCAACTATTAGGACCAGAACTGGTACAATAAACTGTTGAAGTTGTCAAACTAATCAGGAAAAGATTGGTAGCAGTCCAAGACCGACAGAAAAAGTATGCCGATCAACATAGGCAGAATCGCGAATTTGAAGTAGTAAATTTTGTTTTCCTAAAAGTTTCTCCTTGGAAGGGGAAAATTAGTTTTGGCAAAAAAGGAAAGCTCAGCCCAAGATTTATTGGACCGTTTGAGATACTACGAAGAGTGGGGGAAGTGGCTTATGAGGTAGATCTACCTCCAGAATTGGAAAACAATCATAATGTTTTTCACATTTCGGTATTACGACCGTATAAACCCGATTACAGGCACGTGATCGAGTATGAACCATTGCAATTCGATAAAGATTTGTCTTATGAAGAAGTTCCTATCCAGATAGTCGACAGGAAAGAACAAGTGCTCAGAAATAAAGTGATACCTTCTGTGAAGGTGATATGGAGAAACCACAATGTCGAAGAGGCGACGTGGGAACTCGAAGCTGAAATGATAAAAAGTTACCCTGAGTTATTTGTTTAATCTATGTCTTCGATTCTGGGGACAGAATCTTTGTAAGTAGGGAAGAATGTGACGATTTGATTGTTTGAATTGTGATTCTGAGGACAGAATCCTTTTAAGGAGGAAATGATGTAACATTCCACAATTTCAAATGTAATATTAAATATTTATTGAGTTACATAAATATTTAATGGATGTGATTATCGGTAAATGAATATTTGGTTAATTGATTTAATATTATTTGGAGAATTATTTGTTAAATAAATAATTGATGAATTAAGGAAATTATTATTATTTTGATATTTCAATTTAAATGATTAATTATTTGTATTGTGTTATGTGACTAAAGGATTTATTTAATTAATTATGATTTGCATTAATTAAAATAAATATGAAAGCTTGATTAAATATAGTGTGACTAATAACTATATTATAAGGAGTTATTAAAATAAATTAAAGTAGTTTAATTTAGTTTTTGCCAAACAAGGCTTATTATATAAATTCTTTAAAAATTAAAGGGTTTTCCAACAAGCCTTATGGCTTTTAGAATTTCTAGATTTTTAAAATAAAATAATAAATATAATATAATTATAATATATACGGTTGTTTATAACTGTTATTCTATTAAATTTGGCGTATTAAGGATTAGCAGTTTTAGTTTTCCATTATAACTATCAGTTGTTTTAGTTTTTACGCATCCTAATTCTTTGAGAAAGAGAGAAGAACTTGAGAGAGAATTTGAGAAGAGTCTAGGAAATTTTCACCTCAATCGGTGTGTTTTAACAAGAATTTTCAGCAAAAAAAAAGGTATGTTCATAATTGGATATTATTTATGTTTATGAGTATTACGGCAAACTTTTACATAATCTGTGAAATTCAAATTGTTGAATCATTGCTATACAATGGGATTACTTGTGATTATGTGAGTATATGTTGATAGAGATTATGTTTAAACATAAATTGCATGCTAATTTCATTTGTCAGTAGAAGAAATTTTCGACAGTATATGGTCGTATATATATATATATATTTCATATGTTCATGAAAAGTATCAATTCTAGTGGCTAATTAGTATGTGAAAGTGTAAATTGAAGCTTGTATATGTTAGTTCTATGAGATACGAACATAACATAACTGGAATGAGATGTTTTGGCCAACTAATGAATTCACAGTGATGATTTCTAGAACGAATGTCAAGAAAATTGAGTTTTTATGAAAAACATGAGTTTTGAGAAATTAAAATGGTTTTAGTTAGTGTTAAATTGTTCTAATTGGTTGTAAATGTGAGCAATCATGTTTATGATAGTTGTATATTTATTTTACGTGTTAATATTACTATTTATTGGGTGAAATTTGTGTTTGTTGGGCTAAAGCTCATTATTGTTCATAGCCTTCTTTACGTATGTCTTAAATTGAACCATAGAATGCTTGCTCTTGGCAATTATAAGCTAATAAAAGCAGTGGGTAATTGCCACGGTCCCAAAGCCTTTGTATGGTGGCAATTTGCCATACTACGGTTTGAGATTTCGACTTACGCTATTACAAAGAAACTTGGGGAAACATCTTAACATGGTCTGAAATTGTGTTAGCATGTTAAATGTGTAATGTTAAGGTTAACATAACATAGTGAGTGGTTAGTATGATCAAAGTTGCAAAAATGATTAGTAAATCGAAAACGCGTTATGTGGTAATTTAGTATACATAATGAAAGTTAGACAAGTGTTGCGAAGTAAAACACTTAAAGTTTCTGAAATGTGAATGGTAATGAACATGTTATGATATGTTAGCATGTCTAATAGGTATTGTGGTTCTAAAATTATGTGTAGGTGATCGTGAGTTTAATTTTATAGTTTAAGCTCAAGGCAAGTTTTCTAACTCTACACTTTTGTTGAGCTAGTTCGTTTATTACATTGTGCAAGTTTTCTAACTCTACATTTTTGTTGAGTTAGTTCTATTATTATAAATGCATACTTTTGATTGAGCAAGTTTTTATCTCAACTGTTATTGAATAAGTAAATTGTTCCTAAAATCCATTTGAGCAAACTCAAACTCTAGTGTTATTGGAAATTCTCAATTTATTGATTCATTCTAACTTGTTTACAGTTAAGCAAGTTTCTTAAAGTTCAGAAATTTCATTTCTAATATTATAAAACTTAAACCTAGCTTATTTTACTGTTCAAGCAAAGGTTAACCATTTTATTCATTCTATTGAATACTTATGCTCTATAGTTATTTCAAGCATGAGTTAGATATATAGAATCAGTTCATTTATGATTCTCAAATGTTCTAAATTATTTTGTTATTAAACAACTGTTGTATTATCAAGCATTGTGGATTCAACTAGTTCCCTAGTTGATGATCATTAAACTTCAATTACCCTTGAAAGCTTATCCAAACCAAACTTTCTTTGGTGCGCACTTGTACTCTAAATACTGAGATGAACAACCCTATGTTTAGGGGTTTATGCTTAGCGTTGAAATGGTTGTGCACAATATATTGTACAAAAGATTTATCCCCCTAAGTACGTGGAGTCCCTATAGTCATATGACTGTTAAAGTTAAAGTTGAAAGATTACTTATAACGGTGGACATGGTTCGTGGTCATTTGACCCTCAGTAATATATTTAAGAATGTTAATAGAACAAGTCATTCAGTTCTATTGAGCCTATGAATTGGCAAATGTTGTAATGTTAATAGAACATATCATTCGGTTCTATTGAGCCTATTATTTGGCAAATGATGTAAAGATATTTATTCTTATTTCAAGTGAGCTTTGTTTGCTCACTCTTGCATATTTATACATTTATTGCAGCTATGAATGAGAAGGTAGATAAACCTACAACTAGCAAAGGAAAGGGAAAAATGTACAAGTAATGAAGACTTGTAATTTTATTTTATCGTTATGATGATAGACTTTTAATAATAATGTGATTTAATAATTTTAATTCCGCACTTGAATGATTGTATTAAAGGTTAGAGAACCTGAGAGATAATGTTTTTATTAAAGTAATCATGAATGGGTAGGTTTTTATTATTCAATTTATTATGATTGGGTAGTTATATATGAATGTTTTGATTACGTGAACACCAAATCTTGAGGTAATGAAGTATCGGGATTTGGGGGTGTCACAGATATCTTTTGAAAGAAGGATTTGAGAATAATCCAATTTTTGTACATGCATTTGTATCAAAATATCATAATCTGGATTTGCTATTATTACTGTATTTATTGATGAAAGATCTTGCTCCAGAAGAGTCGACAAAAACTATAAATTTGAGAAAAAAGAAATTGGTAAGCCAAATTTTTGTCTTGGCCTACAAATTGAACTATGAAATTCTTGTTGTGATGAACGAGATTTTGTAAATTTATTTTAATATTTATTGAATTAAATAAATATTTTTTGATGATTTAATTATTTGATTAAATAATTAATTGATGCAATTGTGGTAGATTAATTTAATTATATGTGTTACATTTATTAAATTAATGTAGAGAATAATTATTATTCAAATATGTATTTATGTGAGCTTATTGAATTAAATGAAATATTTAATTGACATGATGTTATTTTAATTAATTTAATTATTAAAGAGTTAATAATTTGACATTATTTATTTATGAGAAATTTAATTATGTGACTATGTGAATTTATGAGAATTTATTTAAAACAAATTAAATAAGATATTGATTTAATTTATAAAGGAGTGTGACATTATTGTAACTATATGATAAAAAGTTTTATTAAAATAAAGAGCTTTGAACTTAGTTTGTTAGCCAAATGAGGCCTTAGGAGGAGTTGGGGGCAGTTAAACCACGAATGGAATAACTGACCTCAACTCTGCGCATAAAGGCTCAGTTGAGTTTAACTTACGTATATTTCATTTTAGTTAATTGAGAGCCAGAGAAATCACAGAGAGAGTTTGAGAACTTTGAGAGAGATTGTGATACTGTGATTAAAGGAGAAGAAGTGTGAGTAATTGGGAATTTTTGTCACCCTGTGTAATCTAAGCAAAGTATTCAAGGGTAATCCCTTCTTCCCAAATTTTAAAGTTACGTCATTTAGTTTTTATAAAAATGGCTTTCATATATTCTATAAGTCTCTGTGAATTGGGAAATGATGATTTTTATAAGAGTATGTGTAATAATTCGAGTAGTATAACATGTTTACTATGTAGACCATATCATCAGTATCATAAAACATGTCGTTATACGATGACTTGTTATTTCAAAATTATAGAGTATGGGTTTTGGCCTTATGGCCCTATAAGTGGTATTTAATGCATTGATCATATATTATCCCTAAATTTTACACTCGTATATTATTATACATGTTGATACGAAGAGATCAAACTTTAAACGAACGGATTCGGTGTTTTAACGAATCCATAGTATCAATTTTCATGTTTTATTTTCAAAACCTTCAAGAACATCAAAGTCAGTGAAATTATAGATTTTTAACTCTGTGATTATGTGTTTTAATGGGTTAAAACCATTCTATAAATGTTGGGTTATGTTTATGCATGAATTATAACATGTGGGTATGATTAATTTCGTGTAGTAGTAATTTAATTGGAGTTTTTGGGTTGTGTTCTGCAATTTTTGCGAATTGCAGAACAGTTTCTGGCTCGCCGCGCCGCGGCGCCACTCTGCAGAATGGTCCAGAAATGTAATTTTTAAAGTGTTAAGTCTAGCAATGTATTGTTAACTTAATTTAATGAACACGTAAACATGTTAGAAGTATAATGAGATGTTAAAATAGTTGTTTAACATGTAAATAACATAATTGCATGTGGATTAAATTATTGAATACATAATTAGCTTGATATTCATGAAGTACAAATTATGTGACAAAGTGGTAATTTGACTAAGTATAGTCAATAACCAAAGTAGATAAAGAGAATGAGTTTATGATGATTAGTTAAGTTATAATTAACTGGTATTGTGAATGTGAAAGGTATGTAGGATTAAATTCAAAGAACGTGCTTAGTTAAAGTGTAATCTACGCACGAGGCAAGTTTCCTAACCCTACTTGTCATTATTGTTCAAGTTTATTAATTACCTCGAGGAAATTATCATTATTTTTATTCATGTTCAAATGTTATATTAAAGATTGATTATCTTTTCAAAGCATGATTCAGTTATACAATAATTGTCCTATTGTATACTTCCTGAGATTATTATTCAATTTGAATATTATTATTATTGAACCTTATTAGACTAGCGAACCCTTATTGATTCGACTATTCCATAGTTGATGAGCGTTCTAAATTTCAGAACCCTTGATGAATTTTCCAAACCAAACTTCCTTTGGTGCGGACTCGAATGTCAACCGAGATGAACAACCCGCAAAGAGGATTTACTCGCCTGCGTTAAGCGTTAAGATATTGTGCACAATATGGTACTAAGGGTTGATCCCCTAAATCAAAGAGTAGAAAGGTCCATAGTCTTATGATATTAAAGGTTTCAAGTATAACCCTTGATAACCTAGGACATAGTTCAAGGTCTTATGACCCTCAGAAATCTTTTGACTCTTGTTATTCATTCTTGATTCAAAAGTTGAGCTTTTATTTCAGAAGATATTATTTCTCTCGCATGTTATTATTCATTGTTATATTGTTATACTTGTGGGCAATCGTGCTCACTCTTGCTTAATAATAACATTGCAGTTAAGAACGAAAGAACTGATGAACCTTCCACTAGTAAAGGCAAGGGCAAAGTTAGCAAGTGATGAAGACTTGTTGTTTATATGATGATGTATTTTGTTTAAGACTTGATTTAATGATGTTGTTGAAGACTTATTTGTTTATGATTCCGCACAGATGTTTAAGGTTAGTTTAACCTGGGATTGTATTATTAATTATTCAGATATTGTAACCCTTAAAGGGAAGATTTTTATTCTATCTATTGCATGGCTTGCATTTTTATGGGTAGATAGATAGATGATATTTGTACAGTGAACACCAAATCCTTATAGAAAGAAGATAGTGATGGAAAACTCTTATCGAGTTATAAGAAATGAATTTATGTAATTCATTGAAGATAATAAAAGACCTTATGTGTTTATGTGTTAAAGTATGCGTTAGATGATACGACTTAGTAACTAAAACTTAAAAAATTTTATGTCAGGATGTCGAATGTTGGAGAAGCTAGTCAAGCTGGGGAGGAAGAACCCCGAGTACTTATAGTACCTCTCGAGGAGGAACCCCGTGTACCTATAGTATGCGACAGAGAGGAGGAACCCCGAGACATTCATGTCATTAGGGAGCAAATTGGTGTAGGGAATCATCTCCATTGATCACCGTTGTTGGTCGGGAGCATGAACTCCAGGACCGATCCCGAGGAGGATCCCTGAGGAGGAATTTGTTGAGGAAGAGGAAGAGGAAGAAGAGGAGTTACCACGGTACCGATTGATGCGGAGATGTATGACACGTTATACGACCGTAACGTGGAGATTAGACGAGGTCCGTGGATTTGACCGAAAGCGAAGCGGTTATTCAAAGATATTACTCAGAAAGCGTAAGGAGAGAGGAGATTTCGACTCTTTCTCTCGACGTGGCAAATTTTGAATGGGATTTGGTCCATGAGAAGGGTCAAACTGAAGATAAGACCGAGGAGATAGAGAAACTGAAGAAGGAACTGAAGGAAACCTCCGAAAGGCTGAACATAGCAGAGGAAGGCTGGGTAAGAGAATCGCGTCGAGCTGATCATGCAGAGGATGATAGTCGTGCAAAGAAAGCAAAGATTGGGGAAACGTACTCTACACCTAACAAGGCAGTGAATGAGACCCAAGATCGAGTTTTGAGGTACCCAATCCAGTTCGAAGGACTACCATTGTACATGATGGATCGCAGGACGATGCATCGCATATTAGAAGAGGAGCGTAGCAAGGCTAATCAGTACCTTGACCGACAGTGATATGATTTATTTAATTATGTGAAGAACTTAATTAGTTTTAGATGTAAATTCTGACGTGTTTATGAACGAAAGAATATTTGAATGTTTTAAATCCTGTGGATTCTTTTTTCCAGGATAGTTGATGCAAATAGCAGTTATCCTATCGTTTAATGTTAAAACTTTGATTTGAATGCAAATATATCAAGTTGTTTGAGATGATGTGTTAAGTGATATGTTAAATTGTTGAGTAATGCCTTAACTATTTAGAAGAAATAAATAAAGTTCTAATAAGCATTTATTTAACAGAAATATGCCGCCAAGGAGAAGACAACAGCGTCAACCGGCTCAGGAAGAGTCAACCAATAATAACAATAATGCCAACGCTAATCCCGTGCAGCAGTTGGTTAACTTACTGACTGGAGCCATGAATAATCAACCGCAAGCTCCACCAAACACAATGTTTAAAGACTTCAAGGCGGTGTGGACCGCCAGAGTTCAAAGGTTCCATGAACTCAATCGAGGCTCAAACTTGGGTGATGGAAATGGAGAAGGTTTTCGACGTTGCTAGGGTTAGAGAAGATCAAAAGACCGCTTTTGCAATGTTTATACTGAAGTCTGAGGCTAGCTACTGGTGGCAAGCAAACAAAGTGCGAGGAGGTGAAGGTGTAATTACGTGGGAAAGATTTAAAGAGATGTTTTTCGAAATGTATTTCCCAACTAGTTCGCAGAATCAGATGGAGGTTCAATTTCTGGAACTGAAGCAAGGAAACATGAGTGTACCTGACTACGCGGCTAAATTCAACGAGTTGACAAGGTTCGCCCCGTACCAAGTACACACTGACGAGAGAAAGGCCAGAAGATTCGAACAAGGACTAAAGCCTTGGGTGTACAGTAAAGTATTAATGTTTCAGATAAACACATTTGCCGGAGTATTGGAAAAGGTCATCCTCACTGAAGGTGGAAGCGATACGGTGACCAAGTACAATCAAGATCAGAAGAAGAAGAAGAAGAAGAGTGAAGGTGAAATTAATAACAAGGCCAGTGGAAGTGGCATAGGAGGTGGAAATTTCAATCAGAAGAAAAGGTGGAACGACAGCTCATCATCGGGAAATCAGCAAGGTAATCAGAAGAAAAGATTTGAAGCATGCCCGACTTGCGGGAAAGCCCATCTGGGAGTTTGTATGAAAGGAAAAAGAGTGTGCTACAATTGTGGTCAGGAAGGCCACATAGCACCAAACTGTCTAAACCCAAAGAAGGGTGCTTGTTGTACTTGTGGTTCGAAGGACCATCTGGCAAGAGATTGTCCCAAGAAGGGATCGGGAGGGTCAGGATCAGGAGGAAACCGGGGAAATAACAGTGAAAATGTCTTAACCATCACCGGACCAACCGCAACAAACAAACCGACCGCCTTGGGACTTTTTCAACAACACGGTCTGCAAGATGCGATTCAATCCGTGATGTGGTGTCGGTATCATTTCGATCAATAAAGTTAATGCTTACGTATTATTTGATTCGGGTGCTACTTGTTCCTTTATATCCGATGATTTTGCCAAGAATTTAGATTTGCCTAAGAATGAATTGGATTACCCCATGAACATAGAAATTGTGAATAGAGAGATAATCCCTATTAAGTACGTACATAAGAACTGTAGAGTGGATATTAAGGGTAATATCATGAACGTAGATCTTATTCCTATTCGACTTGGGGAATTTGACGTTATTTTGGGAATGGATTGGTTATTCAATTACGGGTTTGTAATTAATTGTCAAAAAAGAAGCGATAACCTTACGACTCGCCAAAGGTTGTGTTTTATGGTAGAAGTCGCCAGACAAGTCGAAAGTCAGTTGTCGATGCGAGCAAAAAGTTGTTAAGACAAGGTTGTGTAGGATACTTAGCTTACATAGTCGACAAATGAAAAGAGAATCCAAAGGTAGAAGAGATACCGATTATGAGGGATTTAAATCGACGTATTTCAGACGATTTACCGGGACTTCCACGGATAGAGGTAGATTTCAGAATCGATTTGGCACCGTGAACTGCCCAATATCGAAGGCACCATACCGAATGGCACCCGTGAGAGATGAAGGAATTAATGGTACAACTACAAGAATTGTTGGACAAGAAGTACATTCAATCGAAGCGTATCACCGTGAGGGAGCAGATTGTTTTTATGAGAAAGAAGGATGGATCGATGCAACTTTGAATTGACTACTGAGAACTGAATAAGGTCACGATTAAGAACAGATATCCATTACCGAGGATCGATGACCTGTTTGATCAATTGAAGGGAGCGAGATACTTTTCCAAGATAGACTTGAGAAGCGGTTATCATCAACTGAAGGTGAGACCGGAGGATGTACCAAAGACGTTGCTCGTAAGCGATACGGCCACTCTTAATTTTTAGTAATGTCGTTTGGTCTAACGAATGCTCCTGCGGCATTTATGGGACTAATGAATGGTGTGTTCAAGCCGTTTTTGGACAAATTCGTGGTGGTATTTATAGACGACATTTTGGTATATTCCAAAACCAAAGAAGAACACGAAGAACATTTAAAGTTAACGTTGGAAGTATTGAGAAGGGAGAAGTTGTACGCTAAATTTTCAAAATGCGAATTCTGGATCGAGCGAGTATAATTTCTTGGTCACGTAATCGATAAAAACGGAATTTTGGTAGATCCATCTAAAGTCGAAGCCGTGATTAACTGGGATCAGTCGAGAACGCCGTCGGAAGTAAGAAGTTTTCTTGGATTAGCAGGATATTATAGAAGGTTCATACAAGACTTTTCCAAGATCGCAACTCAGCTATTCTAATTTAACTCATAAAGTCGTGAAATTTGTTTGGACGGAGAAGTGTGAGGAGAGCTTTCAAGAATTGAAGAAGAGATTGAGTACGGTACCTGTGTTATCCCTTCCGGATGATACAGGAAATTTTGTTGTTTTTAGCAATGTGTCGCATAAAGGACTTGGCTGTGTGCTTATGCAAAATGGCAAAGTCATTGCGTATGCATCACGACAGTTGAAGGATTACGAGAAGGGATACCCAACCCATGACTTGGAGTTAGCTACAGTTATTTTTGCTTTGAAAATTTGGAGGTACTATCTCTACGGGGAGAAGTGTGAAATATATACGGACCACAAGAGTCTGAAATATATTTTCACGCAGAAGGATTTGAATATGCGTCAAAGAACATGGTTGGAATTAATTAAGGACTATGACTGTGAAATTTTATACCATCCAAGTAAGGCAAATGCGGTTGCCTAAGCCTTAAGTAGAAAGGGTCGTGAGAAATTGATAATGTTGACTGCTCAGGATGAGCTAATTACAGAAATGGAGAAACTAGAGTTGGACGTGAAGTATCCTATGGAAATTGATGAGAAAATATTTCAGATGCAATCTGGTACAACTCTACTAGATAAAGTAAAGGAGGCTCAGCTTCAGGACGAAGAATGTAAAAAGGTGACAAAGAAGATATCTGAAGGAACTGAACTGAGATTTAAGATGGATAAGGAAGGAATACTGAGATTTGAGAGTAGAATTTGGGTACCGCCAGTACAAGAGATTAAGGAAGATATTTTGAGCGAGGCTCATAGTTCACGATATTCGATTCACCCTGGTAGTACCAAGATGTACCAAGATCTTAGACAACATTTCCGATGGCCGAATTTGAAACGTGATGTTGTAGAATGTGTTGCCAAGTGTCTTACCTGTCAGAAAGTGAAAGCAAAACATTAGAGACCGAGTGGATTGCTACAACCGCTAGAAATCCCAGAATGGAAATGGGAACATATTACAATGGACTTCGTGGTTGGCCTTCCGACAACTCAGAAAGGCTACGCCCAGTATGGGTTATCGTTGACTGACTGACGAAATCTGTACACTTCCTTCCGATCAAAATCAGATTCAACTTGGATCAGTTGGTAAGGCTGTACGTAAAAGAAATTATTTCGAGACACGGAGTACCGGTGTCAGTTGTTTCTGATAGAGATCCGCGTTTTACATCGAACTTCTGGAAACGTCTACAGGAATGCATGGGTACGTAATTGCGAATGAGTACAACTTACCACCCTCAAACAGACGGGCAGAGCGAGAGAACGATTCAAACATTAGAGGATATGCTAAGAGTTCGGCTACAACAACAATTACCACGCTAGTATAGGCATGCCGCCTTACAAAGCGTTATACGGCAGAAAATGCAGAACTCCACTTTATTGGGATGAAGTTGGCGAAAGACAATTGCTAGGACTAGAATTGGTATAGCAGACAGCAGAAATAGTCAAAGTGATCCGAGCACGACTAGTAGCAGCTCAAGATCGATAGAAGAAATACGCTGATCCACATCGTAAAAATATCAAATTTGAATCAGGTAGTTATGTTTTCTTGAAGGTCTCTCCCTGTAAGGGAAAGATCAGGTTCGGAAAGAAAGGGAAATTGAGCCCAAGATTTATTGGACCATTTGAAGTACTGAGAAGAATCGGAGAAGTTGCGTATGAGGTAGCCTTACCTCTAGCACTCGAGAATGTCCACAACGTCTTCCATGTTTCTGTATTACGACCATACAAAGCCGATTACAAGCATGTAATTGAATACGAACCCCTGCATTTTGAGAAATATTTATCTTACGAAGAAATTCATGTCCAAATTGTCGATCGAAAAGAACAAGTTCTCAGAAATAAAGTTATACCTTCTGTTAAGGTAATTTGGAGGAACCACAACGCTGAAGAAGCTACGTGGGAACTCGAAGAGAATATGATGAAGAATTACCCTCATTTATTTACTTAATTATGTGTAAGCGATTCTGGGGACAGAATCTTTGTAGGGGGGGAGAATGTAACGGGTCGAATTTATTGAGTCGTGATTCTGGGGACAGAATCCTTTTAAGGGGGGAAAGATGTGACGAACGAGATTTTATAAATTTATTTTAATATTTATTGAATTAAATAAATATTTTTTGATAATTTAATTATTGGATTAAATAATTAATTGATGCAATTGTGGTAGATTAATTTAATTATATCTGTTATATTTATTAAATTAATGTAGAGAATAATTATTATTCAAATATGTATTTATGTGAGCTTATTGAATTAAATAAAATATTTAATCATCATGATGATGTTATTTTAATTAATTTAATTATTAAAGAGTTAATAATTTGACATTATTTATTTATGAGAAATTTAATTATGTGACTATGTGAATTTATGAGAATTTATTATATTTTATTTAAAACAAATTAAATAAGATATTGATTTAATTTATAAAGGAGTGTGACATTATTGTAACTATATGATAAAAAGTTTTATTAAAATAAAGAGCTTTGAACTTAGTTTGTTAGCCAAATGAGGCCATAGGAGGAGTTGGGGGAAGTTAAACCACGAATGGAATAACTGACCTCAACTCTGCTGCATAAAGGCTCGATTGAGTTTAACTTACGATATTTCATTTTAGTTAATTGAGAGCCGGAGAAATCACAGGAGAGAGTTTGAGAACTTTGAGAGAGATTGTGATATCTGTGATTAAAGGAGAAGAAGTGTGAGTAATTGGGAATTTTGTCACCTGTGTAATCTAAGCGAGTATTCAAGGTGGTAATCCTTCTTCCCAAATTTTAAAGTTACGTCATTTAGTTTTTATAAAAATGGCTTTCATATATTCGTAAGTCTCGTGAATTGGGAAATGATGATTTTTATAAGAGTATGTGTAATAATTGAGTAGTATAACATGTTTACTATGTAGACCATATCATCAGTATCATAAAACATGTCGTTATACGATGACTTGTTATTTCAAAATTATAGAGTATGGGTTTTGGCCTTATGGCCCTATAAGTGGTATTTAATGCGTTGATCATATATTATCCCTAAATTTTACACTCGTATATTATTACACATGTTGATACTGAAGAGACCAAACTTTAAGCGAATGTATTGATTGTTATAACGAATCCGTAGTATCAATTTTCATGTTTTATTTTCAAAACCTTCAAGAACATCAAAGTTAGTGAAATTATAGATTTTTAACTCTGTGATTATGTGTTTTAATGGGTTAAAACCATTCTATAAATGTTGGGTTATGTTTATGCATGAATTATAACGTGTGGGAATGATTAATTTCGTGTAGTAGTAATTTAATTGGAGTTTTTGGGATGTGTTCTGCAATTTTTGCGAATTGCAGAACAGTTTCTGGCTCGCCGCGCCACGGCGCCAGTCTAACTCCTTAAGGCCATGGCCAAGAAGACATCACCGCATTGCGGGCCGGATATCCAGATGTCCAAATTTCAACGCCAAGACGTAGTATAAAAGTGAAATACATGCCACTCTGCAGAATGGTCCAGAAATGTAATTTTTAAAGTGTTAAGTCTAGCAATGTATTGTTAACTTAATTTAATGAACATGTAAACATGTTAGAAGTATAATGAGATGTTAAAATAGTTGTTTAACATGTAAATAACATAATTGCATGTGGATTGAATTATTGAATACATAATTAGCTTGATATTCATGAAGTACAAATTATGTGACAAAGTGGTAATTTGACTAGGTATAGTCAATAATCAAAGTAGATAAAGAGAATGAGTTTATGATGATTAGTTAAGTTATAATTAACTGGTATTGTGAATGTGAATGGTATGTAGGATTAGATTCAAAGAACGTGCTTAGTTAAAGTGTAATCTACGCACGAGCCAAGTTTCCTAACCCTACTTGTCATTATTGTTCAAGTTTATTAATTACCTCGATTAAATTATCATTACTATTATTCATGTTCAAATGTTATATTAAAGATTGATTATCTTTTCAAAGCATGATTCAGTTATACAATAATTGTCCTATTGTATACTTCCTGAGATTATTATTCAATTTGAATATTATTATTATTGAACCTTATTAGACTAGCGAACCCTTATTGATTCGACTATTCCATAGTTGATGAGTGTTCTAAATTTCAGAACCCTTGATGAATTATCCAAACCAAACTTTCTTTGGTGCGGACTCGAATGTCAAACTGAGATGAACAACCCTGCAAAGGGATTTACTTATGCATTAGCGTTAAGATATTGTGCACATTATGGTACTAAGGGCTGATCCCCCTAAGTACGAGTAGAAAGGTCCATAGTCTTATGACTGTTAATGGTTTCAAGTATAACCCTTGATAACCTAGGACATAGTTCAAGGTCTTATGACCCTCAGAAATCTTTTGATTCTTGTTATTCATTCTTGATTCAAAAGTTGAGTTTTTATTTCAGAAGATATTATTTCTCTCGTATGTTATTATTCATTGTTATATTGTTATACTTGTGGGCAATCGTGCTCACTCTTGCTTAATAATAACATTGCAGTTAAGAACGAAAGAACTGATGAACCTTCCACTAGTAAAGGCAAGGGAAAAGTTAGCAAGTGATGAAGACTTGTTGTTTATATGATGATGTATTTTGTTTAAGACTTGATTTAATAATGTTGTTTAAGACTTATTTATTTATAATTCCGCACAGATGTTTAAGGTTAGTTTAACCTGGGATTGTATTATTAATTATTCAGATGTTGTAACCCTTAAGGGGAAGATTTTTATTCTATCTATTGCATGGCTTGCATTTTTAGGGGTAGCTAGATAGATGATATTTGTACAGTGAACACCAAATCCCGTGGAATTGAAGTACCCGGATTTGGGAGTGTCACACTTGTTCATCAATCAACATACACAGAAAAAGTCCTGAAGCAACTTTACATGGATAATGTTAATCCTTTGAGTACTTCAATGATAGATTGGTCACTTGATATCAAGAAAGATCCATTTTGACCACAAGAAAATGATGAAGAAACTTTTGGTCCTGAAGTACCATATCATCGTGAAATTGGTGTTTTGGTCCTGAAGTACTATATCTTAATGTTATCGGTGCTTTGATGTATCTTGCAAATTTCACACGACCTTATATAGCATGTGCAGTTAACTTACTAGTAAGATATAGTTATACACCAACTCAGAGACATTGGAATTGAAATAATCTTATTTTTCGATATCTTCTTGGGACTATTGATTTTGGATTATTTTATCCAAATGGATTAATACCACAGTTAGTTGGATATGATGATTCCACACAAAGATCATTTATGGAAATACTGTTATTTTATAGAGATCTGTTAAGCAAACAATTTCTGCTACTTCCTCAAATCATGCAGAGATTATCGCAATTCACGATGCGAGTCATAAATGTGTTTGGTTAAGATTGGTTATTCAACACATTCGTGATAACTAGGATTATCATCAATCATAAATAGTCCAACGGTATTATATGAAGATAATATAGCTTGTATCACTTAAATTATGAGAGATTATATCAAGAGTGATATAACTAAACATATTGCATCAAAATTCCTTTATACACATGAGCTCCAGAAGAATGGTGAAATTGATGTCATGCAGATACGATCATGTGATAATTTGGCCGATATGTTCATTAAGCCATTATCAACTGCGACTTTTAAGAAGATGGTGCACAATATTGGCATGCGTTGACTTAAGGATATTTTTATCATGAACAATGAAAATTCTACATACTCATGAGGGGGAGAAAAAAGGATATGTGCTGATTATACTCTTTTTCCTTCGCTAAGGTTTTTTGTGACGCCCCCAAAATAGGTATACAACACCCATTCTGAGTCGTCAAAATACATGGTACAGAAACAACTACAACTTTATTAATACAACATAAAAACTGTGAGTTTAAATACAAATATTGTCATCTAGACAATATCCACACTCAAATAAGTCCTCAGTATAATTATTGATACATTATTTTACAAAAATGGTGAGGACTACTAAAACGACTTTCTAAAACCTTCATTCCATACCCCGACTAGTACTCGCTACATTCTCGCCTCCTGAGAAGAAAAATGGAACAAAAAGGAAAAGGGTGAGCTCAACTAGCCCAGTAAAGAATATTATGACCAAGATAATATAGAACAAATTATCGTTAGTCTTCAACAGGGAAAAATCTAATAGAATACAATAGACAACAAGTTTTAAATCAATATTCGCAGCGGAAATAATAATTCATTAGAAGAGTTAAGTAGAGAATAAAATCTACTATCTTCTATATATGAATTTAAAAGTTCATCGTCAATATTTTATCCCTGTAACATCAATCAATATATATCTGGAATCAAATATTCATCTTTGCACTAAAGCCAAAGATATTCATCGATTGGTCAAGTTCATCTAAACACTGCTCATCTTTGCACTACGGGCCAAAGATATTCATCAAAAATCATTCATCTTTGCACTACTGAGCCAAAGATATTCGATTATATCATCATTTAGGACCGAGGATGATGAAAAATATTAAAAAAAAGCGAATCCAATTGAAACAAAAGAACAATTTTAAGGATTAGTACTTTAAACAATCCAAGTTCAAAAATACTTCATAAATAACCAGAGTGGAGTAAAATTCAAGAATAAAGACCAAAACATAGATCCAATCAAAGATAGGAATTATAACAGACAATCTTGGACACAGAAAAGAAAATTTAATTTTTCTGTGAATAGTGTTGTATTCGTGAATAGTGCCGTATACGTGAATAGTAACTCCGACACCAAAAGATAGAAATTTCACAAAAAAACATCATCATGCTTCGTGAATAGTACTCATGAATAGTAACTCGTGAATAGTAACTCATGAATAGTAACTCGTGAATAGTAACCCATGAATAGTAACCCCGACATGAAAAGTTCCAAATTAGATAAAAATTTCCACCAATATTTCGGCATAATGATATTGAAGAAATAATATCATTTTAAAAAAAATAATATCCCTTACCTTAAAAGAAGAAGTACTTATTGATTGGATATAGTCTTTGAAAAAACTTGCATCAGATATAGCAATACTCAAAGTACTAAAACACTCACAAAAATACGCTCATTCAATATATCGAGAGAGAAAACTTGGGTTTCGGTGTGATTTTCAATTCTAACTTAAGCACCCTATTTATAGGAAAATGCTTAGAACACCAAAGCAGAAAATTTAATATAATATTAATATATTATATAAAAATTCTTACGTACACCAAATCAGATCCAAACATCAGCCACCAATAGTCAACTAAATCAAAAAAAATGTTTTTGTTATTAAAAATAATTAAAACTTTCAAAACTCAATTATTTCGGAACTTCGGAACTTCAATAATTCATAATAAATAGCCCTTTTATCAGAACATTCGAATCTTGCAACTATTTTTTATAGGAAATTCAATTCTCTACAACTTTGCAGAAGAAAGTTTTTCCAAATTCCAAACAGAAATTGACCGAAATCCATAAACGGACGATTTTACAAGTTATAATCAAATTTCAGTCAAGAAATGGGCCCACAGGCATGTTTAACATGTTTTAAACAACTTTTGCAACAAAAATACTCTTCCTCCTCATATACTCATATATCCCACATTCATTGTAAAAATATCATCATTATTATATTATAATAATATAATAAAATATTATTTTATCAGAAAAGATAAAATATCGATTTTCAACAATTGTCACTTTAAAAATTTTCTCCATCTATATCCACATAAAATGAATATTTTCCTCATCATATAAATCAATAATTAATTATTCACAAATAATATTACAGAATCACAATACTGACAACCAGTAGGTTCCAGAAAGAGGGGCTTTCAATAAGGATTTCTCCTTCTTGGCCAGCTTGCAATTAGGTGACCAAACCTCTCCTTAGATGAACTTTCTAGACATTGCCAATAATGTTTTCTAATAATATTATTCAGATAATATGAATTATTGCTTCGATAATGGAAAATATCGTATCGACAATTATTGAAACAACGGTAATATAAAATATCAACGCAAACAATTATTGAATCAATAAAATAAAATATCGAACAAGAATTCATCGTAACAATTATCGAGTAGTGCCTTTCACGTAAGAATCAATAATTGGTGCAATACCGCTTCACACTTGTGCAACAACGCTGTATTATTGTGTTTTAACCACGGGTATTCCAACGGTGTTATTCAGTAACAACTACGATGTTATTTATAAACAACTTATACTTGTCGCTTTTCTTCATCCAATCGCTTTCAAGTTATGGGGCCCATAAAAGATCTACTTGCCGAATCTAATATTCCCGACAAAGAAGAATATTCCACGACCAAATGAATATTCCCAAACAACAATGAATATTTTATAACCACCTGCTTATTTTAAAATATTTGCGCATTTTACCCATAACTAACCACATTAATCAATTCAACCCTTACTATTTCAAAATAATAAATTGAGGAAATTAAATTTCATTTATAAAAAGTTGCGGTCTTATAACCTTCCTTTCTTATGAAATTTCATCCTCGAAATTGACGTACGTACCTGGTGTTTCGAAAAGGTGAGGATACCTCTTTTTCATTTCTGATTCTAACTCCCAGGTCATTTCTTCAATAACATGGTTTCTCCACAAAACCTTAACTTGTGGTATAACCTTAGTGCGTAAGACATGCTCTTTCCTATCCAAGATCTTGATAGGTACCTCCTCGTATGTTAAATCTTCGGCTATCTCATCTGGTTCTAACTCAATAATGTGGTTCGGGTCCTTCACATATTTACGAAGCACAGATATGTGAAAAATGTTATGAACACGAGACATGCTTGGAGGTAACGTGAGTCTATAGGCCACATTTCTTACTCGTTCAAGAATCTGAAATGGACCAATAAATCGTGGATTGAGTTTTCCTCTCTTCCCAAATCTTGTAACTCCCTTCCATAGAGCCACACGCAACAATACATGATCCCCAATACTAAATTTCACGTCCTTTCGATGAAGATTCGCATAACTCTTTTGTCGATCCTGTGCCGTTTGTATACATTGTCGAATCATATGGATCTTTTCCGTAGTCATACGTACCAACTCGGGTCCCAGCAATGTTGCTTCACCCACCTCATCCCAACATATTAGAGAGCAACACTTTCGTCCATACAATGCTTCGAATGGAGCCACACCTATACTTGCCTGATAACTGTTGTTGTAGGAAAATTCCACCAATGGTAAATACTTATCCCAACTCCCTTTGAAATCGAGGACACAAAGTCTTAATAGATCTTCAAGAGTTTTAATAGTCCTCTCTGATTGTCTGTCCGTTTGAGGATGGTATACCGAACTAAATTATAAATCCGTGCCCATAGCTTTTTGCAAGCTAACCCAAAATCTTGAAGTGAATCTTGGGTCCCGATCCAAAACTATGGATACTAGAATGCCATACAATCTTACAATCTCATTTACGTACATACTAGCAAGACGTTCAAGGGAATAAGTCTCACGTATAGGCAAGAAATGGGCTGACTTGGTTAATCTATCAACAATAACCCAAATCGCATCTATGCCTTGAGAAACCTTGGGAAGACCCGTAACGAAATCCATAGTAATGTGTTCCCACTTCCATTTTGGAATCTCAAGTGGTTGCAATGGACCCTTTGGTACTTGATGCTCCGCCTTTACACGTTGACAAGTTAAACACATCGAGATAAACTTTGCAATCTCCCTCTTCATATTGTTCTACCAAAATGTATGTCGAAGATCACGATACATTTTAGTACTTCCAAGATGGATTGCAAATGGTGTATTGTGTGCCTTCTTCATGATCTTGTACTTTAAATTAGAATCATTAGGAACACAAAGTCTGGAATGGACTCAAAGTATTCCTTCTTCATCGATTCTTACTTCTGGAATAGCACCTTCTTGTACTTTTTTCTTCATAATCATCAGCTCCGGGTCTGTGGCTTGAGCAACTTTAACTTTCTCGATTAAAGTTGGTTCTATACGTATACTTGACATCATTGCATGGGTCCCCGGAGTCTTGAATTCTATCTTCATCTTTTGTAAATCACACAAAATGGGCCTTTGTTTTAACAACATCGCATTTATTCCCGCGTATGATCTTCTACTCAATGCGTCAGCTATCACGTTCGCTTTTCCAGGATGGTATTGAATAGTGTGGTCGTAATCTTTCAATAGCTCGAGCCAACGTCGTTGCCGCATGTTAAGTTCCTTTTGGGTGAAAAAATATTTGAGGCTTTTATGGTCTGAATATATCTCCACTTTTTCCCCATATAGATAGTGCCTCCAGATCTTTAGCGCGAAAACGACTGCTGCCAACTCTAGATCATGATTAGGATAATTCCTCTCATATTCTTTAAGTTGTCGCGAGGCATAGGATATGACTTTCCCACGTTGCATGAGAACACATCCTAACCCTTTGCCTGAAGCATCGCTGTAGATAACAAATCCATCCGAACCAGATGGTATTGTCAAAATAGGTGCCGAAATGAGTCTCCTCTTGAGATCTTGGAAACTCTTCTCGCATTCCTCACTCCATACGAATTTTGTATCTTTACAAGTCAGCTGAGTTAACGGAGTAGAGATTCTAGAAAATCCTTCCACAAATCTTCGATAATAACCAGCTAAGCCCAAAAATCTACGTACTTCGGTCACCGTCTTTGGTTGCTCCCAACTTTGTATTTCTTCAATCTTCACCGGGTCAACAGACACTCCATGTTTTGACACCATGTGCCCACGGAATGCTACTTCCTCAAGCCAGAACTCGTATTTCTTCAGCTTGGCATATAGCTTGTTATCACGAAGCCTTTGCAGTACCAGCTTCAAATGGCGCTCATGATCTTCACGGCTTTTGGAATAGATGAGGATGTCATCAATAAAGACAACAACGAGCTGATCCAAATATTCCTTGAATACTCGTTTCATCATATCCATGAAAGCCGCAGGAGCATTAGTCAATCCAAAGGACATGACTAGGAATTCATAATGCTCGTACCGAGTTCTGAAGGCAGTCTTTGGAATATCCTCAGTTTTAACCTTCAGCTGATGATATCCAGAACGAAGATCGATTTTTGAAAAGAATTGTGCTCCTTGCAACTGGTCAAACAGGTCATAAATGCGAGGTAGAGGATACATATTCTTGATAGTGACATGGTTTAATTCCCGGTAATCGATACAAAGTCGCATACTCCCGTCTTTTTTCTTTACAAATAAAATAGGAGCATCCCAAGGAGATGTACTAGGACGAATGAAACCAATGTCCAACAACTCCTGTAGTTAGACCTTTAACTCGTGAAGTTCAATAGGAGCCATTCGATATGGGATTTTAGAAATGGGCTTTGTACCAGGTTCAAGGTCAATAAAGAATTCAACTTCACGTTCTGGGGGTAGACTGGGAAATTCTTCAGGAAATACGTCAGGAAAGTTAATAACAACATGAATATTATTCAAATCTGACGTGTCTTTATTCAAATCCATAACATGGGCTAAGAAAGCTTGACATCCGTTTTTTAATAAACGAATAGCTTTATGACTTGATATAA
This sequence comes from Panax ginseng, assembly GCA_020205605.1. Classification (NCBI taxonomy): domain Eukaryota; kingdom Viridiplantae; phylum Streptophyta; class Magnoliopsida; order Apiales; family Araliaceae; genus Panax; species Panax ginseng. The sequence goes on from CM035140.1 coordinate 56,061,726, forward strand.
CAGTGATTGATTTTAATGGCTTAGTTGCTTGAATTCGCACAACAGGTTGGTTAGGAATATGAAAACTAACAACCTTACGGTGGATGTGATGAAATTTTCTCCTAACGGAGTTTCCACAGATAGGTCAAAGTCTAATTTCTCCGGAGTCAAGTTTAAACGTTGAGCACAAGCAAGAGAGATAAATGAATGGGTAGCACCGGTATCTAGTAATGTATAAACTTCGCATGAATTTATGATTAGCTTACCTGTGATCACCTCGTTTGGGTTCCTCGCATGTTGACCAGTCACGACAAACACTCTTCCAAGAACCACTGACTTTGACTTTTACGGGGATGACCTTTTGAGTCACCATCCCCACTGGACTTGGTTTCACTACAGTGCAATCTCGAGCGATATGCCCTTCCTTTCTATAGTTATAACATACCTTAAACTTTTTTGTGGGCGGTTCAATGCGATATGTCCTTCTTTTCTGCACTTATAACATATAACCGATGGTCGTTCTCCTCCCTTGGAACCGATTCTTCTTTCATGCCGACGTCTTCACATTGTCATTGTTGAATCTCCTCTTTTTAAAATCTCCCCCCGACTCGTTTCTTCTATTTTCATGGCCACGATTACCACCAGAGTGGTTACCGCTTTTGTGTGAATATTTTCCTCCCATTGGTTTTCATCATTGTTCGATGATCGCTACCACCTTTAGATGATGACCACAGTTCTTGTCATTGTCCTTTGTTTGAACGTATTTCGCTTATCTCGCTCTAATAATTGAGCCTCGTTGACAACATCTCAATATAAAAAAATTATGAGAGATAAGATATTGTCAATCTCGGGTTTTAAACCTCTCGAAACATCCTCGTCATTCGTTCCTCATTCTCTACCAAATGAGGTGCGAACACTCGATAACTCGCGAACTTCGCCTCGATTGGGACAAATCATGTTATTTTGTTCTAGTCTAATAAACTCTACCTCCTTCATATGGCGAATACTTTCAGGAAAGTATTTTTCGTTGAAAAGTTTCTGAAATGTTTCCCAAGACATATGGAGTGCGGTAGGCTAGGCACGTTTCACAGACTCCCACCAATAATCTGCCTCGCCACGAGAACATAAAGGTGGCGAATGGAACCTTATGTTCTCCGCATCCCAAGACATCGAATATCTTGGTAATTTGCTTGACCCACGTTTCCGCCATGATCGGATCCAAACTTTTCCTTAAATTCGTGGTCCCAACTCTTTGATCCGCTTGGTCGTGACATGTCACAAGCGTTACTATCATTTCCACCGTATTTCGTATACGAGTCTCCTAAATGCGGTTTTGCATGAACTCGCAAAAAAGATCCTAAACATCCCGTCATTCATCGCTCCGCTTTCGGTGGTGTTGTTTTACAGGAGGAATATTGCCTTCTTGTTGCACGCCTCTCCGGGTGGTGATTAAAAGTGTTTCCACGGCCTCATTAACTCCACCGTTAATATTCTCATTGTCATTCTTAAATATCGCTTATAAAACAAGGGTTAATTAAACAAATTAACATATCACATATTAACCATATACTTCAATCGACCAACAAATAAGCTTAGGTATGACACACTAGCGAAGGATTACTCGCTCTCCCTCCTAGTACTATTCCCCGATCTCCGCCAGAGACCATATCCCTAAGCTCTGATACCAACTGTGACGCCCCCAAAATAGGTATACAACACCCATTCTGAGTCGTCAAAATACATGGTACAGAAACAACTACAACTTTATTAATACAACATAAAAACTGTGAGTTTAAATACAAATATTGTCATCTAGACAATATCCACACTCAAATAAGTCCTCAATATAATTATTGATACATTATTTTACAAAAATGGTGAGGACTACTAAAACGACTTTCTAAAACCTTCATTCCATACCCCGACTAGTACTCGCTACATTCTCGCCTCCTGAGAAGAAAAATGGAACAAAAAGGAAAAGGGTGAGCTCAACTAGCCCAGTAAAGAATATTATGACCAAGATAATATAGAACAAATTATCGTTAGTCTTCAACAGGAAAAATCTAATAGAATACAATAGACAACAAGTTTTAAATCAATATTCGCAATGAAATAATAATTCATTAGAAGAGTTAAGTAGAGAATAAAATCTACTATCTTCTATATATGAATTTAAAAGTTCATCGTCAATATTTTATCCTCAGTAACATCAATCAATATATATCCGAATCAAATATTCATCTTTGCACTACTGTGCCAAAGATATTCATCAGTTGGTCAAGTTCATCTAAACACCTGTTCATCTTTGCACTACGGGACAAAGATATTCATCAAAAATCATTCATCTTTGCACTACAGGCCAAGGATATTCAGTTATATCATCATTTAGGACTGAGGATGATGAAAAATATTTTAAAGAAAACGAATCCAGTGAAACAAAAGAACAATTTTTAAGGATTCGTACTTTAAACAATCCAAGTTCAAAAATACTTCATAAATAACCAGAGTGGAGTAAAATTCAAGAATGAAGACCAAAACATAGATCCAATCAAAGATAGGAATTATAACAGACAATCTTGGACACAGAAGAGAAAATTTAATTTTTCTGTGAATAGTGTTGTATTCGTGAATAGTGCCGTATACGTGAATAGTAACTCTAACACCAAAAGATAGAAATTTCACAAAAAACATCATCATGCTTCGTGAATAGTACTCATGAATAGTAACTCGTGAATAGTAACTCATGAATAGTAACTCGTGAATAGTAACCCATGAATAGTAACCCCGACATGAAAAGTTCCAAATTAGATAAAAATTTCCACCAATATTTCGGCATAATGATATTGAAGAAATAATATCATTTTTAAAAAAAAATAATATCCCTTACCTTAAAAGAATAGTACTTCTGACTGGATATAGTGCTGAAAGAACTTGCACCGTATAGCAATACTCAAAGTACTAAAACACTCATAAAAATACGCTCAATATATCGAGAGAGAAAACTTCAGTTTCTGGTGTGATTTTCAATTCTAACTTAAGCACCCTATTTATAGGAAAATGCTTAGAACACCAAAGCAGAAAATTTAATATAATATTAATATATTATATAAAAATTCTTACGTACACCAAATCAGATCCAAACATCAGCCACCAATAGTCAACTAAATCAAAAAAATGTTTTTGTTATTAAAAATAATTAAAACTTTCAAAACTCAATTATTTCAGAACTTCGGAACTTCAATAATTCATAATAAATAGCCCTTTTATCAGAAAATTTGAATCTTGCAACTATGTTTTATAGGAAATTCAATTCTCTACAACTTTGCAGAAGAAAGTTTTTTCAAATTCCAAATGTAAATTGGTGAAATCCATAAACCAAGCGATTTTACTGTGCTATAATCAAATTTCGGACCAAGAAATGGGCCCATGTGCTTGTTTAACATGTTTTAAACAACTTTTGCAACAAAAATACTCTTCCTCCTCATATACTCATATATCCCACATTCATTGTAAAAATATCATCATTATTATATTATAATAATATAATAAAATATTATTTTATCGTAAAAGATAAAATATCTATTTTCAACAATTGTCACTTTAAAATTTTCTCCATCTATATCCACATAAAATGAATATTTTCCTCATCATATAAATCAATAATTAATTATTCACAAATAATATTACAGAATCACAATCATCGACAACCAGCAGCTCTCAGAAAGAGGGGCTTTCAATAAGGATTTCTCTCATCTTGGCGCGCAATTAGGTGACCAAACCTCTCCTTAGAGCGTAACTTTCTAGACATTGCCAATAATGTTTTCTAATAATATTATTCAGGATAATATGAATTATTGCTTCGATAATGGAAAAATGTGTAGTGACAATTATTGAAACAATAAAGAATATAAAATATCAATGCAAACAATTATTGAATCAATAAAATAAAATATTGAATAAAGAATTCATCGTAATAATTATTGAGTAGTGCCTTCTTACGTAAGAATCAATAATTGGTGCAATACAAATCTCGCCATCGTGCAACAACGCAGACATCGTGTTTTAACCACGGTATTCCAACAAGTTGTTAACCAGTAATAACTACGCCTGTTATTTATAAACAACTTATACTTGTCGTTTTCTTTATCCAATCACTTTCCGTTATGGGACCCACAAAAGACTGCACCGTCGTACGAATATTCCCCGACAACAAGAATATTCCACGACCAAACGAATATTCCCCGACAACAATGAATATTTTATAACCACCTGCTTATTTTAAAATATTTGCGCATTTTACCCATAACTAACCACATTAATCAATTCAACTCTTACTATTTCAAAATAATAAATTGAGGAAATTAAATTTCATTTATAAAAAGTTGGGGTCTTACATTTTTTTCCCACTGGATTTTCCTTTGCAAGGTTTTAATGAGGCAATCTTAAGGCATTAGAAGTTATACAAGAATATTATACGCGTTGCACTCTTTTTTCCTTAACCAAAGTTTTTTTCCTTTGGGGTTTTTCTGGTTAAGTTTTTAATGAGGCAGCTTTCAATGTGTATGGCTATGTAATAGACATCCAAGGGGGAGTGTTATAAAATTATAATATATATATATATATATATATATGGATGTCTAGATTCATTTCTCTCATCTCTATTGTAATGATCTTTGATCTTTTGAAACTCCCATATTCTTTAAGTTTTGAAACTCATGACCTTTGAGTTTTGAAACCTCCAAATATTGATGTTGATGTACCTATAAATAGATGTATTGTAAAGAGAATGATATACATGAAAATATAAGGAGAATGTTATCTCTTTTCACTAATCATTGTTCTTAATATTAGTATTCTTTTATAATAAATCTTAATTTAAGTTTATGTGATATGCCTTGTGTGGCATGATGATGGACTAAGTGATGGTCTAATTAAATTAATGAATGAATGATTTAATGAGAGAAAGATTAGTTAATATTATAGTATTTAATTAATTGTTGTTATGTGTAGTTGCATATATATAATTGAGTAATAAAGTTATTTCATACATGAAATATAAAATGAGATGTGACATTAGAAGGTGAATAATTGTCATATAAAACTATGTGATAAAAATAAGTTGAATTAAATAATTTTCTAAGTTATATGTGACATCATGATATATGGTAAATCAATTTAATGTGCATGTTAAATATATGGGAGAAAATAAATTTAAGTAAATAAATATTTACTATTAAATATTTATTTCAATATTTATATGTAACTAAAATAATAAGTTTTATGAAACTAATGAGTTAATAATACCCAATCGAATTATATTTAAATATTATTTGGACTAACCCAATGTTCATGGATTATATGATTATATGTATATATACCCCCAACTTATCACAATGTAATAATATTACCTCATTAAAGTCACATTTGTAAACCCAAAAAAAATTAAAACCTTAGTATTGTTGGTAACCTTTTTGCAAATGCTGAGAGTTAGAGGGAGTGTCCCATTTCTTCATTCACGTGAACCACCATTGGCATAGTCTACCTTCCATTCCCAAACTCAGCAAAATCAAAATGATGGTTAAGGAAGTGGGTTGATGGGAGTGGTTAATCACTATTCCACCAAATTCTTCTTGCCCATTGGCTTCTCTCTTCTTCTTTTGGTTCAAACTTTAGGGCAATGGTTTTGTATGGGTTTTGGATTATCTATAAATTGGTGTTGGTCGATTTCGTTAATGCTAAATCGCGCGCAAGCATACGCGGTCCACAAGTAATATATGAAACTAGAGTGTTGAACCCACGAGGACAAAGTCTTAAGAGAAAACAAATACTAAGGTAAAGTCCGTACTAATCTTATCTAAACAGGTAAAACAAGATGGTTGGTTAAGATATAAGATTAAAACTTTAAGAATAAGAGAAGCAGTTGTGCTAGGAAGTCAAGATAGGATTATAATTCCCCTAATGCCTCGCCTAATCTCCTAACTCTCCAAGTTATAAACGAATCGAGGAATGGTCAACCGAGAACAGTAAAAATCGCATAAGCTTCTGTCGAAGGCCAAATGGGCATCCCTAGCCAGCTAAATCACAATATGTCTATTAGTGATGAAAATTAGGCCAAGGTCATGAAGCTAAGTTTCAAGGCCGCACAAGGCAAATAGAGATATGTCTATCCTATTAGCAGTTTATGCACACATTCCATTGGCATGGTCATAACAGGTGTTGTTGTATTTAAAGATAGATAATAACATCCATTTGTCAATTTCCATTATTATCAATACCAATTACTCTATCAAGCAATTAATCATTCAGTAAGAAATACAATAACCCATTCCAAAAATGATTCATTATATAAAATAAGAGAGAAAGTTAATTAAGCTAAACAAAAGGTTACATTGCAATCCTAAAAATAGAGTTAGTTCATAACTATGGTACTAACACACATTTTTAATATATTCAACATTATCAGTAATACACAAATAAATGGGAGATTTGGAATAAGAAAACTCCTGTTTAGAAATGTTATGTCTCCAAATCTTCTCTTCACTGTGCAAAAGTTGAGCAGCTGTCGGATGCAATAAATCTTCCTCCTTGAAGCACAACTTCTTTCTCTTCTAGAAATTTAAGATTGTCTGTACTATTTTTCTAAGCTACGCCCTTTGTCTAAATCTATCGCAGGCGGATAGTAATAAGTATGATAGTTTTCTCTCTCTTTAGGTCATTTAAATCCCCTTTTCTGTCTAGACACAGAGCTCATGCTGCATTGAGCTTTTCTTAACAAGTGGTATTTGCTTAGGCCACGTGGACTTAAAGATCGGAGGTCGTATTTGCACGATGTAGATAGGGGCACATCGGTGACAAGGTATTTGAGTGGTTGAGGCGCTTGAGCGCTGAGCTCAAGGCTGGGCATGGCGCGGGGGCGCCAAATGTATGTATAGAGGAGCGCCGAAAGATAGGGGACTTTTAGCATTCAGCCAGCAGTATGGCACTAAGAGTAACCTCAGGCATGCATGGCCAACATAGTGAAAATGACCTGTAAACTAGAAAACATCTGTAAGGCCTTGCATTATAGAATTTAGACAAAATAACAACAAAATATAAATAAAAGCCAACTAAATAATCGAAAATAGGAAACAACTTAAGCTGCAAAGGATCTGATTCGCAGGTATAAATCCTACTCATCAAATACCCCTAAACTTAAGATTTTGCTTGTCCTCAAGCAAACGAACAGACATCCAAACCCAATCATTTCAAGATAAGAATGAAACTAATCCTATAGACTAATAATATAGCCTCTGAGCACAAACATAAACATCCTCATAGAGTAGGACAAAGCGCATACAACCAAGGGCTTAATGTCTATTCATAAACAAGAGACTGTAAATGATCTATTTTGTGTGTGTACAGACCAAACGTCTAAACTAGCCATAACCCAAATTCAGATCACACAGTCGACTGTGATAACTAATAAGCTTACTATGCAACTCACATGATTAACAAGCATTAAGACAAGACACAGAAACACGAAAGGTTCAAAAGTTCCAGCTATAAGAAGTAAATTCTGACTCAGACAGTATGTGATTACTTCAAGGCTAAACAGAGCACCCATTAGCAAGCTTTCGATCAATGACTCCCAAGCCAGAAGACTTTAGGGCACTAGGTGTAAAAACCCCTAAGAATCTAATAACTCAAGCACAAAGGCCACGTAAACAACATAAGTCCAAAATCGACTTTACCCACCTACGTTTATGGGTGAGTGCGTTTCCACGCTCTATCTCAACCCACCGTAGGACTGTTATTATGACATTTTTTTCAAGGAACTATAGAACCGAAAGCGTAAAAACTTCTAAGTCTTTTACTCTTGAAATCAACAGAGTTTTTAATAGCATACAAATTTTCAACACAATAAAAAGATAACCTAAATCTGGACACATAACTAGAAAAGACAATTGGTTAGTGATTGCTAAAAAGATGGTTCCAAAACAGTCTCGATTTATCTAAATAACACGCCCCTAGTTCGCATGAATTTGACATTATTCTAAGAAAACAAAATAATTATCATCTTTATCATAAGCCACAATCAAAACTTAGGCGCTAAACTACCCTAACCCAGCATATAAACAGTTAGAGACTGGGGGTTAGAGTTAATCAAAAAGAAATAGGCAAAAACTATAACTATAAAGTACCCTTGTCCAAAATAGGGTCAAAGCCATAACACATGGCAATACATATACCAATGATCATTGTAAGGCCCAAAAACTATTGCTATCTACCAAATGACATCTAACACAGTCAATACCCAAATATGCAATCCTAAAATGATAATAAATATAAACATAAGATATACAACCAAAAACATACATTCATATATAAATTTAAATAACTACTATATAAAGCATGCATCCAAAATAAGTAATTCACCAAAAACCAAAAACTTAACCACAATAATACTAAACATTAGATAAAACATAGTTAAACAATAAGTCTGGGGCTTTCAAGCCCAAATGAGTCACTCAAACCCTCACACACAATAAACATAATTAACTTAAACATCAGTTCAAATAGTACTAGATTAACACAATTCATATATAAATAAATAAAAGAAAGTCCCCCCCCCCCAAACTTGTAATTTGGCCAGTGTCCTCAATGGCCACCTACATCACTGTCATCATCAAGCATCCGGATCACCGCCACCTTCATCACCCTCAGCACCTTCAGCACCGAACAACTCATCATCATCAGCATCATCTTCAACACCATCATCCTCCACGTTCACAGGCTCATCAACGCGGGCTCCCTCAGCAGGCGGAAATTATGGCGGATAAGGAGCATAAATTGGAGGCGTTGCAAATGGAAAGGTCATGAAATTAGCATCGTCACCTCCCTAGGTAGCATGAATATTGGAGAGTGTGTTGGCGAACTCTGCATGGAAATGGTGGAATTGATTATGCCATTGGGCGACATGGTCAATTTTGCAGTGCAGGAAGGTCAGGCTGTTCATAATTTTCGCGAGGGTCCAAGAATGAACGGCTTTAGAAGAAGGGTGCTCGGGCACGTGCGTGGAGGCACCCACTTCAACACTTTGATGGATTTACCTGCCATCGACTGAAATAATGTCAAGGCTGCTTGACCTTCGTTGATAGAATTGTCAACGGATGAACGTGTTGTAACCCCCACCGGGGATCTACATTGTAACCCCCGTCGGGGATTCACGTTGTAACCCCCGTCGAGGATCCATGTAGGGTAACGACCCGGAGTCGATGGCATCGGACCTATATAAGGTATTGCCGAATGTGATTTGCGACAACTAAGGTCATTGGCAGAGTATACCTTGTGTTCAGGCGACTACCAATGAGTGATGTGCAGATTCAAAGTCTCATCTGAGAAGACCAGGATTGTATGTTGTTTTGCTCAATCGCATGGCATTTTTATTCCCGATTTGACCTTTCTAGCCCATAAGAACTCCGTTTAAACTCGAACTGGATCGAGCCAGAGGGGTGGGACCCACATAGAGGAGCCGCAGGTGCACCTGCTACAGCCATAGGTGGGCCTGCAGCCAAGCGTGGATGATAAATCCCAGCAGGCTTCACTTCACAAGTCACTTTCAACTTGTTTCACTTTAGAAAAACCGCGAGCCACTTCCAAATTTGCTAAGTTCGGGCTGCTGTATGTGTGGTTTATGTCACATTTGCGACCAGTTGGTACCTTTAGACGGAATGGGTATTGTTTCTCCCATGAGGTGGCTATGTCGTATTCCTTTCAGCCATCGGAGTGTGTAGATGCTCAGTCTTGGTCCGCATTTTTGGCATATATCCGAGATCTATTTAGCATATTGTTGTGCTCGGGGCTTTGCTCACCATACAGCTTCATTACTCATGCTCCAGGCATGGATTTCCTCCCTTTGGCTGGCTTGAGGGGCGTGACGACTTATCATCCATTGGTCGTGATGTCGCAGTTTGACTAGTTCCAGGATTTTCATCCTTTCGAGGGGGCGGCAGGTCAGCGCTCAGCTTCTCGATATCTCTCAGCTGAGGACCGATCTCGTGTATACGCTTGCTGGGATCAACGTGAGCTAGCTACTTTTCCTGCCAGTCGTCCCGATCATTTCGCAGAGTACTCCGCATGGATGGAGACGGAGGTTTTATCGGCTACAGTAGTATTTGCAGTACCGGAGATTGAGTTAGACGATGAAGAGCCTATAGAGGACATTGATACCTACATCGAGGAGGATATTCTTTGTTGGGTTGCCAAAGATTTCTTACGGATTCTCCTAGTACCAAGATTTCTTTTGTGATCCAAAGACTCTAAGACACGAGATTTAGAGCGAGTCTTCATCCGATGACCTTTGAGAGAGAACAGATTCGATCTATGATGTCGACTGCTCTTGATGTGAGGGACGCCCCCTATTAGAGAGAGACGAGGCATTAATTCGTAGAGATGCCGCTGTTGTTGAGTGGGATGAGGCCAGTCGAGTAGAGCGTTGATGATAGTTGAAAGCGGGGATAGTGTTATATATCTGCCGGATGTGGTACATCACAGATAATAATCGCAACGAGGTCCCTTACCACTGGTATGATCGCAGAAATGAGTGCTTATATCGATGAGCATATGGTCATCATACAAATGGCTACAGATCTGTTGGGTCGTGTGGATATTCTTATCCAGGAGACTACAGCTTTACCTCCTTCATCTGAGAGGGATGCCATGTTAGTCTTGCTAGCTCGCATGTACCCTGATTCGTAGATGATCTTGTATTTACCTGCACAGACTAGCTTAGCCATTTTGTCATGTACAGTTCAAATTGTATATATATCAAACAGCATTATATATGATAGGGAAATATATTTTTGGATCACTTCCCTTTTAGATATGCCTTGCTATTTGCTTGATATTTTCTGCTGCTTCAGGGCTTGTGATCTGGATGAATTCTGAATTCTTCCTTGGTGGATGGACATTGAGTTGTCTTTAGATAGTTCAGAATGGATCATCAATCTATGTATATCCCTACCATCTTTGGTGTCTTGGGACTTATTTCTGAATGGAAATGTGGAGAGGAATGTGGTTTTCCTCTCTGAGATTGACCGCACCACAGATGGTCGCCAGCACTTCTATTTAGGAGAAGCGTAGTTAATTCCACCTCTTATGGTTTAGTATTGCTCTTCGAGATATGACCACGGCTTAGATGGTCGTTGAATCTCCTATTTGGGAGGAGTTCTGTAATTCCATCCTTTTGTCCGTCGAATGAAATGTAGTGGATTGAAAGAGAATCCCAATACCCACGACAATGGTTTGTATTTTGGTGGGGGGGTGAGACCGCACCATGAATGGTCGCCCACGATACTCCTATTGAAGAGGAGATCAGGTCTGCGTAGTTCGAACCTGGTGTAAGAGGTTCAACGCTGTATATGGCTGATATGGTGTAGGAATGTTTTTGGTTATTTTTGCTTTTGTAAGGAGAAGAGGGTAGAAATTTTTTGTTGTTTTTGTTTTATTGCGACCGGGACATGTAATATGGTTGCCTCACGCACTCTCTATTGAAGAGGAGATCGGTCGACGTAGTTCGCTCCTCGTATGAGAAGAAAAGTGTAATCCCATGTGCGCAGTCAGTGCGGGGAGGAGAAAGTTTAATCTAGGTTGAGGATAAAGCTGCAGGCGAGAGAAGTTTGATCCCATGTATGGGTAGCAAAGCTCATGAACGCAAGAGGTTCAATCCATGGTGGGATGACCTAAGTTATATGGTCAAGATAGGAGAAAGCCAGGCTGCTGGCTTGAAGAGTATGTTTCCCTGAGGGGCAAAGTGTAGCAAGTTGTAGGTGGTAAAGGTTTAAAGAACCGGAATAACTGGTGACCTGATGATGATGCACCAGGGTGTTTGCTGGTTACTTTAGACATAATACCGTTTCACGGTGTCTGAGTTGATGAGTTGTGGAAATTCATCGCCATCCATTTCTTGTAATCTGATAGCGCCTCTTGTCAATACTTCTTTGACAATAGATGGGCCTTCCCAGTTAGGAGCGAATTTTCCTTTGGCCTGATCTTGATTGTTAAGAATCTTCTTCGAACCAAGTCATGTTGTTTAAATTGCCGAGCTGGACTTTTTTGTTGTAGGATCTGGCGATCCTTTCTTTCGGTATATAGTGACCATGGAAGATAGCGCGGTTCGCTTTTTCGTCTATCGAGAGACAATTGGTGATACCTGTCTTGTACCCATTGGTTTTCATCCGGTGAGCGTCGATCAACACTCTGAGAGATTCCATCTCAACTTCTATGGGGAGCACTGCTTCCATCTTATAGGTTAAAGCGTAGGGGGTTGCCCCAGTTGAAGTACGCATTGTGGTTCTGTAGGCTAACAAAGTAAGAGGCAACAGGTTAGGCCAATCTTTGTGGTTAGCTGACATATTTTGCATAATCTTCTTGATATTTTTTTTAGCTGCTTCAACATCACCGTTTATCTTCTGGACGATAGATGTGAGTTAAGATGTTTGATGTGGAATTTATCGCATAACTCCTCCATCATTTTTTATTGTTGAGGTTTTTGGCATTATCGACACAATCACCTCTGGTTGTCCATATCGACAAACGACATTGTTTCAATGAAAGCAATGATGACTTCTTTAGTGACCCTGGGGAAGGAGGCTGCTTCTACCCACTTGGTGAAGTAGTCGATCATGGTGAAGATAAATCGGTGACCATTACTGGCTTTAGGCTCAATGGGCCTAATAACGTCCATTCCCCACATTGAGAAGGGCCAAGGCGAACTCATATTGTGGAGCTCCCGTGGAGGGGCGTGTATAGCATTCCCATGAATCTGGCACTGATAGCATCTTTTGACGTGGTCATGGCAATCAGCCTTGAGAGATAGCTAATAATGTCCAGTCCTGAGGACTTTCTTGACAAGGAGGGGGCCACAGACTCCGCCATGGATTTCATCCATAAGCCTTTGGGCTTGATCTTTGTTTAGACACCTGAGGAGACCTAGTCATGCATCTCTTTTATAGAGCGCATCTCCACTCAAGTAGAACGTCATAGTAAGTCGATGGTTCCGCCTTTTCTCAGTCAGGTTCACCTCAGCGGGTGTAGATCCATCTCGTAGATATTCCTTGATATGCTGATACCAAGGAGGTTGGATGGGAAGTAGCTCATCTGATACTTCTCCAACGTAATTCCCATAGGCTGGGGCCTTGTGCAAGGGAATTGTGATGCTTGGAAAGTGTTCCTTGTCTGATATGCGAATCAAGGAAGCCAAAGTTACTAATGCATCTGCGAAATCATTCCTATTACGAGGAATGTGTAGAAAGGAGATTTCTTCGAACTCCAAAGCCATCTTCAAAACCTGCCGATGGTAAGGCAGCAAATGTAGTTCCTTGGTTTGATAGACTCGGTGGATTGTCCGATTACCAACTCCGAATCTCCAAGGACGATAGTTAACCGCTTGATGCCCATTGAGCAGGCAAGTTTTAGCCCCATGAGCGACCTTCATACTCGGTAGTATTGTTGGTAACCGACAAACTATAATTTGGCGGCAATGGGATCTGCTCCCCGATCGATACTAGAATTGCTCCAGCTCGAGAACCTTCCATGTTAATGACTCCATCAAAATACATCTTCCATGATTGGCGTGTATTATATGATGGTGTTCTTTGACCGCATCATTCCTTCATCGAGGAAATATGTTTCAAGGGTTTAAAATCCCTCGAAGGTACGGTGGCGATTGATCTGCGATTCCTTGACCTTTGATGGACTTTTGAGTCACATATACAATGTCAAATTGTTGTAGGATCAATCGCCATCCGGAAAATACCAGCGATTCAACATGGGTTTGTTGAACACGTACTTGAGAGGATCCACGCGGGATATGAGATGGGTTATGTGACCATGGAGGTAATGTTGTAACCTCATGGAAGCCCATGCTAAAGCACAACACGTCTTCTCGATCAGAGTGTACTTGTGTTCACTGCTTACTTTGAACCTTTTGCTGAGGTAATAGATAGCTCGTTCTTGGCCTCTATCGTCTTTTTGTCGTCTCAAAGATATGTTCCATGGCATTGTCACTTATGGGCGAAGTACATGAACAGGGGGAACATCATCCTCGGTGGTACCAAGATAGGAGCTTTGACTAGCTATTTCTTGATTGTAAGGAAGGCATTCTGGCACTTATCATTCCATTTCATGGAGGAGTTCTTCCTTAATAACTTGAAGATTGGCTCATAGGTTGCCGTGAGTTGGGAGATAAACCTGCTGATGAAGTTGATCCTTCCCAAAAATCCACGTATTTCCTTCTCTGTCTGAAAAATGGGCATTTCTGTGATGGCTTGGATTTTGGTAGGATCCAGCTCAATCCCTTTGTGGCTGACTAGAAATCCTAGCAACTTGCCTGACTTGACGCCAAAGGCGCACTTAGCTGGATTCAACTTCAAGTTGTACTTATGCAACCTGTTGAACAACTTTTTGAGATGGTCTAGATGGTCATCCTCTTTCTGGGACTTGACATTGATGTCATCCACGTAAATCTCAATCTCTTTATGCATTAAGTCATGGAAAAGAGCCATCATAGCTCGTTGATAGGTAGCTCCGGCATTGATGAGGCCGAATGACAACCTTTTATAGCAAAAAGTTCCCCAAGGAGTGATGAAAGCAGTCTTCTCACGATCTTCCTCGGCAACCATGATCTGATGGTACCCCGCAAAGCAATCAGCAAAGGAGTACATGTCGTATTGAGCAGTATTGTCAATGAGAATGTGGATAAATGGCACGAGAAAGCTATCTTTTAAGCAAGCTTTGTTCAAGTCCCTGTAATCCACGCAAACTCGCACCTTCCCTCCAGGTTTAGGTACGGGCATGATGTTGGATATCCACTCAGGATATGTAGACACCATGATGATGCCGGCTTGAAATTGTTTCACAATCTCTTCTTTCACCTTTAAACTCCACTCAGGTTTCAATCACCTGAGCTTTTGCTTGATCGGCTTAAATCCCTCTTTAATGGGAAGGCGATGAAGGACAATGTCATTGGATAAACCCACCATGTCTTCCTGAGACCATACAAACACATCCTGGAATTATGTTAATAGCATAACCATGTCATTCCATTGGTTTGGGGTAAGGTCTGAACCAATCTGGATTAACTTAGGGCTTTCTAAGGTTCTGAGATTGAAAGAAGTGGTTTGATCAAGGTTGGGTTTGGGTTTGTCTTTGACCCATTCTTTGACCCATTCATCTCTACATCAAAGGTACAATCCTTGTGTAGGAGAGGCATCGTATCCGCAAATACAGGCACATCTAAATTCAGAGTCCTGAAACAAAATATGCTTTCACTTAGTATATATGAAATGCGTTGATCATACACAGTGTTACAAAATAAACTGCTAATACTGTACAGAAAAGTAAGCAGTTATTATATCTATAGGGCAGAAAAGAATTTCTGCCCGCTTTACCCTTGTCGACCAAAGCAAGGAATGATGTTCCAATTGGTAAGGGTAATGTCCGGGTGGACCGCAGTGATGGAGGGATTGTCATCATCCTCCTTGTCCCGAATGATGGCCATTACGTCAGGGCAATCATTATCTGGGGTGTATCTGTTGGTATGTTCATCATGGACGATGATACGCATGCCCGACATTATTCGGACAACGTTTTCCTTGATTCTCCGCTCCTCTTCTTCGATTGCGGGATTTGGAATAACGATTTTCTTTTCCTCCACCGGTTTCGGCTTAGGAAATAACATGGCCATGACATTGGCTGGCACCTTTACTGGAGGTTGTACGGACTCAGAGTTTGAAGGCGAAGCCAAACGCCACATGGTTGAAGCCAAAGGAATCTACTGATGCTTATGAGGATTCCTATGACTAGAGATGGCAGAATAGCTTAGTCCAGCTGTTCCAACTTGCTTGGTTAATCGAATGGGGTACTGGATACCCTGGCCATCTTTACCCAACCCTTGTCCTGGCTTATAACCCAACGACATCATTTCTTGAGTGGCTGACATCACCTCATCAAAAATGTGGGGTTCGAGCAATGGTGCTCCAATAGCGTGGTATTGGGTGTTGCTTATTTCCAAAGCATGGCCCGACCGTTCTACGCCCGCATTGGCATTGATGAATGGTATATCCCCATGTCGAGGAATCTCTCGGTTCGGCGTTGACCGTGACTGTGCTATTGTTGATAATGTACTTCATTGTTGGTGAAGGGTGGAGGGACCGCTTACCGCCATGTGGATCCATGGTCGTCCCCAAGAGCAAAAGTTGTATCCCGAATCTATCTTGAGCACATGGAAGGATACGCAGAATGTATGAGGCCAATTTCGATTGGCGTACTCAATTACTCAACCGAAGTTACTTGGCGGGCTCCATCAAAAGCTTTGATGATAGTATGGCTACTTCGAATTCGGTTGAGATTGATATTCATCTTCACCAAGGTGGCATATGGGCAGATATTCAGAGAGGAATCTCCATCTATTAAGACTCCAGCCACCATATATCCGGAGGACAAGACCGCAATGTGCAACGGTTTACAATGACCAGTCCCTTCGGATGGTATGTCATCATCAGTGAAGGATATCACATTGTTGTTGAAAATGTGATCAACCATGTGTTGAAACTTTTTCGTATCCACTGATGTCGGGAGATAGGCTTCTTCTAGAACCTTTAACAAGACCTTCCGGTGGTTCTCAGAGGTTAGGACCAAGTCTAAAATTGATATTTGTGGTGGCGCTTCCTTCAAGCTTAAAACCACCGAGGCTTCGTTATGACCCACAGCGCGGAGGAATTTTTCAATCTTCTCCATGGGTATTTTCCCCTTTGATTTGGTGGTGGGGTTCATCACCCGATGGGGAAGATATGTTGAATTTTCCTTCGATTAATCGCAGTTAGGCGGTGGTATGTGAGGTGGATCCTTCACCTTCTCCATAATTCCACGGAACCTTACGCAAGCTAATAATAGGATATTGTGCTCTGCATAGCAAGTTGATTGGCTCGGGAGCGGCCACTTTCAAAGGATTGCTTCCTCCTTTGAGCTGAATTATCGGTGTTGTGAGAACAGTATTAATCCCTTCACCTTCAGTAGATATAACTGCTACCACACTTTTTCACTTAGTAGGGCCTGCATTCTCACTTGCACGTAACACAATGTCGTTATCTGCCAAGCGCAGTACACCACTGTCGATTAGATTTTGAATAAGGTGGCGGAGTGCCCAGCATTCTTCTGTGATGTGACCGCGAGACTGGGAGTGGTATTGACATACTCCATCAGAGTTGTACCGTCCCGAACGGGGGTTGATTGGAGGTAGAAGGGAACTGATCCTTCCTTCATTGATTAACATATGAAGGATTTCCTCCATGGGTTGGCCCAAATAGGTGAATTCCCGTTTGTTGGCGAAATCCCGACGGCTTTGGCATTTGCTCTCTTCGTCACTTTGTCTTCCAGCATTTCATTTTCTGAAAGGGACGAGGGAATATTCATGACGATTGGTAGGAGACTGGCATGCTCTTGGCTAATTAATTTCTGAGTCACTTGATGCTGATAAGTCACCAGTTCCGCCAATTGCTCAATTTGTTTGTAGAGAGCTTTCATCTTTCATTCCATTGTGAACTGGAACTTAGCATAATCCCATCTATCATCACCGTCTTTGATGGTCTGGGGGGAGTCACAGCTAAAGTTGGAACTCTGTCCACTGCTCCAATTAATTATGTTGACCTCTTCTTCTTTGTGTTGAGGAAGAGGGTTGTCTTGTACGTGAGGCTGATCGGGTTTGGTGACTACGATCTCTCCATTATCTATTAGGTCCTGGATCTTGTGTTTCAAGGCCCAACAATCATGAGTATCATGTCCGGTGCCCCGACATGATAAGCACATTTCTAGCAAAGATTGAAACCCCGGTCCATTAGAAATTTTTGGTGGAAGAAGATGCGTAATTTTCTTCGTGTTGTCGGAAGATTAATAATGTTCTCGAGGGTATCCCCAAGGGTGTAAACACTCGATGGCGTTTGACTTCTCCACCTTTTTGGTAATCGGAGGGTTTGCAGATCGTGTCTTTGGAAAGGGAGTGTAGTTTCTCCTTTGAATGGGCATACTTTGATTGCCTTTTTGTCCTTGTAGTATCGGGAAACATCTTCCTCTTTCTTTTTATGGACCCTCCGGGGGTTGTTCCCATAATTTCCAGATTGGATGTGATCAACAACAGCTTTGAGTGCGGCTAGGTCTTGAATCTTTCCTGACTTCAACCCCATTTCAGCCATCTCCCCGTGTTTAACCATTTCAGAAAAAGGTTTGCCAATGCCGACTAAAACTCTCTCATAGAAGGGAGCTTCTTGTATGTCTATGAATGTCATGACCATTTCTGATTCTGTCATGGCAGGACTAACTTAGGCAGCTAGGTGTCTCCACCTTTGGGCATACTCTCTGAAAGACT
Organism: Panax ginseng; assembly: GCA_020205605.1. Taxonomy (NCBI): domain Eukaryota; kingdom Viridiplantae; phylum Streptophyta; class Magnoliopsida; order Apiales; family Araliaceae; genus Panax; species Panax ginseng. The sequence goes on from CM035140.1 coordinate 56,080,105, forward strand.
CATTAGATTGCTTTTTTGATCTTGGTAATTTGATACCGATCGGAGCCATCCGAGTTTGAAATCAGATTGAGTGAGGAAGGCATGTACTAGCTCTTCCCAACTGTGAATTTTGGAGTTGTCTAATCTTGTGTACCACAAACCAAGGCTTCCAGGTTAGACTCTTTTGGAACAATTGCATTTCGAAGTTTTTCATCCTCCGCATAGGATCCCAGCCTCAATAAAGACTTTTAAATGTGTATAAGGATCCCCAAACCCGTCATATTTTTCAAAGTCGAGTTTTAAATTTTTGGATAGTGAACACAGGGAAAATACATAGATCAAGATATGAAACACTCCCGTGTGTTCCAACTCCTTTAATAGTGAAGGGTCTCTTCCATTTGGAGGACTTTCTTTTGATGTCACCATTATCCGGATCTCCAAAGTGGAATGGGCAAGATCCTCGCGTTTTGTTGGTCTTATCCAATTGTGGCTCTGGTATGGTAATGACCGTAATTCCTCCTTGTGTGGAGGGCTCGGATATCATTGGTATTTTCCGACCTTGTGTAGGTGGTGTAATTCTTTTAATAGAAACGACCAAATCAGAATCTGTTTTGCTTAATCTGTCGAACTCTTTGCAGAAATCGGATTAAGTTCGATCTGCCTCGGATGACGACATGATTGATCGTAGGCTGTTGCCTTTTTTTGGACTTTGACCGGGTAGTAGGTCCGATTGATTCCCTGCGAAAGACTGGCATAGTTTAGTCCTTAGGGAAGGTGTATAATGACATGCTATGTGATGTGTCCATTTTAGGAAATTTATCCTGCAAAACGGGTGTCAGCTATTCGTAGCATGTATGTGGACATATTGCTTCATATTTCTCATTACATGGAGATAGAAATGGAATGAAATTACAAGTAATTATGTTTACAAGTAATTGAAATGAGGGCATGAAGAGACTTTCCTTCGTTTTGGGTTTATCAAAGGCTAACCTATCTTAGGTTACTCTCGCTGCTTTTTGGCATGAAGGTTCCCAAATCATCACAATCTACTAGACGGGAAGTTAATCCGGTCTTTCAACTGGAGCGAATTTAGGTGGTGCCTTTCCTGAGCCTCAGAGAATTAGTCTTCTCACGAGTTCAGTAATCAAACACCGACGGGATAGCCTCCTGGTGGAGGGACCACACAACATACATTCACATACATCGCGTCTCACCGTATGAAATGATGACATGTGCGAAGCACTAATATCATAAGCAGTTTATAGTGCGAAGCACTAACATCACAAGCAGATATGATGTGAAGCACTAAGCTCAAACAAGACATGCATTCGTACACATTCATCCAATGTAAATACAACATCCACACACAAGCGAGATAATGCTTTTGAAAATATTGTAGTAGCGGCTTAAGTCCTCTTCTTGGAGTTCCCAACAGAGTCGCCACCAATCGACGCGTCGGGATTTTTGGATGTCCTTTCAAGTTACTTGTTCTTTAGTGTTCTCATTTTAGGTGAGATTTGTTTAAAAAACAAGTGAAAAAGGTTCGACATGTATAATGTCGACGATGGACCTATTAAGAGTCGCCATTGGTTTTTAAATGGTTGTACCAACACAACCGAGAAAAGGTTTGCACATTGACCCAAGTGATGTGACATCGATATACTGCCTGCCCATGTAAAACCGAGATTCATTTAGGGTCCGGGGACTTGGTTATGCGAGGGGAAGGTGTTAGGCACCCCCCGACATCCGTGTTACCACGGTGACCGCCTCTTTTCAAGAAACTATTATCTGAGTGTGTGTGTGTGTGTGGGGGGTCAATGTGCTGTTATATGAAAGTTGTGCGAGGCCTCTTTCGAACCTATATACACAGGATTTGAATTTATGTAAAAATTCAGTTTTTAGCAAGATATGGAAATGATGTTTTATAAAAGAGGTTTTTCAAACCATGCTGCTCAATAGGAATTAAGACCTTTTACACTCCCATTTTTATTAAGTGAGCGGCTGGATTGATTTTATTTGACCAATGTAAGCATCCGTATTTAAAATAATAATATATAAAAAATAATGCCGACTTCCTCGTGGGTATGGAAACCATCCGAGGAAATACGACATCATCGCAGAATAATTTACAAGTCGCTTATAGTGAAAATGTCCATCACGGAACCGAATCTAGATCCAATGAGATGAATCTGTGATCACATGATTCCTAAAGCGCATGTAATATTGCAATTTGTATAAAAGCAATAAGGTATATATATAAAAGCGGTAAATATATATATACTGCATGTGATCACCAACCACGAAGCACCTCCATGGGGGATCGAAATATAAATAAAGTCAGATACGGCCAACCGCCACAAAGGAAACTCCAAAGTGATGAATGTAAATAAAGTCAGAATGCGATCAATCGCCACTTAAGTAAAATCCAAGCAGGACGAAATGTAAAGAAAGCTGTAAAAACTATCAACTGCCACGGAGGGAACTCCAGGCAGGACAAAACAAATATATATATGTATATATATATATATAAGAAAGCAATAAACGCACCGGATGTAAAATTCAGGCTCGTCGAACATAGTTCGACCACAGTTCATATATATAAGTGTATATATATATAAAAGCGAGTAAACGCACCAGACCGAAGTCTAGGCTCATCGAACAAAGTCCGACACACAGTTGATATATATAAGCGAATAAACGCACTGCATCAAGTTCAGGCTCATCAAACAAAGTCCGATGAGAAATTATATATATATATATATATATATATATATTAAAGCAAGAACGCCCAAACCGAAGTCTAGGCTCAATTGAGGCATAACTCGATAATGTTAGTTTATATATATATATATATAATATATAGACTGGAAGGAAACCACGGACCGAAGTCCGGGCAAAAGAAAGCAACACGACTCTCAACGTGTAGAAGGGTGTGTGCAAAGATGAAGAGAAGGACTCTAAAGTGTGTGAGAAGGCTTACAGCTGACTGATAAAAAGGGCTTCTATATCTTTAGAGTGGGTAAACACTGGGCTTTTGTGGGTACAAAAGAGGCTATATATGAGCTCACAGGTGTTTGAAAGTGGGAAAATACATCGTATGGCGAGCGAAAGCAGAGCAAATTGTGTGTGGTTTCCGTCTTTTTCTCTTAAAAATCAGCACCCAAGAGCCTCTTATTTATAGGCAAAAGGTGCGGCCCGCAGTGTACCAGAGAGGCGGGTCAGTCGGCCCGGGATTCGCTTGGTCGGGTCATCTCAAGCACGTGCACTCAGCAATCGTAATGTCCACTTGGATTTTGAGAAGTGCAACTGGGCATCCGTTTTGAGGTATTCAGGACCTATTTCGGACCGCCGTTGTCAAGAGTTGTACGATGGCATGGGATTAGAGTTTGTACGAAGTCTTTGAAGATGGGACGATGCCCTCCGGTCTTCAAGCTTCAACTTTCATCGCTACCCCGCATAGTCAGTCACCGGGATTGGTTAGCCTTGTGGGACATTGTTGCGTAGAGACGAGACGTGGCATCGTGTTGGACGAGATGGCGATGTTGCCCCTCACCGATTATTCAGCATCACGGATTGGGGCCGATAAGCAGACGTTGCTCGAGACTTCATTTGAAATTGACCGCTTGATTTGTTGAAGGTCCTCATTGTCATCTTTGAGGTGTGCTTGTCTTTCCGATGTTATTGCCGGGTTGGTACAGTGTATCTCATTGTGAGTGCCGAGATTGAAGCCGGTGGCATTTGAAACAAGCATTTTCGGGGTTATCTCCAAAACTGCATTCCTTGGGGTTATCACCAAGGTTGGTGGCTATTCACATGGTTGGGACTGAGACTGGATACCTCAGGGTTATCTCCGAGATTAATCGGTCTTCTCCGGTGTGTGTTCCAGTATTGTATCTGTATTGTATCTGCAGGTCCATAGTATCCGGTGTGGATTTGGATTGTCTTTTCGTGGTTATCTCTTAAAGATTTAATCATCTCTCCTGTAATGTTAAGAATGAGAGTACTGTAAAATTTCGAGTGTCTACAATGATTTAGGAGCAAGTGTGAACCTTATGTCGTTATCAGTTTATACAGAATTGGGATTGCCGGCTCCAAAGCCTACGAACATCTCATTATAGTTGGCAGATAGGTCAGTCACATATCCGAGAGGTATTGTGGAAGACATATTGGTAAAAGTTGATAAGTTTATATTCCCTGCTAATTTCATTATTCTAGACTTTGAGGAGGACAAAAACATCCCAATTATCCTAGGGAAACCTTTTTTGGCGACTGGTAGGACACTCATCGACGTAAAAAAAGGTGAATTAACGATGCGGGTCCAAGATCAAGAAGTCAAGTTTAACGTTTTCAAAGCCATAAAATTTCCCGCGGATGAAGAAAAGTGCTTTCGGATGGAAATCATTGATCAAATAGTCAACGAAGACATGGGAAAGAGCCTGAGCAATGATCTTCTCGAGATAACATTATTGGGGGATGAGGAGCTCGATGACCCAGAATTTATGGACTATTTACAGATGTTAGACTCATTGCCACGAGTAAGCCGATTCAAAACACCTTGTGAATTATTACACATGGAGGAGATACCAACGAAAAAATTGAGACCATAATTGGAGGAGCCACCAACTCTTGAACTCAAGCCACTCCCTAAACATCTCAGGCATGCGTATTTAGGCAATTCAAATTCTTTACCCGTAATTATTTCTGTCGCACTTAACAATTTGCAGGAAGAGAAATTGCTAAGGGTACTTAGAGAACATAAGGCAGCAATAGGGTGGACGATAGCGGATATCAAGGGAATCAGTCCGTCGTTTTGCATGCATAAGATTCTGATGGAAGATGACGCAAAACCAACGGTGGATCAACAACGACGACTTAACCCAATTATGAAGGAAGTAGTAAAGAAGGAAATTCTGAAACTATTGGATGTAGGAATCATTTACCCGATATCCGATAGTAAGTGGGTTAGTCCGGTTCATTATGTGCCGAAAAAAGGGGGAATGACTGTGATACAAAATGAAGATAATGAGTTAATCTGAAGCAAGAAAACGAGAATGAGTTGGAGGGTGTGCATCGATTATAGGAAGTTAAACAAGGCAACCCGAAAAGATCATTTTCCGCTACCTTTTATCGACCAAATGTTGGACAGATTGGCGGGTCACGATTTTTACTGTCTTTTGGATGGGTACTCGGGCTACAACCAGATTGCCATCGCTCCTGAGGATCAAGAGAAGACCACATTTATGTGTCCCTACGGCACGTTCGCATTCAGGAGAATGTCATTCGGGTTATGTAATGCACCGGCTACCTTCCAACGGTGTATGATGGCCATTTTCTCCGATATGGTGGAGAAAAACGTGGAAGTCTTCATGGACGACTTCTCTGTCCATGCAGACAATTTTGATACATGTCTTGGGTATTTAGTAATGGTGTTACAATGATGCGAGGAGATAAACCTTGTACTTAACTGGGAAAAATGCCACTTCATGGTTGAGGAGGGCATAATTTTGGGCCACAAGGTTTCGGCTCAAGGACTGGAAGTGGACAAAGCTAAGTTGGACACGATCGAGAAATTGCCTCCACCGAGCTCCGTGAAAGGAATCAGAAGTTTTTTGGGACATGCGGGGTTCTACAAAAGATTCATAAAGGACTTCTCTAAAATTACAAAACCGTTGTGCAGTCTTTTAGAGAAGGACTCTGTGTTTAGTTTTGATGAAGAATGTAAGTTGGCCTTTGAGCTGTTGAAAAAAGAAGTTAACTCTGTTGAGCTTATCGTCGCACTGCATTGGAATATACCTTTCGAGCTGATGTGTGATGCAAGCGACTATGCAGTCGGGGCTGTTTTGGGACAACGTCGAGATAAGGTATTTCACGCCATTTATTATGCAAGCAAGACACTTACGGAGACTCAAATGAATTATACAACTACAGAAAAGGAACTGCTTGCAGTGGTATATGCGTTTGATAAATTTAGGGCATACTTGGTGGCACTAAAGTGATAGTTTACACGGACCATTCGGCTATTCGGTATCTAATTGCGAAGAAAGATGCTAAACCACGCCTTATTCGGTGGATTCTCCTTCTTCAAGAGTTTGATCTAGAAATAAAGGATAGGAAGGGGACGGAGAATCAAGTAGCTGATCATTTGTCTAGGCTGGACAATCCGGTTACACAAGAAGAGGACAAGGGCATCATAAATGAGTCATTCCCGGACCAGCAATTGTTTGGGGTAAATGCATAATTTCCATGGTACGCGGAATTCTCGAACTATTTAGTGAGCAATATGCTCCCCCCTGATCTTATAAGACAACAAAAGAAGAAGTTTCTTCATGACGTCAAGTGGTATATGTGGGATGAGCCTTACCTATTCAAACAATGCGCCGACAAGATGATCAGAAGGTGTGTGCCCTACAGCGAGGTACATAGTATACTTCATGAGTGCCATTTGTCGGCATACGGGGGACACTATGGTAGTGAAAGAACAACAGCAAAAGTCCTCCAAGCAGGGTTTTATTGGCCCACACTATTTAAAGACGCCAATCAATTTGTTAAAACTTGTGATAGATGTCAACGAGTGGGCAACATATCGAAAAGGAATGAGATTCCATTCCAAACTATCTTAGAAGTTAAGATTTTTGATTTATGGGGCATCAATTTCATGGGGCCATTTCCTTCCTCATTGTCAAATCGTATATTTTGCTGGCAGTGGATTACGTGTCAAAATGGGTTGAAGCAGTAGCGTTACCGACTAACGATGCCAAAGTGGTGGTAAAATTCTTACAGAAAAATATTTTTACGAGGTTTGGCACGCCAAGAGCTATCATAAGTGACGAAGGTAGCCACTTCTGCAAAAAATCATTTCTGACTCTCTTGGCGTTAAGTATGGGGTCAACCACAAGGTGGCGACAACCTATCATCCCCAAACGATTGGGCAAGTGAAGTCTCAATGCAGAGGTAAAGAAAATTCTGGAAAAAGTGGTGAACCCGAATCGAAAGGATTGGTCGCTCCAGTTAGGTGATGCATTATGGGCATACCGGACTTCTTATAAAATGCAAATAGGGATGTCACCATATCAACTGTTGTACGGAAAGGTGTGTCACTTACAAGTCGAGCTACAGCACAAGGCCTACTGGGCCATTCAGAAACTAAACTTCGATCAAGCAGCTGTGGGGAAAAAGAGGCTGCTACAACTAAACGAGCTCGATCGATTCAGACTTCAGGCATACGAAAACGCTAAACTATACAAGGAGAATGTCAAGAAATGGCACGATAAGAAAATCGTGCAACGAACTTTCGAGCCGGGGAAATCGGTACTGTTGTTTAATTCACGATTGAGGTTGTTTCCCGGAAAGCTTAAGTCAAGGTGGTCGAGACCATTCACCATCAAAACAGTGTTCCCGTATGGTGCAATCGAACTCTACAGCCGAAATCCACTCGAAACGTTCAAGGTCAATGGACAACGGATAAAGTATTACTGGGGCGGAGATGCAAACTGGGATGCTGTCAACATTACTCTCACTGACACGCAATGATACAAGAGGCACCGTCGAGTTAGCGACGCTAAAACTGGCGCTACTTGGGAGGCAACCCAAGCTCTAAGTTTTTCATCTTAATTAGTAGTATATTTTGGTTTTGAATCGAGTCAAGTACACATTTTAATCAGAGAATTACATGTTTTGCAGGAAGTTCAAGGACAAACAACCATCGCTGGATCAAATAATGATCAGGCTACAAAAAGGATAGACTAAGCGTTGTCCATCGCGCCAAAGACTCCAAATTTATCTGCAAATGAAATACCGATGCGCGCCACAACGTCGATCCTCCGGTAGAACGCTACCGCACCATCCTCACCGTCTGGATACACAGTGCGGACAGCGCTACATCAAGTACACTTCCAGCGCGGACCGCGTCACCAATACAACAACTTCTAGATATCAAACGCTTGAGTCATGTTATGCCTCGTGTATAACGGTATTATTGTACTGGCTTACTCGGACTGGAAAATTCTGAAAAGTTGGAGCAATGTGTTATAAACTCAATCAAGACACCTCTCCTCATTACATGCAAACTCTCCACATCTCCAAATTCTATTGCACTTCCTATTCCCCATAACTCCCATTTACACCATATTTACTCTCCTTCTCCTTTTCAATTTCCAACACCACTACACTTTGCACTTCCCAACTCCACCCACGTTGGCTTCCTACTATCTATATGAAGACCCACCATCCTAGAAGTTATGGTACTACAAAGCTCAAACACAACATTCAAATCCTAAATCTAATCCACCCCTTGCACAATTTCATACAAATTGGGATTCCTCTTCAACTTCTTCAAGGTAAGCCAATTCTCTTCATCCCTCACGAAATTTTTTGTTGTGACATCAATTTGAGTGGTAAATTCAGGGAATTGAATACCAAAGGAGGGGGTGCTGTGTTTTTGACAATTTGGCTAGCAAAGCAACATCAATCATCCTCCACGACTCGGCCTGCATATGACCATACAAAATTTGTTAGTGAAAAGGCCGTGGATAGATTCAAGACCTCCATCGACAAGAAGAATTTGGTGCTAGAACGAGGATTGAAGCCAAATGCGAATTTGGATGGAGACATGGCTCTACAAATTGTAGAACGTAATTCGTTTCAGCTAGTAGAACAACCATTCCCAGCGGCAATCAACATAGTTAATGAGTTTTATACTAATGCAATGGAACTTGTCAATCATGTTGCCATGGTTCGGGGCAAACCGGTGGCGTTTCATGCTGATGCAATCAATGCTTATTTTGGGTTGGAGACACCAGAAGATGACCGATATGAAGATGGGTTGCCGGAGCTGGACGAGTTGATTGCCAAATTATGCAAACCAGGGACTCAATGGGTAACTCAAGCCGGAACGAATGAAAAGATAAGTTTTCCTCAATCAGCACTTAGTGTGACACCCCAAAATTAGGTATACATCACCCATCTTGGGTCGCCAGATACATGGTACAGAATTCAAATACAACTTACTAATACAACTGTCGTGTACAATACGACAAAACATAAACTGTGAGTTTGAATACAAATATTATCTACTAGAGATTATACAAACTCAAAAGGAGTCCTTATTACAATTATTATCACACTATTTCACAGAATAGTGAGGACTACTAATGATATCCTCCGGACCATCACTCCGCTCCTCGACTCGCCCCAAATATATTCTCATTTCCTGAAGAGAACAGTGAAAGAAAGGGTGAGCTCAACTAGCCCAGTAAGAAATATTATGACTAAGATAATGTAGAATAAATTATCATTAGTCTCTAACAATGTTAAACTGATAAAATTTAATAGACATCAAGTTTAACTGCAGCGGAACAAGCAATCCATTAAAAGAGTCAAGTAGAAAATAAAATCTACTATCTTTTATAATTAAAAAGGTTTTTCATCATTGTTATCGCTGAGACTCAGCTTAATAAATATTCCACATCATCGAATCACCCCTGCACTACGGCAAAGGATATTCTTTAGTATCACGACCACAATTATCCATACACTACGGGCCAAGAATATTTGTGTATTCACTAATGGTCATGATCATGCCAACAACTGTCCATCAATGCACTACGGGCCAATGAGGACTTTTACCACATCATTTGTAACATTACTACCATGATTACAATCGAATAATCCTCGGTCATAATCATACCAAGTCCATCTATGCACAACAAAAGCCACGATGAATGTCAACATAATATAAACATGAGGATGATGACAATGATATAAGAATTCAATAAAACAAGTTCAAGAATTAATTTGTCCAAGAACTACTAATGTCCAAATTGTCAACATGATATCGCTTTGTTGAGTAAAATTCAAGAATGATCGTAAGAATATTTCCATGAAAAGATATCTTTGGATGAAGTTTAAATATCAAGGATATTCTACTAATTTCATGGAGTATAGAAGTCAAAACTTTAACCAAATGAGTATAATAAAGAATGGAATAACAAAAGAAATCACCATGCATGCGGTGTAGATTCAGACAGACAAAGTTATTCCAATAGAATACTAAATAACGGAACCAGATCAGGCAAAATTCACACACAAGCGAGGATGTTCCAACAGGATAATAAAGAATGGAATAACAACAAAAATCACCATGCATGTGGTACTTGGCATGATGTATGTTTATTCCAATGTAATACTAATAAGGACGGAATCAAGTCGGGATTAAAACGCATGCATGTGATATTCCAATGTAATAATAATAAAGACGAGAACGAAGTCAAAGCGTAAAACGCATGCATGTGATATTCCAAATGTAATAATAAAGATTTTAATCAGTCCTGCGTAAAATGCATGCATGTGATATTCAACAGAATAGTAAAGATGGAATAATAAAAGAATGTCACCAAGTATAGGTAGATCATGATATAATTGGTTATTCCAATGTAATAATAAGCAATGGAATAACAACAGTTTCTTCATGAATAAGAAAGAATAACACCCTCACCGTAAAAAAGAACTGAATATAAGAGTAGTTAAGTAGCGTAAATCTTTTCTTCTTTCTCTCTATAATTTTCTCTCTAGAGTTTCAAAGTGAATTCGTAAGAAAATAATGAAGGAATAAGCTTCTATTTATAGAAAATGGATCGTGATAAGTAACTAACTCATGAACGATCCAGATTGATTTACTTTAATCTGACGGTCCATATTTAAAGCAAAATCTTTTAAATAAAATATAATATATTCTATTTATAATCTAATAAAACGAAAAACTTTATAAAAGATTTTACTATACAAACACTATGCAGGGACTATGCAAACACTATACATAATAAAATATAATATATTCTAATTATTGTCTAATAAAACAGATAGCTTTATAAAAGTATTCTGTTTTATTTTAAAAGATTTTACTATGCAAAATACTATGCGTATAATTATGCAACACTATGCATAATAGAATATAATATATTCTATTTATAGAATAACTTTATAAAAGTATTTTGTTTTATATAAAAGATTTTCAGATTATTACATTAATAATACCAACAAAAACCGAGTGACTTATCACGTAAGCATCAATAATCAATAATCTTGTGCTACTATGAAACCACGCCAGACATCGCATTTCTTTAACACCGGGTGTTTCAACAGCTTAATCAGTAAAACTTCCGCCGTTATTTTCATAAAGTATTTTTGTCATTTTTCAAACCGACAATAATTACATTGTAGGGTCCACCAATGATTGTGCCTTTGTACTAATATTCCCGTTAAAATGAATATTCCCCACCAATCGAATATTATATAACAACTTGCGTATTTTGCAAAATTTATAAATATTACCCACAACTATTATATCAATTTCACTCCATAATATTCAAAAATAATATTTATAGAAAATTCATCTTTATTCAAAAGTTGGGGTTTTACAATCTCCCTTCTTATGAAATTTCACCCTCGAAATTAGAGCACGACGGTATGTCGAAGAGGTAAGGATACCTTGATTTCATTTGATTCTAACTCCCAAGTCATTTCCTCAACATCGTGGTTTCTCCACAAAACTTTGACTTGAGGTATAACCTTGGTGCGTAGAATATGTTCCTTCTTATCCAAGATTTGAACAGGAACCTCTTCATACGTCAAATCTTCCACTATTTCGTCCGGTTCCAACTAAATAATGTGGTTCGGGTCTTCCATATATTAACGTAACATGGTTATGTGAAAAACGTTATGAACACGAGACATACTTGGCGGTAAAGCGAGTCTATAGGCCACAGTTCCTACTCGATCAAGGATTAAAAATGGGCCAATGAATCGAGGATTGAGCTTTCCTCTCTTTCCAAATCTCGTAACTCCTTTCCATGGAGCAACACGTAACAACATATGATCTCCTATATCGAATTCCACGTCCTTTCGATGAAGATCAGCATAAGTCTTTTGTCGATCTTGTGAGGTTTTTATACATTGCCGGATCGTTTGAATCTTTTCCGTAGTCATACATACCAACTCTGGTCCAAACAACGTTGCTTTACCCACCTCATCCCAGCATACCGGAGAACGACACTTTCTTCCATACAACGCTTCGAATGGAGCCATGCCAATACTTGCTTGATAACTGTTGTTGTAGGAAAACTCCACCAATGGTAAAAACTTGTCCCAACTTCCCTTGAAATCAAGGACACCGAGTCTTAATAGATCTTCAAGAGTTTGAAGAGTCCTCTCTGACTGTCCGTCCGTCTGAGGATGATATGCCGAGCTAAATCGTAAATCTGTGCCCATAGCTTTTTGCAAACTAACCCAAAATCGCAAAATGAATCTTGGGTCTCGATCAGAAACTATGGATACTGGCATACCATGAAATCTTACAACCTCGTTTATGTACATACGAGCAAGATGTTCAAGTGTATAAGTTTTCGTCAGACGGTGAAGAAATGAGCAGACTTGGTCAATCTATCAACAATGACCCAAATCGCATCTATGCCTTGAGAAACTTTAGGAAGACCAAGAATCTAAATCCATGGTAATGTGCTCCCACTTCCATTCGGAATTTCAAGTGGTTGCAATGGACCTTTTGGTACTTGATGCTCACTTGACTCGTTGACACGTTAGACACCTTGAGATAAATGCAGCTATATCTCTCTCTTCATATTGCCCCACCAAAATGTATGTCAAGATCATGATACATTTTGGTACTCCCAGATGGATTGCAAATGGTGTGTTGTGCGCCTCCATCATGATTTTATACTTTAAATCGTGGTCGTTAGAACACAAAGTCTAGAGTTGACTCAAGTATTCCTTCTTCATTGATTCTTGCTTCCTAAGATCGCACCTTTCTTTCACTTTCTTCCTCATACGCATCGCTTTGGATCAGAACTTAAGCAACTTTTAATTTTATCAATTAAAGTCTGGTTCTACTCAGATATTTTCCATCATCACGTGGGTCCCTCGAGTCTTTATCTCTATCTCCATCCTTTGCAAGTCATACAAAATGGGCCTCATGCGTTGACAATATTGCAGACTGCATTCGCAGATATGATCTTCTACTCAATGCGTCAGCTACCACGTTCGCTTTTCTAGGATGGTATTGGATAGTATGATCATAATCTTTCAACAGTTCAAGCCAATGTCATTGTCGCATGTTGAGTTCCTTTTGAGTGAAGAAATATTTGAGGCTTTTATGATCCAGAAGATCTCCACTTTCTCCCCATACAAGTAATGCCTCCAAATCTTTAGTGCGAAGATAACAATTGCTAACTCTAGATCATGAGTAGGATAATTCCTCTCATATTCTTTGAGTTGTCGTGAGGCATAGGCTATGACTTTCCCATGATGCATGAGAACACATCCTAACCCTTTGCTGCAAGCATCATCAGAGATGACAAATCCTCCGAACCAGATGGTATTGTCGTAACAGTCTTTGAAATAAGTCTCTCTTGAGTTATTGAAAATTCTTCTCACATTCCTCGCCCAACCGAACTTTGCATCTTTTCGAGTCAATTGAGTTAGTGGAGTAGCGATTCCGAAAACCCTTCATTTAATCTCCGATAATAACCAAATTTAAGCGAGAAAGCTACGATTTCTTGGCCATCGATTTAGGTTGCTTCACTTTGAATAGCTTCAATCTTTTGTGGGTCAATAGATATTCCATGACTTGATACCACGCGGCCCAAGGAATGCTACTTCCTCAAACCGTAACTCGCATTTCTTTAACTTGGCATAAAGCTTATATTCACGAAGCTTTTGGAGTATCAGCCTCAAGTGTTGCTCATGATCTTCACGGGTTTTGGAATATATGAGGATGTCATCAATAAAGACGACCACAAAGTGATCCAAATATTTCTTGAATACTCGGTTCATCATATCCATGAAGGCAGAGGAGCATTAGTCAATCCAAAGGATATGACTAGAATTCATAATGCCCGCATCGAGTTCGAAAAGCCGTCTTTGGAATGTCATCGGCTCTAATCTTCAATTGGGTGATATCCAAACGAAGATCAATCTTTGAAAAGAATTTGGCTACTTGCAAATGGTCAAACAGTCATCAATACGTGGCAATGGGTACCTATTTTGATGGTGACATGATTCAACTCCCGATAATCAATATAAAGTCGCGATACTCCCATCTTTCTTCTTCACGAATAAAACAGAGCACCCCAAGGAGAAGTACTAGGATTTAATAAAGCCAATGTATAACAATTCTCGCATGAAGTTGAGTTTTAACTCCTTAAGTTCAATAGAGCCATTCGATATAGGGATTTAGAAATGGGTTTTGTACTTGGGTTCAAGGTCGATACAAAATTCAATTTCACGCCTGGGTAGGCCAGAAGTTCTTCAGTGGAATACGTCAGAAATTCATTAACAATAGAAATATTATTCAAAAATCGACGTATTTTTGTTTAGATTCGTGACATGAGCTAAGAAAGCTTGACATCCGCTTTTTCAATAAACGAATAGCTTTATCGCTTGAGATGACAGTGATTGATTTTAATGGTTTGGTTGCTTGAATTCGCATAATAGGTCGATTAGGAATATGAAAGCTAACAACCTTATGAAAACAATCAATTTTTGCATGATGAGTAGTTAACCAATCAATCCCTAGAATTACATCAAATACAAGTATTTTTAATGCAATAAGATCGACAGGTAATGTGTGGGTACCAACTTGAACCAAACAAGACTTATAAACCGTGGATGTAATGAAGGTTTCTCCCAATAGAGTTTCCACAGATAAGTCAAAGTCTAATTTTGAGTCAAATTTAATCGCTGAACGCAAGTAGAGAAATAAAAGAATGGGTAGAACCCAGATCAAATAAAGTGTAGACTTTGTTAGAGTTTATGATAAGCTTACCCGTGATGACCTCATTCGGGTTCCTTGCTTTCTTCTGGAGGTCACAACAAACGCCTCCTTGCACTATCGGCTTTGACTTTTTCTCGGGGACAGCCTTTGGTGCCTCCATCCTAAATTGAATTTGTCTTCTGATGAACGCATACAAAATCGGGCTAAGTGACCTTCTCTTCCACAATTATAACATGCTTTGACAAGATCGCTAATTTGGACCGATGTGTCCTCCCTCCACATTTAAAGCATATGATAGGTGGTCTTTCTCCTTCCTTAACAACGCTGGTCTTAAAGTCGACGCTCTTCCATCATTCTTGAATCTCTCTTCTTGAAATGTCCATTCTTATTGTTTTGGCCCCCGATTACCACCAAGTGGTTACCATTTCGCATGTTGATTCCTCCATGCTTGTTGTCACCGCTCGATGATCGCTCTCACCGGTATTATCATTTTGCTTTACCGCTTCTCTTTTGGTTGTATTGACTCGTTATCGCGCTTCCACCAATCGAGCCCTATTTACAACATCCGAATACAAACACGGTTTATGAGGAATAAGATGTTGACGTATCTCCGCTTTCAAACCTCTTAAAAACATTCGCGCCATTCTCTCTTCATTATCCACCAAGTGGGGACTTAAACCGGATAACTCCACAAATTTTGCTCTCGATTGCGACACACTGGCCATATTGTTTTGCTCCAATTTGATAAACTCCACCTCCTTGGTGTGATTTAATACTTTTGGGAAAGTATTTGTCATTGACCAAACTCTTGGAACTTCTCCCAAGACATCTTCAAGACGGCAGAAGTTGAGTACGTTTTATCGATTCCCACCAAGAATCGCCTCTCCGCGCAACATAAAGGCAAGAAAAGGAACTTTTGCTCTCTGAGCATCCCAAGACATCAAATATCTTGGTGATCTCGCTTTATCCATGCTTCCGCCTATAAGTGGTTTTGGCTCTCCTTAAACTCTGGTGGTCCCAGCTCCTTGAACTATTTAGCGGTGACCACCGAGAGTTTCCAAAGTGTTTCCACCTACATTTTGGACAGAGCCGCGCTCGTCATTGTCATTGCATGAATTGCATAAAGCCTCTGAACAATCCATCATTCATCATTTGGTCGGTGTTGTTGTTTGTATGAGGATTATCGCCTTCGATGCACATTTTTCGATTATTGATATGTGGAGACTCAATGGTCTCTTGTGCTCCATTGCTATTCTCAACATTTTCGGATGTCATTTTTGACATCGCCACAAAACAAAGGTTAATTGACATGTAACATAATATCTCTAAACTCGACCAACCAATTTAAATACAAAATAAATTTAAGTAGGTCCTACTAGTGAAGGAATTCCCCGCTCTCCCTCCTAGTTCTAGTCTCACATCTTAGCTAGGATCATATCCTAAGCTTTGATATTAATCGTGACGCCCCAAAATTAGGTATACATCACCCATCTTGGGTCGCCAGATACATGGTATGTAATTCAAATACAACTTATTAATACAACTGCCGTGTACAATACGACATAAAACATAAAATCGTGAGTTTGAATACAAATATTATCTACTAGAGATTATACAAACTCAAAAGAGTCCTCATTATAATTATTATCACACTATTTCACGTAATAGTGAGGACTACTAATGCTATCCTCTCGACCATCACTCCGTTCCCGACTCGTCCCAAACTATATTCTCATTTTCAAGAGAAGAAAAGAAAGAAAGAAAGTGAGCTCAACTAGCCCAAAGAAGAAATATTATGACTACGATAATGCGTAATAAATTATCATTAGTCTCCAAAAATGTTAAACTGATAAAATATAATAGACATCAAGTTTAACTACAGCAGAACAAGCAATCCATTAAAAGAGTCAAGTAGAAAATAAAATCTACTATCTTTTATGATTAAAAAGGTTTTTCATCACTGTTATCACTGAGACTCAGCTTAATAAATATTCCACATCATCGAATCACCCCTACACTACGGCCAAGGATATTCTTTAGTATCACGACCACAATTATCCATGCACTACGGGCCAAGAATATTTGTGTATTCACTAATGGTCATGATCATGCCAACAACTATCCATCAATGCACTACGGGCCAATGAGGACTTTTACCACATCATTTGTAACATTACGGTCATGATTACACCGAATAATCCCTGGTCATAATCATACCAAGTCCATCTATGCACTACAGGCCACAGATGACTTTCAACATAATATAAACATGAGGATGATGACAATATTATAAGAATTCAATAAAACAAGTTCAAGAATTAATTTGTCCAAGAACTACTAATGTCCAAATTGTCAACATGATACTGCTTTGTAGAGTAAAATTCAAGAATGATCAGAAGAATATTTCCATGAAAAGATACTGGATGAAGCGCAAATATCAAGGATATTTTACTAATTTCATGGAGTATTGAAGTCAAAACTTTAACCAATTGAGTATAATAAAGAATGGAATAACAAAAGAAATCACCATGCATGTTGTACTTCAGATGATAAAAGTTATTCCAAATGAATACTAAATAACGGAACAAAAGTCGTGCAAAATTCAAGACCGACTGAGGATGTTCCAATGTAATAATAAAGAATGGAATAACAACAGAAATCACCATGCATGCAGATTTCAGATAGACAAAGTTATTCCAATGTAATACTAATAAGGCGGAATCAGTCCCACGTAAAACGCATGCATATGTGATATTCTAACAGTAATAATAATAAAGATGGAACCAGTCCGTCGTAAAAACGCATGCATACACGATATTCCAAATGAATAATAATAAAAGCGGAATCAGTGTCAGGCGTAAAATGCATGCATGTGATATTCCAACATAATAATAAAGATTTTAATAATTGAAGAATGTCACCAATTATAGGGTAGACAGATATAAAAAGTTATTCCAATGTAATAATAAGCAATGGAATAACAACAGTTCTCTTCATGAATAAGAAAGAATAACACCCTTACCGTAAAAAGAACTGAATATAAGAGTAGTTAAGTAGCAGAAATCTTTTCTTCTTTCTCTCTATAATTTTCTCTCTCTAGAGTTTCAGTGAATTCGTAAGAAAATAAGAAGGAATGAGCTTCAATTTATAGAAAATGGACTACATAGTAACTAACTCATGAACGGTCCAGATTGATTTACTTTAATCTGACGGTCCATATTTAAAGCAAAATCTTTTAAATAAAATATAATATATTCTATTTATAATCTAATAAAACGAATAACTTTATAAAAGATTTTACTATGCAAACACTATGCAGGCACTATGCAAACACTATGCATAATAAAATATAATATATTCTAATTATTGTCTAATAAAACAAATAGCTTTATAAAAGTATTCTGTTTTATATAAAAAGATTTTACTATGCAAAAAAACACTATACAGACACTATGCAACACTATGCATAATAGAATATAATATATTCTATTTATAGAATAACTTTATAAAAGTATTCTGTTTTATATAAAAAGATTTTTTGTATTTTTACATTAATAATACCAACAAAACTGAGTGACTTATCACGTAAGCATCAATAATCAATACCGTGTGCTACTATGCAACCATGCAGACATCATTACTTTTAACACCGGGTGTTTCAACAGCTTAACAGTAAAACTTCCGCCGTTATTTTCATAAAGTATTTTTGTCGTTTTCTCAATCCGACAATAATTCCGTTGTGGGGTCCACCAATGATTGTGCTGTTGTACTAATATTCCTTGTTAAAACGAATATTCCCCGACCAATCAAATATTATATAACAACTTGCATATTTTGCAAAATTTATAAATATTACCCACAACTATTATATCAATTTCACTCCATAATATTCAAAAATAATATTTATAGAAAATTCATCTTTATTCAAAAAGTTGGGGTTTTACACTTAGTCGATATAGTAAAGCATGGCATGCATTTATATGTGCTCGTCTAATGCCCACGCGCCATCAAACTAATGTGACGAAGGCACGGGCTAAGCTTTTGTATGGGATTGTTCACCACCACTATCATATGGACAATTCAATTGCATTTTATGATGTTGATGTGGGGGAGTGTATTCAAGAATCAATTGACCGGACATTACGTGGGAGTACTACGAGTGGTTTGCTTCATGGGTTCCTCATTACAGACTTATGCCGTAAAGCTAGAGTGCAGTGGCAACCTACTGAGCCAATACAACAACCAACGGCCATAATTGACCATGCCACTATTGAAAGGTACAAAGCATGGGATGGGGCGCGATCACACCCGCGTGGTTAAGGTTACATCATGATCCGCCAACCATCACCACCAGTTAATGCAGAACAAACGCGGGCTCCAAGGAATCAATTTATGTGGTTGGCCGAATGTCAAGATTTAATGCATCAGTACAATGCAACTGCCTTCAATACGCTTGCTGAGGCATTTTCTCGTTGCAATCCTAATGCTCAACCGGTGGTTATGCCTATTTCTCCTATCCTTCCAACTTACCCTCCTTCGGAGGACGAGCAGTAACGCGTTTCAGGGAAATCCTCATTTTATTTACTTATGGTGCATATTTTACGTAATGAGGGCATTCCTTGATATAAGTTTGGGGGATTGGGTATTAGGTTTTATTATATATGTCGCATGATAGTACTTAGGGAGTATAAAAAAATAATATATATATATATATATATATATTTCTTTTGCATATAGTTGCATGAATCCAGTTATTAGATCGTATTTGTGATTTTTAGCCAATGATTAAATTGAAATTATGTAGACAAGTATATCACTAAGTATAAGAATTTGGATGCAATTTCTATTGTGATGTGAATCTTGTTCTGATTGAAACTAGTATAATACGGATAGCACTTAATAACATATGTGTTAATGGATTAGTTCAAATTGTTACATAAAGATTTTCTAAAGGATAGTGCTAATATAAATGAGAAAGTGAATAAGATATGTATGAACCTAAGCTTGGGGGAAGATTGGGGTATATAAGCTCTATATATAAAATATATATATATATATATATATATATATATATTTGCATTGGAAGTTAGTTGAGTCTTGTGGTGGGTTGAGAAGAAATACTCCCCATAAAAGCGAGCGTGAGATGGAGCGTAAAATGCACTCACCAACTATCTAAAAAAAAATATTAAAAAATAAAAAGAAAGAAAGTGAGCATAAATACTCTTCTCGGAACTTGAGTTTGGATATTGAGCTAATGCTAGAACTTGCTTGTCTTTGAATTTTTGAGTTTTTACTGTATGATTCCTGATAAGAAACTGGTTATGTAACTAAGTTGATTCATTATCAGTTAGCATGGGTGTTGCGCACACACACACTGTATTAGTCATAACAGGGTGAGATGTACGGATTGATAGTGATTGCAGATTGAATTTGATATGAAGTGTGTTTGTTTACTAATTTTTTT
The DNA here is from genome assembly GCA_020205605.1 of Panax ginseng. Lineage (NCBI taxonomy): Eukaryota > Viridiplantae > Streptophyta > Magnoliopsida > Apiales > Araliaceae > Panax > Panax ginseng. The sequence goes on from CM035140.1 coordinate 56,100,330, forward strand.
GAGACCGTATGAGCAAATCATATGTTTTGTCTTAATTCTGGATTCGTAATTTAGTTGTTAGTTGCATTGCATTGAATTGCATTTTTGCTTGAGGACAAGCAATGTTCAAGTTTGGGGGAATTTGATGAGTGGGTTTTTTAACCTATGAATTATGTTCATTTGGCTTGTTATATTGTTAGTTTCTGGGTATTTTCATGTTACTTCTGATGGGATTTACGTTTGTTGTAGGTAATTCAGACTCATCCAGCGAATGGGAGTATTGGAGGACATTTTGAGCAACATCATGAGTTCTACGGTGGCCGCCTTGAGGAAGCTTGATTACAACAAGCAGATAAGGTTTCTTGATGGGCTGAAGCGTGAGTGTGTTAAGTGTTGTATCAAGAGTGACGAGTATTTAGCGAGCAATACCGAGGCAGTGGGTTGTCGTGGTAATGAGCGCGTTCATGAGAGGTTGAGGTTAGCGACGGATCGCTATTTGGTGCACGAACTTGATTGAGGGAAGTCTTTGCGAATTAAAGGAGTCTTTCTTGGGCAGAACTTAGAGATTGATTAGGAGTCATGGCATGAGAAGAGATATAGGCTGATCTAAACATACTTGGAGGGGATTCATTCATTCATATCATTCATTCAATCAATAAGGAGACTGACTTGAAGAAGGATTTGAGAGAGCAAGAGTTTGGAGGAACGAAGAATGTGAATAGTTTCACGAAGATTTCGTGAATCGAAAAGTGGAAGGGTGGTGTATTATTATTCTTCTCTAATTTCTATCTTCTGTAATTAGGATGATGTTTCCTTTTATTTATTCAGTGTTTAATTCATTTATTATGGGCTAAATTACTTGTTAGGCTTATAATGGATCTCTAAGTGGAACGATGATTGTGTAACCTTGGTTTTCAGTTTAATTAAGCTATTATGCAGTTTATCTATATTAATTGGAACTTGAATTTATGAATTGCTTGATCGACAATTTTATGTAGATTTGTATGAATTCGAGAGATGAAATATAAATCTAGACTTAGTTAATATAGCATGTGTCATGAATTTTGTGGATAGCAGATTCTTGATTATTGTTGAGGTAGAGATATGCTTGACATCACATGTAATCGTGAGGAAAACTTGAACTTAACCCATATTAAATTAGAATTCACGTAGAGATATAGTGAGTTGATTAATTGAGGTGTTTGATTTAATTCTATCTTAATTGTGGAGTTGGGTTAATACGGTGTTAATTTATCGAGAGGTGATTAATACTACTTATGTGTTCTTGATTAATAAACTGGGATAGTGAGTTAAACTAGAATAAGGTGATAATAATCAGAGGGATGCTTAGAGTGAAGTTACAAGCCTAATTCTCCAATATTTGTTTGAAAATCCAGATTTAGGGTTTGTTGATATTGAGTTGATTTTTTGGATGATTGTGACATTTTCAATATAAACTGGAAATTGATTAGTTTAATAAAATTTGGATTAGTAGGAGATTGGTAGTTGCAAGGGAAATTTGTACGAAATCTCTAAGGGAACGATACTTTACTTACTATTATATTACTTGTTGACCACGTATACTTATGTGCTGAGCGTAATTAGATTTTACCCAACAATGGTCAATAATAGACATGGGTGGTAGGGTGACATCCTCATTATCCCACTGAACACCCCCCCCCTTTTGCACAGATGGGTAATTAGAGAAGGGTGTGGGAGGCCTGACATTATGTTGCTCTTAATAGCTTTCTTAATGGACTCGTTAATCAGCACCCCTGTATCAATTTTCAAACCCGTAACAATGGCATAGAGCAGAATTGCCCTCTCCCGAGTTACATCACTCAAGTGACGCGTATGCATAATGTTAGCACAGATAAAAGAGTACCAAGCCTTACCATAACGGCTAAGAGCCTGTTGGGGGAACGACATCCTTTCAGCAGTGTATTCATTCATTTTCCACACCGTCCCAAGCTTGCACAATTTTCTGATAATGTTGTCTGTGTTGTAACTTCGAATCCCCACTTCCCTATAATCATGACCAGCATAGTCGGGAGTCCCATAAATGGCATTGATAGCCTTGCTATCGAGTGGGATTAGTTTTCCCCTCACTGGAACAGCCGGAGGGCCATCAGGAATGGCATTGGCGTAGAACTCTTTCACCACCGCGACCACGGCGGATTCCAGCGGCTTAGTGAAATGCACCCATTTCATTTTGGTGATCATAGCATTCATCTGCCCATCCAATTTATCATCAGGCCTAAGCCCTCGCTCAGGCACCAAACTCCGCGATAAGAAATTCTGACTATATCGCTTGTAGGCATCTTCTGTTGGAAATTTCACAGCATCCCAAGTCTGAGCACGAGATCAGGAAAAGGATGGAGGAGGAGGGCCAATACTAGTTCTTAGACGCTTAGAAGCCATTATTTGATTTGCGCAAATAAACTAAAGATTCAAACCCAACAGTATACAAATAAGTCATACCTCGCTAGGCTTTTAAAGATAGAAAACTGCAGGTGAGGAATGGCCAAAATTAACTGCACCGACAGTTGGCGTCCGAACGGTCAAAATTGAAAGGATACGACAGTTGAAATTGGCTAACCGCTGGAGAGAGGAAGAGATCGCAGTGAGATATTGCGTTTTGGGAGGAGAAGGAGTGCTGCAAAGTACTGAACAGACGCCTTTTAAAAACAAAATTTCATCTTTTGGCATCATGACCACGGCGCCGCTACTGACCATGGCGGCATGGTTTCGGTATGCACATGTCATGCAAGCAACTGACGAAATGGTTGGAATTGGCGCGGTGGCGCCGAGTATGGTGTTGTTGAGGCGCCGATGTACAATGATATGGCAAGCAATATGACCTCATCGAAGTTAGCCTCGGCACTGGGGCACGAGTTTCCAGTGAGTGTGCCTTTGGTCCAAAAGGTAAAGACGAATTTTTAGGCTACAACAGCGAACATGAAGTCAAGGCTACATGAGATCAGAGAGAGATAAAGTAAGCGGGCCAGCATGGCTACTTACAATTTTTGAGGCCCAAGGCACCTGCACAAGCCACTCCTTATATCATCAATCAACACAAAAAAACATAGCTAATACTGTATTCATGGCTCTAACTACTGAAAGCTCTTAAACACATTGGTACCATATATGAACTATACAGACTACAAGATGTACTAAGAACTACAGACAGTTACTAATGACAACAAAAAATAAAACTGAAGTTACTAAAAATAAAAGAAATTTGTTTGATACTGTGATGGGGATGCCTCCCATCTAGCGCTTAATTTAGAGTCATCGGCTTGACTATTATCTCATCTTACACCGGGTCTCCCAATGTGACGAAGGTGTTCTGTCGGTCAACCTCGCCTCCCCAGTAATGCTTCAACCGCTGATCATTAACCTTGAAGGTTTTGTCAGAATTGGGGTCCTCAACCTCTATTTCCCCATATGGATAAACCTTGGCAACTGTGAATGGCCCCGACCATCTGGACTTTAATTTCCTTGGAAATAGCTTCAGACGGGAGTTGAATAGAAGAACTTTCTGGCCCGGTTCGAAGTGCCTCTCAAGGATTTTCTTATAGTGCCACCTCTTGGTCTGCTCCTTGTATAACTTAGTGTTTTCATACGCTTGCAGACGAAACTCGTCTGATTTGTTGAGTTGTAGAAGTTTCTGCTCACCGGCTGCTTCTAGATCAAAGTTTAGCTTCTTGATAGCCCAATAGGCGTTGTGTTCCAACTCCACTGGAAGATGACAAGCCTTACCATAGACAAGCCTATACAGAGACATTTCGATAGGCATTTTGTAAGCTGTGTGGTAAGCCCACAAGGCATCGTCAAGCTTATTTGACCAGTCCTTGAAATTGGGATTCACAATCTTCTCCAAGATTCGTTTTACCTCTCGATTAGAAATTTCATCTTGGCCACTAGCCTGTGGATGATAAGTTGTGGTTATCTTATGGGTCACCCCATACTTAGCTAGAACGGCTTCGAAGTACTTGTTGCAAAAATGCGACCCTTCGTCACTAATAATAGCCCGAGGCGTGCAAAAACGAGTGAAAATGTTTTTCTTAAGGAACTAAAGCACAACCTTCGCGTCATTAGTCGGCAAGGCAACTACTTCCACCCACTTAGAGACATAATCCAGCGCCACAAGAATATAGAGATTGTTGAAGGAGGACGGGAATGGACCCATGAAGTCGATACCCTATACATCAAATAATTCCACCTCCAGGATATTCTGCAGTGATAATTCAGGTCGTCTTGATATGGTGCCCACCCTTTGGAATCTATCGCAGTGCAACACATGTGTGTGTGCATCCTTGAATACGGTGGGCCAATAAAATCAAGACTGAAGCACTTTAGCTGTAGTTCGTTAACCTCCAAAATGACCTCCATAATTTGAAGAATGGCAGTGATGTAGCACACCTTCAATTTCCTCATCCGGTAAACATCGTCGTAGAATTTGATCAGAACATTGCTTGAACAAGAAGGGTTCATCCCACAGATATATCTTGGCATCTTTTAGGAATTTCTTCCTTTGTTGATAGCTTAGGTTTGGAGGAAGCACTTGGCAAGTGACATAATTAGCAAAGTCTGCATACCACGGTGCTTTGCTTTGGACGGCAAAAAGTTGTTCATCCGGGAAGAAATCATTAATGGCATTTTCAACATCTCCCGAATGCGGTGTGTTCTACAACCTTGATAAGTGATCCGCTACCTAATTTTCTGTCCCCTTTTTATCTCGGATTTCTAGATCAAACTCCTGGAGAAGCAGAACCCACCTAATCAATCTCGGCTTAGCATCTTTCTTCTCGATCAAATATTTGATTGCCAATTGATCAGTGTAGATGATCACCTTCGTTCCAATGAGGTAGGAACAGAACTTATCAAAAGCATAAACTACTGCTAGCAGCTCCTTCTCGGTGGTAGTATAATTCAGTTGAGCATCCGTTAAAGTTTTGCTAGCATAGTATATTATGTGGAATACCTTCTCCCTTCTTTGGCCTAGAACCGTCCCAATAGCAAAATCACTTGCATCGCACATTAGCTCGAAAGGGAAGGTCCAGTCTGGGGCTACACCAATAGGAGCCGAGACAAGTCTTTTCTTTAATAACTCAAAAGCACTCAGGCAGGCTTCATCAAATTGGAAAGACATGTCCTTTTCCAATAGAGTGCACAACGGTTTGGTAATCCGTGAGAAGTCCTGGATAAACCTTCTGTAAAACCTAGCGTACCCGAGGAAACTCCTTACTCCTTTTACTGATGTCGGTGGTGGAAGGTTACTAATCACATCAATTTTCACCTTGTCAACCTCGATGCCGCCAGCAGACACCATGTGACCCAGAATAATGCCCTCTTCAACATGTAGGGATTTCGGAATAAAAATGCAGCCGAAAATAAAAATTATAAAGCCAAATCTGAAACCCTAAAATAGGATCCATGCGAAAACAGACATTAATTCAGTGTTTAAGAGATTATATCGATTATGAAAAGCTTCGATGCAGTCGAATCTCCAACATAATCCAAACGAATGTGTGTCTCTACAGATCCACATTTAACGCCCGCATGAATCGTCAGACGATCTGCAGAAAAAGGAACTGCTAGTATTAGCCACCAAGGATGAGGATTTTCGAAACTGTTTTTCTCTAGTCTCTCTCTAAGAGTGGCTAGGGTTTTCTTAGGTTCTGATTTTGTTACCTAAAATGGCTGCTATATATCATATATATAGTAGTTAATAGGAATTAATCAAAAACCTTAATCTAATAAAATCCGAATTTATATTTGTATATATCTTAATTAAGTCTTACTTAATTAATATACCTATATATAAATTATCCTATTAATTTAAATTCTATCAATCATATTAATATATTTAAATCTTTACAATTTAAATTAATTCTCTTTTAATTACGTTCTTTGTGTGTGACCCTATATGTTATTATTACGTTGACAATAATTTTAAAATCATATTATAAAATTATAAACAGTGAGCGACATCTAGTAATGCATCACTGCTACCCAAGTAATAATAAGATCGATGATTAGATGCAACCTTTTCGTGACCAATATTTCAATGCAATTTAATCCTGTTAACCTTAATATCCTAGATTAAACTCGAGTCATGGAATGTGTCATACTTTTCATAATTTAATCTGAGTTTTTCTTGATCAATGAGTAGACTATATGAAACAAATCACTATTTGAGCATGGCCATGCATTTCTTTGTCTTACTCAATCAAGAGGCCTGTGGATATCACCCCTAATAAATAGGAGGGTTAAATTTCATTTATATCACTCATATTCCTCATATGATTCATGATGTACCCAATAATCACCTTTATAGTCCACCCTATTAAAGGTGACCTTTGATGATATCAAAGTACATAAATTCTCTTGTAGTAATATAGTGATTTCAGGTCGGAGGACCATTACATCATTGTCACTATAAGAATCGCTAATGACACTTCGCATAATGCTCCACATAGAATTCTCATGGTGGGTCTGTCCAGTACATCGTTCTCTAACACGTACATATGCATTGACTTAATATCACATATATTTAGGACCAATGAGATTTGGTCATCAGTTAATCCACATACTAGTCTCAATGCATCATTATTGTCCTATCAACAATGATACTCGACTAGAGAAATTTAAGAGCAATGATACTAATTGTAATTATATAATCTCATGTTCAAGTCACATACTTGAAACTATATAATTTGTATCATTATTCTAAGGAATTTTATTATGTTAACATTTATATAACGCAGTAAATAAAACCATAATAAAATCATTCATTTATTCAATCAAATATAATATCAAAATATTAAGCAATTATATCAAATAATTGGCCTCTAGGGCATAAACTCTAACATAACCATGAAGTGGCACTTCTCCCAATTCAAGACAAGGTTAGTCTCAACACATTTGTGGAGAACGGCATTCAGATTCCTCAGGCAATTATCAAATGAGCTCCCGAATACAGAAAAGTCATCCATGAAGACTTCTAAGGTCTTTTCCACCATATCAGAGAAAATCGACGTCATACACCGCTGAAATGTTGTGGGAGCATTACATAGCCAGAAAGACATTTTCTGGAAGGCAATGGTCCCATACGGGCAGGTGAACGTCGTCTTTTCCTGATCTTTAGGAGCAATTGAAATCTAATTATACCCCGAGTACCCATCCAGCAAATAATAATATTCATGCCCAGCTAACCTGTCGAGCATCTGATCAATAAATGGAAGAGGGAAGTGATCCTTGCAGGTAGATTTGTTCAATTTCTTGTAATCCATGCACACCCTCCACCCAATCACCATTCTGGTGGGAATCAGCTCATTTTTTTCGTTGGGCACTACAGTCATTCTGCCCTTCTTGGGTATGCATTGGATAGGACTGACCCAAGGACTATCCGATATGAGGTAGATTATGCCTGCATCCAACAATTTTATGATCTCCTTCCGGACCACCTCTTTCATAATGGGATTCAACCGCCTCTGATGCTCAATCGAAGGCTTAGACCCTTCCTCCTGTAAAATTTTATGCATGTAAAGAGTCGGACTGATCCCTTTTATGTCAGCAATTGACCACCCTAGGGTCGTTTTGTATTTCTTCTTCCTAACACTTAGTTAGAGAAGCAGAAATTATTACAGGTAAAGTAGATGAGTTCCCTAAGTTTGCATACCTTAGGTGATTGGGCAAAGGCTTTAATTCTAAGACAGGAGGTTCCATGATCGACGGCTGAGCTTTGGAAGTTGATGCCTCATCATCATTTAGAGATTCAAACTGTCTTTGAAACTGTTTGGATCTTTGGGGAGCATCTAGCCACTTGGAAAATTCAACATTAGTGGGCTCTTCAGTAGTGCTGGCCCTTGTCAATGTGGCTTCCAAAGGGTCTGTAGTGCAGATTACTGATAACACTTCCCTAACTAAATTTTCAATTACATTAATCTGGAAGCAGTCCTCTAGAGTGTTAGGATATTTCATCAATCTGAAGACATTGAATGTCACTTCTTGATCCTGAACCCTCATTGTCAACTCCCCTTTCTGTACATCAATTAGGGTCCTCCCCGTCACCAAGAATGGCCTGCCCAATATTATAGGGACCTCCCTGTCCTCCTCAAAATCTAGGACAATGAAATCAGCTGGGAAGATGAACTTGTCAACCTTGACAAGCACATCCTCTACTATCCCCTTTGGGTATGTGAGAGATCTATCATCCAATTGTAAAGTAACACTTGTAGGCTTGGCTTCATTTAGCCCCAGCTTCTTATAAATAGACAAAGGCATCAAGTTGATGCTAACACCCAGATCACATAAAGCCTTGCCAATAAATTGATCTCCAATAGTGCAAGGAATTGTGAAGCTTCCTCGATCTTTTAGCTTTGGTGGAAGCTTGTTTTCTAGAATGGCACTGCACTCCTCTGTCAGAGCCACTGTTTCATAATCCCTCATTTTCTGCTTTTTAGATAGTATGTCCTTCATAAACTTGACATAACTTGGCATTCCCTCCAATGCCTCTGCAAATGGGATGTTTATGTGAAGCCTCTTGAATACCTCGAGAAATTTGGAAAACTACTTGTCCAGCTTTTGTTTCTGCAGACGCTGGGGGAAAGGCAGCTGAGGGAGAGGAGGATTGAATGTACTCATTAGAGGGGTTGGTGTTGTAGGGCTAACTTGAGTACTTGGCTCACCCCCCAGATTTCTCATTATTCTCCTCCATTTCAGGTTCCATATCACTAACTTCTTCCACTGGAGAACTCTCTCCACCTTGTTCATTAGTGGATTTCCCACTTCTGAGTGTCATTGCTTTGCATTGTTCTTTGCCTTCCCATTTTGGGTTGACATCAGTATCACTAGGCAATGTGCCTTGTGGACGACTGTTTAAAGCAGTGGCCAATTGTCCCATATGTACTTCAAGATTCTGAATGGAGGCTTCTTGATTGTTACTCCTTGTTTCATTCTGGGTAATGTACCGCGACAAGAGATCCTCCAAACTAGGCGTTCTCTTCTGTTGAGGTGGTGGATGGTGAAACTGATTTTGAGAGCTCTGCGGTTGTGGATTGTACAGATTCTGAGATTGAAAACCAGAAGGGTTAGAAAAATTCAGCCTAGTGGACGAAGGTTGTGCTTGATTGCGGTTGTTGTTGTTGTTGTTATTGTTGTTACCCCAAGAGAAGTTGGGATGATTTCGTAAACCTGGGTGGTAATGAGTGGGAAGATTTGCATTTTGTTGCCGCCCAAAGTTGGAAACAAATTGAACTGACTCGGGGCTTATTGCACACTGATCAGTATAATGGCTCCCTTGACATAACTCACACTGGACTACAACACTCTGCACATTCTGCACTGCTAATGGTCCCATGGTGTTTAGCCGTTTTGTTAGCGCTGCAACTTGAGTCGCTAATGATGTGAATGAGTTAACCTCATATACCTACGTTGCTCTTCTGGGGGCTTGCCTATCATTCGGCCATTAATAGTTATTGGTCGCCATTGTTTCCACTAGTTCGTACCCTGCTGTGTGATGTTTAGCCATGAAGGCCCCTCCAGACGCAGCATCAATACTCGAATGAGTTGATCCGGATAGCCCATTATAAAAGGTCTGGATAGGAAGCCATTCTGGCAATCCATGGTGAGGGCATTTTCTAAGCAGATCCTTGAATCGCTCCCACGAGTCATACAAGGATTCTGATTCGAACTGGACAAACGAATTGATATCATGCTTGAGCCTGGTTGTTTTGGCGGGTAGAAAGAACTTCGCCACAAACTTCTGTGCCAAGTCAGCCCATGTAGTGATGGAGCCTGACGGTAATGAATGTAGCCAGCTCTTGGCTTTGTCCCTCAAAGTGAATGGAAACAACCAGAGTCTGATGTCATCGTCAAACACTCCGTTGCATTTAAATGTGTCACAGATCTCCACAAAATTGATTAAGTGATCATTGGGATCATCATTCGGTAGTCCCCCAAACTGAATATTGGTGCACATTTGAATGGTGCCCGGCTTGATCTTAAAATTATTAGCTTGGATAGCGGGCCTGAGAATGCTCGCCTGGAGATCGTCGATATGAGGCATAGCATACTCCCTCAAAGACTTCTGAAGTTCCTCAGCCATTATGATAGGAGCAGGTATGTCCTTATATTCTTCTCACCACAGTCGTTTGTATGTCCTTAGATTCTTATCAACCTCAGGATCGAGAGGTATTATGTTCCGGCCCTTACGAGGTGGCATAAACAATGAAGACTACCTGAAAAGAGAGTTAAATAGAAGAATCAGTTTAAACTAAGATTGTACTGACTTAGAGTTAATATTGAATAACAATTAATACTAAGTCCCCGGCAACGGTGCCAAAAACTTGTTGGTCGATTTCGCTAATGCTAAATCGCGCGCAAGCATACGCGGTCCACAAGTAATATATGAAAGTAGAGTGTCGAACCCACGAGGACAAAGTCTTAAGAGAAAACAAATACTAATGTAAAGTCCGTACTAATCTTATCTAAACAGGTAAAACAAGATGGTGGGTTAAGCTATAAGATTAAAACTGTAAGAATAAGAGAAGCAGTTGTGCTAGGAAGTCAAGATAGGATTACAATTCCCCTAATGCCTCGCCTAATCTCCTAACTCTCCAAGTTATAAATGAATCAAGGAATGGTCAACTGAGAACAGTAAAAATCGCATAAGCTTTTGTCGAAGGACAATTGCGCATCCCTAGCCAGCTAAATCACAATATGTCTATTGGTGATGAAAATTAGGCCAAGTTCATTAAGCTAAGTTTCAAGGCCGCACAAGGTAAATAGAGATATGTCTATCCTATTAGCAGTTTATGCACACATTCCATTGGCATGGTCATAACAGGTGTTGTTGTATTTAAAGATAGATAATAACATCCATTTGTCAATTTCCATTATTATCAATACCAATTACTCTATCAAGCAATTAATCATTAAGTAAGAAATATAACAACCCATTCCAAAAATGATTCATTATATAAAATAGGAGAGAATTAAGCTAAACAAAAGGTTACATTGTAATCCTAAAAATGGAGTTAGTTCATAAATATGGTACTAACACACATTTTTAATACATTCAACATTATCAGTAATACACAAATAAATGAGAGATTTGAAATAAGAAAACTCATGTTTGGAAATGTTTTGTCTCCAAATCTTCTCTTCACTGTGCAAAAGCTGAGCTGCTATCGGATGCAATAAATCTTCCTCCTTGAAGCACATCTTCTTTCTCTTCTAGAAATTTAAGACTATCTGTACTATTTTTCCAAGCTACGCTCTCTATCTAAATCTATCGCAGGCGGCTGGTAATAAGTATGATAGTTTTCTCTCTCTTTAGTTCATTTAAAGCCCTTTTTATATCTACGGACTGAGTTTCGTACGCATCAGCCATGAGCCTTTGTTACAAGATGTGGTATTTGCACGCCACGTGGACTTAAAGATAGGAGGTCGACATCATCTTGTGTTGTGTGTAGGGCATCATTATACGGGCTGAAGTTGAAGTACCTTTGGTAGTGTAAATGGCGTTGGGCATGGCGCGGGGGCGCCAAACGTAGGTATAGAGGAGCGCCGAAAGATAGGGACTTTGTAAGACCCCAACTTATTACAAATAAAATCAAATTTTCTCTATTTATTATTGTGAATAATAAGGTGTTAATTTGATATAATGTTGTGGTTATGGGTTAAATGTGCAAATTTTGCAAAATAAGCAAGTGGTTATAAAATATTCATTTGGTCGTGGAATATTCTTTCTGTCGGGGAATATTCGTACGACGGCGCAGCCATTTGTGGGCCCCATAACGAATAACGGTTGGATGAAGAAAATGACAAATTTGAGTTTTTACAAATAACGACGTAGTTATTTACCGCTAACATCGTTGGAATACCCGGTGGTTAAAATACGATGAATACGCATGGTCGCACAAGAGAAGACACCGCGGTTTTGCATGTATTTTTGAATTATTGATTCTTACGTAGGAAGACACTACTCAATAATTGTTACAGTAATTACTATTCAATATTTTATTTTATTGGTTCAATAATTGCCACGTTGATAGTTTATATTATTGTTGTTTCAATAATTATCACTGCACAGTATTTCCCATTATCAGATCAATAATTCATATTATTTGAATAATATTATTAGATAGCATTATTGGTAATGTCTAGAAAGTTCTGTCAAGGAGAGATTTGGTCACCTAATTGCGCACCAGTAAGGAAAAATCCTTATCGGAAAGCCCCCTCTTTCCTAGGAACGGCCTGATTGTCATAATTGTGATTATGTAATATTATTTGTGAATAATTAATTATTGATTTATATGATAAGGAAATATTTATTTGATGTAGATAAATGAAGGATTTATTTATTTATGTGGTTATAAATGAAGGATTTATTGCTAAGGTGTTTTATCAGTATTTTGTTGGAATGGAGGTATTAAAAATCATCCGTTTGTGGATTTCGGATATTTTCTGTTTAAAATTTGGAAAAACTCAAAGCTACAAAGTTGTAGAGAATTCGATTTCGTGTGGAATGGATATAAAATTCATATTTTTCTGATAAACGAGCTATTTTCTATGAATTACTGAAGTTTCGGAAAATAAAATAATTTTTATTAAAATTGGGTGGGACCCACTTGTGTTAAAAACATGTGGGCTGCTAGGATTTTTCAAGAAGGGCTGGCTTGAATTTTCAACAATGGTTGGCATGCGTAGGAAGAAAAGATTTATTAATATTTATTATTTTAGTCTCTTTTTTGGCGTTTCTAGCATTTTCCTATAAATAAAGCGCTTAGTTTAAATTGAAAATCACCCTTAAATAAGTTTTCTTTTCTCTATATTGTCGAAGCGTATTTTTGTGAGTATTTAGATACTTTGAGAGTTGTTGTTTAGGTAAGCTTCCTTCTTGACTTTTATATCCAGATATTCATCAATCTACTATTATTTTGAGGTAAGGGATGTTATTTTCTTCTTAAATGATATTATTTTCTTCAATATCATTATGCCGAAATATTGGTTTAAACTATTTATCAAATTTGAAAATTTTTGTGTGTCTGAGAGTTATTATTCACGATACTGGTGACTATTCACGAATCTAAGACTATTCAATAGAAAAATGAAATTTTTTTTCTTTTTGTCCAAGTTGTCTATTATGGTTACTACCTTTGATTGTATCCATGTTTTGATCTTTATTCTTGAATTTTGCTCCACAATTGATTATTATAAGGTATTTTTGAACTTGGATAAACTAAAGTACGAATCCCTAATCTTTGATCTTTTATCTCATTGGATTCATTTTCTTTAAGATATTTTTCATCATCCTCAGTCCTAAATGATGATATTATTGAATATCTTTGGCCTGTAGTGCAAAGATGAATGATTAACTGATGAATATCTTTGGCCCGTAGTGCAAAGATGAACAGGTGTTGAGATGAACATGACCAACTGGTGATACAAATGAATATCTTTGGCCTGTAGTGCAAAGATGAATATTTGATTCAAGATGTATATTGATTGATGTTACATGGATAAAATATTGATGATGGACTTCTAAATCTTAGAAGATAGTAGAATTCATTCTCTACTTGACTCTTCTAATGGATTGTTGTTTCCGCTGCAGTTGTTGATCTAAAACTTGTTGTCTATTATATTTTATCAGATTTTTTCATGTTGAAGACTAATGATAATTTGATGTATATTATCTTAGTTATAATATTCTTTACTGGGCTAGTTGAGCTCACCATTTTCCTTTTTGTTCCATTGTTCTTCTCACGAGGAGAGAATTTAGCAGAAACTAGCCGGGGTATGGAGTGATGATTCAAGATAGTTGTTTTAGTAGTCCTCACTATTTTGTAAAATAGTGTATCAATAATTATAATGAGGACTCCTTTTGAGTTTGTATACTGTCTATTAGACAATATTTGTATTCAAACTCACAATATAGGCGTTGTCGTATTTTGCACGACAATTGTATTACTGAAGTTGTATTTATTTCTGTACCATGTATTTGGCGACTCAGAATGGGTGATGTATACCTATTTTGGGGGCGCCAGATTTTGCCTAGCATCATGGCCTACTGCATGCGCTCTAAGAGTAACCTCATGGCTGCAAGCACCAACATAGTGAAAATGACCTGTAAGCTGCAAAACATCTGTAAAGCCTTGCATTATAGAATTTAGACAAAATAACAACAAAATATAAATAAAAGTCAACTAAATAACCGAAAATAGGCAACAACATAAGCTGCAAAGGATCTGATTCGCAGGTATAAATCCTACTCATCAATTGGAAGCCCTCTTCTCAAATTTACTTTGCTAGATTGGTTGTTAAGCTAAAATTTTAGAGTGAGTTCTGAAGTTAGAGAGCAATCAGAAGTTTAGGAGCAATTTTAGCAATTTCAAGCTTCAAGAGGTAACTTTTCATTAACTATGTTCTTGAGTTCAAGTTTTACAAATTTTTAAAATTTCTTAAAACTACTTTTTATTTGATCAAGGAATTGATGTCAACATGTTATCTAAGTTATATGAAGTTTATGTGGATGTTCTGAGTATACTAAATTAGGAGTGATTGTTGTTTGGGTTAAATCTGCAAAAAGCAGGGGTTGGTTTGTGCCTGTACCGAAGTGGCGCGGCCACGCCACTTCTTAGTACAAACACAGCGTGGTCGCGCCGCCTATCAGTCATGAAATCTAATTTTGTTTCTTTCTGTTATGTTGAGCATGTTAGTTTGACTTTATTCTAGTTATAAATGTCCCTGACATGCTAACATAAGTTGTCTTACTTGTAGTCACTCACTTTAGCTTCCTTTAGTTTAAGTTTTTCAAGAAAACTTATAAGTTTGGAAAACAAACCTTGTTGCAAACGACCTTACTTGTATTCTGACCTTGTGAACATGTGTAAATAACCTAGATATGTATGTAAATGAGTCTAACATAAGGTATAAGCTTGCTTTGTGTATAATGAGTTTTGTTAGCTTTGTTTTAATGATTTTCTAAAAGGAAACTTGATGTTTTGAAAACTAATATTCTAGAATCTTGTGTGAATTGAATTTTGACCATTCAAGCATGTATGTTAGGACATTATATACCTCTAGACATGACGGGTAAGTTCCCAATCTAACGAAGCATGATTTAGACTTTTCAAGCTTATTGTAAAATGAGATTTCAAGTGTTAAACTATTCAACCTAGATGTAAATGAGTGGGTTACATATGAGCATGCGTATTAAGGGCTTATTGATAACAATATATGGTTTAAAAACTTCCATCTTTGATCCTTCATGAAATAGCTCTTTGGGCCTTGAATAACCAAAGATTTTGAAATAAAATTTTATAATTTGAAAGAAAGCTTAAAGTAAATAAAAAAAGGGATCAAACCTAGTTCAAAATCTATTATATGTGTATATGATGTATGCTAATATCCCTGCATGGTAGGCATTAATCTGTGTTGCAGAAAACTCAGCTCTGGATGTAACAGGGAGCAGCGCAACCGCGCCACTCCCTAGTTATGTTCAGTAGCGATCACGCCTATGTATGCATGCATAATCTGATTTATTTTATTTGTAATCTAAAACTTGTTGCATGTTTACATTAGTGTCCTAAACTGTAATACATGACTAAACAAATGTTTAAGTGTATGTTGACTATAATACGTGTTTTCAAAAGTTAAGTCAACGATGATTACAAAACGATGTAGTTTGATTATTGTAGTAACGTATAGTCTAATTATGTAAATAAGATAGAATTTAATGTATGTGCTTAAGGTACGTAATGGAGTATGTGTAGAATAGTCGATTTATGAATTGAGCTTGTATAACTAATGTGTATATATACATACATAAATAGGATACCCGACGTGCGCACAAACGACATGTTTAAATGTTATGCATAATGTAGGGTATTTTTAGCTGATCACCTATTATACTTGTCTTATTGGATTATAAATTTAATATTGTTGATTCTAGTATGAGTTCTTAGTCCATAGTAACTGCTCAGTGTTGAAACCTTTGAATTATGTTAAAATCTTTCTGTATATAATGACTCATCGTTTAAAATTCAGAGGACAATTTTAGAACTATTAATATCTCTTTATTTATAGCTTTATTCCTTATTTCTTGAGCTATTTTTGATCATTATACTTTTGAGATTATTAACTTATGACTCTTACCGAAAAAGCAATTATTCTATTAAGTGACCATTAAGAATTATCAAACAGCCTCTTATTCATACACAAAATGTCTGTGATAATGTTCTCACCGCATGACAAAAATAAACGTCCAGACCGAAAAACTAAAAAATACATAATAGTTGGGCAGATTTGAACAAATTTGGCACAATAAACAAATGATTCCGAATTTGGCGAGAGTATCTTCTTTTCTTAAAAACACGACAAAACAATTTATAACCACTCTAACCGATTCCTACAAAAATCCAAAAAAAAAACAAAAAAACCTAGACAATCTAACACATTAATTACAAAATCCCAAATTCCCAAATCAGATCAATACAAATCATAAACGAGTTGGTAAAATTAGTCAAAAATGGCACCCAAAACCCAAGCCCACGCCGCTCCGCCGCGGAGGAAGGGGATCGGGACGCGTGTATGGCGGGTGGTGGCGGAATCCGGCCATTCGCACTTGGAGGAGGTCGGGAAACACTCGATTATGCGGCGGACGGGGCTGCCGGCGCGTGATCTAAGGGTACTTGATCCGATGCTTTCGTATCCGTCGACGATATTGGGGAGGGAAAGGGCGATTGTGGTCAATTTGGAGCATATAAAGGCGATTATTACGGCCACGGAAGTATTGATGGCTAATTCTACGAATCCTTTGGTGGCTCAGTTTGTTCAGGATTTACAGGAGCGGGTTTCTTCTTCTAATGGGGCTCCCCAAGAGGTAATATTGTTTGCCAACCCACTCTCACATAGAACTGTAGGCGAGTCGATGTTTGACTTGAGTCGGGGGTTCGTAACTTGCTGAGAATTTGAATTTGACTTCGTTTAAAAGTCGAGTTGTTTTAAACTGAAACTGTTTGATAAAACTGAATCAAAATTTTTGAATAGTTAAGAAATTTGAATGAACTAAATAAAAACAGAGACTCTTTTGAAATGTTTTGAACTAGTTTGTTTGTTAATTTATAACCTATGCATTTTAAGAAAAAAATTGTTTGATAATTGTAATAATTTTTCACTTTAACCAGTGAATTATTTAGATTAAATTTGTTATATTCATACCTAACTAGCAACATAAATATATATTAACTATAATAAAAAAAATCTTTTAATTATAAAATAAAATTAACAGACTTATCAACAAAATATAAATTTTTACATAAATTTTTTTTAGAAAAACAATTATATGGGCGTGGCTCGTATGTTCTTTTAATGTACAAATTCTAAAGTGCAATTGTCATGTGTATTTCTTTACAGTTATTTATTTATTTATTTAATACATTTTTAATCCTTCACATTCTTCTCCTGCCTTCAATATTTTAGCCTAATCTATATAGTATTCTCCATATAATTGTTAAATTCGAAATTTGGAACCCATCATCACAAAAAGATAAACCAAAGATCAGTCCGATCATAAAATCTTCGTTCATAAAATCTTGATACACAAGTATAATAGATAAAGCAACTAAACCGGGTTAAAGTGGAACCCATTGTCTACAAACAAGAAAGTAACGGTAATAGGATATTGAAAGTAAATAACCACATTGTCCGAGGGTGTTTAAGTAAAAATTCATTCAGCAGTCCTCCTTCGCAATTCAGTTATACAATTCTAACTTATTCGCTCAGTGTAGTTAAGCTGCTCCTCTTACCGATTCAGAGCCTGATTTGTTCTTAACAAACATCCCTGAATGACTTAGCCAATTAGATATTGATTGTTCAACCCAATTAAGCTGTTATCAAACAGCCTCAGTCTAAAATTTGATGTATGAACTCGGCCCGTTTAGTAAATGAGTTGAGCTCGAGCTTGAGCCAAACACTGCGGTTTTTGAGCTCAGCTCATTTAACTAAATGAGCAAATGAATGTTTGAGCTCGAATCCGACTTAGTCAAGCAGGGCAGACTCGCAGGTAGCCCAATGTTAAAATGGTGCAAACTTTGTCTAGCAAAATATGTATCAAAATTGTAAGTTGCGCTGACAATGGTAAAATATGCACTAGAAATACCATTTCCCCAATTTATTTGATAATTACTCCTGATCACTCTACCCAAAAATACTTATTTGATGTTTATTTGATGTTTTTAGACAGATGACTCCTTAGAAAAGCCTAGTGGTTTCTAATAGAGAAACTAAGCAAAACATTCTGTTATTTCTCATTTGTGGCGGCAATTCCGGTCAACAAGGTGAGGCGGGATGCTAGTGACTTAGCGAGTGTGTTCAGTGTAAGGTGGGGAGGTATGGGACATTGACATTATGATTTGGGGAGGGGTGTAAGCTGGATTAGGCAATAGATAAAACATAGATTATATGACAAGAGTGAGTAATATAATAATTATCAGAAAGATACATGCATGCAAGTGCTTGCCATCAGGTGGGCCCACTGGTGGGTTATCTGATCAGGAAAGGGCTCAACCCTAAGGCATGGGCACGACAATAGCTCATCAATCACACAAATCACAGGGAAGGAGGACCGCTGCATCCGAGGGCCTTGAGATGTTGACCTCTACTCGTACTTTGTTGATCATGCCTAGGTTCTATGGGTTCTTCACGAGGGTCATGTATGAATCCCACCAACTCATGCAGTCTCAAAAAGGGATTCCAAAGTTGAAGAAGATGAACAGTGATGAGGATTCCCTGGGTATTCTCTCGCCCTGGAGTCCTGCTGTCACCTATTGGCCAACCAACCCTACTCCTTGGGCCCCTCTCATATAGGTTAGCTAAGAACATTAAATGTTGGAGAGGGTAAATATCTCTTACTACTCACTAATATCTCTTAGATATCGTCCTTAGGATCTCTTTTCCTCCCAGTAAGCCCTCAATAATGAGGTTTAGAGAGACATTGTAAGACCCCAAATAATTAATAAATGAAATTTAATTTCCTCTAATTATTATTTTGAAATAGTAAGGGTTGATGTGATTAATGTGGATAGTTATGGGTAAAATACGCAAATATTTCAAAATAAGCAAGTGGTTATAAAATATTCATTGTTGTTGGAAAATATTCGTTTGGTCGTGGAATATTCGTTTGGTCGTGGAATATTCGTACTGTCGGGGAATATTCGTACTACGGCGCAGCCATGTGTGGGCCCCATAACGGAAAGCGATTGGAGGAAGAAAACGACAAATATAAGTTGTTTAAAAAAATAGGCGTAGTTGTTACAGATTTACCTTTGTTGGAATACCCTTGGTGGTTAAAAACGATGAATGGCGTTGTTGCACAAGATGACACTGCAGTATTGCACCAATTATTGACTCTTACGTAAGAAGGCTTTACTCAATAATGGTTACGATAATTCTTGCTCAAGATTTTATTTATTGGTTCAATAATTATTGCGTTGATATTTTATATTGTTGTTGTTTCAATAATTGTCATTACGAGTATTTTCATTATCGAAGCAATAATTCATATTATCCGAATAATATTATTAGATAACATTATTGGCAATGTCTAGAAAGTTACATCTAAGGAGAGGTTTGGTCACCTAATCGCAGGCAAGAAGGAGAAATTCTTATTGGAAAGCCCCTCTTTCCAGGAACGCACAGTTGTCGATATTGTGATTACGTAATATTATTTGTGAATAATTAATTATTGATTCATATGATGAGGAAAGTATTGATTTTATATGGATATAGATGGAGAAAAATTTTAATGTGACAATTGTTGAAAATTAAAATTTTATCTTTTTCGATAAAATAATTCATTTAAAAATATTATTATATTTTTAATAATATAATAATGGTGATATTTTTACAATGAATGTGTGATATCTGAGTATACTGAGGAGAAAGAATATTTTTGTTGCAATAAATGTTTAAAACATGTTAAACATGTACGTGGACCCATTTATCGATCGAAATTTGATTATAGCAGAAAAATCGCTTTCGTTTATGGATTTGGTCATTTTCTCATTGGGAATTTGGAAAAACTTTCTTCCGCAAAGTTGTGCAGAATTGAATGTCCTATAAAAACTCATGAGATTCGATTTTTCCGACAAAAGAGCTATTTATTATGAATTATTGAAGTTCAAGAACCGAAATAATTGATTTTTGGAAGTTTAAAATATTTAAAATAGGAAAAACGTTTTTGTGTTGATTAGCCTCATGAAAAACACATACTAGTGGCTGAATTCAGATGATTCAAAGTAAAAGTAGGAAATTTTAATATATATAATATTATTATATTAAATTTTCGCTTTTGTTAATAAGCATTTTCCTATAAATAGGGTGCTTAGGTTAGAATTGAAAATTACACGAAGCTGAAGTTTTTCTCTCTATATTATCGAAAGCGTATTCTTGTGAGTATTTTGAGTATACTTTGAGTATTGCTATATCAATGCAAGTTCAAGTTATAGCTTTATATCCAAAGATTCCAAAGGTGAAATCTTGTCTTTCCGAGGTAAGGGATATTATTTTTTCAGTAATGATATTATTTCTTCAATATCATTATCTTTGAAATATTGATCTGAAGTTTTTATCAAATTTAGAACTTTTGGTGTCTGGAGTTACTTATTCACGATACTCACCTTTATTCATTATATCTTGATCTTATTCACGAATCACGCAAGACTATTCATCGAAAAATGAAAATTTTTCTTTTCAGTCAAAATATCTATTGTGGATACTAGCTTTGATTGTATCCATGTTTTGATCATTCTTGAATTTTTAACCGCTATGATTATTTTTGAGGTATTTTTGGACGTGGATAAAACAAAGTACGAATCCTTAATCCTTAATCCTTGTCATTTTGTTTCCTTTGGATTCGTTTCTTTAAAAATATTTTTCATCATCCTCGGTCTTAAATGATGATATTATTGAATATCTTTGGCTGTAGGCAAAGATGAATGATTTCGATGAATATCTTTGGCCCGTAGTGCAAAGATGAGCAGTGTTAAGATGAAATGATGACATTTGGTGAATGTCCTTGGCTCAGAAGTGCGAGGATGAATATTTGATCGAGATATATATTGATTGATGTTACGGGGATAAAAAATAGAGGCGTTGAACTTTAAAATTCATACATAGAAGATAGTAGTTTGCATTCTCTACTTAACTCTTCTAATGAATTATTATTTCACTGCGAATATTGATTTAAAACTTGTTGTCTATTGTATTCTATTATATTTTTCCTGTTGAAGACTAACAATAATTTTGTTGTATATTATCTTAGTCATAATATTATTTCTTTGGGCTAATCAGAGCTCACCCTTTTCCTTTTGTTCCATTTTTTCTTCTCGGGAGGCGAGAATATAGCAAGTGAAGTCGGGGTATGGAATGAAGGTTCTAGGGAGAGTTGTTTAGTAGTCCTCACCATTGTTGTAAAATAATGTATCAATAATTATGATGAGGATTTATTTGTATGTGGATATTATGCAGATGGCAATATCTCGTATTTAAACTCACGCTTTTCTTGTTGTAATAATAAAGTTGTAGTTGCTTTACATGCAGGTGTATTGATAACTCGGAATGGGTGATGTATACCTATTTTGGGGGTGTCATGGTTGGTATCGAGCTTAGGATATGATCTCTGGCGGAGATCGGGGAATAGAACTAGGAGGGAGAGACGAGTAAATCCTTCGCTAGTGTGTCCTACCTAAGCTTATTTGTTAGTTGGTCAATATATAGGGATATTATGTGATATATTGATTTCCTTAATTAACCCCTTGTTTTAATGAAGATTTGAGAATGTCGATTGAGAATATTAACATTGGAAATGAGGCCGGTGGAGACGCTTTGTACTCACCAACATGGAGAACGGCAACAGTGGTAATGTTCCTCTGTGAACAACACCACGGAAGCGAGATGATGATGAACGAGGGATGTTTAGAAGCTTTTTGCGGTTAAATACAAAAATCGACGAGGAGACTCGTGTTCAAAACATAGGAGGAAATGATAGCAATTCACGGGTTATCACAACCAAGCGATTCAAAGAGTTGGGACCACGAATTTAAGGGAAAGCGATCCGATCACGGCGGAAACATGGGTCAAGCAAATTACCAAGATATTCGATGTCTTGGGATGCACAGAGAACAGAAGGTTCCATTCGCCACCTTTATGTTCCGTGGCGAGGCAGACTACTGGTGGTAATCTGTGAAGCGTACCCATCCAGCTGCGCTTAGCATGTCTTGGGAGACGTTTCAGAAACTATTTAATGACAAATACTTTCCTGAAAGTGTTCGTCGTATGAAGGAAGTGGAGTTTATTAGAATGGAGCGAGTAACAACATGACGGTGTCTCGAAGACGAGGCGAAGTTTGCAGAGTTATCGTGGTTTGCACCTCATTTGGTGGAGAATGAGGAACGTTATGACGCGGATGTTTCGAGAGGTTTGAAACCCGACATCGTCGAAGATCTCATCTCTCATAAATTTTCTCTTTATTCAGATGTTGTTAATAGGGCTCAATTGTTAAAGCGAGATAACGAGTACGGTCAACCGAGGTACCACAATCAGGATCATACCGGAGATAGCAGTCAACAAAACAACAATAACCAAAGTGGAGAAAGAAAAGGCGGACAAAATGGTAACCACTCTGGTGGTAATCATGGCCATGAAAATAAAGAAGCGAGTCGGAGGAGATTTTAAAAGAGGAGATTTAACAACGACCATGTGAAGAGGCAGCGGTCTTTGCAAAGAATTGGTTCTAAGGGAGGAGAAACGACCACCGATCATATGCTTCAAATGCGGAAAAGAGGACATATCGGTCAAAGCGCCCACAACAATTCCGGGTATGCTATAATTGTGGAAAGGAAGGACATATCGCTTCGAGATCGCACGCAGAGCGAAACCTAGTTCAGCGGGGACGGTGACTCAAAAGACTGTCCCAGAAAAGTCAAAGTCAACGGTTCCTGGAAGAGCGTTTGTTGTGACTGGTCAAAATGCGAGGAACCCAAACGAGGTGATCACAGGTAAGCTATTTATAAATTCTTGTGAAGTTTATACTTTACTAGATACCGGTGCTACCCATTCATTTATCTCTCCTACTTGTGCTCAACGTTTAAACTTGACTCCGGAGAAATTAGACTTTGACCTATCTGTGGAAACTCCGTTAGGAGAAACTTTCATCACATCCACTGTTTATAAATCTTGTTTGATTCAAGTTGGCACCATCACCTTACCTGTTGACCTTATCTCTTTAAAGATACTTGTTTTTGATGTGATTTTAGGATTGATTGGTTAACTACTCATCATGCCAAAATTGATTGTTTTCGTAAGGTTGTTAGCTTTCATATTCCTAAACAACTTTGTTTATTAATTCAAGCAACTAAACCATTAAAATCATCACTATTATCATATCTAATCATAAAGCTATTCGTTTATTGAAAAAGCGGATGTCAAGCTTTCTTAGCCCATGTTATGGATTTGAATAAAGACACGTCAAAATTGAATAATATTCATGTTGTTATTAACTTTTCCGACGTATTTCTGAAGAACTTCCGGCCTACCCCGTAACGTGAAGTTGAATTCTTTATTGACCTTGAACACGGTATAAAGCCCATTTCTAAAACCCCATATCGAATGGCTCTATTGAACTCGAGGAGTTAAAGGTCCAACTACAGGAGTTGTTGGACATCGGTTTCATCTGGCCCTAGTACATCTCCTTGGGGTGCTCCTGTTTTATTCAAAAGAAGAAAGGCGGAGTATGCGACTTCAGTATTGACTATCTGGAATTGAACCATGTCACCATCAAGAATAGGTATTCTCTACCTCGTATTGATGACTTGTTTGACCAGTTGCAAGGAGCACAATTCTTTTCAAAAATCGATCTTCGTTCTGGATATCATCACCAAGATTAGAGGCGAGAAAGAGCGCCTTCAGAAACTTCAGACGGCATTACAAATTCTTAGTCATGTCTTTCGGATTGACTAATGCTCCTGCGGCTTTCATGGATATGATGAACCGAGTATTCAAGGAATATTTGGATCAGTTCGTTGTTGTCTTTATTGATGACATCCTCATATATTCCAAAAGTCGTGAAGATCATGAGCACCATTTGAAGTCGGGTACTACAAAGGCTTCGTGAAAACAAGCTTTATGCGAGTTAAAGAAATGCGAAGTTCGGCTCGAGGAAGTAGCATTTCTTGGGCATGTGGTGTCAAAACATGGAGTATCTCATTGACGTGAAGATTGAAGCAATACAAAGTTAGAGCAACAGAAGGCGGTGGATCAAGCACGTAGCTCGGGCTTAACAAGTGGTTATTATCGGAGATTCGTGGAAGGGTTTTCGATCGCTACTCCGATTAACTCGATTAACTCGGAAGGATACAAAATTCGTTTGGAGCGAAGAATGCGAGAAGAGTTTCCAAGAGCTTAAGAGAAACTTATTTTAAGCACTGTTTCTAACAATACCATCCGGTACGGATGGATTTGTTATCTCTGAGAGATGCTTTCGCAAAGGGTTAGGATGTGTTCTCATGCAACGTGGGAAAGTCATAGCCTATGCCTCACGACAACTTAAAGAATATGAGAGGAATTATCCTACTCATGATCTAGAGTTGGCAGCAGTCGTTTTTGCGCTAAAGATATGGAGGCACTATCTATATGGGGAGAAAGTGGAGATATATTCAGACCATAAAAGCCTTAAATATTTCTTCACTCAAAAAGAACTTAACAAGCGGCAACGACGTTGGCTCGAGCTATTGAAAGATTACGACCACACTATTCAATACCATCCCGAAAAGCGAACGTGTAGTATTGACGCGTTGAGTAGAAGATCATATGTAGAACGAAGTGCGATGATGTCAAGTATACGACAGAGCCAACTTTAATAGAAAAAGTTAAGGTCGCTCAAGCCACCGACCCGGAAATGATGCGTATGAAGAAGAAAGTACAAGAAGGTGCTATTCCTAAGCGAGAATTGATGAAGAAGGAATACTTGAGTCCACTCTGGACTTTGTGTTCCTAACGATTTCGATTTGAAGTACAAGATCATGATGGAGGCACACAATACACCATTTGCAATTCATCTCGAAGTACCAAAATGTATCGTGATCTTGATATACATTTTGGTGGAACAATATGAAGAGAGAGATTGCAAAGTTTATCTCAACATGTTTAACTTGTCAACGTGTAAAGGCGAGCATCAAGTGCCTAAGGACCATCAGAACCACTTGAGATTCCGAAATGGAAGTGGGAACACATTACCATGGATTTCACACGGGTCTTCCCACGGTTTCTCAAGGCATAAATGCTATTTGGGTTATTGTTGATAGATTAACCAAGTCTCGCACATTTCTTGCCGACACGGAGACTTATTCTCTTGAACGTCTTGCTAGTATGTATGTAAATGAGATTGTGAGGTTGCATGGCATGCCATTATCCATAAGATCGGATCGTGACCCAAGATTCACTTCAAGATTTTGGGTTAGCTTGCAAAAAGCTATGGAGTGGATTTACGATTGATTCGGCATACCATCCTCAAACAGACGGACAATCAATCGAGAGGACTATTCAAACTCTTGAAGATTTATTAAAACTCGTGTCCTAGACTTCAAGGGCGGTTGGGATAAGTATTTACCATTGGTGGAATTCTCCTACAACAACGATTATCAGCAAGTATAGGTGTGGCTCCATATGAAGCATTATATGGACGAAAGTGTCGCTTCCAATATGTTGGGATGAGGTGGGTGAAGCAACATTGTTGGGACCCGAAAGTTAAGACGTATGACTCACCGAAAAGATCCAAATGATTCGACAACGATACAAACAGACCTGAGATCGACAAAAGAGTTATCGCGGATCTTCATCGAAAGGACGTGAAATTTAGTATAGGGGATCATGTATTGTGCGTGTTGCCCCATGGAAGGAGTTACAAGATTTGGGAAGAGAGGAAAGCTCAATCCACGATTTATTGGTCCATTTCAAATTCTCGACCGAGTAGGAAATGTAGCCTATGACTCGCGTTACCTCCAAGTATGTCTCGTGTTCATAATGTGTTTCATATATCCGTACTTCGTAAATATGTGAAAGACCCGAACCACGTTATTGAAAGTTAGAACCGCATTTGAGAGATAGCCAAGACTTAACGTGTGAGGAGGTACTGTCAAGATCTTGGATAGGAAGGAGCATATCCCTACGCACGAAGGTCATACCACAAGTTAATGTTTCATGGAGGAACCATGCTATGTAAGAAATGACACAGGAATTGGAAAGCAGAAATGAAGCGAGGTATCCTCACCTTTTCAAACACTGTGTATCGTATGTCAATTTCGAGGACGAAATTTCATAAGGAGGGAGGTTGTAAGACCCCAAATAATTAATAAATGAAATTTAATTTCTCGTAATTATTATTTTGAAATAGTAAGGGTTGATGTGATTAATGTGGATAGTTATGGGTAAAATACGCAAATATTTCAAAATAAACAAGTGGTTATAAAATATTCATTGTTGGTCGGAGAATATTCGTTTGGTCGTGGAATATTAATATACTTGTGGGAATATTAGATCTTGTCGGGAATATTCACTACTACTGGTATGACCGTGTGTGGGCCCCATAACGGAAAGCGATTGGAGGAAGAAAACGACAAATATAAGTTGTTTAAAAATAACTGGCGTAGTTGTTACAGATTTTACTTTGTTGGAATACCGGTGGTTAAAACACAAGAATACGTCTGGCGTTGTTGACAAGAAGACACGCAGATTGCACCAATTATCGACTTTACGTAAGAAGGCACTACTCAATAATGGTTACAGAATTATCGCTCAAAGATTTTATTTATCGTTCAATAATTATCGTTGATATTTTATATTGTTGTTGTTTCAATAATTGTCATTACACAAGTATTTTTCATTATCGAAGCAATAATTCATATTATCTGAATAATATTATTAGATAACATTATTGGCAATGTCTAGAAAGTTTCGCTCAAGGAGAGGTTTGGTCACCTAATCAAGGCGTCAAGAAGGAGAAATTCTTATTGGAAGCCCCCTCTTTCGAACCTACTCTGGTCATCAATATTGTGATTCTCGTAATATTATTTGTGAATAATTAATTATTGATTCATATGATGAGAAAAATATTGATTTTATATGGATATAGATGGAGAAAATTTTTAATGTGACAATTGTTGAAAATTAAAATTTTATCTTTTCTCGATAAAATAATTCATTTAAAAATATTATTATATTTTTAATAATATAATAATGGTGATATTTTTACAATGAATGTGTGATATACTGAGTATACTGAGAAGAAAGAATATTTTGTTGCAATAAATGTTTAAAACATGTTAAACATGTCTCATGGACCCATTTATCGATGAAATTTGATTATAAATTTGAAAAATCGCTTTCGTTTATGGATTTCGGTCATTTTCATTGGGAATTTGGAAAAACTTTCTTCGCAAAGTTGTATGTAATTGAATGTCCTATAAAAACTCGCGAGATTCGATTTTTTCGATAAAAGAGCTATTTATTATGAATTATTGAAGTTCAAGAACCGAAATAATTGATTTTTGGAAGTTTAAAATATTTAAAATAGGAAAACGTTTTGTGTTGATTAGCCTCATGAAACACATGCTAGTGGCTGAATTCGGATGATTCAAAGTGTGCGTAGGAAATTTTAATATATATAATATTATTATATTAAATTTTTTCGCTTTTGGTGTTCTAAGCATTTTCCTATAAATAGGGTGCTTAGGTTAGAATTGAAAATTACACCGTAAATCGAAGTTTTCTCTCTATATTATCGAGCGTATTCTTGTGAGTATTTTGAGTATACTTTGAGTATTGCTATACGGTCTGCAAGTTCAAGTTATAGCTTTATATCCAAAGATTCCAAATGAAATAATGTCTTTTCCGAGGTAAGGGATATTATTTTTTCAGAATGATATTATTTCTTCAATATCATTATCTTTCAAATATTGATCCAAGTTTTTATCAAATTTAGAACTTTTGGTGTCTGAGTTCTTATTCACGATATCAAGACTATTTATTCACGATATCTGATTATTCATTTACGAATCAAGACTATTCATCGAAAAATGAAAATTTTTTTTTTCGTCTCAAAATATCTATGTGGATACTAGCTTTGATTGTATCCATGTTTTGATCATTCTTGAATTTTACACCGCTATGATTATTTTTGAGGTATTTTGGACGTGGATAAAACAAAGTACGAATCCTTAATCCTTAATCCTTGTCATTTTGTTTCACTTTGGATTCGTTTCTTTTAAAAATATTTTCATCATCCTCGGTCTTAAATGATGATATTATTGAATATCTTTGGCCCTGTAGTGCAAAGATGAATGATTTCGATGAATATCTTTTGCCCGTAGTGAAAAAGATGAAGCAGTGTTAAGATGAACATGACTAAATGGTGAATGTCCTTGGCTCGTAGTAGGCAAGGATGAATATTTGATCCCGATATATATTGATTGATGTTACAGGATAAAAAAATAGACGTTGAACTTTAAAGTTCATACATAGAAGATAGTAGTTTGCATTCTCTACTTAACTCTTCTAATGAATTATTATTTTCCATGCGAATATTGATTTAAAACTTGTTGTCTATTGTATTCTATTATATTTTTTCCCCGTCAAGACTAACAATAATTTTGTTGTATATTATCTTAGTCATAATATTATTTATTGGGCTAGTCGAGCTCACCCTTTTCCTTTTTGTTCCATTTTTTCTTCTCGGGAGGCGAGAATATAGCAAGTACGTAGAGTCTGGGGTATGGAATGAAGGTTCTAGGAGAGTTGTTTAGTAGTCCTCACCATTGTTGTAAAATAATGTATCAATAATTATGATGAGGATTTATTTGTATGTGGATATTATGCAGATGGCAATATCTCGTATTTAAACTCACAGCTTTTTCTTGTTGTAATAATAAAGTTGTAGTTGTTTCGCATGCAGGTATATTGACAACTCGGAATGGGTGATGTATACCTATTTTGGGGGGTGTCGCGGTTGGTATCGAGCTTAGGGATATGATCTCCATGAGATCGGGGAATAGAACTAGGAGGGAGAGACGAGTAAATCCTTCGCTAGTGTGTCCTACCTAAGCTTATTTGTTAGTTGGTCAAGATATAGGGATATTATGTGATATATTGATTTCCTTAATTAACCCTTGTTTTAACAAAGATTTGAGAATGTCAATCGAGAATATTAATAAAGTGGAAATGAGATCAGTGGAGACGCCTTTGTACTCACCAAGGAGAACGTCTGCAAACAGTCGGTAATGTTCCTCCTGTGAACAACACCACGGAGCAGATGATGAACGAGGGGATGTTTAGAAGCTTTTTGCAGTTCATGCAAAATCAGACGAGGGAGACTCGTGTTCAAAACATAGGAGGAAATGATAGCAATTCACGGGTTGTCACAGCCAAGCAGTTCAAAGAGTTGGGACCACCAGAATTTAAGGGAAAGCCAGATCCGATCATGGCGGAAACATGGGTCAAGCCTTGGGGAGAGATTGACCCACCCAGGCCTCCCTGGGAAAACGTCCTACTTCCTCTCTGGGAAAGTAGGCTTCCCTAGCGGGGAGACGTGTGAGGCTCAAAGCCACCCCTCTTTCCCAATCACTTGGTCAGCCCAGTGCCATCACCCTTAGCCCAAATTAGTTCAGTGACTCACCACTTATAATTTGGTCTAATATGTAAAATTCAAATAAATTTAAATCAATTGCCATATAGTTTGGTCTAGTATGTGGCATCCTAATAAATTTATTTATATCATCAATTCAGAATAATCCCAAATAGAGTTTTTAGATAATGTTTTCGAGCAATAGCTAATGCATATAATTTAATAATTTACTTTAATTTATGCTCCATTTATTGTAGCATGAAACATTTTTACCAGGCATTTTTTGGTGTTTGGTTGTACATAAAAAAGGTTCAACATAAACCATTTTCGGAAAATGACTTATAATATCTTAAACTGATTTGTGGAAATATTCAATGCAAGTCACTTTCTAATAGACACGTGAATCTACACGTTTGTATGCATAAATATGCAAATATGTATGTGTTGTGTAGAGTTTTCATTTATACATAAATATACAAATTGATTTGATCCTTATGAAGTACACGCTTATGTATTAATACATGCAAGTATTTTCATACAAATGTGTATTAATGTATATTCCCTTGGTCAATGTGAAAGAACAGCAGAAAATGAGAACACGATTCCATTCATGTATAAGCTCTTACATGAAAAATCGAGAGTTAAAATAGCTTTGAAACAAATGGACTGTTAAAGAATAATTCCTGAAAATTATTTACGACTTCAATGCAGGGGGTTGATGTTGATTTGGAGGATACTAATGATGCTACTTTACGCTCAATATCATCAAATGGTCATCTTAATTTGTCTTAACACTTAAATGCTTCAGCTGCATCAGATATCGAAAGGGACTACTCCAATGTCACAGTCCATTTACCAGTAGCTGGTGGTCCAAAGGTGTTACCTTTCGAGTTTAAAGCACTTGAAGTTTGTCTTGAGTCTGCTGGCAGGTGTCTTGAATCAGAGGTGTGTAGTTCATTATTTAGTCAATCTTTTTTCTATCTTCTTTTCTAGCTAAAACCATTATGCTATTAATATGAATATACCATGGTCTATATATTTACTCCCAAGGCCATTTGATTTCTCAAAGTGGGGCACTATTTAATCCGACGTCCCTTTATATAGTCCCTCATAAATGAGTTTAAAGACAAAAAAAAATTGTGAGATTGTCATCTCAGGACTAATTTAAGGATAAAAAAGGTGCTTAAAGGTATTAAACTAGTGTAAATAATCCAACCTCAAGCAGCATAATTACAAAATCAAATAAATAAAAAATATCCCTATGTATGTTCCTTGACTCTAGCATTTTCCCTTTTTTCTTTTATGAGCATCAGTGAGAACTCTATTTGAGCACTTACCAAAAATGTATCATTCACATGACTGCTTGCTGAAATATTTCAATTGTTTTTCTTTCTTCTTATTCTTTTCTTTGTTTTTTTCTTTTTCCCTTTTTCTTCTTTCTTTACTAGGGTGTCTGAATTTCAGTAACAAAGTTAGACCTTTTCATTTTGTTTCCTCTTTAAAGTATCTGATTAGTATTATTTCTGGTTTAGAATCAGTGAAATGATCTCTTTGTATCTGTATCAGACTCAAACACTGGAGGAAGAAGCATATCCAGCATTAGATGAACTGACATCTAAAATCAGCACACTTAACCTTGAGCGTGTGAGACAAATAAAGAGCCGTCTAGTTGCTACAACTGGTCGTGTACAGAAGGTAAATGATAATTTGTTAACAAAAGTTGTGGGATTGTTATAGTCGGATTTTTGAATATTCACTTGGTGGAAAAGCTCATCTTTTGTGTGGAATGACGATTGATAATTTTTACTTTAGATGGTATTTATACTCTTTACAATGAATGTTATTTACTATGTATGTTTTAATTGATATGACAGAAGATGCGGATTCTGATGGTTGTAAATCAGTTGAATGCAAATTAATGAAACACTTACCTTGTTGTTGTTGAACTGATAAATATTTAAAATTCCAAAAATGTGAAAGCTAGTTTAGTATGACTGAAGATGTCGTCCTCCAAATGTTTTTTCTTCTTTCTTTTTTTTCTCCTATATGACTCATCAAGCCAGTAGGTCATCTTGAAGTAAAAGATTTTTTTATGAAGTTCGTGAGAATGCAAAATCAAAGATGATTTTACTTAAAGGAATTTGATAATCTAGCAACAGAAGTCAAATTTTGTACGAGTTCCATTATTCTATACCTATTATTTTCAAAAGCTGTCACTGTTTTTGCAATGTCCAATACTTGGCTTGTGTTTGTCACCCATCTTTTGAATCTTCCAAACTTCCCGGGGTTTGTAGAGGCTAAATGAGAGGCAGAATCTTTGGCTTTCTGTCATCTATGCAGTACTATGGGGCATTTGTTAAGAGAGAAATTCACAGGATATTTCAGGATCAGATCTCTTCCTCCCCACCTCTTAGCTAATATGAATGATGCTCCTATATTTAGTGAGATTGGAGATCTACACTTCATTGACTTTTGTTCTTGCTCTTTGCCTTCATTTTTCTGTGCTTAGCTGGTAAATTAATTTCCTCCCTTAGCTCTCTTCTTTTTTATTAAGGAATTCTATTTTATCTAGAAAAAAACATTTGTTCAGTTACTTTTCTAACTTACATAACATCAAATTTCCAGTAAAGCAATGGAGAACCGTCATACAAAACTAACCAATTGACATATCACTAGGATTTTTGCTCAGAACCCTTCACTGAGAAGGGAGTAAAATAGAACGAAAAACCATAGGATTGGTCAGGAAAATAACTCATTAACTTCTAGTGTACGCCTCATCTACTTAAGTAAGAAATAAAAGAGATATACCAAAATTCAGTTATCCTGTATCTATTCTAAGAAAATTTGTCTTGCTTAGAGAACCTTGTAGTTAAATAGTTAAGACAGCTAATAGCTACAACTGGTCAAAAATTGGATGAGCTTGGTTTTGGTTTCACATACTTTTGAGAGAACTTTTCTCAATATGTCATTGTTACTGGGAGATGAGATTTTCATTTGACAAGAAAGGGATTTGTCGTACCGTTTTAGTTGAGGTTTCACTAGGGAGAAGAATATCTTTACTTCTCATAGGTGTTATGTTGTGTCTTATTTGAGACAAGTTTCAGAATTTTTTTCCTGTATGAAAACAGCATTGACAGCTTTGTTCTTATAAGAACCATTAGGAATCCAGTTTGTGATTTTATTGAATAAAAAGTGTGAGAAAGAATATACCTTTTTACTCCATCTCCACATAGAGATATACACACACACACACAAACACAACACACGCTGGCAAATGTATGTTTTCTTTCTGTTAATTGCTGTTTTATAACTTTTAAAGCACTATAAATACTGTTGGAACCATTCTCTGATACCAAACCTAGTTGCTGGTTAATCTGATCAGTCCCCGGAAACGCGAGAGCATTGTTGTTTGCAAATAATAGTATAACTAATATAAAGAAAACAAGCATGTTCTGGTGGCCTAGCTGCACCCGTCTGATCCGGTGTTTTTTTTCTATTAAAGGGTCAACCCTACAACCGAGGACATTGCTTATTGTAGTCAGTCCATAGCCCTCCCTTCATTTGGTATTTTATAAAAGGTGGTTGGTGTCTTTTCATATTCAAAAATGGAAGGCGCCACTTTAAAGAAATTATCCTAGGTTCTAGTAAATCTTTTTGTTTTGTAAAGCAAAACGAGAATTAATTTGCAGTAAAAAGATCGAGTCAATGAAGAAAGCTCCCCCCTCATCAAGCCTACAAAACAGTGGGTAACTTCCAATCATCTTTTGATAATACAGTCTCGCTCAGTATAGAGTTGTATATTCACAGAACAAGAGATGAAACCTCGACTTTTCTATTAGGTTATTCATTTGCTTAGATGCAATCTTTCTAACGACTAAAATCTGGGATCCATTAGTCGAATATGTTCCGCAGGTAGAAAAATTATCACCAAGTATATCCTAATTTTTCAGGCTTAGTGAAGTTCAAAAACAGACTGAAACATTGTGAAGAGTAGTTTCTTGTATCAGATTTACACACCACCTTGTACCTCAACAACTAACTCATCTAAATCTTAATCACAAACTAATTGGGGTCCATTTGATAGAATCCACGGCACGCTTGTGTGAGGTGGTCATCGTCCGGATCGTTTGTAGCAAAGTTATACGGTGGAAAACGCTCAACACCTCAACCTACGAGAACCTTGGTACAATCGATAGTGTAAGAAAATATGCGTTGAATGAATGCCAACGACACATTAACCCAATACTTATATGTATGCAAGAATCTTGGTACAATCGACTATTGATGCGGTATAAGACACAACATAAAACTATGAATTGTTGTATGATAAGTCAAAATTAAATCTCAAAGAAAAACTAAGAATAGCTTAGAAATTCTTCAAAGAACCAAAAGAAGAGAATAATCTCAGAAGTATTGTATTGAATAATAATAATGTTATGAATTTCATCATCCTTGCTCCTTATTTATACTAGAAAAAAAAAAACCTTAATTACATAAGGAATTAAGAAATCAATTTGGAATGAAAATCCTTGCTAAAAAGTATCCTAATTACATTAGAATTGGAAAATATAGCTAAATTCGTAAAATCCCGTGCAAAGATACGCACTTAAAAGAAATTTGGAACGCGAATAAGAAAGTATACATTATGTTTTTGGACGAATTTTGTCTTCCTTCTTTGTTTTGAAATCCCGAACTTGATTCTTAGCTTGAACTAATTACTCGCACCAAGTTAATGAACTTTGAATCAACTTCCATAGCACTCGTCTTCGGTTCATTCTTCGTCCAAACTTCTTGAATTAAACCATTAAGTCCTTCTTTGAACCGTTTAGCTCATGACCTCGTAATTGGACCAACCGGAACTTGAATCGGATCTGCCGAAGTTTGACCTCCGTGATTCCCATCCATATCCAAGCTAGGCATGCCCTCATCATTCCTCTCCTCTTGAAAATGATTTGTCCTCAAATCATTACCTACATTAAACGGACTTAAATCAATAATGTTAAATGTAGCACTAACGTTATACTCATCAAGTAAATTCAATTTGTAAGCATTGTTATTGATACGCTCAAGGACTTGGAAAGGACCATCTCCCCTTGGAAGCAATTTCGAACGCCTTAGAGCTGGAAATCTCTCTTTCGTATATGTAACCACACCCAATCTCCCGACTCAAAGATCACTTGATGTCATCCCTTATTAGATTGTTTGATGTACTGTTTCGTCCTCCTTTCGATGTTGAGTCTAGCTTTCTCATGTATCTACCTAATAAAATCAGCCTTTTTTCTTTCCATCCATGTTAGTATATTCAGACACAAGTAATGGTGATAAGTTCAACAGTGACAAAGGATTAAAACCATACACAATTTTAAGGAGAAAAGTTAGTAGCAGAATGAATAGATCGGTTATAAGCAAACTCAACATGAGGTAAACAATCTTCCCAGAATTTGATATTCTTTTTAATGATAGCCTTTAACAAAGAAGACCGTTTTATTTACTATCTCCGTTTGACCATCAGTTTGTGGATAATAAGTAATTGAGAATAACAATTTAGTACCCAATTTGTAGCACAAAGTCTTTCAAAAGTAACTTAAGAACTTGGTATCTCTATTAGAAAAAATTATTTTTAGGCATGTCATGCAATCTAACAATTTCTCTAAAGAATAAATCAGCAACATGGGATGCATTATCAGTTTTGTGACATGGAATAAAATGTGTCATTTTTGAAAACCTATCCACAACCACAAATATCGAATCATGACCACATTTAGATCTAGGTAATCCCAACACAAAATCCATAGAGATATCAATCCAAGGTTCACTAGGTAAGTAGGTATAGGCAATGGTGTATACAATCCATTATTTATCTTGACGACAAGTAATGCACATATCACATATTCGTTCTACATCCCGTTTCATGTGTCATGTGTGGCCAATAGAAATGTTCTCGCAACATTGCTAATGTTTTATCCACACCAAAATGACCCATTAAACCATCCCCATGTGATTCTCTAACTAACAACTCACGCAAAGAACACACAAGTATGCACAATTTATTTTCTCGAAATAAAAATTCATCATGATTAAAGTACTTACCAGACATTCTTTTCACAAGATTTAAACTCCTCACGAAAATCATGGTCTAAAGCATCTAATTCTTTAGTTTGTTCAAAACCAACTAATCTCGTATCAAGAGTTAATAACAACAAATACCTCCGCGAAAGAGCATTTGCGACGACGTTTTCCTTTTCCTTACCTTGCTTGTATCGAATGGCATGTGAAAATGTCTCGATAAACTCCATTCATCGTGCATGTCTCTTGTTCAACTTCTGCTGACCTTTCAAGTACATCAATGATTCATGATCGGTGTGAATCACGAACTCCTTAGGCCATAGGTAGTGCTACCATGTTTCCAATGCTCGTATCAATGTGTACATCTCCTTGTCATAAGTAGGATAGTTTAAAGCTGTCACACTCAATTTTTCGTTGAAATACGCAACGAGTTTTCCTCCATGCATCAACATAGCTCCAATTCCCAAACTGCATTTTTTTAATTTTTTATTAAAAAAATTTGTGTTTTATGTACATTTATATTATTACATTTGTAAATTTTCCTCCATTTCCACATCATGAAAGCCACATGGGACTGATCTGTGCCACATCAAAAAATTTTTGCCACGTCAGCAGCTTACGTGGCAAATTCCGTCCAAAGTCAACATATTTAACGGAATATTAAACTTTTTGTTAGTAAATTAAAGTTCAGTGAGTTGACTGTAAAAAAAAAGTTCAGTGACCCATTTGTAAGTCGACCTATAGTACAGTGACCTAGGAAGCATTTAACCCCATATAACCCATATTTCGTTTTAAAAGCAATTTTCCATTCATCTCCTTCTTTCATCCTAATTTGATGATACCCACTTTTTAAATCAATATTTGAAAACACACATGACCTATGCAATTAATCTAACATGTCATCTAAGTGAGGAATATGATGTTGATACTTTACCGTAATGTTACATTCTCCATTTCCCATCCTTCTTAGGTACCAAAATCATCGGAACTTTATACGGACTCATGATTTCCCTCACGAACCCTTTAGTTCATTAACTTGCTTTTGCAACTCCTTCGTTTCCTCGGGATTGCTACAATAAACGGGTCGGTTAGGAATGGTAGCACCGGGTACGAAGTCAATTTGATGTTCTATTCCCCGAAATGGTAGTAAACTTTGTGGAAGCTCCTTGGGAAATATCGGCATAATTCTGCAAAAGAGATGCAACAACACTAGCATAGTTGTCACGACGTCAAGGCGGGACGCTGCAGTAGTTGACTGCCAAGATACCTATGCGATAAGGAGTCTGACATGGCGTCTGTATGGCGACAAGTTGTTAACAATGTAATTTATACATTATTTATTTTTTTTCAAAAGTATATTGCACAATAAAATTTTATATACACTAAAACTCAAAACATATTAACTAACACTATGAAAAAGTCTCTACTATCTACTCTGTTTTTAGTCATAGCTCAAACAAAGTCATCAACTATGAAGTCATTTCCATCTCAAGCATTATTCTCATTTAAAGGAGTAGGGTCATGGTTTAGGTTAAGTTCATAGATTGAGTTACTTGGGTAATTGGAAAAGTCATGAGTTATGATCAGTCATGGTAAAAAATAACTTAATCACTTAACTTGGGTCCAGTACCAATGCGTGAGCTTTGGTGGCTCAGCGGCCAAGGCATTGCCTTGCCCTTCTCCAACGCCAGGACGCCTAATCGTCGCCTAGGCGATACGATGACAACTATAAACACTAGGCAAAAAGAGTTAATCTGGTTAGTATTTAAAAACACCTCCTTATACGTAAAACACCTCCTTATACGGAAGTATAATCATCGACAGTTTAGAAATCAAAGTCATCCTCACATCACTCTTTTTTGCAAAGATATTTGTTTTTCTCTCATTATCTTTCTTTTTTCCCTCTTTTTCTTTCTCTAATTTTTCCACTCATTATTTTTTTCCTTTTTATTTTTCTTTTGGCTAAATGACACTTCTGTCCCTCCAAGTTGCCACCTACTTTCAAAGTCGTCCCTAAAGTTCAATTTTTGTCAATTATGTTCTTAAAGTGGCATTTTGTTGGCATTTCTGTTCCTTCAGCCCAATTTGACCTCAACCCGACCCATTTTGACCAAACCCGACCCAATTTGACCCAACCAATTTTTTAATAATTTAAAATCTAATAATAAAATAATTATTTTTAATATTTAAAAATAAAATATTAATTTTTGTAAAAAAAATAAATAATAATTATATTTAATTTTTTTAATTTTTTAAATATTTTAAAAGAAAATATTATTTTAAAAATAATAATTATATTTAATATTTTAAACTAATATATTTTTTAAATAATCTCAAAATAATATTTATATTTACTATTTTAAAATAATATTTATTTTTATATTAAAATAAATTATTATTTTTAAAAAGTTATAAAGATAATTATTATTCTAAGGAAAAATATTAGAAACTTTTTTTTTTCAAAACCGAGTAAAGTTTCATAAAATATATATTAAATCTTAATTTTTAGAAATTTTTTTACAAATAATTAAGATTGAATCCTCAAGTTCTTAATTATTTCTAAAAAAATCTAATTTTTTCATGAAAATAATAATAATTTAAAAAATTATTTATTTAAAAATATTAAATCAGCTTTTTTATTTTATTTTTTTTGTTTTTTGTTTTTTGTATTTTAATTTCTATTTTTAGTTTTTGTTTTAAAATTCTAATATTAAAAATACATATAATAATGGTAAAGATATTAACTTTTTTTTGAAAATAAATTTTTACATAAAATGAAAAAAATCTACTTTATTTTTAAAAAATAAAGTTTTATTTTCTTATGTAATTTTTTTTGAATCTATATTTTATGAAACTCTACTTATTTTTGAAAAAATAAAAGTTTAGAATATTTTTTCCTTGTAATAATAATTATCTTTATAACCTTTAAAAAGACTAAAGACAATTCAGACCCCAAACTTTATATCATCGTTGATTTTTGCACTTTAAACCTAAAAAAGGTTTTCAAGACACCCCAAACTTTAATTGCACTTAACAAAAAATACACTTTCTTCACTTAACCGGTCAAAAGTGACCGGCTAAGGCACACATGTGGATCTGAAGGGGTATTTAAGTCTTTTCTATATCTTCTTCATCAGCTAATTCCTCTCATGTTTCTTCACCAAACCAATTTTCCCTGTTTCTTCTGTTTAAGTCAATTGCTCTCAATCCCCAATTTTCCCCATAAAAAACCCACTGTACCAAACCAATTTCAGCCACAATCATCCCACCCAATAACATTTTGGTGAACGAGGTTTGGAAAATGCTAGATCGATAATCCCCTGCAGCAAAAATAATGGTGAGATAAGATGCATTGTAGTCCTTTCCCGTCTCTGTGTCAAAGAAAGGGGGGTCCGGGGTGGATGAGGTGTTTTACTTCATACCAATTTGTGAAATAACAGAAACAAAGATACAGAGCACAGAATTGAAAGAACTTACTTGAAGACGATTTAGTACATAAGTGTATTTCCCCCACAGCTCAGGCCTGCTTTCCATAAGAGAAAGCTCAAGAACCCGGTGAATGCACCACACCCCAAAACTGATTATCAGATCCACTCTCCAAATACAGCCTTCCCCGCAATGAGGAACTGAAGTGACCATCTCCTCATTTTTTTGCATAAAGCCCATCTTCCTGTCAACAGAAAAATTAGAATCACCCATGTGACCCATCAGACTCATCTCCCTAGTTTTAACCCCATAGAAGAATCTCTTCCTTTCAGCCACACGATCTATGAGGTCCTCATTTGCCCCATCATTTTGTCTAAACAACCAATCAGACCCTTCCAGCTTCAAGAGGTTCTGAATACAAATTTTGCCGCAGATGAAGCGCTTAAGTAAGACTTGGATAAAGCGTTTGGATGCAAGGACGATTCGTACATTGTGCGACCGGTAGATGGTCTATAGACCGTGGGACTGTCCCATGGAGCACCTCTATCAGACAGTAATGAATTCCGGTGAGGAAGAGAAAGTCCAGAGATATCTGGCAAACTATGATATTTCTTTGTATTGATTGTGCTTCCCACATTCTCAGCAGGTCCAGTGGAGGAAATATTATAAAGTGGTCTTTCAGCTTGCAGTGCACTATATCTAGATACAACAAGACTTGGAAAACCAGGTGGTGTTTTGGCACTTAATCCGTTTCGAGGCTTTTGCGCATAGGCAGTAGTGAATTGATCTCTGTAGTTTGATAAGACAAAGGGATGGGGATTTTGGGCCTATTGACTCCATTTGACCTGTCAAAAAACCAGAACTTCTTTCTTTGGCAATGCGATTGAGATATGCAATCTGCAACTTAAATCAATTCATACATTACTTCAAACTTTTCCGTTGTGTTGATAATAATTAAGAAATTCTAGATAATTACGCAAGTTAATTTATAAAGAACGAAAAATTCAACAGAAGGAAATACTTTTATGGCGAGAAGTCCAAGCGTAAAAGCGCTTCCTTTCTCAACCTCGTGCTCGTATGGCTTCGGACCACTATCATCTTGTGGCGGTGACGCCTGAAGATGCCTCACCAAAGCAGCAACCACGCCCGAGTCAACAATCATGCTCACATGATCCTCTGCAACACATAAAAATAAATCAAGAACCCTAAACCGCCGAGAAACCACAAAAATCAACATGCCTGTCAAAAAAACAATATGAATTACAATCACGATAGAAATTATTCCAGTAAAGCATAATTAAACTGTTAAAGCTATCGGTTTTGGCGAATTCTAATATGATGTGGATTGCTCGCTTGGCTGCAACTCGATCTGCTTCGATCGATGAGAAAGTGGAGTCGAGGATTTCAACTTGGGCACGAACTTCGCGAATGAGATCTTGGTGAGATGAGAAAGAAAATACGCTGCGATCTTCTTCAAAATCTTCCTCCAGCGACACTGGGGCGGGGACATCCACTGCAGGGTAGAGCTGGAAGGACTAGTGGAGAAGAAAATGAGGAATTGGGAGTGGTTAGAGAGAAACTATAAGCAATTGTCCCTTGACGGAGTCAACAACGGAGGAGAGAGAAAAGGGGAGAGGGGTTTTGGTGGAGGGATCAAGAACGGCGAAAATGGAGAGAGATCGAGTGTTGAGGGTGAAGGGTCGGAGTGAGGGGAGGAGAGATACAGGAGGGCGGAGGAAAGGATGGTGGAGGTGGAGAAGTCGAAGTAGAGAAAGGGAGACGTGGGTGGTGTATGGGTGCGTTGACTCTGTGTAGGGTGGTGTATGGGTGAATTGTGTGAAATAAATGTAAATTATCAAGTTTACCCCTCTGTAATAAACATTACAGCCTTAGCCGGTCACTTTTGACCGGTTAAGTGAAGAAAGTGTGTTTTTTGTTAAGTGTAATTGAAGTTTGGGGTGTACTTAGACACCTTTTTCAGTTTAGGGTGCAAAAATCAACACTGGTATAAAGTTTAGGGTGCAAATTGTCTTTTAGTCTTTTAAAAATAATATTTTATTTTAAATATAAAAAGTAAATATTATTTTAAAATATTAAATATAATTATTATTTTCAAATTATTTTTAAAAATATTTTATTTTAAAATAGACTAAAACAATGTGCACCCTAAACTTTACACTCTTGTTGACTTTTACACTTCAAATCGAAAAAGGTGTCTAAGTTCACCCCAAACTTAATTAAACGTAACAGAAAACATACTTTTTTTACTTAACCAATCAAAAGTGATCGGCTAAGGCTGTAATGTGAATATGAAGGGATATTTAAGTCTTTTCCTTTTTATCTTCTTCAACATTGACATTTCTTTTCATTCTCTCTCCTCTATAACCAACTTTCTCTCTGTTCTCTATTTCTCTCTCCTCCGCCCTCACTCTCTCCTCCCCTCCTCCGCCTTCCTCTCTCTCCTCCGCCCTCCTCTCTCTCTCCTCCCCTGAGAAGGATGATGAGTATGCAAACCTAGTATAAAACTTGAATGAAGGGTATGTATATCCTTGGGCAAACTTTTCAAAAGCTTCAACTTTGATTTCCCAGCTGTTACAAAAAAAGTAATTCACAAAGAATGGAGAGATTTAACAATTCATGGATATGTCTATTCATCAGGTCTGAAAGTAAATGTAACGACCCCAAAATTCATACACTTTAATTCTCAACTTTGGTCGTTAATAACACATTTACCTTCTGATTTTACTTCATTATTCGATGTTAAACTTTATAAAATGCGGAATAATTTAAACTTTTATTTCCCTGAATCAAAACCTTTATCAACTACATGTCTTTGAATCAATCTTATTTTATGATTCGCTTTATCACTGTTATCATATAAAATTTTACATTTCAATCCGATAACCTTTACATATCAGATAACTCTAACGCTAGCTTTACAACTCAGTATAAAACTATACATCATAAAACATTTAATACATCTCATGAGTCTTAATCCTAGTTTAAGGAAATAGCAACTTTAGCTAAAATATAAATCTTCGTATATTATTTCTGAACCACTTCATTCAAGTAGCACATAATGACATCTTCAATCTTTAACCTGCAAAAATGGTTATTTGCAAGGTTGAGCTCGACAACCCATCAAAATCTAACAGTTTTCATGCATCACGTAGCATATAATAACATGTATCAACATATATCTCATAAACATTGTACTAACATAACATACATGTTACAGTTCATATAACAAATATAAAGATTGAGTTCCCTACTCAATCAGCATGCTTTATTCAATCAACGTAGTCATAGATTGACTTTAATGTTTCATACTTTCAACATATATATAACACATCATGTTATTTGCAATAAAGATTTAAAACAATTAATCACCAAGTTCACATAACAAATAGGAACTGAAAGACTTGCCTGGCTCGTAGATTACCAATTACCAAAAACAGCTTAGATGCTTTGCGTACATCCTACAACAGTTCAAAGGTTCATATTCACATGCATTAATTACACATATAATGAAACCACAATGGCTCTTAGTCTTAATCTTTTTATAACTTGCGTCTCTTAGCGACTTAACACATATCTTCGGGTGTTTACTCCTCTTCGTATGACACTTATCATTACATAATCCCATCTTGTGTTTCTTTATTCTTCTTTCGAAACCGACACTTAACATTCATTAAAGTCGTCATAGATTCCATTACCACATATTAGATGTATTACACTTGCTAAAAACTACTAGGTTATATAACCTCTCTCGTTACGCTTCCCTTACAATTGACAGTTAAGTCTTCTTACGCGTATTTACATCCTTTTAAACATATATTAGATTGACTAATCAAGTTAACATTCAAATCGTTCTTTCAACTTATATCTCACTATAAACCAACATAAACCTTATCATTTATTTCTTACTTTGGAAACATCACATTTAGTTCCATTGCACAACTTAATTAAGCAATCACTTAAAATCTTTACACTTTGCATTACAACACCTTATACAATCATATTGTAGTTTCTATTATGTTTTAACATCATTAACATGCTTGTTGAACTAAATTAAGTCCATTAATCATGTCCTACAAATAAAGGACACTTCACTGTCTTCAGATCGAGGTGGGCAATTGCAATTGCCACCATACATAAGCTCTGGACCCACAAGTAATGCCTGCTGCTTTTTAGCCTTGGCACTAGCAAATATAGAATTCTTACCTGGTGCTCGATCACAGAAAACCCAAGGCATGCAGACAGAAATCGCAGACAAAGACCGCCTCCGCACTACCACCCAACTCACTCCAATTCTCACGAATTTGACACTTTAAAACCACTTGTAGACAACACATAACAAATTATAAACCCTTTTACAACAAAATTACCAATTATTCTAGGAAATTATCCACCCAATTTCTTCCCTTTCCCCAAAACTTAAGAATACCAACCATAATTTTCATGGATTCTCTTACTACAATCATGTATAAATATCAACCATATATAATGATTATCAGTTTATAATCCATAAATACAAATATGTATATATATATATATATATATATATATATATATATATATATATATATCAATCCAACATGAATTAGCAATAAAATTTCAAAAACAAGGGTATACACTAGAATAAATTATACCTTGTTCCTTTGATTATTTGCTAGCAACAAGATGATGATTAGGTTTAGAAACTTCCCTCCTTCGCCTTGAAAATCACAGAGAACTCTCTCTTGCTTCCAAGCTCTCTTTTCTAAACTCTGCTCTAAGGCTATAGAAGAATACATGAAATAAAAATAAGCCAACTGATAATTGTGAATATCAGTTAGCAAAACCAATAGGCGAAAGTTACAGTAAGCCAAAGGCCACAAGGCCTTGTTTGGCTACCACCTATCCCCCAAACTAGATTATTTTATTAATCTTTATATTATATAGTTTCATGTCACACCATTAAATTAATTTAATTAACTCATACTTATAATTATAATAATTATAATTCCCATTGTAATATACTTAATAAATCTTTACATATCTAATTTAATTAATAAATTAGATCAAAACAACATTTTATTTAATTTAATTATTTTCTTAAATATTAAGCAATTGATTTAATTTAATTATTTCCTTAAATTAAATCCTTCAAATAAAATTAACATTATTCAATTTAATTTATATTAATCAATTTAGTTACTAAATTAATTCACCACAATTTTATCAACCATATATTTATCTCAATAAATAAATAAATTAAAATATTTATTTAATTCAATAAATATTTAAAATTAATTACAAAATTCATTTAATTTCTTCAATAGTTAACTTAACTATTAAACCTCACTTTCTTAATATATGAATATATATTTCTCTTCACACTAGATCATATATTTCAACATATATAACACGTATATATACATACTCAAACTCAAAACATCTCATAATAAGAATTTTAATTATTAAATTTTTATTTTAATAATTTATAAAAATTCGGGTTGTCACAGTAAATGTCCGAAGACAAACATATGCAAGGGGCTCACTACAGTAAGACAAAACAAAAATTGGGTCTTACTCATGCTAGTCTTCTGGATGCAATGAGTAAGAAATTTTATAAGAGTACTTGCTACCACCCTCGAGACAACCAAGCACAATGGAAGACACTGGTCTTGCAACCTTTTATGTATCCTTGCAACATTAACAGCTTTAAGCAAACATAAATTTGCA
Organism: Panax ginseng; assembly: GCA_020205605.1. Classification (NCBI taxonomy): domain Eukaryota; kingdom Viridiplantae; phylum Streptophyta; class Magnoliopsida; order Apiales; family Araliaceae; genus Panax; species Panax ginseng. Next base: position 56,145,214 of record CM035140.1, read on the forward strand.
ACATATAGTTCACATTGTGAGGCAATTTCAACTACATGAAAATAAATTCTTTCAAAAAGGGAAACATCGATTTCTTTCTCTTCTATTCCCCAAAAACCAAATTGTCTTTGCTTTGTATATGGATTTTGCAGATAAGATGATAGCAAATCAAAAGCACGACCATCAATACATAATCCAACACAGAGAGCAGACTTTGTAGAAGACTCCCAAACTGCAGAGTCATTCCAATCAATTCTAGAGAACATCCAATGTACTAATTCAAGCAATTCAAAGGGGGATATGAAGTGAATCAAAGTGTGAAAAGCAAACAATGTTGGGTTAAGAGGCACTAAATCTTTAGTTTTTATGCATTGATCAAACCTATCCTTTAGTATCACCATGGCACAATATGTGTCTCAAGTCACTCTGGAATATGATTCGAGCCACGCTCAAAGCTATGTCCGGTCTCATGTTGAACAAGGTCCTGCGGAACTCTTGGACTGCCACCGAGTCCATATCACCGCCCACAGCCAATGGTGCAAATCCAGAGCACCATGCTTTGAAATTTGATTGCATTGCTTCGAATAGTTGATCTAGGTCTTCTTGCTCGAATCCACCGAAAATAATACACATCATTCAGGTATCTATAGGAAAATATAACTTTTTCTTTAATTCCAATGATTAATGAACAATAATTATAAACAAGCACATAAATATTTGTCCATTCCCTTTCTTTTTCTCTGAAAAAAAATCTCACAAACACATTGTTAACGAACCTGGGAGAACCAGAGACTATGACCAATTTGGTAAAGAGATCAGGACGACATATGGAAGCAATTGCACCAATCATTGCAGAAACAGAAGCTGCAGAACAATTTGCTAAGTATCCCGAGCTTTCACCTAAGAAGTTTGAGGTGGAAGGGTATCGCGAGCTCGAACACCTCTTTTAGCTCCTGCACACCGCCGTCGTCGTTCGGATCCCCCTCTCCGCCCTTGCAGAATCCGGCGAAATCCTCGAGATTGATGAATCCATTGCGGTCGGTGTCAATTTTGACCATCATGTGGCTGACTTCCTCCAGCTAGGTATTGGACCCAAGCGCCTATATCACGTCGGTGAGCTCGACGACAGAGATCTTGCTGTCGCCGTTGGCATCGAACCGGTTGAAGACGCGCTTCACTTCGTCCGTGTCTTGGAGGTACATCGACTGAGTGGTGGCGGGGGCGGCAACATTAGGGTTTGAGTTAGCGATGGCGGCCATTTTCGGTTTATGAGAGGACAGAAATAGAGAATAGAGAGAAAATTGGTTATGGAGGAGAGAGAAGGGAAAGAAATGTTCATGTTGAAGAAGATAAAAAGGAAAAGACTTAAATGCCCTTTCAGATCTAAATTACATCCTTAGCCGGTCACTTTTGACCGGTTAAGTAAAAAAAGTATGCATTTTGTTACGTTTAATTAAGTTTGGGGTGTACTTAGACACTTTTTTCGGTTTGGGGTGCAAAAGTCAACAAGGGTGTAAAGTTTGGGGTGCACATTGTCTTTTAGTCTTTAAAATATTAAGTATAATTATTATTTTAAAAATAATATTTTCTTTTAAAATATTAACAATAATATTTTTTAAAATATTTTATTTTAAAATATTAAATATAATTATTATTTAATTTTTTTTTAAATACTAATACTTTATTTTTAAATATTAAAATAACTATTTTATTTTAAAATATTAAAATAATTATTATTTTAAAATATTAAATATATATTTTTTAAATGTTAAATATAATTATTATTTTAAAAATAATTTAAATTTTAAAATATTAAAATTTTGGGTTGGGTCAAACCGGGTGGAGTTGATGTCAAATTGGGCTGAAGGAACGGAAACGCCAACAAAATGCTACTTAAAGGACCTAACTGACAAAATTGAACTTTAGGGACGACTTTGAAAGTTGATGGCAACTTGGAGGAACAAAAGTGTCATTTAGCTTTTTTCTTTTGTTCACTCTCTTTTGTAGATGATTTGTTTTTTTGTAAATGCAATTGATCTTAATGCACTTGCTTTGGTGTCATAGGACAAAGAGTAACTTTCTGTTGATTGTGCACAAATAAATACTCATTCGTAAAGCCATCATACTTCACGCGCCTCTCAAACTGTCTTGGCCTTCCAAGTAAGAAATGGTAGGCCTGCATTGGAACCACATTACACAATACTTCATCAACATATCTATCAATAGTAAATGGAACCAATACCTGCTTAGTCACTTTCACATCACCATTGTCGTTGCGTTATTGCAATCTATAAGGTTGAGGATGATTGGTTGTTGGCAGCCCTAGTTTTTCTACTATCGTAGTACTTGTCACATTAGTACAACTCCCACCATCAATCACCACACAACAAATCTTCTCATGAACAAGGCATCTAGTGTGAAAGAAGTTTTCTCGTTTCTCCATGCTTTCTTCCTTCACTTGCGTGCTAAGAGCTCTCTTAGTAACCAACACTGCACCATGTATATAGACTTCCCTCTCATCTTCCTCCTCCAATGGCGGCATAGAATCAGTGTCACTATCATCACCTTTGGTCTCCAACTCACCATTATCAAGCAAAATCATGGCTCGTTGATTCGAACATTGGCTTGAAATATGTCCACTACCTTGGCATTTAAAGCATCTAATATCACGATTACGACTAAAGGAAGTTTCATTTTTACCTTGATTTATGTTTCCAGTTTTGGCTCTACTTTAGGTTTGTTCCAGCTGGCTTCTCCTCTCGCTTCACAACATTGGGCTTCCAAGATGAACCCGAAGTGGAAATTTATCGTTGGCCATCTCTCCTCTTGAGCTACTTCTCAATTTTGATAGCCATGTGTACCATGTCTTCCAACTCCACATAATGTTGTCGCTCCACCAAATCCACAATCTCCCAATTTAAGCCTGTTGAAAATATGGCAATTATCACCTCGCGGTCCTCAACTATGTTTGCGCTATTCATCAGTGTCTCCATCTCCTTATAATAATCCTCTATACTCCGACTACCTTGCTTAAGATTTTGCAAACTCCGGAATTGGTCTTGATGGTAGTGGTTTGGCACGAACCGCTTCTTTATCATGGTTTTCATCTTCTCCCAAGTTTGAATTGGGGTCTCTCCACATCTCCTTCGGCTAGTCATCAATTGATCCCACCATGTGACGGCATAGACAAAAAATTTCATGTCTGCAAACTTGACTTTCTTAAGTTAAGCAAACACCCACTCTATCTTCTTCTCCCACTCCAAGTATGCCTTAAGATCACTCCTCCCTTGGAAAGCTGAAATGTTCATTTTAATGTTATCCAAGTTGAAAGTTCAATAATAATTTAGAAGGAGGTTGAATAGATTATCACTGTTTAAAAATTATCCTTGGTCTTTTTAAATTTTTAGTAGATTAATTTGCAGTGTCAGAAATTAATAAGCAAGTTAGTAAAATTCAATCATAGAATGCACAGAGATTTATCTGGTTCGCAACATACGGGTATATTGCTATGTCTAGTCTCAAGCTCCTCTCCAGGACTTGAGATCCTATTACTCCCAGTACTAAATACTCCTTCAATAGGCGGAGAAACTTTTACAAAATTTTATAGATAAACTTACAACTATCTACAACTATCTCGGACAACGAACTCCCAGCTCCTTCCTAAAGCTTAGTTGTACCTTCCTTTTAAGTTCAGAACTATTCTATGATCTAGTCTTGAAACAACAGTCTCTTCCTTACCTCACAAGCACACTAGAGACCCAACTCCCAGCTGCCTTTTCTAAGACTCTAATCTTGGTCAAAGAATTACTCGTCTTTCTCACAGGTACATAAAATAAACTAACTACCTTTTCCTTTTTACAATAAATAGTTTGACTTTTCTTCTAAAGTAAGTTGATAAAGTTTAGTACAGATTTATACAAGTTCAAGACTTTTATGTGATATGCTTCTATGTAAGCAAATATGTAAATTGATACACTTTTATAAAGATTTTCCTTTTCTTTAATAAATAACGTGTTTCTATGGTTTAAATAGATTAGAAAGTATTTTTCTTTATAAATAAAGAGTTTGTTTCTATGATTTAAACAGATATAAAGATGAGTTTGGATAATAGTTTAAATCACTTATACAATGCAACAAGTAATTTATGAATAAGTATGTTTGTGTGAAAGTTATCAAGTATAATAGATTAATCAATTAAATAATACTTGATATATCAAATAAATTCGTTTCACTCAAAGATATATATTTTTGTATATTTGATCTACGTTGTGGAAATTTGGACACTTCGGATTTCAAAGACCATTCAAATAATATTCTTTGTTAAGAAATATCTCTGAATATCGGTATCTAAGTACTGACTAAATTGTTCGTTTCACAATCTGATAATTATATAAATATTATGTAATATTTATATAATGTATCTATATCCATAAAAATCCACTTGGGATTTTAAAGACCGTTCGGAGAATTTTAGAGAAATTACTTCCAAATTATATCAGTATCTAAGTACTGACTTTTTACTTGATATTGATAGATGAAATATAGATATATATAGATGTGTATAACAATTTATATTTGAATATCTATATATATAAGTAAGTATGAGATAATATAAGCAATACTAAATTAATAACTTATCTCAAATATTGTGACCAATTTTTTTCTTCTTGGTAGATTAGAACTTTGTTTAGAAGAGAGAGTGAAAGCTTTATTTGACAGAATGTAGGCAAGGAGAGTAAGCTTTTATGATTTGTAAATTGGTGAATGAAAATGAATGAAAAACTTCATATTTTTAGAATTTTGGAGTTTAGGAAGGTAATTTGGTAAACTGATTTTGAAATTAATGGTCCGGATTGCATGATGGGAATTTGAAGGGTTCGGATTCATTTGAGACACATGGATTGGCTAAAGAAGTAAGCTGAAGATAGCTTCTAGTTTTGACAAACCAATCACATGCCCACTATCACACACAAAGGCTTAACCTTTATTAATCTGCAGAGGCACACGCGACTTTTTAGCCAACACGCGCACATGCACATTTGATTCACTTGCACACACAACACATGCACATATTTAGTGCACGACACACTCACATATATTATATATATACGAATATATATTTAAATATGTTTAGAATTTTTCTTTTTGCCCATAGAGATTTTGTAAAATCATTTTGAAAAAAGAAATAGGAATCTCCTTGCCTTGGGAAATTTTATTTTATGAATCAATTGATATTAGATTTATCAAGGTTAATAAAATAAATTCAATAGGAGTTAGAAAAATATTTTGGTCAAGATAAATAAGATAATTAAAATCATTTTAATATTTTAATTCTATGGAGAGGATTCTACCCATTTGATCTATTTACCTAATTTGTTATCATCAAAATAAAACTATAAGATTTGGAGACCTATCAATCTCCCCATTTTATATGATGACAATAAGTAAAAATATTTTTGTTTTAGAACTCCCCCTTAATTCATGCAGCTCCCCCTCGGATCATGAATCGGTTTTTAAAAGCAATTTCAATTTTTTGAAAAAACTATCAGACAGTAAGATATAGTAATTTATATCCATCACATTCATTACTGCCCATCTCATCAGCAGTTATAGCAGTTTATATATACATGCCAATTTGATATTTTTCTTCTCCCCCTTTGTCATTAACAAAAATAGGAGGGGTAACAGAACACCGTTTCCAAATACCTGTAGCAACAGTTAGTTAAAACATAAAGTACACTTCTTGCAGAGTCGGAATAAGAAGCAAGCAAAATAGATAAAGCATGAGGGATAGTGGTTAGGTTAGTATATAGGTACATTCATCCCAAATAATTAGTAAATATATAGATACAATCCTGCCGAATAGTTATATTTCATCCAAAGAGACAGAGGAGAAATGTAAACCCAGAGTTGGAAGAGGTATATCTGGAGGGGTTTGATCAACCTGTGTTGAGCTTGTTGTAGCTGTGAAGTGGTAAGGAGGAATGGAGACCTTTTGATGTTCCATCAACACACTCAACATATCTTGAAGACGATGCACATATAATTGTAAAGCCTCTAATTGATCCATTATATCACTTTAATTTTTCAAAAAAGTTTATTCATACTATTCAAAGCATCAATTTGTGACAACAAATTTAGATGAGACTCAATATGGTTAGTGTCATTTGGTTTAAAGATGATTAAGGGTTTGAGAGGAAGATTCAAGTGTGAGACAATATTGCTATTATGTAGTTGAGCCTTATGATTATGAACTTGAATACCAAAATGTTTGAAAATTCGAGTTAACAGAAGACCATAACCCAAACATTTGTTATGATAACAGAACTCAAAAGAGGATAGAAGAAAGTATGGAAGGTTGTATGGCATACATTCAGTTAAAACACATTTCATGAGCTCTATATCAAAGGGATGCAGGAATTTGTCATTTTTGACAGGCATAAAATTGTGGCGAATAATTTTTCCCAAAATGTAACAGTCATCAGTGAAAAAATCAAGACCAACTTTGCAGGGATAGTCAAATAAGTTTGTAGGTACAAGTTGATTAATAGTAACAGCTAAATTGTGTTTAAAAGTGAGACAGTCACTGGTGGATATCCCTATAGGATGTGTATTCATTGATTTTTTGGAAAATCTAACATGCAATTTCTGAGATGCAAGGCATGTAGAATGAGCAGTTCATCAATGACATAATCCTGATCTTATATGCAAGTGTTAATGCAAGTTAAGAGACCAGTTGAATCTCGAATAAAAGTCATATGGGCATAAAACTCAGCAATCAGACTCGAAAAGATTTGTCTATCTAAAAAAGTAATTAGACACTCCCATCCTATATTGGTTATTTTTTCTAGTAAGTGAGGAAAGCTATTGAAAGAGGTACCTACCCCAGGATTGAGATTATGTCTTATGATTATATTTAGCTTTAGCAGTAAGAGTGAGCAACATAGGTGAATAGACATGAGGATAAGATTCATTATGTAATGCACGTTTCTTTCTTTTGGAAGAATAGACTGGATTCATTTTGAAAGTACAATGTATGCAGAAGGACAGAAGGTACAGAAATACAAAGAATGCAGATAAATAAAGCTAGGCATGTATGCATGCAATTTATACAATGTCCTTTTATAGATAAAAGATATAAATAACACTATCAGTTCAAGCAATGACTCATAAGTATATGATATGAATTGCTTGTCAAAATACACATATTTCAAATAGTCATGGAGTAAATGCTCATAGGGATAAGTAAGAGTAAGTCATACTTGTTACTGCAGTAGGTTTTGTTAGTTCCCAGAGGCACAATAGTTATCTAGAAGGGGGGGGGGTTGAATAGATAATTTAAAAATTCTTTTACAAAATACTTGTTAGTTTTGATAATGATTTAATTACAGCGGAATTGAGATTTGTTTGTTTTCTCTTTAAGATATAACGAGTTACTAGGAGTTAAGCAGTTATAGCAGTTATGACAAGAATATAAGAGACACAGTGGTTTTAAGTGGTTCAGAGCACTCAAAGCTCCTAGTCCACTCTTCTACTCCTCGAGTACGAAATTCACTAAGGATATCTTTACAATATTTGAATCTCATATATTCCTTCAAGACCAACAGTCTTGGAACTTCTTAGTTCACTTTTGAACTCTTCAAGTCCAGCAGACTTGGTACTTCTCAGTTCACTTAGAACTCTTCAAGTCCTTCTGACTCAGTGTTCTAAAAGTCGCTAGTCGGTCCCAGGTCGGTTAGTTACCGACTAGAGACTAGGGGATTAGTCAGGGATTAATAGGCTAGTCGGATTTTCAATTATTTTTAAAAAATATATATTATCCTTCCTCCTTCATAAGTTATGAATAAGTAGAATAACATAAATAACACAAATCATCAAATAAAAACATGGAAACTAAATAAAACCAAATAGTTTGACACTCTAAGTTCAAAACCAATTAACCAAATGAAACTAAGTAGCACAAAATCAATAGTCAATCACTCCTTTTCTCCATATCACTCCAAGACTTGCTCTCCATCGGACTCAAACTCATAATCCTCATCTTCCTCTTCATTGTCATCATCTTCCGACATAAACTCGTCTTCATCTAGTTCTCGCACATTTATACCACTTCTTCTAGGTAGAAGGACCTCATCCACTCCCATTTTTTTTCGATTTTTCCCGATTTTTCCCGATTTTTCCCGACTTGTTCCGATTTTCGCCGACTTGTTTCGATTTTTTGACTTACTCCGACTGGGCGACTTTTCCGACTAGAGCCCGACTAAGTCGGCCAGCGACTAAATCAAAGGACTAGGCCCTAGTCGAATCGTTGAGGCTCCGATCCCGACTTAGTCGCCGACTAGTCGGCCGACTTTTAGAACACTGTTTTGACTTGGAACTTCTTACTTCACTTGATAATAGTTAAGTTCTTGAATGGTGCTACTCAGTTGCCGTTAAGCTTGTGTTCGAAAGAATTGAGTAGCTGAGCAAGCTTTCTTTCTCAGATCGTAGAGTTGAGCGTTGAGTGTTCTTCAGTGTTTTTGTTAAGTGCTTGCTTAATCTTTTCATCTGCTTATCTTTTGCATATATGATGTCTTTGAAATGTATCCGTTTGAAGACATTCGTTGAAGCATTAAATGCTTTTGACATTTGTGAGTTCTGATGGAGACTTCAGATAACCGATTAGCGATCGCCCACCGACACAAAGCAGACTTATCTCACCTAACACCTGAAAAGGTGTTTTCTGCTAACCCATAGTACTTTTCTTAGCTTCTTCAATACGTCTCTTTGTTATATACTAAGGATGACTGTTGTGTCATTGGGATTCCCGATAGTCTCAGCGTCTATAATGCATTCCTCATTTGATGACTTTTATCCTTAAACAAATGGGCAAGGCTCGATGCTTCTGATACAGACAGATGATTCTCTACGATCATGATCGTGGTGTCTTGCCACCTCGGGGCTTGATCTAGTACTGATGAATGAGAACACTACGATTTCTCTTAAGTACTGGTACACTACGATCTTCACTTGCTTAACTTGCAGAATCTACGATTCCGAGAGCACTCTACGATTCTTGAGTTTGACTCGGCAGACGTTTGGACCACTCTACGATTCTTGATGCTCTACGATCTTGCCTTGGCTTCTGCAATCTTTTGATCAACTCGATAGACTATGATTCTGTTGAAGCCTATCTATTACATCTTAAGATATAGATCAACCTAACAACTTTGATCTTTTCATCTATACATTCATTTACAAAATGATAAACATTAAAAGCTCAGATCAACCTAACAAGTTTGATCTACTACTAAGTCATTGTACATGTATTCCTTGAAGGACTTTACATATAATCATGAATATTTACTTTCAACAACAAATTTAAATATGCAATCTCCCAACAATCTCCCCCTATTTGATGTTGACATAAACAAGGAGATTTGTGTCATGATTATCAATTTCTAGATGCAGTTGCTAGAAAGTAAATATGACTTAGTGTTTCAGTGAGCAACTGAAATCTCTAGAGAATAAGCATGAATTTATTGATGTTTGTAAAGACATATATTACAATTAAGCTTAGTTACATCAATAAGGATTGACATATTCTGCAACTCTCCTTCTCCTACTGGCTTTGTTTCTCCATGCTATATCTTCCAGCTCGCTTTGACTTAGCCGTTCTCAATTCTCGTGTCTGTAAGATCTCCAATTGGCAAGTTTAGGCCTGTAGTGGTTACACCTTGTGAGCTGGGAGATGGCATTTGACTTCTGAGCGGTTGTGCCATGATAATTTGTTATTGTTCAGGTCGTGGAGTCTGATGGCGAGGCTGTCTTGCGGGAGGTCCTTGAAGATTGAGCGATGAATTTGCCTTTGCCTTTTTCTCCTTCCCCTTTATGCTCCCCCTTTATGTCAGCATCAAGAGTTCGAATGTCTTCAGATAGGTGAGTCATTCCCTGTATGAGCTCGTGGAGCTGATTCTTGGAGTGAGCAATGTCTTCACGGTTTTCTTGGATCAGAGAATCAGTTCGAGATTCTCTCTTTTGTAGAATGGCCAAGACAGTTTCTGTTTGTTGCATTTGGCCCATGGAAAATGCTTGGAATTCTTTCATGGAAGTTCGTAGACTTGTGAGACTTTCCATCATAAGATTATTCTGGGATTCCTGAGTATTCTGCAAAACAAGAACTGCTTCCCTGTGTTTCTTGGCAGCTTAAAAGTGGATTTGATCCCTTTCATTGATACTCTGAATCATTTCCTTTATGATCTCCCTAAGCTTCTTTGTAAGCTCAGTACTTAGGTTGCTTGGGAGGGTGTTGGCATCATCGATCAAATGATTCAGCCTCAGGTGAACAAGGTCTGAGTGAACTTCAAGATCTTCTTGTATGTCCTTAGTCACCTTCTGAGATGTTTTAGACAACTCCGCTTTGGTAGGAAGATCTGATATGAGCTCAAGGAGTTGCTGATTATTTGAAGGAGAGGCTCTAGTATATTGATCTTGTATATTGTAGAGAGCAAGATCAAGATTGAAATAGTTATTAGTTGATGAGGAAGGGATATCTGATGGAGGAGCATGTGTGTGAGGTTTAGTCTCAGGAGGAGGTGACTCTACAATTGGATTTGGATCAATAATCGCAGAGTGAGAGATGATAGGAGACTGGATCAATACAAAATTAGGCATGTTTGGTTCATCGCCATGTAATGTTGGGATTACATGAATCGAAATTGATTTAGTGGATGTAGTATCACTTCCAACCATCTTGGCAATTCATAGAATTGGTTGAAGGTTGATGGTGGACAGTGGCTTACCCTGAAAGAGATAGGAATAGATTGTACCTCACGCCCATTATCTGAAGAGGGACCATTAGTGATCAGCTTTCGGGAAAAAGTGAGGTTGCCTGGGAATCCATGAGCTAGCACAGAGATTGTTGGATAAGTTTTGAAGGTCCAGAACATGTGATCCCAGGAGTTGAGGATTTGGGCTCTGTGAAAGGGCATCATAGGTAGATAGGAGAACAATTGATTGTAGTTGGCTCTCCTATATCCATCCCAGCTCACTGCAATAATCTCAACTTCGTCATCCTCTTCTTCTCTGTCTTCATTTGAAGTTTCCACTACATCAATCATCTCCACTTCTCTTCTTTGTTCTTCTGCTTTCTCCACCTCCATAGCTTCAACCCTCTCCATTTCTTCAGTTTCAGAAGCTAAGATCTCTTGAGGGACTGAGGGAGGTTCATGATGATCTCTCGGCAATTCCTCCTCAGCTGTAGCCTTTTCTGACATAAGAACTTCGTGAGGCTCCCCTTAATTCGATCATCTATTTGAACTTCAAGCAGCTCCCCCTCAGCTGGAGCATTTTCTAGTACAGGAACTTTAGGAGTCTCCCCCTCAACTTGAGCTGTATTCTCCTTACTAGCTTCGGGTAGTCCTTTTTCAGCAGCTAGTCTTCTGTCTTCCTCCTTTAATACTCCTTCATTGACAAGAATGTATTTCTTGACAAGCTTTCTCTTTGTCTTCCTAGGCTGAGCCACAACCTCAGTACTTTCTTCAGCTTTAGCTCTGAGAGTTTGATCAGGCTGAGAAGCTGTTGCAGCATCCTCTTATGGAGTGGTGTCAAGTCTGGACTCTACCATCGGTAGTGACTACGATCGAAGAGAAAGAAGACTTCTTTGGCTTATGGCTGCGTTTTCCCTTCTTAAGCAGCTGAGAGATGGTAGCTCTATCTTCTTCTTCTTCTTCTTCTTCTTCAGACTGCTGTTCTTTCCCTTTCATTTTCTTCAGGGTTTCAGTGCCTGAACTCCCTTGAGGTGCATCAGTGGTTGAACCTTGAGGCTCCTCTGTTGTTTGAGCCTTCATCTTCCTCTTTCCCTTACTTTTTTTGACCAAAGCAATAGGTTCTTCTTTATTGATTTCTTCTTCTTCATCAGTTTCCTTCACCACTGACATGTGTCCTGGTAGTCCTGACTCCTTCGCTTCACCAGTCCTTCCACTGGATTCAGACATCATTCTGATATTTTCTGCTGGATTTCTTGTGACGCCCCCAAAATAGGTATACATCACCCATTCTAAGTTGTCAAATACATGGTACATAAATCAAATACAAACTTCTTTTATATAATACGACAACAACGTAGCTTAGAGTTTTTACACGAATATTGTCTCATAGACAGTATTCAAACTCAAATGAAGTCCTTATTACATTTATTATCACACTATTTCATAGAATAGTGAGGACTACTATAGCCACCATCTAGGACCGTCACTCTGTTCCCCGACTAGTCCCGCCACGTTCTCATTTCTCAAGAGAACAATGAAAGCAAAAGGGTGAGCTCAACTAGCCCAGTAAGAAATATTATGACTAAGATAATGCAGAATAAATTATCGTTAGCCTTCAACAGTGTTAAACTGATAAAATACAAAAAACATCAAGTTTAACTGCAGTGGAACAAGCAATCCATTAGAAGAGTCAAGTAGAGCATGATATCTACTATCTTCTATGATTTAAAAAGTTTTTCATCAACTTTATCCGCTGAGACTCAGCTTAATAAATAAACCACATCATTGAATCATCCCTGCACTACGGGCCAAGGATATTCATTAGTATCACGTCCACGAATTATCCCTGCACTACGGGCCAAGGATATTCGTGTGATCATCAATGGTCATGATCATACCAACAACTGTCCATCAATGCACTACGGGCCAATGAGGACTTTTACCACATCATTTGTAACATTACGGTAATGATTATACCGAATAATCCCTGGCCATAATCATACCAATCAATAGTACATCTATGCACGTAAGCCACATATGACCTTAATCACAATATAAGCATGAGGATGATGACAATGATATAAGAATTCAATCAAACGAAATCAAGGATAAATATTATAGACTTTAAATTTATCCAGAGTTTAAAAATATCCAAATTGTCAACATGATACTGCTTTGTGGAGTAAAATTCAAGAAGAATATTCATGTATAAAAAATGATTTGGACCGAAAAGAAATTACTTTTTGTCGTGAATAGTACTTCGGGAATAGTACCCCATCATGAGAAATGCCCCGAATACCCGAGTGATTAATACCCGAGTGAATAGTACTCGAGTGAATAGTAACTCGTGAATAGTAACCCGTGAATAGTAATTCGGTATGAAAAGTATCCCGAATCCTCGGGTGAATAATATTCGAGTGAATAGTAACCCGTGAATAGTACCCTGAGTGAAAATATTGATATTTAATATGAAAGTTCAGATCAATATTCCAATGAAACGATACTGGATGAAGCGCAAAACTCAAGGATATTCTACTAATTTCAGGAATTATAGAAGCAATACTTACCATAGTAAGTTTAGATTTAAGAATATGAAAAGAAATAATATATAAAACTGCAAATGGATTTTCACCTGTCATGCGGTAGTCCGCGTAGACAGATCATTTCCACAATTTAATAACAATTGAATATGAAGGGTTATTCACCAGGCATGCGGTAGTCCGCGTAGACAGGTTATTCCCATAAAATAATAAAGAATGGAATAACAAAAGATTTCACCATGCATGCGGTAGTCCGCGTAGACATGTTATTCCCACAGAATAATAAAGAATGGAATAACAACCCTTACGTGTATTGAAAGAAAATAAATCTCTTCATGAATACGAAAGAAATAATACCCCTTACAAGTATTGAACGAAGATAATATTTCTCACAAATACGAAAAATAATATCGTAAACGAATATGAAATAAATAACACCCCTTGAATACTGAAGTAGGGTAGTAGCAAAATACTCTTCTTTTTCTTTATAGTTTCTCTCTCTAGAGTTTCAATGAATTCGTAAGAAATAATGAAGGAATGAGCTTCTATTTATAGGAAAAATGATTGAATAGTAACTAATTCATGAACGGCCCAGATTAATTCACTTTTAAACGGGCGGTCCATACTGATTTACTATTAAAACTTTAAACCAGCGATCCATATTGATTTACTATTATAACTTCAACCAACGGTCTGAAAAATTAGCACATCTCCTCATGGAATAATAAGCCAAACTTATAACAAATACCTCATAACAAACCCTTCTATTTATATCAAAAATTGAATAAATATTTACCACAAATCACTTATCTTTAATAAACACATTTTTAATCTATTAACAATTATTCATCATTAATATTATAACTCGCAATATTTAACAACCAGATCATTCCCAGGAAAGAATGAGCATTCCGATAAGGATTTCTCCCTATTGGCGCGCAATTAGGTGACCAAACCTCTCCTCGACAGAACTTTCTAAACATCGTCAATATTGCAAATAATAATATGAATAACATTGTCGTCTCAATTATTGATTCAGTAATATAAAATATTATGCAGATGATACTGTGACAATAATTGAATCAAATAACATAAGATACTATGCAGCAATTATTGTAGCAATAATTGAGTATAACTGAGTGACTTCTCACGTAAGCATCAATAATCAATACTGTGTGCTACTATTCAACCACGCGTATTACTTTTCTTTTACCACCGGGTATTTCAACAATTTAACGGTAAAACTTTCGCCGTTATTTTTATAAAAAGATAATTATGTCGTTTTGTAACTCCGATAGTTATTCCGTTGTGGGGTCCACCAATGATGATGTCATCGTATGGATATTCCCTGACAAAAAGAATATTTCGTATCAACTTGTTTATTTTGAAAAAATTTCACAAATCACCCTTAACTTTAACCCTTTATCAATTTAACCATTTATTAAATAAAATAATAATTATAAGAAAATTGAATACTTTCATTTCATAAAATTCGGGGTCTTACATTTCTTTTCCAGTTTTGAAACAGCTGATGGGTCATCCTTCTGTTGGGATTGATAGATTCTCTTTCATTATCCCCAATTTTGTCACCCAGTGCTGATTGCAGGATGATGCTTATAAACCGCCCGTAGAGCATCTTCCAGAGCTCTTTGATTTCTTTGAACTGAGTATCCATTTACCAATCCAGTCGATGAGTAGGGCCCCATAGTTGAGTTGAACCCCAAAACAGATTGTTGTCATGAGCTTAAGTTGCACTTCATTCACAGAGTCATGGCCAGAGCTCTTACAGCATATGCATTTCCCAACAATGTCGGCCAAAACCTCATACCTTTGGGAAAACTCTTTCTTTTTATACCCCTTGACGGTCTGAAACTTTTTATGATGCATCTTCTTCAGTCCTTCATGAAAATCGATGACCTCCATAGATAGAAGTTATTTTGATTTGAAACCTAGGGCTAGGTTTATGTCTTCAACTTTGAGTTTAATTTGCTCGCCCTTGACCCTTGTGGTGATAACATCGTTCTCAAAAGCTCCATTTATGTAGAACTCTTTTACCAGCTTAGGGTAGATCCATGTGTTGGTGCCCAGAGCTTCTTCAAAACCAGCTTTCTTTAACAGAGACATAATTTTGTGAAATTGAGGGTCAGCTGTTTTGAACTCGTCGAAGCAGAGTCGGTAACAAGTGATAACATTTGAAGCCGCCATTGATTTCCTTGCACTTAGGTTGGTTGAGCGTTTCGAAAAGCTAGGGTTTCTGCTTGTAGAGAGAGAGAGAGAGGGAGAGATAAGCTTTTTGAAATTATGAGATGAATTTTCAAAAAGATCTTTTCAAACTGTACTAGTAACTTCCCTCTCGATCTGCATAGTGGGGCATGTGTCAAGTCCTGCTTCGCTCCACGATTTTAACTGATGTGGAAAATATTGATGTGTCCTTAGCTCCCCCTGAGTCAGTGTATCATTTAGGAGGACTACGATCGTCGAGATAGCACTACGGTCGTTGAGGTTGCACTACGATCATTGAGTTCACTGTTGAATCTGCTCTACGAACGTTATCTGTCCTGGTCCTTATGATGAACTTTGACTTAGCACTCCTTCCGGGTTAAGGTAGCTCAAGAAGGGCCAACCTCTTAGAATGAACTAAGGATCAGGTCTGTCCCTGAGGCGCTTGACATAGGGATTGCTTGTATTTGTTGGAAATGTTGTCATCACATGATGCTTCTTTGTCATGTCGAGGCAGCTCTACGATCGTGGACTTTCTTTAGTCATCTCTACGATTTTGAACATAGCCTTTATATCTGCATGGTTAGCATAAACTAGAGCATAGATTTTATGGTTGTAGATTTAGCATGTCTAACTCACTTATCAATTTATTAAATCTGGATTCATGTAGAGGCTTTGTAAAGACATCAACAAGTTGATTTTCAGTAGGGATGTATTGTAAAGATATGATTCTATTTTGAACATGATCCTTAATGAAATGATATCTTATTTCTATATGCTTAGTCCTAGAATGCATGACATGATTGTGTTATTGCTATGGCACTTGAGTTATCATAATGAACATGTATATATTTGAAATCAAACCCATAGTCTGCTAGCTGATTTTTCATCCATAAGATTTGAGCACAACAGCTACCAGTAGCAATGTATTCAGCTTCTGCTGTTGAGGTAGAGATATTGAGTTTTACTTCTTGCTAAACCAAGACACAAGTCATTTCTAGCAATGACAGTGCATCGGTGGTTTTTTTCTATCTATTTTGCAGCCTGCAAAATCAGCATCTGTATATCCTGTCAGTTCAAAAGAGGACTCCTTGGGATACCAAAGTCCCAAGTGAGGTGTGCCTTTGAGATACCTGAAAATCCTTTTTACAGCAGTTAGGTGTGATTCCTTAGGATTAGCTTGAAATCTAACACATATACATGTTACAAACATTATGTCTGGTCTACTGGCAGTTAGATATAGAAAAGAGCCTATCATACCTCTGTATTGAGTTATAATAATACTTTTACCTTTTACATTTTTGTCAAGCTTGGTTGCTGGAGAAATTGGTGTTTTCATGGGAGGCTGATTCCATGCCATACTTTTTAAGTAAGTCTTTAATGTACTTGGCTTGGTTTATGAAGATTCCTTCATCAGTTTGCTTTACTTGCAATCCAAGGAAGAAATTCAGCTCACCCATTATGCTCATTTCGAACTTGCTCTGCATAAGCTTGGTAAATCTCTTACACAGTTTTTCATCAATAGAACTAAGGATAATGTCATCAACATATATTTGAACTAATAAGACTTTGTCTTTATGCTTTCGAAGAAATAATGTGGTATCTACTCTACCTCTAGTGAAACCATTTTCAATAAGAAAGTTAGTTAGTGTTTCATACCATGCTCTAGGTGCTTGTTTAAGACCATATAAGGCTTTGTCTAATCTATAGACATAATTAGAGAGAGTTGGATTGATGAAACCTGGAGGTTGCTCCACATATACTTCTTCTTGAAGTTCACCATTCAGGAATGCACTTTTGATATCCATTTGAAAGACTTTGAATTTCACGTGGGCAGAAAAGGCAAGGAATATTCTGATGACTTCTAATCAGGCAACCGGTGCAAAGGTCTCGTCGTAGTCAATGCCTTCTTCTTGAGAGTAACCTTTGTCCACTAGTCTTGCCTTATTCCTTGTTATTACTCCATCTTCATCCATCTTGTTTCTGAAGACCCACTTGGTGCCAATGACTGGATGGCTTCTTGGTCTTGGAACTAATCTCCATACTTTGTTTCTTTCAAACTGATTTAGTTCTTCTTGCATAGCTTCTATCCAATTGGAGTCTTCGATAGCATCTTCTATCTTCTTGGGCTCCAACAGAAAGCTTAGATAGAAAAACTCATTCTAGGTGGCAGCTCTTGTCTTGACACTTGCATTTGGATCTCCAATGAATAAGTCTTGAGTGTGATCTTTTGCCCATCTGTTTCCTGTTGGAACATCTGACCTGATGCCTTCTTGTCTGAATTCTTCAAGATCAATTTCTGCTTCTTGATGTGGAGGTTCGTTGTCTTGTGTAGTTCTTTCTACGATCTCCTCTCCTTGCTCGACGATTTCATTTTCTGGGACTACGATCGTGGTGTTGAGCTCTACGACCTCGTTCGTAGTGTCTGAATTGTCGTTCGTAGTGTCTTGAGACACTGTTTTGTCCAAGTCTGTTTCGTCGAAGATGATGTGAATCGAGACTTCCAACACTCAATGTATTCTTGTTGAACACTCTATAAGCCTTACTGTCTGTGGTATATCCGTATCTGAGAAAGATTCCTTCGTCTGACTTGGGTTGGAATTTTGTCAGATACTGTTTTCCATTGTTGAGAATATAGCATGCACAACCGAATACATGAAAGTAGCTGACACTTGGCTTTCTTCCTTTACACAGTTCGTAAGGAGTCTTCTTTAACGTAGAGTGCACAAGAGATCCGCATTACGAGTGTAACATGCAAAGTGTTGGATACCTTCCGAAGTATATTTAAGCGAGACGATTTAGCCGCTAGTAGAGTTCTTCCAACCTCTATCAACGTTTTGTTATTTCTCTCAGCTACTCTGTTTTGTTGAGGAGTTCGTGGAGCTGAGAAGTTATGACTGATGCCATTTTCTGTGCAGAACTGGTCCATCTCAGAGAAGTCGAATTCTCTGCCATGATCACACCTTATAACCTTGATTTTCTCCCCTTTCTCGTTCATCACCAGTATGAACATCTTGATTAGTTGGGAGCTTGTTTCATCTTTTGAGTTTAGAAAGAACACCCATGTGAATCTGGTGTAGTCATCCACTACAACAAATGAGTATCTCTTCCCTCCAAAGCTTGTTGTTGGAATTGGTCCAAATAGATCCATGTGAAGCAATTGCAGAGTCTTGTCAATTGAGTTAACAGTTTTGCTCTTGAATGAGCTTCTAGTCTGTTTTCCAAGCTGAGAGGCATTGCATGGCCTTTCTTTGACGAAGCTAAACTTGGGTAAGCCTGCTACTAGATCCTTGGAGGCCAGTTTTGACATGCTTTTGAAGTTGAGATGAGACAGTCTTCTATGCCATAACCAGCTCATTTCTTCAGATGCTTTAGCCAGAAAGCATATTGTCTCGTCAGAGCTCAGTTAACCAAGATTAACAGTGTAAACATTTCCTTCTCTTGTTCCGGTCAGCTTTATAGAGGATGTCTTCAAATCTCTGGCTTGACATTGATTGTTGAGGAAGGTGACTTGATGACCCTTGTCGCAGAGTTGGCATATGCTCAGAAGATTGTGTTGTAATCCTTCTACATAGGCTACTTTACTGAAGGATACTGCACCATTCCCAGCTGAGCCATATCCTCTTGTCTTGCCAGAGCCATTGTCTCCGAAGATGACTGACGGACCCTCCTTCTCTATGAAGTTAGACAGGAGGGATTTGCTCCTTGTTATGTGCCTTGAACATCCACTGTCCAGATACCAGGTTGTGATCGTGGAGTTCTGTTCCTGTGGTAAGATTGAACTCTCATTTTGGTACTCATACTTGCATGGGTCCTACTTTGTTAGTACCCTTGGGAACCCAAATTTGCTTGATTTTGGGTCTTATATGCATAGGATTATTGTAGCATATTGTAGCCTTATGACCAATCTTATTACATATAAAACATCTAATATGATGCATGCTTGTGTGTGTATGTGGATTCTTCCTCCATTTGGACTTATGTGGGTTCTTAGCAATCCTACCTTTATATTGGTTCTTCTTTTTCCATGAGTCCTTGTGATTCATGATTTGTGAGGAGTGAAGCGTAACTCTACTGTTCCTTCCCAGTTGGTTCGTGGAGTTGATTTTACTTGACTCTACGACCCTTCGAGGTTGGAGAGTAGTGACTAAGTTACTTTTCTCTTTTCTGAATCCTAAACCAGCTTGGGATCCATTATGTCTTGAGACATGGATTGGATCAGAAGAGCAGGGATGGATTGGTTCTTCCTTCTATGAGGATTTCACAAATGTGATGCTTCTATTAAAATTTAAAACATTACTAGAGCTAGTTTCCTTTATCTTTTCTACATATGGTTCTGAAGTAGATTCCCCAAAACCTAAACTTGTTCTGTCAGATGCACTTCTCTGACTGGAAATCAGGGAGTCCATGGAAGAAGAGGATTTATTCCATGTAGAGATTATCTTTTCTAGTTCCTCAATCTTAGAGGTTATATTTGACTCTCTTTGTGCATTAAGTTCATTGGTTTGTTTTAAGAGTTTATTCTCAGCTTTAAATTTGGAGAGAGAGTTAGTACTTAGAAGAGTTGTTTCCAGTTCTTCTTGTACTTTCTCTTTCTCTTGTTGAAGAAGAGAATAATCTTTAGACAGAACTCTGAACCATTTTATGTATTGATGCAGATCAGATGTTATGCCATGTAGAGCAGTTCTTAAATCATCAATATCTACATCAGGAGAGTTAAAGTTAAATACCTCATCTATACTTACTTCATGAATGTCAGAGCTCTTCTTATCCTTTTCATGTTTGGCCATCAGACTAAGATTTGCCATTTGAGGATCTTCATTATCTCCAGATTCGGGAGTTGAGTCGTTGTCTAAGTCACCCCACGATCCTCCGGCCACAAGACCTTTGTCTTTCTTCTGGGGCCTCTTGTTGCCTTTGAATTTGATTCCTCTTTAGTTCTTCTCTAAGAGGTTTGTTGCAGTTTGCAATGAAATAGCCAGGCTTCTTGCAGTTGTAGCATAAGTCATTTATTTGTTCCTGGTTGTTGTAGTTGTTGACTTTCTTAGGTTTGCTGCTTTTGCCTTGACGCATGAATCTTTTGAGTCTTCTTACCAGCATTGCAAGGTCCTCATCATCATCTTCATCATAGTCAGAGTCATTTTCAGTGTTAGCTTTGGAGATGTTATCTGTTGTTTTGAGAGCAACCCCTTTGTCCTTCTTTCTTCTTTCAGATAGAGTTTCTGTTCGTTGAGTCGGCTCCAGTTCATACGTGAGAAGGTTGCCATATAACTGTTGAACAATCATTTTATGGAGATTCTTTGATTCTCTGATGACAGTGGTTTTGACATCCCACTTGCTAGGTAAGGCTCTCATGAACTTTATGATTAGATCTCATGAACTTTATGATTTTGAATCTATTTTTTCAGGTGGCATCAAATAGTGGAGGTCTGGACATTGACAATCCTTCTCCGCAACCAGTAACATTGTAGGCCATAGATGGATCCACCCTTAGATATGCCTATATTCACTTAACAAAAAAGTTAAAGAGCACCGCTCTGATACCAATTGAAAGTCCAATAATAATTTAAAAGGGGGTTGAATAGATTATCACCGTTTAAAAATTATCTTTAGCCTTTTTGAATTTTTAGTAGATTAATTTGCTGTCAAAAATTACTAAGCAAGTTAATAAAATTCAATCACACAATGCACATAGATTTATATGGTTCACAACATACGGCTCGAGTATGTTGCTACGTCTAATCTCAAGCTCCTCTCCAGGACTTGAGATCTTATTACTCCTAGTAATAAATACTCCTTCAATAGGTGGAGAAGCCTTTACAAACTTTTAGATAAACTTATAACTATCCATAACTAACTATCTCGGACAGCGAACTCCCAGCTCCTTCCTCAAACTTAGTTATACCTTCCTTTTGAGTTCAGAACTATTCTATGATCTGGTCTTGAAACAACATGCTCTTCCTTACCTCACAAGTACACTAAAGATCCAACTCCCAGCTGACCTCCCTAAAACTCTGATCTTGGTCAAAGAATTACTCGTCCTTATCATAGGTACATAAAAAAAATAACTCTACCTTTTCTTTTTTACAATAAATTGTTTGACTTTGCTTCTAAAGTAAGCAGATAAAGTTTAGTACAGATTTATACAAGTTCAAGACTTTTATGTGATATCCTTATGTGTAAGCAAATATGTAAATTGATACACTTTTATAAAAATTTTCCTTTTCTTTAATAAAGAATGTGTTTCTATGGTTTAAACAGATTAGAAAGGATTTTTCTTTATAAATAAAGAATGTGTTTCTATGATTTAAACAAATATAAAGATGAGTTTGGATAACAGTTTAAATCACTTATATAATACAACAAGTAATTGATGAATAAGTATGTTTGTGTATAAAATACTTGTGATGATAATTATCAATTATAATAGATTAATCAATTAAATAATACTTGATATATCAAATAAATTCGTTTCACTCAAAGATACTCCCTCCGTCCCAAGATAAAAGTATTGGACTTTTCACGCATATTAAGAAGTTGAATGAAATGACAAAATTGCCCATAAAAATGTCATTAATTATTTTCAATGTAGGTGAGAGAGTGACTTTCTAGTTATTCAATTGAAAATATTCTCTCTCCATGCTTATTAAATATAGAGAGATAATTAGAATAAGAAAAAGAAAAATATGAGATATTTAATGCTACGGCCATAATAGGAAAAAATGTGTAAAAGTTTGGTTATTAAAGGAAAGTGGACATTTAACATGGGACTACCCAAAATAATAATAAGGACTTTTATCATGGGACGGAGGGAGTATATATTTTTATATATTTGATCTACTTTGTGAAAATTTGGACACTTAGGATTTCAAAGACCGTTTAGATAATATTACTCCCTCCGTCCCGTAGTTATAGGCTGATTTTTCATTTTGAGATGTCCCAATATATAGGCTACTTACTATTTATAAAATTTAGTTGGTTCATTGTTTTACTTTTATGCCCTTGTAATATATATTCAACCATTACTCTTTTTTTGAAGAAATAACATTCAATGTCATTATTTTTATTACCACATTTAATGTTGTTGTATTCTATTTGGTTAAAGTTCTATGGTTATGGACTTTAATAGTCAGTACCCGTCAATCAATGAAGTTCAGAGTTCCAATGTGATAAGTAAGGAATAATTAACTTATTCATTAATTCCATATTAAGGGGTATATGTGAAAAATTATATTAAAAATTACCACTTAAACTGATTTTCTTAAACTATGTGCCAAAAGAAATCAACCTATAACTGTGGGACGGAGGGAGTATTTGTTAAGAAATATCTCCGAATATCGGTATCTAAGTACTGACTAAATTGTTCGTTTCATAATCTGATAATTATATAAATATTATGTAATATTTATATAATGTATCTATATCAATAAAAAGCCACTTAGGATTTTAAATATCGTTCAGAGAATTTCAGAGAAATTACTTTCAAATTATATCGATATCTAAGTACTGACTTTTTACTTGATATTGATAGATGAAATATAGATATATATAGATGTGTATAACAATTTATATTTGAATATCTATATATATAAGCAAGTATGAGATAATATAAGCAATAATAAATTAATAACTTATCTCAAATACTTTGACCAATTTTTCTCTTCTTGGTAGCTAAGGAGTTTGTTTAGAATAGAGAGTGGAAGCTTTATTTTACAGAATGTAGGCAAGGAGAGTAAGCTTTTGTGATTTGTAAATTGGTGAATGAAAAACTTTCTATTTATAGAATTTTGGAGTTTAGGGCAAAAAGGTAATTTGGTAAACTGTTTTTGAAATTAATGGTCCCAATTGCTTAATGAGAATTTGAAGGATCCGATTCATTTGAGACACACAGATTGGCTAAAGAAGAAGTAAGCTGATGATAGCTTCCAGTTTTGACAAACCAATCACATGCCCACTATCACACACAAAGGCTTAGCCTTTATTAATTTGCATAGGCACATACGACTTTTTAGCCCTCACGCACACACATGCACATTTGATTCACTTGCACACACAACACATGCACATATATTTAGTGCACGAAACACACACATATATTATATATATAAGTTATATATATATACTTAACATGTATATAAACGAATATATATATATATATATATATATATATATATATATATATATATAAATGTGTTTAGAATTTTTCTTCTTGCCCACAGAGATTTTGTAAAATCATTTTGAAAAAAGAAATAGGAATCTCCTTGTCTTAGGAAATTTTACTTTATGAATCAATTGATATTAGATTTATCAAGGTCAATAAAATAAATTCAATAGGAGTTAGAAAAATATTTTGGTCAAGATAAATAAGATAATTAAAATCATTTTAATATTCTAATCCTATGGAGAGGATTCTACCCATTTGACTTATTTACCTAATTTTTTGTTATCAAAATAAAACTATAAGATTTGGAGACCTATCACAAGTTATTGTCTTCTCTATTTCGACCTCCTCTATCCTTTTCTCCATGTTTCTGATAAATGAAGTCGGATTCACGATCCTCCTCTTCGCTAATCCCACCATCATAATAAGCAGTTTTCTCCGCTCTAGCTCCTCTTTGCTGAGCTCTTCCTTTTTGACGCATACCATGAGGGTTTTGAGATGATTCTCCTCGGGTAACGCTTATCTGGTCAAGACACTTATGCACCTGCTCCATTATCATACCCAATTGTCTGGAAAATTCCTTCATCGTGGCCTCCTTTACAAATTTCGGATCAAAATTCGTTGGAGACTTTTCAAAAGTACCTTTATCCTTTGAATGATATATATTTTGCTGTAAAACAATGGTTAGTAGATAAAAAATTTCTCACCACTCCCTTACGTATTTCACTCAAATAATGAATCGCTTGTGTGTCACTCGATTGGATTTTACGCTTGAATGATCTCACAACTCTTTCCTTTTACCACTCAATATTCTCTCTTATAGGTTCTTTTTGAATTCGCCAAACAAAATCACAGTTTACTAATCAATTCAAAAATAATTTATCAAGAATAAAATATAGAAGGTATGAGTCTCAGAATAACCAACAAAATTACGAATTGATCTTCTTATACTCTTCTTGCAAGCCTTATAAATTTCTGGGAAGGCTTGTTAGGCTAGCAAAATTTTATGGTTTTGCTTCAAACAGAATTAATGATTGAATGCTTAGATGATTGCTGCTGCATTTGTTAGCCAATAATAAAACTAAAACATTTTCTTTACTCTTTTTTAGTTTTTTTTATATCCAAACATAAAATTAAAGGATAAGTAACTCACTAGGAACTTAGCTTTGATACTAAATGATAGACTTCACAACACACTTAAGGTGGTAGTCGCCCGGGATCGTTTCTAGCAAAGTTATACGGTGGAACACGCTCGACATCAACCATTCGTCTATATTGAGACGAGAACCTTGATACAATCGATAGTGTAAGGAAATATGCGTTAACACCAACGACACCTTGACCCAATGCTTATATTTAAGCAATAACCTTGGTACAATCGACGATTGATCCGGTAGAAAACGCCACACACAACTATGAACTGTTGTATGATAAGTCAAAATTGAATCTCCAAAAAAAAAATTAAGAATAACTTACAAATTCTTCAAAAAACCAAAAGAAGAGAATAATCTCACAATCACAAGTATTGTATTGAATAATAATAATGTTATGAATTACATTATCCTTCTTATTTATACTAGAAAAAAAATAACCCTAATTACATAAGGAAATAATAAATCAATTTGGAAGGAAAAAAAAGCATCCTAATTACATTAGAATTGGAAAATATAGCTAAATTCCTAAAATACTGTGAAAAGATTCGCGCTTAGAAGAAATCTGAAACGCAAATCAGAAAGTGGAGCGCTGGATTGGAGAGCAGCTGCGCTAGGGAAGCGTTTTCTGCGCTATCTTGGAGTGCAACTGCACTGTAGGGTAACACTGATGTGCCGCTTTGTAATGCAGCTGCGCTATACATTCTGTTTTTGGACAAATTTTGTCTTCCTTCTTTGTTTTGAAATCCCGAACTTGGTTCGGCTTGAACTAATTACTCGCACCAAGTTTATGAACTTTGAATCAACTTCCATAGAAATCGTCTTCGGTTCATTCTTTGTCCAAACTTCTTGAATTAAACCATTAAGTCCGTTTTTGAACCGTTTAGCTCGTGACCTCGGAACTGGACCAATCGGAACTTGAATCGGATCTACCCAAGCTTGACCTCTGTGATTCCTGTCAATATCAGAGCTAGGCATGTTCTCATCACCATTAGATGAATCCTTTTCTTTTATTTGCGATATCAAGAACCATATTCTCAGTAATGTTCACATAATGCATGTACTTTTCCACTCTGTACTTCTTCTCCGAAATAAATAAGCATATCAGGTTCTTACAGCTTACTAGCTTAGGTAAGTTTGAGGATTCGTACAAACGTCTAAACAACTCAGAAAGCTTACCTATTTACAAGAAGAAAGCTAAAAGGATACACTAAGGCTATGTTTGTTTGTAAAAATGATGAGTGAGATATAACTATTTGTACTAATTTATTATCACTACAGACTATTTTATCTCATGATTCGTTTTTTATTTAATCTCATGGACTATGTTTTGCCATTTCTAAGGCCATTTGATGATAAATTATAATCCCAAGTGGGATGGTGGTATTATAATAATGCCCTTCTGAGGTATCAAATGACCTTAGAAATGATAGCAAATAGTCCATGAGATTAAATAACAGATTAATCATGGGACAAAATAGTCCTTAATGATGTTAAATTAATTTAAATAATCATATCTCATCCACATTTTTGCAAACGTAGCCTAAGTCTAGTAATATTTAGTGCCCACAAGGAATACTAGAGTATAGTAAATTGAGAGGTACACGTTTAAATTAAGATCAGTTTGTACCAAGTTATGTCATACTGGAAAGGTAGTTTCCCAGCGGCATGTTTCATTAACATGTCATAGTACTCTTTGCTCAAACATTGTTATGCAAATTTTTCCTGGCCTCGATTGTCTGTCTGACGTAGATATGACTTCTCACGAGTGTAGGGAATTGATGTTTCCACAAGGTAATTTGATAGTTCCACACGACATTTCTCACATAAATAGTAAATGGGATCCACATTCATGTGAGTAAACGCCTTGTGAAAATACCAAATTTTCCTTGCGGAAATAACAAATTTCCCAAGTTTAAGTGGTGATCTTTTTTCTCCCTTCCTCGCAACTTTCTCAATGATTTACCTGAAAATATTCTAATTCTCATTGTGTTACCAGATGAATGAATACGTGGACGATACGGAGGACTTTATCAACATTATGCTGGATGACAAGCAGAATCAGCTCCTTCAAATGGGGGTGATGCTCAGTACATCAAACATGATATTAAATGCAGGAATTGTGGTTGCGGGGCTGTTTGGCATGAACATTCACATTGCTCTCTTCGATGGCCAACCCAGACAGTTCTGGGAAACCACATTTGGTACAGTAGGAGGTTGTTTGGCTTTATACATGATTGCTACTGGGTGGGGTAAGAAGAGAAAGCTGTTGTAGAACTGTCCTCTTGATGCTGTGTTTAGAAAAATGTTATTACTATCCCTATAGTTCTGATAGGACCGTTGATTTTCCCTACTTTTATTGGTAAAGCCTCGGTCTAAAAATGTCTTGTCATTTAATTTAGGCTAGAAATATGTTATTGAAAAAGTTATGTCCTTGGCGAAATACTTTCAAAAATCTGAATGGGATCTTTCCCAAGAATTCCCAAGCTGGCCGATTCGAGAGGCCACGCGGCCGGGTAAACAAGGTGCTTACGTGGCGAAACATGAGAGGCCCACATGTGTTGAGTTGTCGCGCGTGGGGTTCATGCGCAGTGCCCCACATGGGACCACACGCGTATGTGGTGAGCCACAGACTTTTTTAGTTTATGTTTGGAATGGTAGCTTAAATCTTGTTTGGTTTTCAGCGAACTGGAGTGGGTTTATTTGTATTTGGTATACAATTTGAATAGGTTAATTTTATTTTTAGAACGAACTAATCTAGTAAAATAATAAATCATGTAATTTCATGAAATCTAAAGGTGACCAATATGGTTAAGACTGATGTTATGAGATTATTAGATCACAAGCTTGATAACCCAATTGTATGAGTTTGTAATTTTTCTTTATTTGAAATATATATATATTATATATAATAAAACAGAATTTATTTTGAATCTTTCATTTGACAAAATACAAGGACGGTTCAGATTCATTCTAACTTAATTTTTTCAACTTAATCTAAAGGCTCATATTTCTTCACGCCCAAATTAAATTCACCCATACACCCTAATCTCTCTCATGTTCACATACAAAATCTTTCTATCTCCTCTCTTCTTCACACACAAATAATAATAATAATAATAATAATAATAATAACAACAACAACAATAATAATTATAATATTTTATATAATAAAACAGAATTCATTTTGAATCTTTCATTTGACAAAGCACAAGGACGATTCAGATTCATTCTAACTTAATTTTTTCAACTTAATCTAAAGGCTCATATTTCTTTCCGCTCAAATCAAATTCACCCATACACCCTAATCTCTCTCATGTTCACATACAAAATTTTTCTCTCTCCTCTCTTCTTCACACACACAAATAATAATAGTATTAATAATAATTATAATAGTACTACTACTAATAATAATTATAATAATAGTAGTAATAATAATAATAATAATAATAATAATAATAATAATAACAATAACAATAATAATTATTATTATTATACTAATAATAACAATAATAAATATAATAATATAAAAAAATAAAAATAATTAATTCTTCCAACTTAATCTAAAGGCTCATATTTCTTCCCGCTCAAATCAAATTCACCCCTCCACCCTATTCTCTCTCATGTTCACACAAAATCTTTCTCTCTCCTCTCTTCTTCACACATAAACAAATAATAATAATAATAATAATAAAAATAATAATAGTACTAATAATAATAATAACAACAACAACAATACTAATACTAATAATTATTATTATAATTATTATTATAATAGTAATAATAATAATTATTATTATACTAATAATAACTATAATAACAATAATAATAATTATAATAATAATAATAAAAATAATAATAATAATAATAACAAAAACAAAAACAAAAACAATAATAACAATAATAATAATCTATATAATAAAACAGAACTCATTTTGAATCTTTCATTTGACAAAGCACAAGGACGATTCAGATTCATTCTAACTTAATTATTCCAATTTAATCTAAAGCCTCATATTTCTTCCCGCCCAAATCAAATTCACCCATACACCCTAATCTCTCTCATGTTCACTGTGACGCCCCCAAAATAGGTATACATCACCCATCTTGAGTCACCAAATACATGGTACAAAATTTAAATACAAACTTCTTTTATACAGTACGACAAAACGTAGCTGAAAGTTTCAAAACGGATAATGTCTCGTAGAGAGTATCCAAACTCAAATAAAGTCATTATAATTATTATCACACTATTTCACTGAATAGTGAGGACTACTAATGCAAACATCTGGACCGTCACTCCGTTCTCCGACTAATCCCAACTACGTTCTCATTACCTGAAGAGAACAATGAAAGCAAAAGGGTGAGCTCAACTAGCCCAGTAAGAAATATTATGACTAAGATAATGCAGAATAAATTATCATTAGTTTCAAATGTTGTTAAACTGATAAAATATAATAAACATCAAGTTTAACTGCAGCGGAACAAACAATCCATTAGAAGAGTCAAGTAGAGCATGAAATCTACTATCTTCTATGATTTAAAAAGTTTATCATCAATTTTATCGCTGAGACTCAGCTTAATAAATAAACCACATCATTGAATCATCCCTACACTACGGGCCAAGGATATTCATGTAATCATCAATGGTCATGATTATACCGAATAATCCCTGGTCATAATCATACCAACAACTGTCCATCAATGCACTACAGGCCAATGATGATTTTTTTTACCACATCATTTGTAACATTACGGTCATGATTACACCAAAAAATCTCTGGTCATAATCATACCAATCAATAATACATCTATGCACGTAAGCCACAGATGACTTATATCAGAATATAAGCATGAGGATAATGACAATGATATAAGAATTCAATTAAAAGAAAGCAAATGATAAATTTTTAAAGAGTATAACTTAATTTATCTAGAATTCAATAATGTCCAAATTGTCAACATGATACTGCTTTGTGGAGTAAAATTCAAGAATAATATTGTATCAAAAATGATTTGGACAACCAAAAAATCAATTTTTGTCATGAATAATTCCCCGGGTGAATAGTGTCAGGAATAAACATATGAATGATATTCCTGTTTATATATGATTTGATTATGATATATATATGTGAATGAATAATATGCAAGTATGCTTGCATTAAGAAAAGCTGTAAAGTCTTTTGATAGATAATAGAAGTATATGTACAAGGACTTAGAATGAATTGATCAAGAATGTTAGGTTGATCCTACATAAGCAAAACAACTTTGTAAAGTCCTTGAAAAGAAATGATGTACAAGGACTATAAAAATTGAAAGATCAAGCATGTTAGGTTGATCTTATGATGTAATAGATAGGCATATTCGATCGTCGAAAATCGCACTGAGATCGTAGTCCGCCAGAGAGAGTCGAGGATAACTCGAGAGCTATATCGAGGCGTAATCGTAGTCTGCAAGATAGTAGATCTCGGAGTTCGTAGACTGCTAGGAGAAACCGATGAAGGATCGTGGTATATCGAGAAGAGCTTCCTCGGGATCGTAGTATCTGAGGAAGTCATGTTCGAATCGTGAGAGACGACACGCCACTGAGTCGATAGATCATCGGTAGAAGCCAAGATGTAAACGTAGACTACACTTGGAGTCGTAGAGTCTATCGATGCCGAAGCCATGTCAAGGATCGTAGACTACACTCTGAGTTCGTAGAGTCTATTGATTACATGCAGAGATCGTAGTCGAGCAAGATCAGATGAAGACAACAAGCACAAGGCAAAAACCGTAGAGTGTCAAGATCTGATCTCAGGATCGTAGTGCTCGTGACAATTGTCAATCGTAGAGTGCTTGAACTCACGACCTCAACAGTAAGTGCTCACAATGCATAGGCAGAATCGCAGAGCAAGTACGATTCTCAACTAATGAGCACTCCCAGAATATCCAAAGGAACAAAGCCTCTGGTTGGCACTGCAAAGATACATCCTACCTGAAGGGAACCAAAGAGCACTCAACGAATGGCATGCAAGCTAAAAGAAGATCTAAGCACCAACCCAATCAACATCAAGATTGAGTTGTGAAGCCATTCGAGATGAAGTCTTCCACAAGATAATCATAAGAAGACTTGATGAATCGACTAAGGAAAGTCGCCAAGTGCGATGAGTTGTCAAGTAAATGAAGACAACGGTCTTGGAAGCAACCGAGATCGTAGTGTTTGCCAAACAAAGAAAGAACTGATGGAAAGTGAACCGAGATACTGGGTAGCCTCTGAAGAACAAGGTTGAAGTGATTAAGTGTAGGGTCAGTCCATTGATGATAAGTGAACGGGAGATCACAAGGAGAAAGCGAGCTGGACGCGCCACAAATCTGAAGTGTCTTGCTATTCAGAGGGAACCAGAGCAATGAGTTAGGCCATCAGTGTGACACTCCCAAATCCTGGTACTTCACTTCCTCAAGATTTGGTGTTCACTTAATCAAAACATTCATTTATAACTACCCAATTATAATAAAATTGAATAATAAAACACGCTTATACTGAGATTAAATTTAAATAAAAATCTCTCAGGTTATCTAACCTTTAACAACAATCATTCAAATGCGGAAATTTAAATAAATTTCATTACAATCTTTAAACCAAAGTCTGAAAGTAAACTATCAAAACTATTACAAGTCTTCAATATTTATTCATCTTCCCTTTGCTTACTTATTGGTGCTAGTGCTAGTACGTCACCCGTTTCAACCTTAGTTTGTAAGAAATTTTCTGGCAAGAGTGATCAAACAAGGCCCACTTAAAATAACAATAAGTAAATCTTTAAACTTTTACATCAATTGCCAATATTAGGCTCAATAGAATAGAACAATATATTCTATTAACTTTTCCGAAAATTATAACATTCATCGAGGGTCTAATGACCACGTAATCATGTCCACGATTATAAGTAATCTTTCAACTTTAACTTTAATAGTCATGAGACTATAAGGACTCCACGTACTTAGGGGGATCAACCCTTCGTACAATGTATTGTGCACAACCATTTCAACGCTAAGCGTAAACCTCTATTAAAAGAGTTGTTCATCTCAGTATTTAGAATACAAGTCCGCACCAAAGTAAGTTTGGTTTGGATAAGCTTTCAAGGTAATTTAGAATTCAACGAACATCAACTAAGGAGTAGTTGAATAAAACTAATAACACTATACTATAGAATAATCGTGATTGAATCAATCATAGTAAACTAAAGTCATGCTTTAGGAATAATCTAATAGCATACCATTTGAATAACTATAGCATACCTTGCTTGAACAATACTAAGCCAAGGTTAATTAGAATTGAATACTAAGCATGCATAGTAACTTGAACAATAGAAATGTTCGACATTAGTATATATATAGTTGTGCATGCTAAACAACAAGTTAAATACAAGAATAACTTGCTCCAGAATAACTTACATTATTATATTATAATCGAATTGAAAACAGTACTTGAATTAACAAGATAATAGATTAGAAACTTGCATCATCATGAGTAACTAGATACAATGACTTACTCAATAATAGGCAATATAGCTCTACGAAAGTGTAGAAGTAGCAACTTACAACAATTGTAATTGAATTTAAAAACAATAATGTACCAAATGAAATTAAACTCGCACAATGGAGTTTTGAGTTAGAGAACTTGCTCAATTATAAAAATAGAGTTAGAAAACTTGCCTTTTAAAGACAAGCTAAACCTTACAACTTGAATCAATACCTATACATATGCCATATTGACATAGTTAGTCATTACCAACATTGTATATCTATATAAACAATACATACATCATATAGGTTGAATTACCCATCACATAATCAAACTATGTTAATACTAGTTAACACTTGATATATGCTCATTCATAGTTTAATAATCATGAAATCATCATTTAGCATTCATATTATTAACACATAACCTTTATTTTCCAAACTTTGCACACTTAAACAAAGCTGTCGAGAATATTTCGCTTAACTCATATTTGCACATTTCATTTCACGATTTACATGTGGTTCGTCTTTCTTATTGAGTGAAATATTGCGACTTCAGTCACAAGCCATTGGTTGGTATGCATAGGTATGGTGGCCGTATTGCATATGTCATACGAGATTTATCTTCTTTGGGCGTATTGCTGCACACCGAGTCAAAACTTCGGCGACCAAGCTCGGCAACAACATGAACAAAAGCCAAATTGGCCTAAAAGCTCGAATCTAATAGACTGATTAACATGTAATACACATATAGACTTCATATAAACATATTATGAAGACTTCTAACATGTTTCTACCCATAAAATAACATAAACATCAAATCTACAACACCCAATTTCAATGTTTTTGGCAAAAACTCCATTTTTGACATTTTTAATGGAAATCAACACTGTGATTTTGTTTTTCAATCAAAATAGAAATTTCAAAACACCATAGTTATGATTGTACATACTCTATCAAATTTAACAATCAATTTATTAGTTTAACAACTAATTAAACCTTAATTTCTACTTTAAACTAAGCCATATTCATATATATATTTTCATATGAACTCACTGTGATATATATATTTCTTCACAATTTACATACATACATAAAGTAATTGATTATAATCATACATACTCTCAACAAAACAGTTTTACAACAACAATCATCATCTAAAGCTATATACACAAGAAATTCATCATCCATAATTATTTACAGAGAACTTTTTGGAGAAAAAAACTAACTAAAAAAATAAAATACAAGGATTAATATCCTACCTTTGATTAAGAAGATGATACTCTAGAGTTTAGAAGAAAATAGTTATGATTACAATCTTCTTTCCCCCAATTCTTTCTCAATTTCTCTAAGTTCTCTCAACTTTTCTCTCTGTATTTTTCTTCTTCTCTTTTCTTCACTGAGTCTTCTTCCTAACTCTAGTCTAACTAACGTAGGAAAAATATAACGTATAAGATATAATATATATTAAATATATAATATAACTCTAGCTATAAATTATATCAGTTATGTAAGATTTGAAAATCAAAATCCATAAGGCTTGTTTGGTTAAGCTAATAAAAATAACTCATTAACCTTTACACCTTGTTTGGCAAATCTAACTAAAACAAATGGATTAATCCTTATACATTGTTTGATAAAACACTATTAGATTAAAGACTTAATATGTGTTAGTTCCTAGTAGGCACAAGTTATCTAGAAGGGGAGGTTGAATAGATATTTAAAAATCTTTTCTCTTTCAACTAGTTCTTAGATAATAATTAAAACTTAGCGGAATTAGTATTTGTTTTAATCTCCTTTACCAAGCAATGGAGTTATAAGCGAGTAAGGCAGTTATGATAGGTATAGCAGTTATAGCAGATATAGCATGAATGTAAACGACACAGTTGTTTTTAAGTGGTTCAGAGCACTCAAAGCTCCTAGTCCACTCTTCTACTCAACGAGTAGGATATCCACTAAGGATGTCTTTTACAATCTTCTGAATCACACAGATTCCTTCTAGACCAGTGAGCTCAGAACTCTCTAGTTCACTCTTGAACTCTTCAAGTCCAGCAGACTTGGTATTCTTCTTCAGTTGATTGATAGTTGTTGAGTTCTTGATGGTTGCTACTCAGTTGTTGTGTAAGCACTGGTTCGTTAAGAACTGAGTAGCTGAGCAAGCTTTGCAATATCTCAGATCGTAGAGTTGAGCTTCAGAGAGATGTTCACGTTGTTTGATTAATGCTTGCTTAACTTCTCTCTCATCTGTCTGATCTGTATATATGTGATGTTGAAAACTATCCGTTGGATCCATCCGTTGTGGCATTAAATGAATCGAACTTTCAGATCGTGATGGAGACATTTCGCATATCTTCAGAATTTCGCATTCTACTATTTCGATCTGCTGCGCAGTCGCTTTCACCTACCACCGAAAATGTGTTTTGTCCTCTTACCCATAGTACTTATCCTTAGCTTCTTCAATACGCTTCTTTGTTGTGCATACTAAGGATATTTCATACAACTGGGACCGATGAGCACCTGCAAAGATCTGGGATCCATTTCTCACTTGTTGAAAAACACGGATCACGAGGCTCGGCGCGTTTCGACGACATGAGACAAATGATGCTCTACGATTTGGATCGTGGGTGTTCTACGATTTAGATCGTAGTGTCTTTGACATTTTGCATACCACGGCTATTAGTTCGAGAGCACTACGATTTGCCTTTAAAACCTTCGTACACTACGATCTTCTCTTGCTCGTGTTGTTGACTCTACGTTCTCGAGAGCACACTACGATCGTTGAATTGTAAACTTCATGTTTCCTTCATCACACTACAATCGTGGAATTAGCTTGGCAAACGTTGGGACCACTCTACGATTTCCGAAGAGTCCCCTTCAAGGCAGGCACACTACGATCTTTGGGCTCTACGTTTTCTGCCTTGACTTCTGCAATGTTGATCAGATGGATGCACTACGATTTCTTCAAGACTAATCTATTACATCTTAAGATCAACCTAACAGTTTTGATCTTTCTATCTATACATTCTTTATCAGAATGGTACACGTTGAAAGCTTAGATCAACCTAACAATTTTGATCTATCACTAAGTCCTTGTATATATATTCATTTAAGGACCTTACAAATAATCATGATCATATACATTAAAACATCAAATCATAATATGCATTCTCCCAACAATCTCCCCCTATTTGATGTTGACATAACCACTGAGATTTGTTGTCATGATTATTAGTGACTAGATGCATTTGCAGGAAATTTAAACATGACTTAGTATTTCAGTGAGCAGCTGAAATGTCTAGAGAATAAGTATGAATTTATTGATGATCAGAAGATATTACAATTTAGCATTACATCAATAGGAAATTTAAGTTTTAACTTATCTCTGTTTCCTTGACCTCTTATGTGGAGGTGGGTTGGCATACTCCTCAGCCCTTCTTTTCCTTTGAGCTTCCTCATTTCTTGCTAACTCTTCCAGCTCGCTAAGACTTAGAACTGGATTCTCTTCATGTCTGCGCATGAATGCAGGATCTCCAATTGGCATTCTTATGCGTACAGTAGACACGTCTTGTGAGCTAGGGGTAGGCTCCTTATGACTCAGAGGAATAGTTGTTACAATTGTCTGCTGATCAGATCGTTGAGTCTGATGATGTCTTGCAGGAGGGCTTCATGATGTCTGAGCATGAAATTGACTTCTCCCCCTTTCTTGAGTTTCATGACCTCTTCCTCTACCTTGGCCTCCTTGATCTCCTTTCCCTTTATTATTCTCCCCCTTTATGTCAGCATCAAGGGTTCGAATATCTCAGAGACGGTACCGATTAACTCCTTGAACAAGCTCATTCAGTTGGCTTTGGGTTTGAGCAATGTCCTCTCTATTCTCCTTGATCTGTTTTTCAGCTCTAGCTTCTTTATTTTGGAGGACTGTCAGAATCATATCATTATACTTCTCCTGATTGGCATAAGATTTCTGGAAGTCATAGACAGAAGCTTTCAGGTTGAGAATATTGTCCAGCATAATTTGATGTTGACTATCTTGGTGTTTCTGCATTTCAAGCACAAGCTCTCTTTGCTTGGCAGCAACCTAGAAGTGGATCTCATCTCTGTCTGATAGACTCTTCAGAATCTCTTTGATAATTTCCCTTAGCCTCTTGGTAAGCTCAGTATTCATAGTGTCAGGGAGATTATTTGCAGCTGTGATCATTTGATTTAGCCGGATATTGATAAGATCAGAGTGAGTTTCCAGGCTTGCTTCTATAGACTTGACCATTTTTTTAGAGGTGTCTTTCAAGTAATTCTTGGTTGGCAGGCTTGGGAGAGTATCTTGAGGATTGTTCATTGGAGGGGTTCTTGGTTGAGATTGATCTTGCAGATTGTAAAGAGTGAGATCAGTCATGTGATGAGGAGGATGGTATATCAGCTGGAGGGGCTTGGGTTTGAATATCTGGGATAGGTGACTCTACGATTTCAACATTGGACTCTACGATGTGGCTTGAGTCTGGAATCGTAGAGTTGGTGATTTGAGGGAGTAGGGTAAGGTTGACTTCTTACGGTTCTTGATTCCATGAATTTTGGGATTCTCTGAATTGGAAACCGATTCTTGGATTGAGAGTTACTTCCAGCCATTTAGGAAATTCATAGAAATAGCTAAATGAAGATGATGATAGGTGATTAACTCTAAAACTGGTAGGGATAGACAATACCTCAGGTTTATCTTTTGATGAGGAATGGTTGGTAAGCAGCTTCTTGGCAAAGATGACTTTCCCTAGAAATCCATTAGCCAGAACTGAGATTGCTGGATATTCCTTAAAGCTCCAGAACATGTGATCCCATGAGTTCAGAATTTGAGCTTGACGGTATGCCATCATGGGTAGGTAGGAAAATAGTTGAGTGTACATATAGCTCCTAAATCCATCTTTCCCTACACCAGTGATTTCAAGCTCATCATCATCATCATCTTTTCTTTTCTTCGCTTTTTCTCACGAAGATTCCATTATCTCAATGGTCTCTGGAGGGTTTGGCATTGGCTCAATTTCATCTTAAGCAATGACCTCTTCTTCAGCCATTGGGATATCATGAGGCTCCCCCTCAGCATGAACATCTTCTTGGAGGTTTAGAAACTCCCCCTCAGCTGGAATATCTTCTTGAGCTGAAGACTTCTCCCCCTCAGCTGGTGTATACTCAATCATGAGAATTTCAGGGATCTCCTCCTCAGCTGGAGCATCTTCTTCTAAGTTTGCTTGGGACAATTCTACTTTTGCAGCCATACTCTTGGCTTCCTTCTTCAGCACTTTTTTATTTTCAAGAATATACTTCTTGACCAGCTTTCTTTTTGCTTTGCTGGGTTTAGCCACAACTTCTGGACTCTCTTGAGTCTTAGCTTTGTCATTTTGACCAGCCACTCTTCTTGAAGCAGCTTCTTCCATTTCTGCCACACTTGGCCTGGTTTCAGAGAAGAGCAGAGTCTCTACGATCGAATAAACTGTTGGTCTTTTGGACTTATGACCAGTTTTGTTCTTCTTTAGGATCTGTGAAATGGTGGCTTGATCCTCTTCAGCTTCTTCTTGTTGTTGCATCTTTCTTAGCCTTCTTAGAGTTTCTATATCAGAGGACTCTACAGGAATGTTAGTTGTAGATCCTTGAGGCTCTTCGACTTGTCTTGCCCTTAGCTTTTTCTTGCCCTTGCTTTTTCTGGAAAGAGCAGAGGGTTCTTCCTTATCTGCTTCTCCTTCTTCTTCAACTTCTCTGACAACAGACATGCCTCCTAGAAAGCCTGCCTCCTTTAGTTTCCCAGTTCTCCCACTGGACTCTGTCATCATTCGAACATAATCAGCAGGGTTCCTTTCCCAGTTCTTAAACAACTGCTGTGTCATTCTTGATTTGGGTTGATGGCTTCTCCTTCATCATCCCCTATTTTGTCACCCAGTGCAGATTGCAGAATGATGCTTATGAATCTCCCATACAACATCTTCGGGGTGCTCTTTATTTCTTCGAGTTGACGATCCACTTGCCGATTGAGTTGTGTACCATGAACCATGGCCGACATGAGCTTAAGCTGAGTCTCATTTACCGAGTCATGACCTGAGCTCTTGCAGCAGATGCATTTCCCAATAATGTCAGCCAAAAATTCGTACCTTTGAGGGAACTCCTTCTTTTTGTAGCCTTTCACAGAAGGATTCTTCTTGTGGTGCATTTTCTTCAAGCCCTCTTGGAAGCTTATGCTGTCTAGAAATGGGTGCCCCACGTTCTTAAAACCTAGGGCCAGATTGAAGTTTTCTTCCCTTAACTTTATTTCAACTCCTCTTACTCGTGTAGTGATGGTGTTGTGTTCGTACACTCCATTCTTGTAGAACTCCTTCACTAGCTTGGGATAGATGAGGGTGTTCGGTGCTCAGCGCCTCTTTGAGACCTGCCTTCTTCAGTAGTGCTAAGGTCTTGTGAAATTTTGGTGGAGCATCCTTGAACTCATCGAAGCAGTAGCTCAGAGCTTTGAAATTACATTTGAAGCGACCATTGATTACGTGAGTTGAGAAGTGGGATCTGTTGAGCTTTCTTTTGATTTAGGGTTTTGCTTTGAGAGTGAGAGAGAGAGAGAGAGAGAGAGAGAGAGAGAGAGAGAGATAATCTTTTGAACTTCAGATTTCAAAAACATGGTTCCAATTTGTACTTGTAGCTTCCCTCTCTCTTTTTGACTTAGTGGGATAGGTGTCGCCTTTTACTTGGCTCTACGATTTTGATTGTGCATGAATGTACTGATTTGCCCTTTGAGTCTTCATAGCTGAGATGTCCTTAGGATGACTACGATCGTAGAGGTAGTCTTCTGGTCATTGAGTCTGTCCTGCGATCGTCGAGTCTGTCCGGCAGTCGTTGAGTCTGATCACCATTCGTAGAGTCTGTCCTACGATCGTCGAGTCTGTTCGGCAATCGTTGAGCCTGATCACCATTCGTAGAGTCTGTCCTACGATCGTCGAGTCTGTCTGGATCCTTGTGATGAGTTTTTGACTAAGCTTCTTTTTAAGGTAACTCAGGAAGGGCCAACCTCTTGGTGTGATTCAAGGGTTAGGTTTGTCCCTGAGGCACCTCTTAGAGAGATTGCTTTGTTATGAAGCTTGTCATCACATGATTCACTTTGCTTGTTGAAAGGGCTTTTGGTCATCGTTGAGTCTGCACTATGATAGTTGAGTCTTTGCTACAATCGTTGAGGTAGTTGTCTGTTCGGCTCTACGATCGAGAACTTTCCTTGATCATGTCTACGATTTTGAGTACATCCTTTATATCTGTAGTGGTTAGCACAATCTAGAGCATACATTTCATGGTTAAAGATTTAGCATGCCTAGCTCACTTATTAACTTATTAAATCTGGATTCATCTAGTGGTTTTGTAAAAACATCAGCAAGTTGATTTTCAGTAGGGATATATTGTAAAGATATAGTTCCATTTTGCACATGATCCCTAATGAAGTGATACCTTATTTCTATATGCTTGGTCCTAGAATGCATGACAGGATTATGAGTTATTGCTATGGCACTTGTGTTATCACAGTGTATGGGAATAGATTTGAAATCGAACCCATAGTCAGCTAGCTGATTTCTCATCCATAGGATCTGAGCACAGCAGCTGCCAACAGCAATATATTCAGCTTCTGCAGTTGAAGTAGACACTGAGTTTTGCTTTTTGCTAAACCAGGACACAAGTCTGTTTCCAAGAAGTTGACAGGTGCCACTGGTACTTTTTCTATCTATTTTGCATCCTGTAAAATCAGCATCTGTGTATCCTATCAGTTCAAATGAGGATTCCTTGGGATACCACATCCCCAAGTAGGGTGTACCCTTGAGATACCTGAAGATCCTCTTTACAGCAGACAAATGTGACTCTTTAGGGTTAGCCTGAAATCTAGCACATATGCATGTTGCAAACATTATATCTGGTCTCTTGGCGCGTTAGGTATAAAAGAGACTGATCATACCTCCTGTATTGAGTGATATCAATACTTTTACCTTTCTCATCCTTGTCAAGCTTGGTTGCAGGAGCAATTGGTGTTTTCATGGGAGAGGCTGATTCCATGCCATACTTCTTTAGTAAGTCTTTGATGTATTTGGCTTGGTTGATGAATATTCCTTCATCAGTCTGCTTCACTTGCAGTCCAAGGAAGAAATTCAGCTCACCCATCATGCTTATCTCAAACTTGCTCTGCATTAGCTTAGAGAATCTCTTTCATAACTTTTCGTCAGTAGAACCAAAAATGATATCATCAACATATATTTGAACTAGTAAGACTTTTTCTTTATGCTTTCTAAGAAATAGTGTGGTATCTACTCTACCTCTAGTGAACCCATTTTCTATTAAGAAGTTAGTCAGTGTTTCATACCATGCCCTAGGTGCTTGTTTAAGACCATATAAAGCTTTATCTAATCTATATACATAATTGGAAAGAGATGGATTGATGAAACCTGGAGGTTGTTCTACGTAGACTTCTTCTTGAAGCTCTCCATTTAGAAATGCACTCTTGACATCCATCTTGGAAGACTTTGAACTTCATGTAGGCAGCAAAGGCAAGAAAGATTCTGATGGCTTCTAGTCTGGCAACAGGTGCAAATGTCTCATCATAGTCAATACCTTCTTCTTGAGAATAGCCCTTTGCCACTAATCTTGCCTTGTTTACGGTGATGACCCCATCTTCATCCATTTTGTTCGAAGACCCACTTGGTTCTATGACGGGATGACTCTTTGGTCTTGGTACCAATCTCCACACTTTTCTTCGTTCAAATTGGTTGAGTTCTTCTGCGCATGGCTTCTATCCAGCTGGAGTCTTCCATAGCATCCTCTATCTTCTTTGGCTCTATCTGTGACGGGGAAGCTTAGATAGAAGCATTCATTACGAGTAGTGACTCTTGTTTTAACTCTTGCACTTGGATCTCCAATGATTAGATCCCGAGTATGATCCCTTGCCCATCATTTCCTGTTGGGACATACGTCCCGATGCCTTCTGTCTTAGGTCTTCAAGATCTATCTCTTCTTCTTGGAATGGAGGCTCGCTGTCTTGGATGGACCTCTCTACGATTTCATTATCATGCTCTACGATTTCTTTATGCGGTACTACGATCGTAGTGTTGAGCTCGACGATTGCATTCGTAGTGTCTGCCTTTATCGATGGTCGTAGTGTCTAGAGGCCTTTACTTTATCGAGTCGTTTTTTATCAAAGATGATGTGTATTGAGACTTGACATTCGATTGCCTTCTTGTTGAACACTACCGTAAGCTTTGTTATGCATGGCATATCCAAGAAAGATCCCTTCGCCTAACTTGCAAATTTGGAATTTTGTCGAATCATCGCTTTCAATTGTTGAGGATATAGCATGCATGACCAAAGACATGGAAATAAATGACACTTGGCTTCCTTCCTTTCCACGATTCGTAGGGTGTCCTCTTGATCGTAGAGTGAATTAATGATCTATTCTCGTATGTATAGCATGCGGTGTTGTGATTTACCCGAAGTATTGAGCGAACGCATTTGCTTTGCTAGTAGGGTCCTTCCGGCCTCTCTATCGAGTTACATTTCTTTCTTTCAAAGAACTCCATTTTGTTGAAGAGTTCGTGGAGTTGAAAAGTTATGACTGATGCCATTGTCTGAGCAGAACTTGTCTATTTATGAGAAATCGAATTCTCTTCCATGATCACTCCTTATTGCCTTGATTTTCTCTCCTTTCTCATTCATCACCAACATCTTGATTAATTCGGAGCTCATTTCATCCTTTGAAGTTAGGAAGAATACCCATGTGAATCTGGTGTAGTCGTCGACTATAACCAGAGAGTATCTTTTTCCTCCAAGACCGGTTGTTGGGATTGGCCCAAAGAGATCCATGTGGAGCAAGCTGCGAGGGCTTGTCGATGGAGTTAGCGATCTTGCTCTTGAATGAACTTCGGTTTTTCTTTCCAAGCTGGCAGGCGTTGCATGGCCTTTCCTTCACAAAGTTGAACTTGGGTAGGCCAACTACGAGATCTTTTGATGCCAGTTTGGACATGTTTTTGAAGTTTAAGTGAGACAACCTTCTATGCCATAGCGACTTATATTCCTCGGGACGCTTTTGCGGAAAACATATTGTTTAAATCGGAGCTTAGTTGACCTAGGTCTACTATGTAGACATTTCCTTCTCTTGTTCTGGTCAGCTTTATGGCAGATGTCTTCAAAAATCTCTGACTTGACATTGATTATTGAGAAATGTTACTTGGTGACCCTTGTCGCAGAGTTGGCTGATGCTTAGAAGGTTGTGTTGAAGTCCTTCCACATAAGCTACTTTGTTGAAAGATCTTGCACCATTGCGGCAAAGCCATATCCTCTTGTCTTGCCCGGTAGCCGTTATCTCCAAAGATGGTGAGGGACCCTCATTTTCTACATAGTTGGATAGTAGAGCTTTGTTCTGTCATGTCATATGCCTCGAGCGACCCTTGTCCGGATACCATGTTGAGGTCGTGGAGCTCTTTTCTGTCAAAACATTTGAACCTTCATTTTGGTACCCATATTTGCATGGGTCATTCTTTGTTAATGCCTTTGAGGACCCAAATTTGTCTAATCTTGGGTCTCACATGCATGGAATTATAATAACACTTTGTATCCCTATGACCATATTTATTGTATATGAAACATCTATTATAATGCATGTGTGTGTGTGTGGTGATTCATCTTCCACTTGGACTTGTGTGGTTCCTTAGTTAACCATACATTAAAGCTGATTCTCTTTCTTCCACGTGTCCTTAGGTTTCATAAATAGTGATGAGTGTGCCTTACCTCTACTGTACCTTCCCAGTTGATTCGTAGAGTTGGTTTTGTTTGACTCTACGATTCTTCGAGGTTAGTAAGTAGAGGTTGGGTTACTCTTTTTCTTGATGAAACCAGGACATCAAACGATGAGATCCTTTACTTCTCGAGTATAACTAGAGGCAATGAGAACAAGGTTGAACTGGTTCTTCCAAGCTGTGAGGATTTCACAAAAGCAATGCCTCTACCAAAACTTGAGACATTACTAGTGTTAGTTTTATTGTCTTTTCCACACTTAGCTCTGAGATGGATTCCCCAAAGCCTAAGCACATTACGTCGAAAGTACTTCTCCGATTAGAAACAGACGGTCCATGGATGATTAGGATACATTCCATACAGGAGATAGTCTTCTCTAGATCCTCAATTTTAGAGGTTAGCTTAGACTCTCTTTGTGCGTGATGTGTGTTTATGCATTTTAAAGTTTCATTTATCGACTTGAGCTCGGAGAGAAGATTAGTACTTAGAAGAAATTTGTTTCAAGCTCTTCTTGAACTTTCTTCTTCTCTCTTGAAGAAGTGAATGATCTTTAGACAAGACTCTGAACCACTTCATGTATTGATGTAGGTCAGTGGTTATGCCATGCAAAGCAGTTCTTAAGTCACTTATATCTACATAAGGAGAATTAAAATCAAATACCTCATCGATACTTACATCATGTATGTTTAGGCTTTGTTTGTCCTTTGCATGTTTGGCCATTAAGCACAGATTGGCCATATGTGGTTCTTCCTCATCTCCGAGTCCGGCGTAGTTCTTGACTTTCTTTGGCTTCTTGGGATTACGCCTTGTCGCATGAACCTTCTTAGTCTCTTTACCAGCATAGCAAAGTCATCGTCATCGTCTTGACATCATCGAGTCGATCTCGGTTATGACTTTTGATACACCTTCATTTGCCTTGAGAAGCAACACCCTTATCCTTTCTTCTTCCTTACGATAAGGTTTGGTAGCGTTGGGTCGACTCCGGTTAAAGACGTCGGGAGATTTCCATCTGATTGTTGAACTGTCATCTCATTAAGATTCTTTGATTCTCTTATTGTTGTGGTCTTTGCATCCCACCTGCTCGGTAGGGCTCTCATGAACTTTATGGTTAGATCCTTGTTAGGATAGATCTTCCCATATGCTCGTAGAGAGTTGAGCAGAACGTTGAATCTTTCATAGGTTGCGATCACGCGTTTCTCCCCGCACATGGCGAACATTTCATCTTTGCTATGTCGAGGAGAGACCGCTTGTTCTCTCGACTTCTTGATTCCTTCATGCATAATCGGCAGATGCTTCC
The DNA here is from genome assembly GCA_020205605.1 of Panax ginseng. Taxonomy (NCBI): domain Eukaryota; kingdom Viridiplantae; phylum Streptophyta; class Magnoliopsida; order Apiales; family Araliaceae; genus Panax; species Panax ginseng. The sequence continues at coordinate 56,189,598 of CM035140.1, forward strand.
CAAACTTCCTTGCATTTGTTTCTTTGTTTACAACATTTTCAAACAGATCGTCCTCTAAGGATTGGAACAGGATGTTCTTCGCCTTTTTATCAAGTTGGACAGCTCTCTTCTCTGTGTTTGTCCATTCTTCTTTAACTTTGATTTGTACTCTATTTGGATCGTCAATGGTTGGTGCAAGCTTTGTTGGTATATAGGGCCCATTAAGAACAGTCTCAAATAGATCTTCATCTATTGAGTCCATGTATGCTTGCATCCTGACTTTCCAGTTATCAAATTTATCCTTGTTGCACATTGGTGGCTTGCTGCCTCCCCCGGTCTTGGATTCGCTTGGTATGAGTGCCATTTGGATCTACTAAAGCGTGTAAGCTGTAAAATAGAACCTGCTCTAATACCAATTGTTAGTTCTAGTAAGAGGCCTGAGTTATCTAGAAGGGGGGGTTGAATAGATATTTAAAAATCTTTTCTCTTTAAACTAGTTCTTAGATAATGATTAAAACTTAGCGGAATTAGTATTTGTTTTAATCTCCTTTACCAAGCAATGGAGTTATGAGCGAGTAAAGCGCGGTTATGGCGGTATAGCGATTATAGCAGAGATATAGCATGAATGTAAGCGATTACGATTGTTTTTAAGTGGTTGAGCTTTCAAGCTCTAGTCCACTCTTCTACTCAGCGAGTAGGATATCCACTAAGGATGTCTTTTACAATCTTACGAATCACCTGATTCCTTCTAGACCGGCCGATGCAGAACTTCTCTAATTCACTCTTGAACTCTTCAAGTCCAAAGCAGACTTGGTATTCTTCTTGATTGATTGATAGTTGTTGAGTTCTTGATGGTTGCTACTCAGTTGTTGTGTAAGCACTGGTTCGTTAAGAACTGAGTAGCTGAGCAAGCTTTGCAATATCTCAGATCGTAGAGTTGAGCTTCAGAGAGATGTTCACGTTGTTTGATTAATGCTTGCTTAACTTCTCTCTCATCTGTCTGATCTGTATATATGTGATGTTGAAAACTATCCGTTGGATCCATCCGTTGTGGCATTAAATGCATCTGAACTTTCTGTACTGTGATGGAGACATTTCTGCATATCTTCTGAATTTTGCATTCTAGCCCACTGACACTGCAGGCTGCTTTCTCACCTACCACCTGAAAATGTGTTTTGTCCCTCTTACCCATAGTACTATCCTTAGCTTCTTCAATACGCTTCTTTGTTGCATACTAAGGATATTTCATACAATCTGGGACTGATGAGCACTGCAGCATCTGGGATCCATTCCTCACTTGTTGAAAACACAGATCACGAGGCTCGACGTTTTCTGACATGAGACAAATGATGCTCTACGATTTGGATCGTGGTGTTCTACGATTTAGATCGTAGTGTCTTTGACATTTTTGCATACTACGAAGCTATTAGTTCGAGAGCACTACGATTTGCCTTTAAAACCTTCGTACACTACGATCTTCTCTTGCTCGTGTTGTTGACTCTACGTTCCCGAGAGCACACTACGATCGTTGACTTGTAAACTTCATGTTTCCTTCATCACACTACAATCGTGGAGTTAGCTTGGCAAACGTTGGGACCACTCTACGATTTCCGAAGAGTCCCCTTCAAGGCAGACACACTACGATCTTTGGGCTCTACGTTTTCTACCTTGACTTCTGCAATGTTGATCAGATGGATACACTACGATTTCTTCAAGACTAATATATTTCATCTTAAGATCAACCTAACAGTTTTGATCTTTCTATCTATACATTCTTTATCAGAATGGTACACGTTGAAAGCTTAGATCAACCTAACAATTTTGATCTATCACTAAGTCCTTGTACATATATTCATTTAAGGACCTTAAAAATAATCATGAACATATACATTAAAACATCAAATCATAATATGCATTCTCCCAACAATATGCATTAAGACTTGTTTGGCCAAAACTAAATTAAAGTCCTTTAATTTATTTTAATAGCTCCTTTATAGCAAGTGTATTAGTCACATTTTTATTTAATTAATTAATCAATTAAAACATTAATCTATTAAATTACTTTAGCACATAATTTAATATCACATAACTATAATTTCTTTTATAATTGTAATTTTATTCGACCAACTAATATTTTAAATTACAATTTCCTATTTAAAATATTATAATTTATTTAAATCACTATAAGCTCTCTAGCTTACTTATTAAATTAAATTGGTATATAATCTCATAACAATTAATTTTCTTAGCTCCTTAATTATTTATTCAACAAATAATTAACTAAACCACATCAACTCAAATTGAACAATTATTTATTCAACAATAAACATATCCATTAAATACTTATATAAATCAATAAATATTTAATATTACACTTTAAAATTCTGGAAAGTTACAATCAGCTGTATCTGAGAACAGTCGAAGCAAACAGAAGTATTGAAGCACTGCACAATAGAAGGAAGAGATGTACTACATTGGAGATCCAATCAACACTCTTCAAGATCTTAGTGTTAACTCTACCAATCAATGAGCAACACTCAACAAGACACTACGATCAGGTCCTCGAAGACGTGCATCGAGAATCGTAGAGTTCGAACACTGAAAATGAAGCATTGCAGCGGTTCAATCGAAGGATGGTATTCGGACAAAAGCTTATTGAGAGCATCGATGCAAAAGGACAACCTCGATCGAGGAATCGGAAGGAGATAATAAAGTCTTCAACACGCCCAAGACATTAAAGTGACAACTCGGCGGGTAGGTGAAGCGATGAAGCGCAATGTCGGATAAAGTATGACATGTCACATCAGTAATCTACCTCTGTCAACTCGAGATCTGTGAAGATATTTGAATAGCCTTCAACGGCTACTTTCCAACGGAAGGATTGAGAAAGAGTATAAATCTAGAAGAACTTCAAAGATCGAGGGTTGCTGGAGTTGCCGAGTTTGGAGAGAAGGTGGACTGTTCTAAACCCCGTAAGATAGTGAGTCTGAAGGCTCACTCTACGATCCACCAAGAACACTCAGATTCATGCAAAGGAAGAAGTAGAAGTGAGAGTTCTACTATGTAGAAGTGAGAGTTCTACTACAAGAAGAGTGTTCTGAACTGCCGAGAGAAAGAAGAGCATCATGTCATCTTGGTGTCCATCATGGGAATACTCTAAGTACAATAGAGAAGAGCTCACAGTCATCTTAGCAAGTCCATCATGAGAAGATATCAAGTATCAAGAAGGGAGATCAAAAATGTCATCATGATGGCAAGCATGAGAAAGTTTCTAAGTACCAAGAAGAAGAACTTACGGTCATCTTGAAACCTATCATGTGCGACCATCATGTATCGAGAGGAAAGATCTTTGAGGAAGTTCATCGAGGATCATCAAAGTGGTTGAGTAATCGAAGAAAGTTGAGCATCATGCAAACACTCAATTTGCACTTCAAGGGTGATCAAGCCAAGTCGCTAAGTATAGAAGATGTTGAGAGCATGAAGACATCTTAGCATTTCAAAGACCAACTCCAACAAACAAACAACTCAGCGAAGCGAGGGCACGAGGGGTCATTGTAAAGTAGGGACTAAATGAAGCCCGAGGGCGGAAGGGTCCTTGTCAGGAGGGACTAAGCGAAGTTCCAAGCTCTCTTTGGGCTTGAAGAGTTCTAGGGAACTAGAGGAGTCCCAAGGTGCGGCCTTGAAGAGCTCGTGAACTGAAGTCCCAAGGCTGCTGGCCTTGAAGGAATCTTAGTGATTCAGGGTTCTGTCCTTCCTTAGTGGAAATCCTGCTAGTTGAAAGCAGAAGAATGGATTAGGAGCTTGAGTCTCTGAACCACTTAAAACCTTTGTGTCTTTTACATTATATCATTTACATTATATACTATAACTGCTATGTAAGTTTTAACTGCTTACAACTAAACTTACTGTACGAACAACGTATGTATGATTATGAATATATCAATGAAGGGGGTCTTTTACTTATTCCGCTGTGCTTGAAAAGATTCTTATATTTGTCATATGCTAATTTAATAGCTATACAAAATAATAGAGAAAAATATTTGAAATAAAAAGGATCTTTTCAACCCCCCCATTCTAGATCTATTGTGCCTACTGGGAACTAACAAATAGTACCTCGTAAATAATACTTTGGGAATAGTACACCGTGAATAGTACTTTGTGAATAATATCCATGAATAGTACTTTGTGAATAGTACCCCGTGAATAGTACTTTATGAATAGTACCATAAAAATGAATACTACTCATGGACAGTACTCCGGCATGAAAAGCTTAAAATTTAACAAGAATGTGCAGAAAATTTTCTTGTAAAACGATACTAGATGAATTGCAAATTTTAAGGATATTCTAATAATTTTACGGAGTATAGAAGCAATACTTTAACAAAATGAGGGTATAATCAGGAATACTAAACGAAATAATATTACTCATATACTATAGAGTATGGAAGACAATATTATTCCTATGAATACTGAAAAAATAATATCCCTTACCTCAGAAGAAGACTGGATACTGAAATAGTGAGGTAGCAGACTTCTCTTCTACTTTCTCTCTAAAGCTTCTCTCTCTATAGCTTCTCTTTCTATAATTGCTCTTGTGAGTCTTAGTGAATTGGTGAGAATGAAAGAAAAATGAGCTTCTATTTATAGGAAAACATAGTTTTGATAATTGCACATTTTGGGGCTCGAAATATTACAGTATAATACCTTCATCTTTTCTTTCATTTTTAATTTAGTCCTGCAAGTTTTATAAAACTTGCACCACCACCCATAATAGTACATCATGTGAATCAATAGTACAATTATGTGAATAAATAGTATAATCATGTGAAAAAAATTAATTACATTATAATACCTTTATCTATACCTCCATTTTTAATTTAGTCATGTAAGTATTATCAATCTTGCACCACCTCCCCTAATAATACATGCATGTGAATCAATAGTACACACATGTGAACAAATAGTTATAAGCATGTGAATTAATAGCAATTAATTGCTCATTTATCCGATTAATTATCCGATTGGTCAATATAACCTCCAGACATCCATTATTATCGAAATAGATGTCGATTTCTACTAACACTAATAATCCCAACACAATGGAAATATCAATTTCATCTTTAATCAACACAAACTTATTCATCATTAATATTATAACTCACAATATTTAACAACGGATCATTCTACAGGAAGAGGGGCTTTAGATAAAGATTTCTCCCTATCAAGCGCAATGATTAGGTGACCAAACCTCTCATTGATGAACTTTCTAGACATTGTCGATATTACAAATAATAATATGAATAACTTTATCGTCTCAATTATTGATTTAATAATGTAAGATATTATGCGAGATAATCTTGTGATAATAATTAAATCAATAATATGAGAGATATTATCAAAGAACTCTCTTGTAGCAATAATTGAGTATAAGCGAGTGACTTCTCACGTAAAGCATCGATAATCAATCACCGTGTAGCTACTCTTATGTAACCAGCGTATTCTTGTACATTTACCACCGGGTAGTTCAACAGTTTAACGGTAAAACTTTCGCCGTTATTTTTATAAAAAGATAAAAAGACCCCTCTTCTTCACACACACACACACACACACACACAATAATAGTACTAATAATAATTATAATAGTACTACTACTACTAATAATAATTATAATAATAGTAGCAATAATAATAATAATAACAATAATAATTATTATTATTATAATAATTATTATAATAGTAATTATAATAATAATAATTATACTAATAATAACAATAATAATAAATATAATAATAATAAAAATAAAAATAATTAATTCTTCCAACTTAATCTAAAGGCTCATATTTCTTCTCGTCCAAATCAAATTCACCCCTCCACCATACTCTCTCTCATGTTCACACAAAATCTCTCTCTCCTCTGATCTTCTTCACACACAAACAAATAATAATAATAATGATAATAATAATAATAATAATAATACTAATAATAATAATAACAACAACAACAACAACAATAATTATAATAATTATTATTATACTAATAATAATAATAATTATAATAATAATAATAATAATAATAATAATAATAATAACAAAAATAAAAACAATAATAACAATAATAATAATCTATATAATAAAACAAAACTCATTTTGAATCTTTCATTTGACAAAGCACAAGGACGGGTCAGATTCATTCTAACTTAATTTTTTCAACTTAATCTAAAGGCTCATATTTCTTCCCGTCCAAATCAAATTCACTCATACACCCTGCTATCTCTCATGTTCACACACAAAATCTTTCTCTCTCCTATCTTCTTCACACACACACACACAAATAATAATAGTACTAATAATAATTATAATAGTACTACTACTAATAAAATAATTATAATAATAGTAATAATAGTAATAGTAATAATAATAATAACAATAACAACAAAAATAATAATTATTATTGTAAGACCCCAACTTTTTATAAATAAAATCGAATTTCCTCTATTTATTATTGTGAATAATAATGTGTTAATTTGATATAATATTTTGGTAATGGGTGAAATGTGCAAATTTTGCAAAATAAACAAGTGGTTATAAAATATTCATTGTTGTCGGGGAATATTCGTTTGGTCGTAGAATATTCTTGATGTCGGGGAATATTAAATGCAATAGTATGACCATTTTGTGGGCCTCATGCTTGGAAAAGCGGTTGGATAAAGAAAATGACAAGTTTGAGTTTTTACAAATAACTTGGCGTAGTTGTTATCGTTAACCTTTGTTGGAATACACGGTGGTTAAAATCGATGTCTGGCGTGGTTTGCAGTGAGTACACTGCGTATTATTGCAGTATTTTTGAATTATTGATTCTTACGTAAAAAGCCTTTACTCGATAATTATTACGATAATTCTTATTCAATATTTTATTTTATTGATTCAATAATTGCTACGTTGATATTTTATATTATTGTTATTTGATAATTGTCACTTGCCTGATATTTCTCATTATCGGATCAATAATTCATATTATTTGAATAATATTATTAGATAGCATTATTGTCGATGTCTAAGGAAGTTATATACGAGAAAGGGTTTGGTCACCTAATTTACGCGTCGATAAAGAGAAATCTTTATCGAAAGCCCCTCTTTCACAGGAGCGACACGGTTGTCATAATTATGATTACGTAATATTATTTGTGAATAATTAATTATTGATTTATATGATAAGGAAATATTTATTTTATGTGGATATAAATGATGGATATATTTATGTGATTATAAATGAAGAAATTAATGTTGAGGTGTTTTATCAGTATTTTATCGAAATGGAGGTATTAAAAATCGTCCGTATGTAGATTTCGGGCATTTTTCGTTTAGAATTTGAAAAAACTTAAACCTACAAAGTTGTAGAGAATTCGATTTCCTATGGAATGGATATAAAATTCATATTTTTTTTGATAAAAGAGCTATTTATTATGAATTATTGAAGTTTCAGAAATTAAATATTTTATTAAAATTATGGGTGGGACCCACTTTTGTTTTTTTGAAAACATGTGTTGAAAATTTTGTTTAAAGGTGTCTAGTCTTGATTGTCCAACTTAGCATGCGTAGAAGAAAGAAAATGTAATAATATTATTTTATTATTTAGTCTCCTTTTGCGTTCTAGCATTTTCTTATAAATAGGGTGCTTAGTTAGAATTGAAAATCATACCAGAAACAAATTTTTTCTCTCTCTATATTATCGAGCGTATTTTGTGAGTATTTAGATACTTTGAGAGTTGCTAATCAGTGCAAGTTTCCTTTGGCATTACATCCGATATTTCAGTCAGAAATAATGTTCTTTTAAGGCAAGGGATGTTATTTTCTTCATAATGATGTTATTCTTTCAATATCATTATACCGAAATATTGGTATGAATTTTATTGTGAAATTTCTACCTTTTTCATGTTAGGGTTACTATTCACGTATACGAATACGATACTATTCACAGAAAAATAAATTTTTTCTTTCTTTGTCCAAGTTGTCTATTGTGGTTACTATATTTGGTTGTATCCATGTTTTGATCTTTATTCTTTAATTTTGCTCCACAATTGATTATTATAAGGTATTTTTGAACTTGGATAAACTAAAGTACGAATCTCTAATCTTTGATCTTTTATCTCACTGGATTCATTTTCTTTCAGATATTTTTTATCATCCTCAGTCCTAAATAATGATATTACTGAATATCTTTGGTCTGTAGTGCAAAGATGAATGATTAGCGATGAATATCTTTGGCCGTAGCCGTAAAGATGAACAAGTGTTGAGATCAACATGACCATTGGTGATACAAATGAATATCTTTGGCTTTGTAGTACAAAGATGAATATTTGATTCAAGATGTATATTGATTGATGTTATTCTGAGGATAAAATATTGATGATGAACTTTTAAATCTTAGAAGATAGTAGAATTCATTTTCTACTTGACTCTTCTAATGGATTGTTTTTCATTTGCGATTGTTGATCTAAAACTTGTTGTCTATTATATTTTATCAGATTTTTCCCCTGTTGAAGACTAATGATAAATTGTTGTATATTATCTTAGTCATAATATTCTTTACTGGGCTAGTTGAGCTCGCCCTTTTCTTTTTTGTTCCATTTTTCTTCTCAGGAGGTGAGAATTTAGTAGGAACTAGCCGGGGTATGGATTGATGATTCTAGAAAGTTGTTTTAGCAATCCTCACTATTTTTGTGAAATAATGTATCAATAATTGTAATGAGGACTCCTTTTGAGTTTGTATACTGTTTATTAGACAATATTTGTATTTAAACTCATAGTATATGTGTTGTCGTATTTTGCACGACATTTGTATTAATGAAGTTGTATTTGTTTATGTACCATGTATTTGGCGACTAAGAATGGGTGATTTATACCTATTTTGGGGGCGTCACAGCTGGTATAAGAGAGCTTAGGGATATGGTCTCTGACGGAGATCGGAGAATAGAACTAGGAGGGGAGAGAAGAATAATCATTCGCTAGTGTGTCATACCTAAGCTTATTTGGTTTGTCAGTCGGAGCATATGGTTAATATGTGATATGTTAATTTGTTAATTAACCCTTGTTTTGTGGCAGTATTTGAGAATGACAGCTGAAAATATTAACAATGGAGTTAATGAGACAGTGGAGACACCTTTAATCACCACCGAGAGGAGCGTGCAACGAGAAGACAATATTCCTCCTGTAACAACACTCTAGAACAAATGATGAATGATGGGATGTTTAGAAGGTTTTTTGCGGTTTATGCAAAATCGACGACGAGGAGACTTCGTGTACAAAATACGGGTAGAAATGATTGCAATGCGCGACTTGTCACAACCAAGCAGTTCAAAGAGTTCGGACCACCAGAATTTACGGGAAAGCCGAATCTGATCAAGGCAGAGACATGGGTTAAACAAATTACCAAGATATTCGATGTCTTGGGATGCACAGAGGAACAGAAGGTTCCATTCACCATCTTTATGTTCGTGATGAGGTGATTCTTGGTGAAAATCGTGAAGCGTACCCGACTGCTTGCTTTTCGACATGTCTTGTGAAAGCGTTTGAAACACTTTCTGACGAAAGTATTCGAAAGTATTAAATCATATGAAGGAGGTAGAGTTTATTAGACTAGAAGAACAAAACAACATGACCGGTGTCTGAAATGCGGCGAAGTTCGAGAGTTATCGAGTTTGCACCTCATTTGGTAGAGAATGAGGAGCGAATGACGCGGATGTTTCGAGAGGTCTAAAACCCGAGATTCAACAATATCTTATCTCTCGTAAATTTTCTTTATATTCAGATGTTGTAAACAAGACTCAATTATTAGAGCAAGATAATGAGTATGTTCAACTGAGGGACCAAAACCGAGGTCATCATGGGGGGTGGCGAAATCATCCTTGAACAATGACAACCAATGATGGGAGGAAAACATTCGGACAAAAGCAGTAACCACTCTGGTGGTAATCGTGGCCATGATGGTAAAAGAAGCGAGTCGGGGGGAGATTTCAAAAAGAGAAGGTACAACAATGATAACGTGAAGACGTCAGCACAAACATCAAGCTGTTTCTAGGGAGGAGAAGCGAGCACCGGTCGTTTGTTATAAATCTTGGGAAAAGAGGACACATCATCCCCAAAGCGCCCACAACAATCTAAGGTGTGTTATAAGCTGTGGAAAGGAAAGTCATATAGCTAGAGATTGTCTTGTTGCGAAGCCAAGTTCAACGGGGATGGTGACTCCAAAGGCTATCCCGGACAAGTCAAAGTCGGTGGTTCCTGGAAGGGCGTTTGTCATGACTGCCCAAAACGCGAGGAACCCGAACGAGGTGATCACGGGTAAGCTAATCATAAACTCTTGCGAAGTTTATACCTTATTGAATCTGGGTTCTACCCATTCTTCTATCTCTCTGCTTGTGCTCAGCGTTTGAACTTGACTCCGGAGAAATTAGACCTTGACTTATCTGTTGAGATTCCGTTAGGAGAAACTTTCATTACATCTACTATTTATAAATCTTGATTGATTCAAGTTGGAACCATCACATTACATGCCGATCTTATTTCATTGAAAATACTTGCATTTGATGTGATTTTAGGGATTGATTGGTTAACCATTCATCATGCTAAAATTGATTATTTTCGTAAGGTTGTTAGTTTTCATATTCCTAACCAACTTGTTATGCGAATTCAAACAACCAAACCACTAAAGTCAATCATTGTCATATCAAGCCATAAAGCTATTTGTTTATTGAAAAACGGATGTTAAGCTTTCTTAGCCCATGTCACGGACTTGAACAAAAACACGTCGATTTGAATAATATTTACATTGTTAGTGAATTTCACGGCGTATTTCTGAAGAACTTCACGGTCACCCCGAGCGTGAAGTTGAATTCTTTATTGACCTTAAACTTTGATACAAAGCCCATTTTAAAATCTCATATCGAATGGCTCTATTTAACTTAAGGAGTTAAAGGTCCAACTACGAGGAGTTGTTGGACATCGGTTTCATTCGATCTAGTACATCTCCTTGGGGTGCTCTGTGTTATTTATTAAAAAGAAGAAAGAGCGGGAGTATGCGACTTTGTATTGACTTAGAGAATTGAACCATGTCACCATCAAGAATAGGTATCGCATTACCTCGCATTGATGACTTGTTCGACCCGGTTGCAAGGAGCACAATTCTTTTCAAAGATTGATCTTCGATTACGGATATCATCAATTTGAAGATTAAAAGCGAGGATATTCAAAGGCGCCTTTAGAACTTCGGAGCGGGCATTATGAATTTTTAGTCATGTCTTTTGGATTGACTAATGCTCCTCTTTGCTTTCATGGATATGATGAAGCCGTATGTTCAAAGAATATTTAGATCAGTTCGTTGTTTTTATTGATGACATCCTCATCTATTCCAAAAGCCGTGGAGATCATGAGCGCCATTTGAAGCTGGTACTTCAAAGGCTTCGTGATAACAAGCTATATACCAAGCTGAAAAAATGCGAGTTCTGGCTTGAGGAAGCAGCATTCCTTGGGCACGTGGTGTCAAAATATGGAGTATCTGTTGACCTGGCGAAGATTGAAGTCATACAAAGTTGGGAGCAACCGAATTCGGTGACTGAAGTACGTAGCTTTCTGGGCTTAGCTGGTTATTATCGGAGATTTGTGGAAGGATTTTCTGGAATTGCTACTTCATTAACTCAACTGACTCAAAAAGATACAAAATTCGTATGGAGCGAGGAATGCGAGAAGAGTTTCCAAGAGCTCAAGAGGAGACTCATTTCAGCACATGTTCTGACAATACCATCTGGTTCGGATGGATTTGTTATCTACAACGATGCTTCAGGTAAAGGGTTAGGATGTGTTCTCATGCAACATGGGAAAGTCATAGTGTATGCCTCGCAACAACTCAAAGAATATGAGAGAAATTATCCTACTCATGATGCGGAGTTAGCGTGATCATTTTCGCGTTGAAGATGCGGAGACACTACCTGTATGGAGAGAAAGTGGAGATCTATACAGATCATAAAAGCCTCAAATATTTCTTCACCTAAAAGGAACTCAACATGCGACAACGACGTTGACTCGAGCTGTTGAAATATTACGATCATACCATCTAATATCATCCTGAAAAAGTAAACGTGGTAGCTAACGCATTGAGTAGAAGATCATATGCGGGTACGAGTGCAATGTTGTTAACACAAAGGTCCATTTTGTATGACTTGCAAAGGATGAAGATAGAGGTAAAGGCTCCAAGTACCCACGTGATGATATCAAACATACGAGTAGAGGCAGGCTTTAATCGATAAAGTTAAAGTTGCTCAAGCTACTACGGACCTGTAGCTAATGCGTATGAAGAAGAAAGTGCAAGAAGGTGTTATTCCAGAAGCAAGAATCGACGAAGAAGGAATACTTCGAGTCAACTCCAGAATTTATGTTCCTAATGATTCTGACTTGAAGCATAAAATCATGATGGAGGCACACAACACACCGTTTGCAATCCATCATGGGAGTACCAAAATGTATCATGATATTCGATATACATTTTGGTGGAACAATATGAAGAGAGAGATCGCGGAGTTTATCTCGAGGTGTTTAACTTGTCAACGTGTAAAGGCGGAGCATCAAGTGCCAAAGGGTCCATTACAACCACTTGAGATTCCAAAATGGAAATGGGAACACATTACCATGGATTTCGTTACGGGTCTTCCCAAGGTTTTTCAAGGCATGGATGCGATTTAGGTTATTGTTGATAGATTAACCAAGTCTGCTCATTTTTTGCCTATATTAGAGACTTATTCCCTTGAACGCCTTGCTTGTATGTACGTGAATGAGATTGTGAGATTGCATGGCATGCCATTATCCATAGTTTTGGATCGTGACCCAAGATTCACTTCACGATTTTGGGTTAGCTTGCTGAAAGCTATGTGCACGAATTTACGATTCAGTTCGGCATACCATCCTCAAACGGACGGGCAATCAGAGAGGACTATTCAAACTCTTGAAGATCTATTTAGACTATGTGTCCTAGATTTCAAAGGGAGTTGGGATAAGTACCTACCATTGGTGGAATTCTCCTACAACAACAGTTATCAGGCAAGTATAGGTGTGACTCTATTTGAAGCATTGTATGAAAGAAAATGTCGTTCTCCAGTATGCTGAGACGAGGTGGGTGAAACAACGTTGTTGGGACCAGAATTGGTACGCATAACTACAGAAAAGATCCAAACGATTCGACAACGTATACAAACGGCACAAGATTGACAAAAGAGTTATGCGAATCTTCATCGAAAGGACGTGAAATTTAATATTGGGGATCATTTATTGTTATGTGTTGCACCATGGAAGGGAGTTACAAGATTTGGGAAGAGAGGAAAGCTCAATCCAAGATTTGTTGGTCCATTTGAGATTCTTGACCGAATAGAAAATGTGGACTATAAACTCGCATTACCTCCAAGCATGTCTCGTGTTCATAATGTTTTTCACATATCTGTGCTTCGTAAATATATAAAAAACCCGAACCACATTATTGAGTTATAACCAGACGAGATAGCCGAAGATTTAACGTACGATGAGGTATCTGTTAAGATCTTGGATAGGAAAGAGCATGTCCTACGCACCAAGGTTATACCACAATTTAAGGTTTTGTGGAGGAACCATACTATTGAAGAAATGACCTGAGAGTTAAAATCAAAAATAAAAACGAGGTATCCTCACCTTTTCGAAACACCAGGTACGTACGTCAATTTCGAGGACGAAATTTCATAAAGAGGGGAGGTTATAAGACCCCAACTTTTTTTAAATAAAATTGAATTTCCTCTATTTATTATTATGAATAATAAGGTGTTAATTTAATATAATGCTTTGATTATGGGTGAAATATGCAATTTTTTGCAAAATAAACAAGTAGTTATAAAATATTCATTGTTGTCGAAAAATATTCGTTTGGTCGTGGAATATTCGTACGATGGCGCATTCATTTGTGGGCCCCATAAAAAACGGTCGGATAAAACAAATGACAAGTTTGAGTTTTTACAAATAACGACATAATTGTTACCGTTAACACTATTGGAATACCCGGCGGTTAAAATACAGTAATACATGTGGTTGCACAGTAACACACAGTATTGCACAGTATTTTTGAATTATTAATTCTTGTAAAAGAAATAGAACTAGTGTAGGAACAACCAAACGGCTCATATTTATAACGGTCCGCAGAATTCGTGTTTGCGAAAGTTGCATTATATCTCGGTAGACAAAAAGACAGCTTTGTCTCGGACCATAACCATATAGAGAAAAATTATATACATTATAACTTAATACAAAGAAAAATGATATATATTTCAATTTTATGTCAATTTTTTTGTTACAAGTAACGTGAATAATTATAATTCATAATATTTTAACGATACATTTAATACAGTCTTATTCAATTTTATATACTGATATAAGTTATAATTTTAATTCGACAAATTATTTTCACAATACATAGCAGAAAATCTCAGTTTTAGAGTAAAACTTGGATTTTAATCAAATAGAGAAAATACAAGAAAAAAAAATAAAGAAAAACACCATAGATACTACAAGGGAAGATCATCTTGGAAATAAAAATAAATAAATAAAGAAAAGGAAATATAAGAAAGAAACAGTAGATAAATTGCAAATAAGGACTGCTATAAATTTTTCAATAACCCATTGGCCCAAAAGAACCAAGATCACCCTCATTATAAGCTCAGAGGATCAAAGCTTAATAAGGCTGGCTGTTGCCCCTTTCCCCATAATGAACAATTCCTCTAGAAAGAGGAGGTGAGAAGAAAAGAGGGAGGGAGGGGAGGGGAGGGGGGGGGGGGGGGCAGGGCAATATGAGCAAAACATCTAAATTTATTTAGACAAACAGAAAAACTCAGAAGTTGCATAGTCATTGATTATACTTGAGCTTGATCACAAATACCAGAAGTAATAGCAAACCACAACTCAATAATACCTAAGAATTGAATAAAACAAACCAATATACTCACTTGTAAGCATAACATAATATCTATGGAGGAATTTATAAATACAAACAAGAACCCAGTTTACTATATATTGCCACTAACACATAATAATCCTCGGTCGGCATATAATGCTTTTGGCTTCTCTAATAGAACAAGATTTACATACATATGTGCACACCTTTATTTCGTCTATGGTTGATATATAATGAGAACTTTGATGTTACTGGCTTTATCCAGTACTATCCTCCAACTACTAAAAGTTTTATTTTCAGACATGTATAAGGCACATAATGAACGCTTGATGTATAAGCACGACTAGGTGTGTAAAAAAAATAAGGTTTCTGAACTGCTAATGCTCCCATGAATGAAATGATGATCCATTGTTAAGGCGGATAATGAACACTCGCTGTATAAGGAAGGTTTGGAGTGTGACGAGAGTCGAGGTAAATTGGATAAACATAATTCTGAACTGCTAATGCTTGCAATGAATGAAATTTGTTACTAAAGCAGCCACTTCAGTTCAAATGTATTCAAGTACAGCAGCTGTATGATTGAATCCACATGATACCTGCAATGCTTTCACATTCTTGTCAAAGCTAACCATCATGGGCTCAATGTAGTCAACATCATCTCCAAAACCCTGTAGCAAGGAGACATTATCTAGTGTAAATACCCAAGGTTATATAGCGAACAACGTGACAAGAAGTCGTGGACGTCAGGTCTTAGTTGAAGAGAGAGAAAGAATGAAAGCAAGAAAAAGGCGTGCACATATCTTTTTTGTAAATGCCAATGTCTAACTTTGTCAAAGATATATAAATTATGTAATTATTCTTATATGCTGGAAATGACAGCAAAAGTGCACCAGGACAGAGATTTTTTACTCTAAATAGGAGTACTAGAATCTGAAAGTTCTTGGCCGCTTCCAAGTTCAGAACATGGCGTCGCCTAGGTATCCCGGCGATGGAGAGGATGACACGCCTTAGCAGCTCTGGCCCAAGACTTTAAAATATGGTTATATCCATTACCCACCCATCGATTAATAATAAGGGATAAAACCCTAAATTAAAAAATCAAGACTTATCTGCCTCTCATACTTCTTCGATCGCGACTCCTCTTCCTCCGACACTTCTTCGATCACGACTCCTCTTCCTCCGACGCTTCTTCGATCACGACTCCTCTTCCTCCGACACTTCTTCGATCACGACTCCTCTTCCTCGACTTCGGCAGATCCATCGCAAACCCATCGCAGCTCCATCGCAGGTAATTGCGACTTGTAGTGACCCAGTTGTTGAGTCGACTCGAGCCCTTGGTTTCTCTTTTTCTCTCCTTCAATTGCAGCGATCAAGTCATCCGACCCTCTCTCACAGCCACAAATTTGTTTCTTTGCTCCTTGTTTCCCTGTTTAGATTAAATGGCTCCTTGTTTCCCTGTTTAGATTAAATGGCAATTTTTCTTGTTTTTTCAAGTCTGTTTAATACTATAATTTATCTTTTATTTAGTATATCTTTATTCTTTACTTTCTTTTGCTATTGTTCCAAAATGTTATATTTAATTATTGGCAAAGATTATTTTATGAGAACACTTCATGTTAATAAAATATTGATATAAGATTATTTTACTTCATGTTAATTATTGTTCTAAAATGTTAAATTAGTGGGAAAAAATGTAAAGGTTGCGAGTCAAGAAGCATCTTCTAAGCTTTAAAGGTCAACTCTTCATATTAATAAAATATTATATGTTTTACTAGTTTTTAATGTCAAGTGTTGTATTTTTGGATTGTTATTGTTAAGTATTTACATAAATATGCTTTTAATGGTATTGCATAGTGTTATGTGGGTTTTAATGTATATAAAATTTTATTGCCAAAATAATTATTTAGTAAAATAAATAATATATAATTTGCACAATATGAACGACTTGTCATCATACAGAAGCCATGACGGTCGCCTTGTAGCCTAGGCGTCCTGGCAGTCGACTACCACCATGTCTCGCCGTGGTGCCGTGACAACTATGGTTCAGATTGACTCGACTGCACGTTATAATCTATGTATATTATAATCTAGGTATAAGTGATGTCTCATCTTAGTACAAAAAACTTTTCATATCCAAACATAATTAATGTCGATCTTAGTAGTCTTGATTCACATACTGGCATACTGCTCTTCTGCATATACTTTCAAAGAATGCTGTAAATGTTTGCAACAAACATCTAGCGCCTCCCACCCAGGGGAGTATAAAAACACATATAGGTGTATATGACATACACTTGACATGTCTGAAATACTAACATATTCGACATCAATTGGCCATATGGAGGGGAGGGAGCTCTAGATTGACCGGGAGGCAGTACTCCAGGAAGGAATATAATATGTTCTCGTTCGCCCTTATTACCAGCTATCTTGGAGGCACATTTGGATATAGCTGGGGCACCTCAGAAAGAGGCGTTCTTTGCTTTGACGACAGCGCGAGGACGATCCTCAGTCAATACAATCTTGAAAACTAAGAGCTTGGACTTGCGAATAGGAGCATAGTGTAATTTTTTGGGTGGCCTATCTTGTGTAGGGTGGTGTTTTATGTTTGAGGAGGCATAGGAGTGCCTTTAATATTCCCTATGCTTTGTATACTGTGTCTGTACTGGTGTTCGCCCCCTTTCTAGGACTTATAGTTAAATTAATTATTTACTTATCAAAACAAGAAAAGAAAAACATATTTGACATAAAACTAGAAAATGTAATAGTAACAAACCCACCAACAGCAATTGGCTGCACATCAAGAATCATCCTGCAACTACCCAGAATTCCACACCAATCCCCCTTTAAATAAATCATTTAATATAATATTTAAAACTCAAAAAGAAACCTATAACATGACATTCTCGTCAACACAGAAAGTTAAGAGGGTGGGGAAGGTAAAATGAAAATGAAATTCGATAACAAGAAATAGAAGGGAATGGAGCACAGCTATATTAATCCAAGCAAAAGAAACACAAGGCAGAGATTAAAAATAAATATATATATATATAGAGAGAGAGAGCTATAGTAGAGTAGAAAGGACATAGTAAGTCACGAGTTAAGCTAGGGTTTGGGTCTAGGGTTTTCTGAAGAGAACTGGAGTTTGTGGATGGAGGTGAAAATTTTGTAGAGGAAATGAATTATTGTTTAGGTAATTGTTAAATCCATAATACTTTTTGTTATTTTCACAATAAAAGTGTCGTTGTATAGCGATGGTTTTTCACTGTCGCTATACGATCTATAGCGACACTTTTGTTGTAGAAATAACAATTTTTGTTGTGAATTTAACAATTTCCTATTGTTTATGGTATTGAAAGAGGAGAGAAACAAGCAAGAAGTACTAGCCAAACCCCTCCAGTACAAGAAAATGAGCTCTAATTACAGAGAATAATCTAGTCCAGTAAGAAAAGTTCTTATCCTCATTTCTTGATAAGTTAAAAAATATATTAGGAGTAATGCACCATGTGTAGTTATAAGATTCAGGGTGCCAATAGATCACATAAGGCAAACTAATGATTTAGCTACCGAAGTTGGCACGTTTTATTGAATACCTGATTGAACTTTTAATTTTTCAAATTAACTCACTGAACTAATTTTTATTTTCAAATTGGGTCATTCCGTTAAAAATAGTTGACAGACGTTAATTTTTTATCTACGTGGCGCTGACTTGGACGTAAAAAAAAGGAAAAAAAAAGAAAATGACATAGAAAATAAAAGACTAAACCCTAAAGAATAACCACATTATCTAAAGAATAACCATTTTTTATTTAAACACATTATCTTAGTAAATCTTATTTTAATTCAATTATGCTTTTAGTAAACAATTATCTAAAGAATTCAATTATGCTTTTAGTAAATCTTATTTTATTTAAACACATTATCTAAAGAATAACCATTTTTGTTTCTTTTCCCAGTAGTGTGATCGGCGAGTCAAATGGATCAAATCCATCAACTGGTTTCGGATTAGAGTCCGAATTACTCTTATTATCCAACTTACCTTGAACTTGAATGTCATAATTGTTGATATTTTGAGGCAACGACTTAGTGTTATTTGAGTCAGAAGCTACAAACCCATTTGATGGTTTAGCATTTGGCTCCGATTTACTCAAATTACTCTGGACTTGATTATCGGAATCATACCTTCGTTGAGGCAAAGGCTTCGAATTATCCGAATTATGAGGCTGGCGATTTGGGGTAGAACTGAGAATTGGATCGGAAGGAGCCGAAGAAGAAGACGAAGAACCCAAAACTCTACCTTGGCCTTTGAATTTACCAGAAGGAGAAGATGAGAATGGATTGTTGAACATTCTTTGGAACCAATTCGTATTTTCTCAGTTAGTCTAATTGCAATTATGTACATGGGTGTGTAAGAGAAAGTAAATAGAACATTTATTGTAGCCTATTTGATTTTGATTTTGATTTTGTGTATTTATATCTGGGTTGTATGTTCATCTGTTTTGGTTAGATTTGTTTTGATGAAGAATAAAAGGAATCAAATAAAGAAGATGATTAGATCTGTTTTGCAAAAAAATGTTTTGCTTTTTTTGGTTTTTATTTTCAAGTTTTTTTTTGCCACAAGTAATATTTTTTACTTTTTTATACTGTCTTTTATTTTCCATGTCATTTTCTTTTTTTCTTTTTTTTTTACGTCCACGTCAGCGCCACGTAGATAAAAAATTAACGTCTGTCAAACTTTTTTTAACGGAATGACCCAATTTGAAAATAAAAATTAGTTCAGTGAGTTAATTTGAAAAATTAAAAGTTCAATCATGTATTCAATAAAACGTACCAACTTCGGTGACTAAATCATTAGTTTTGCCGATCACATAAGGAGTCATAAGCCACGAGTCAGTCACGTGACAAGTGGACCCCAGATACTTGATACTGCCATAAGCCATACTTGGTCGAGGAGTCCAAGCCAAGGCCCCTCATACTCCGTGGCTATTTTATTTCTTTAGCCGCCAAACCAATCCCTCGGACGATGGACAATAGCCCCCGAGAAAATGGGCCTCTCTAAGACTTCTACCCTTAGCCCAGAGAGGTAATACACAGAAATCTTCAAGTCTTCCATGATACTCCCAAGTGCACCGAGGTTCCATGCTACTCCGAGTAGTTTATCTTCCGAAGTAACTGACAGTTAACTTGGGCAACTGCCAAGGTGAAGAATACATCTGGGGCCTCTGTCAAGGTGAAGAAGACATCCTCGGTTGTCCGAGAGGTCAAGTGCCTCTCTGGTGGAGTCCAATAGGTCAAGTACCTCTCTGGTGGAGTCTGAGAGGTCAAGTATCTCTCTGTTGGAGTCCGAGAGGTAAAGACACGTGTATCTCCTCAGGTGCAACATGGCAGCTTGGCTAGAGGACTATAGCTCAAAGACACGTGTCAGAGCCGAAGTGGTTCACACACCAAGTGTTACAAGGTCCCACTGTAGTGGTTGTCTACGATGCCTCAATTGGCATTGGACCCACAAAGATCTAAAACCGATGTAAAAGCAAAGGGGGGGATGCAAAAATTTTGTAAACAGGGTGAATCAAATGAAATGAAAAAAAGAGGAGACTAATTTCTATTATTTTATTTTTTTTAAGAAAACATAGCTCGAGGCAAGATAAACATAACATATTAAGAGCCAAAAAATGCTATTGAGCTTTCCAATATGACTTTATTTTATGAGTTCCGAATATTTTCAACCGTCTTTTAAATGTTTTTCGTTCATTCACCTCGTGTATAAAATTAACAATAATGCTAAGGCTCCCAAATTTTAGGTTAAAAAAGCGCCACAAATAATGTACCAATCATTACATTGGTTGAGTACACCTATTGTGATTGGCTATGTAATAAAGTATCATTTGTCTTTTTAAATGCACATAATTTTAGACAAATTTGAGACCCCTTAGCACTAGCCTAAAAATTGTCAACTTCTTTCTATTGTATAAAAGTTTTCATACGTAGAAACTTGATGCAAGGAAACAGTAATAAAGTTTATTTTAAAGCTATTTATTGAATAAGCTTAGCATTTTCTAAATTCCATGGCTTTTCAAAACTTTCAATGCCATAGAACTTGAAAAGCTCATGTGTGAAAACCAATTGACAGAAAGGCTAGAAATCTTACATTGATTGGAGAGATGAATTAAGATAAAAAGTGGGTGTATAAAGATAAAGCCGAAATTGTAATGTAAACTATAGCTGTTGACAGACATAGAATGGGTGTATTAACAGAGTGGATATTTATAATGTCAACCTTAGCATTTGACAAAGTCAATTTAGAATGTAGGATTTTAACAGGTTCAGTTGCAAAGAAAAAGACATGTTTGCTCAATGCAAAAATAATTTCGAACAGGCACCAAGGTGTACCCATCCTAACTCTATATAAGATTTAGTCATTCCTATTCCAAAAAAAGAGAGGAAAAGACACAGATTCTCTCCTTATCTCTTTCTATTGTTTTGCATTATGTACTAAAGAATTCAACACAGAGTACTATGTGGGCTTGTGTTATCTTGGAGGCAGATTTACAAAACTTGGCAGTAATAGGAACAAATACTGTCTTAAAGAGAGTTATATTTTGTTCAGTCCGGGCGTACTTCCTCTTTCCTTCTACAAATGTTCTAGGTATATTTATATACAACACTAAACACAAAAAAAAGAACAGCTAATAACTCTCTATTAGTCAAACTAAAAGAGAGAAACTACTCAAAAATGGCACCAACAATAAATCATCATAATCGTACCAACTCATCAAGAGCATATGTATGTATATATGTGTGGGCGTGAGTATAAACATACACACACATATATAAGAACAATGTGAGTTACGGTATTTACTCACCAACTTAACTGTAAAAAACAATTTTGAAGTATTTATAGAGATTTAGTTATGCTTCACCAAAAGAATGTATAGGAATCATACAATCAGATCAGAGTATCATAAAAGTGAATATAATAGATAAGACATCTGGAAACATACCAATTGCCCTGCAGAAGAATGCCCATCTACCGAAAATGTTCCATACGACCCTCCCCAGCCCCATGTAAAAACATTGCCTCCTGGAAGTCAGAAATTGTGGGGAAAAATGAAGATTTAAACAATAGTTTCAAACAAAATGTACCAAATGTTTACTAAAATATTGTAATAAATGCTATGTTACACGGACTCAGATGCAGTGTTTTGTTGGACACAATATTTTAAAAAGTCTAACACGGGTACTCCTCAATTTTGCCAATTTTTTATACTAAAACGAAGAGTTCAAAACCCATACATTGTCCGAGTGTCGAACACAAATGTATAACTCCCCAGGAATTTCAATTGCGTACTTTAGGACAAAGTAAAGAGTCCACGTAGCATAAAATAAATGGCAGTGGGTTAACAAAACAAAATTGAAGTGCAGCCACATATAAAGCTCCACAAATTAGAGAGATTAAGCGATTCCTCCCCACCCCCAAGAAAAAACTTTAATTCTCTCAGTTTGTGTCCCTCTCACAATTTTTTCACTCTCTCACTATTATGTATAGCCTTCTTGATTTTGAGTCTAATAATATAACTGAGCCGAGGGATGTGGAATTTTTTAATTAAAATTTTTTCAATAAGATTTTGAAAATGTGGAAACGCTTATACTTGGTGAGCCCGTCCTATAATTCCAATGTTGAGGTTGGGGAACCTAGTGTTCTAGAACAACCGAGTGAACCTAAACGGAGTATTAGATCTAGGAAAGAGAATGTTTTAATCTTTGATATTTTTGGTGGAGGCAGTGGGTGGTGGCTCGAGCGACGGGTGGGATGGAAGTGCTGGTAGTGAGAGGGAACAATTAATGTTATGATATCAAGGTATAATTGTCAAATTTATCCATTCCATTAGTCTAGATCCCATTCCACCACCTCCGCAGAAAGAAAATCAAGAGAATAGAATGAATTTTCATTCTATCGGAATGGTCCATTCTACCAAATTGAGTAACCAAGCACTTTTTTTTCATTTCCTCATAATGAGTCATTCCATTCCAACCCATATTCCTTCAATTATAACGCAACATTAGTCCGGTAGTTACCCCTCATGTTTGTCTATCAAAAGAATGTAAAACACAGAGAAGTGGTCCAATACCAAGTCTATAAATACCAAAAGCATCTCTAAAACATTCCTTTTTCTAACTACAACCAACCAACACTTTAACCATATCATCATCCCTACTGGAAACTTTACTACAAGAAACTAATTGGATGAAAGGGCATGCACGCAGGAAGACTGATTAATACACTTGGTAGTAAAACTTGTGATCATCCTTTAAAGCAGGTGTTCTGACTGTTTCCAATCATGGAAGAACTTATCGAAGAAATAGAGTGGTAAATACAAGATTGTTCTGAGTTCCTTTGAGTACAAGTTTTTTATCAAGAGGTTTTCTTTTATTTTCTCAATTTAATTATTTTTTGGTTCTCACCTCCGGTATCCAGCAACCATTAGGCCACGATTAATCCGGATCGAGCTACAATCAAACCCACAAAGGGGAGAACTCTCCCTAACACCGTTTTCTCTATTCACAATGCTCGAACTCGAGACCTTGTGATGTAGGATAAGATGGAAATAAGGAATAAGAATACATAACCCCGCAGAAACTCGGTAGAGAAACACGCACAAAATAGCACACAACTTTAATCTCAAATCAATATATTCAATAATCTATCAAATAATGAATTATTACAATACTTAAATAGAAAACTCAATACATGGGAACTAAGTAAAAACTCTAATTCAAAAAAGAAACAATTTCTTAACTAAAATTTACTACTATAATAAAACTCTCCTAATTAAAATCTTCTACCATAACTAAAACTTCTAGAATATCTTATTAAAATAAATACATTAATAATTCAACATTTATCTCTAAATAACAATACAAAATTAATAATAAACTTCTTGAATTTCTTCTTCCATATCACATCATTCTCCTCGCCTTTGAAAAAAACTCGTCCTCGAGTTTTGAAATATCGAAGAATAATAAACCATAATCCGAGAGATGCCAACAAAACATGCACATCCGATGTTTCTTGAGCACAAATTTTGGGAATAGCGTTGACACAAGTAAAAAACTAAATGCAGCTTTGGACTCGAATATGGAATTTGGCATAAGAAAGTCAACATGTTCTACCTCAATTGTGTCTCTTTTTGTACTCAACTTCTTGATAAACATGGTTCATCTCTTGCACTACACTTCCTTTAATACAAACCTCCTTGGTGGATACAACATCCTTAACTTCAACTACTTTAAGATCCTCACGACTCTCGACGTGTCGAAGTTCTTGTTCTTGAAGAATCTCACTCTCCTTGTATTTTACTTGTAGGATTTAGCATCACACTTTTAACCTTTGTGTTGATTCCTTGACCACATGTTGGAATTGTGGTGATGAACTTTGAAATATTAATATGATTTCATAGAAGTGCAACAATGGATTCTTCAATTCTTCTAAGACGCTCCCAATTATTGGTCACATAAGTGATATCTATTTTCTCTTGCCTGACCAACTCTTCTTTTTTTTGGCTCTAGAAGCTTAGGTGCAGAAAGTATAAAGAAACAGGGACTAATTTGAACTTTTCTGAAACTTCAGGGGTTGAATTGAAAATTTCAAAAACTTAGGGGTCCGAATTGCAAAATTCAGAAACTTAAGAGGGCTGAATTAAAAATTTTAAAAACTAAGGGGCTGAATTGAAAATTTCAGAAACTTGGGGGATCAAACTTTAATTTGGCAGAAGACTTTCTGAGCAGAGAACATTAACTGAACAGAACAATAACATAGAACTTTTATTTTTTTCCCGGGATTGTTGGAGACTACGGCAACGACGATTCCTGCTGCAGATCGTGCTTACGTCTCGAAAAATTATTGTCAAATTATTGTCGATTCTCTAGCGAACTTCGACAATTTGATGGACCAGAAAATTAGGATAGGAATAAATTGGGTGAAATCAAAAGATATTAAGAATTTAGGTTCTTAATACCATTATGATATAGGACAAAGCATGAAGAAGGGATAAGAATACGGTGAATACCTATCCTCGCATAGACTCGGTAGAGAAACACGCACAAAATAACACACAACTTTAATCTCAAATCCATATATTCAATAATCTATCAAATAATGAAGTATAAAGTATTACAAAACTTAAATAGAAAACTTAATACTTGGAGACCAAGTAAAAACTCTAATTTAAAAAGAAACAATCTCCCAACTAAAATCTACTACTACAATAAACTCTCCTAATTAAAATCTACTACCATAATTAAAACTTTTAGAATATCCTACTAAAACAATTACATTAATAATCCAACATTTATCTCTAAATAACAATACAAAATTAATAATAAACTTCTTGAATTTCTTTTTCGGCCCAACTTTTAGCCTAAAACTTAGAGAAATATTGTATTCCTTATTTTTAGAAATAGTGAAATTATTCGGAGTTTCTCCTGTAACACCCCAGTCCCACATCGAAAGATAAGGGAAAAATTTGTCAACATATAAGAAAATAAGTTACTACCAATAGTACCTTCAAATCATGACCTTTTGGGAGCCTGTGGTGGGCTAAGATGACCCAAGAAGATACTATTGGGCCAGTAGTTTGAGACCTTATTTTGATGGATTTAATTCGATTCGGACTTGGGATTTGACCCGAGATTTATTCCGGACACCGGATTTGACCCGGGTTGTTTCATATGGGCTTAGATGACTCAAGAAGATACTATTGGGCCAGTAGTTTGAGGCCTTATGATGGATTTAATTCGATTCGGACTTGAGATTTGACTTGAGATTTGTTCTAGACTCGGGATTTGACCCGGGTTGTTTCATATGGTATCAAAGTCGATTCTCGAAAGCTCGGGTCGGGTCATCCGATTGGTTGCCGGAGGTGGGGACACGAAGGCTGGTGGTATTATCCCACAATAGAGAGATGGAGGTCCGGAGGTGGGGACACGAAGCCAGCCGGTATTGTCCCACACTGGTTAGAGAGGCAAAGATCTTTGGGCCCGTGTGTGTGATCGGTTCTGACGGGGACGTCAAAAATTTAAGTGGAGGAGTTTGTAACACCCCAGTCCCACATCGAAAGATAGGGGAAAATTTGTCTGCATATAAGGAATTAAGTAACTACCAATAGTACCTTCAAGTCATGACCTTTTGGGAGCCTGTGGTGGGCTTAGATTACTCAAGAAGATACTATTAGGCCAGTAGTTTGAGGCCTTATGGATTTAATTCGATTCGGACTTGGGATTTGACCTGAGATTTGTTCCGGACTCGGGATTTCGATGTGGGACTGGGGTGTTACATCTCCTGTGGAGTTAAAGTTAAAAAATGGA
Organism: Panax ginseng; assembly: GCA_020205605.1. NCBI lineage: Eukaryota > Viridiplantae > Streptophyta > Magnoliopsida > Apiales > Araliaceae > Panax > Panax ginseng. The sequence continues at coordinate 56,215,896 of CM035140.1, forward strand.
TTGAAAATTAAAAATTTATTGAAAAAGATTTGAAAATATTTAATTTTAATAGTCTTTTACTTGTGTAAACTTGTTTGGAATTAAAAAAAGCGCTCTTCGAAAACCTCTTCATGTTTGTTCGAGTCTATGATAGAAGGAACATGCTCGAGTCTATGATAGAAGGATGTTCCGACTCTGATGAGTATAGCTTGTACGGCCAGCAAACTCACCAATCAAGAGACTTCCTGTTGGGAGATAATGCCAACACAACTCCAATATGAACGACACAATTTCGTCGATAGCAATGTTCGAAATAGCGCTCGAGGCGTGCCTCGTAGCGAGGCGACGAAAAAAGTTTGCGAGGCTTCCGCCTTATCTGGCCTCAGCCGAGAACACGCTATTTTCTGCCGTAGCCTACGCCTCGTGGCGTCGCGCTTTGAGGCGTCGCGAGGCGTGTGCCTTGTTTGCGAAAAAAAAAAGCCCTAATATCAGATAACTTTTGAAAAATTACCTTATTCTGCTTGACTTCCTCTTCTGGGCTTCTCCATCTCCTCGCGTCGAGAGTCGAGGCTTCCTTCTCCTTCAAACGAGTCATGGGTCGAGAGTCGCCGATCGAGTCATTGAGTTCCTTCTCCTTCGATCGAGTTCTCTCTTCATTGATCGAGCGGTTCTTGATCATTCGAGTTCTCCTTCGATCGTAATTGGGTTTCTTCGATTGAGGTTTTTTTTGTAGCGACTAGCGACTGAGTTACATTTCTTGTTTCGTCTCTTTCTTTCTTGAGTCTTGACAGTTCTCTTTCTTTCTTTTACAGTGTATTACAAATTTACAATAACTATTATAGTTTACAGTGTACAACAAGTCTAGTTTACAATTATAGTGTATAATTATAGTGTTTAACAATTATAGTTTACAGTGTACAATTATAGTGTATAATTATAGTGTATAAGTTAATGTAAAACAATTATAGTTTACAATTATAGACTTATCGTGTATAACAATTATAGTTTATAATTCTATTTGATTTTTTAGACTGTCAATAACAATTGATTTTATTATTACGATTGAATTAAGATTATGGGTAAGAAAGATCCTGCATGGAAATATGCACATCCGCCCACGGAGTTAATAAAGCTCATTTATATGTGGAATGCAATTTTGTAAGAAAATTTGCAAAGGAGGATTACAAGATTAAAAATCATCTTATGGGAAATCACAAGAATGTCGAGGCTTGCAAAAAAGTACCAAGCGAAGTGAAGGAAGAGATTGCTTCATATATGAAGAAAAATTTGGACTCAAGGAGGAAAGACAAAGAGATGAAGTGAAAAAAATACAAAGTGGGTCTTATTATGTTAGTCATCCATCCTTGGGAATGGGAGGTTCAAACGTGGGTAGTGCCTCCAGAGGGGAGTTCGGGGACCCATGGGATGATTTGTTGTGGATGTTGATCTTTGGTGATGATGATGATGCTCTGAGGCGTGCCAGTATTTTCAAAGGAGGCTCGTAATGCGATCTGTCTTGATATAGGTCGATTCTTCTTTGAAAGCAGGATTCCTTGATGTTACTTGATAGTCCTTCATTTATAAATGTGTCGATCTATTGGGAACTATGGTCGTGCTTTGAAACCCCCTACCCCATACGAGCTTAGCTCTTGGATATTGAAGGAGGAAGAGAAGACTACAAAGGCCTTTGTTGAGGAGGTCAAAAGACTTGGGCACATCGGGTGTCGATCTTGTCGGATGGTTGGAAAGATATTGGGGAAGACGACTAATAAATTTTCTTGTAAACAACCCCATGGAACTGTATTTTTTAAAATCATTGATGCATCGATGCAATTAAAGATGCTACTTTGATGTTTAAACTACTTGATGAGGTTGTTGAGGAAGTGGGAGAAGACCTTGTCATTCAAGTAGTCATTTGACAATGCATCAAATTATAAAGTGCGCGGGAAGGATGTTAATGGAGAAGAGGCCACGTATGTGGTGGAGACCGTGTGCCGCGCATTGCATTGATTTGATGCTTGAGAAGCTTGGAGAGTTGCCTCAACATAAAAATGCTTTGACAAAGGCAAAGAAGGTAATTACTATTATTATTATTTGGATCTAATTTTTTTATTCAATGAATACTTGAATTATTATTATTTTTATTCATTATGTAGGTAAGCAACTTCATATATAATCATGGATGGGTCTTGGCATTGATGAGGGCAAACACTAATAAAGACCTTGTTCGGCCAGCTGCCACTAGATTTGCCACTACTTATTTAACTGCGAGTATGATAGTTTGAGACAGCCTTTGGAGGCTATGTTTACATCTAGGGAGTGGGCAAATTGTGCTTGGGCAAAAAAACCTGAAGGTAAGGAGGCAAGAAAAATCATACCGAGTGATAAGACTTTTTGGGGTAGTGTGGGATATGCAATTAAGACCACAAAACCTCTAGTAGGTGTATTGAGGATGGCAGATTTAGAGAAGGTGCCGGGAATGAGATTTTTATATGGTGCCATAGACAATGCAAAAGAAGAGATTGCAAAAAATCTGGATAATGAGGAGGGGGCCTATAAAGAGATATGGAGCATAATAGATGCTAAGTGGGATAAAGTTACATCGGCATTTGCACGCTGCTGCATATTATTTGAATCCTCAGTTTCAATATGAAGATAATTTCTATGCCAATGCGGAAGTTAAAGTGGGATTGTACTCATGTATGGACAAGCTTATTCCTAATGCTGTGGAAAGAGAGAGCTGATTTGCAATTGGATGCATTCCGATTGAGGCAAGGGTTATTTGGCTACACAAATGCTAGAAACACGTGTAAGAAACGTGCTCCCGGTAAGTACCGTTGATTAATGTCTGGTTATGCTTTCATTTTGATTAAACGTGTACCAGTAAGATTGACATATGTTTTAATATTGATCCAGCTGATTGGTGGATCACATATGGAGATGAAGCTCCAGAATTAAGAAACTTTGCAGTGAAGATTCTGAGTTTAACTTGCTCATCTTCAGAGTGTGAGCGTAATTGGAGTACTTTCAGGTATTTATTAGATATAATCATATAAACATTTATTAAGATTTTATGAGATCTGACATTGTCACTAATGCTAAATTACTTGTAATATAGATACATACAAAGAGAAGGAATCGACTTTCTACATCCAGGCTTAACTCATTGGCTTACATTATGTACAACAAAAAATTGAAAGATCGGCATCTCAAGAAAAAGGCATTAACGGAAGAAGATCCATTGGTTGTTGAAAATGTGCCATCTGATAGTGAGTGGATTGCAGGGGGAAATGATGAAAATATATGGGGTGACCGACTTGGAATGATGATGATATGGAGGAGGTGAAAGGACTCGTGGGAATGAGAAGGCAGGTTGGGGAGAAGAGGCGAGGGAGATTACACTTGAGAGGCAAGGGGCTGGGGAACAAGTAGTAAACAAGGAAGTCAAAAGAAAAGAGAAACACTTTGCCATCAAAAACTATGTTAAAAGGTTAGTGTCATTACTTAAGTTGCCTTTAAAGTGTTCTTTAAAAAACATATTCATTTCGATTAAATATATATTCACTTGTTTATTTATAGATAAAGGGAGGGATTGCAATTGGTTGATGAAGAACACGAGTTTGAGGATCTTAGCACCTTGCAATGAGGAGGATGACGGGAGCAATTAGATACGATGATGATTCCATGGAGGATCCTCTTAGTGATGATAGTGATGATGGTGATGGGGATGATGATCTAGGATTTGATCCATTATTCAAGCCGCTAGATACAAATGATACATTACTTACATAGTGATGGATGATCACTATATAAGTACTTGATGATATTATGTTGTTTTGATGTTTTGTAATGATACATTACTATGACGTTGGTTATTTATGTCTCCTATGACCTTAATTGTAATGATGAATTATTTTATGATTTTATTAGTATTTTTTCATAATTTTTTGGGGACTTTTATGTCTTTAAATCAAGGCTTCCGCCTCGCTCCGCCTCAAGGCTTACGCCTCGCATAGCCCAGAGAAAAACGCCTCGTACCGATTTTAGCTTTTTCGAACATTGGTCGATAGACTCGATTTTTCCCTCTAAATCTCCTGTCCATGCTAACAACACTGGCATGTCATCTGGGTAAGTGAGCAGTCAGACAGAGGTCATCAAAATGAGTTTCTTTACTTCCTGTAGAGATGCCGGGGTGGTCCACATCTTTGGGAACATGCTGGTCAGCTGATGAGAGCAAGGAGAGATACTAGGAATTACAAAAAGATAGCTATTGATTATATATACGCTCTTTTAAGAAAGATATGTAGGGAGAATAGTGTGATCTTTAATGTTCCTCATGAGAGTCTGTTGAATGTTTAGGACCCCATTCAGAACTCGAACTACTTATTTATTCTTCATGTAGCATTTAGATTCCTTTCATTTTTAATTTAAACAAAATAGTTGACCAGAGCTGAACAATCCTAACCAAAAAATCATCAGTTGTTCATTATAAAGTTGTACTTTATGCATGCATTGTTGTAACCTTTCACAATTTTCTATATATTAACTGCAAATAAAATTGATGGTCTATCATGTAAACCTCATTTGGAACATTAAGAAAATAAACAGGGGACAAAGAAGGCCCAATGGAGCTTCTGTTAACTCAAGAAGTTTGAAAAATAAGATGCAGGCAACTAGTATATTACAACAGTAAATGGAACAAGGCAGGTAAGGCCATGACTATGGGTAGTCTAACACGCCCTCAAACTCCTTGTTTGACACCAAATCATATATTTTTGGTTATCAGCTAAATGGATATTTCTACAAGAAAATCAATTACGAAAGGAAGATCGATATTGTGTGCAATGTGTATATAAAGAATTAAAGATCAATACATACATTTCATGTATTTAGAAAGTGATCAACTGCTAAAAATAAGAGATTTGTAAGTAGCTTAAGTTTCAGATAATAAGCATACTTACCAGAAATTGCTGCCGTATGCTTCCAACCACAGGATACCTGGCAATGCAAATTTGTATAAGAAACAACATGGGAAATTTAATAACTGTAATGGTAATTCAGAATTTCAAATACTGCTTTCATGATCCCTCCTTTTTAAGTCTAATGTACTTCTATCGCAGGAAAGGTGTTAAGAGGCAGCGAATAGCAACGACTGAGATGACCTTCTTAGGGTAAATCAAATAACAAGCCAACCATAAGTCACATAATCTGCAAGGAAGGGAGTCTTATAAACCTTGTTAACTGGTAGTTTCACGAATGGACCTTGAACTCTTTCAGGTAAATGAGCAACATCTATACACCTGATCAAAGAAATTGCATCAACCAGTAAAGATATTAGAGAACAGAATAACAATCAAAATGTCCAAGCTATGATTTCTGGGGAAATTTTCACAAAAAAAACATACCCAATACCAAGACAGCCGTTCTCATTCGAACCCCATGTGAACAGTTCCCCACCACCTATGTGCCCAAAAAACACTGACAAAATCATTTGTTGCTCCAGGGTTCAGACTTTAGAACAAGTTGAACAGAATTACAAGATGAACTCAACAGACATTTTAAAAATATTACACGTTTGACAAGGGCTTCAATTTTCTATAACTTACTATTTTTAGATATAAGAATTTGTTGATAGAAGCGAGAAAATACAAGAAGGCAGACAAGAAGTCCACATTACTGTACAAGTAGGAAAAAAGAAAACAACTATCTAATAAAGTGTAACTCTTCAATCCCTACATTAATCCAAAAGACAGGTGCCTCAATAAGAGGTCCAGAAGCCCAAAACAAGGCAAGAAACATGATCCGGTCTCACAAAAAGTACAAGGATGCTTCTCACAGAAGAGTTGGCAATTCTCTTGCTCCAAATCCGCAACAACACAAGAATTGAACGACATTCTTTGGGAGTAAATTGACATCCTTACTACTACCAAAACCCTGAATCTAATGATCTCATCAACAACATCCAAAGCAGAAGGGCAGATTGGGTTTATCAAACAAAACAAAAATGGAATTTCATAAGCTCCAAGCTACTGGACAATGCTTATGTAACTGAGATAAGTCTCCCTAATTTGCATGTACACACATAGTTGTCACGGCGCGGCGTCAGGCAGGAAGCGGCAGTAGTTGACCGCCAGGACGCCTAGGCGATAAAGCGCCCGCCATGGTGTCCGTATGGCGACAAGTCGTTAACAATGTGCAATTTATACATTATTTGTTTTATTTCAAAAGTATATTACACAATACAATTTTATATACTCTAAAACTCAGAACATAATAACTAACACAATCTCTACTCTATTTCTAGTCATAGCTCAAACAACGTCATCAACAATGAAGTCATTTCCGTCTCCCACACGAGCATTTCTCTCATTCAAAGGAGTAGGGTTATGGGTTAAATTTAGGACATGGGTTGAGTCACTTGGGTAATTGGAAAAGTACATGGGTTATGATGAGTCATGGTAAAAAATGACTTAATCACTTAACTTAAGCCCGCTACCAATGCGTGAGCCTTGGCGGCTCGGCGTCAAAGGTGTTGCCTTACCCTTCTCCAACGCCAAGACGCCTAATCGTCGCCTAGACGACACCATGACAACTATGTGTACACATTAAAAAAAGCTATCCGGAATGAGGGCCTACTAATGCTTATGCACCTGATAAAGGTTACTAGTGTTAAAACTGTTAAGAGGAAGCAGCAAAAAATATTTATTATGGAAGGAACTTAGTTTTTAAAATACAAGAAGCTAGAGTAAACAAAACCGTTCCCGAGAGAAGGACAAATAGGCGATGCATGATTTGTAGGACTCTTGAATAGTCTACGGACCACAAGTGCCTATTGAAAGGAAAGAACGCCTGACAAGAGTGAAGACGGGTGAGAAAGACAATATGTAACTTATTGGTCTCCTGCTCATTTAGGTTCTAGAAGAAATGAATGTACTAAGAAATCAAGCTACTATACCACTCTAGAAAATTAGATAGTGAAGCATTAATTTTATCCAGTAATTGCATATGGAGCTGAAAGTCATTTTATTTATCAAGGAAGAAATTATGAAACGAACAAGTGTGGGAAAAAAAAAAGATTGCAAAAGATTTAAAAAAATTATTATAAAGAAAAAGAAAAAAGAATGGCATCCAACCTCATGTCCTCTAGAAAACGATTGTGTATCAATCCCAACCATAGCTGTCATAGCGCCTCTGCAAGGCACGACGGTAGCTGACCTCCGGACGCGGCGATAAGACTCCCACCATGGCGTCCGTATGGCGACAAGTCGTTCACAATGTACAATTTATACATTATTTATTTTTCTTTAAAAGTATATTGAACGATGAAATTTTATATACATTAAAACTCAAAACATATTTACTAACAATAATATTTATTTTTTATTGATAATCTTAAAATAATATTTATTTTTTATGAATAATAAATATAATAATTTAATAGAAATATCAAAATTAAAATTTGAATTATTATTGACTATCTTAAATAATATTTAAGTTTTATGAATAATAAATATAATATATTATAGTATAAGTAACAAATAAATATTATACTATACAAAGTATTTAATATTAACTACATGTCATGTAACTAATATTGATAATATCATAGTACCAAAGATGCACATGTAGATGAATAAATAACATTATTTTTATCTTTCCACTCATCACCATAGTGGGACAGGTGTTGATGTACTAAATGACCAGCAAGTATATCCAACCCATTATCCGAAGTCTGACCCTCACATGTCACTAATAAAATAATAGTATACATATTATATAATCCATCTAATCAGATCATATTTACATAAAATAATTAAAGTAAGAATTAAGAAAGAAGATAGAGTTGCAGTCGTTCTTTCCCGTAATCAATGACCAACTCTATGCTCGTTGACACAACAAGTGAGTCACTTACCCACGCCGACCAACTCGTCGACCAAGAAACCCAACTCCACACAGATAAAGAAAACAAGTCGCTGAAGGAAGAAGATGCAGCACCCATGTCGGACCCTCGACTTGTAGCTTTTGCAGCGACAAGACATCGTTAATTAAGTGAGGACTTAACAACTATGGTCATGGGTGAAGTCCTTAGTCCACGGCGTCGCCACGACTTGTGGACGTCTAGCTTCCAAGGCGCTTCTTGGCAACCTCCCCCAAGGTGAGCGTCTTGGCAGCCTCCCCCAAGGCGAGCGTTACCATTCTACTTGTTGCGCCAAGACGCCTAGGCGACGCCGTGACAACTATGATCCCAACACCATACCACATGAAGGAGATAAAACAAGAATAGCCTTGGGAGATAAACTTCTAGGGGCTAGCTTGAGTAATATGAGTCCTATAGATATCTGTACTACTAATTTTATGAGATGAATGTCCAAGCAAGCTTTCTTGTCGTCTTGAAAGATTTGAGATCCACTCATTAGTAACGCATTCCATGATGAGAAATTTGCACCTTCAAAATTAAATGTTTGGGTTTCTACCCTGAGCATTATATATTAGATAGCCATTAAAAAAATCCATAGCAGAATCCAGAATCAATTAATAAAACACACAAAATTCCACTACTCAATCTCTCAAGATGTGAGAGGAAAACAATCATTCTAGAGAATTGTAATGTTTCTTTCTATCCACATATCCCCAAGGAATTGCAAAAGGGGCACACCTCCAAAGGATCTTATATATTTCTTTTAGATGAAAATTTTATCAAGAAAGAAACATTTATGTGGACATCCAGTTCACCGAAGGTAACAAAAAGAAGTGAAACTTACATGCCCTTTAGAAAGGACAGCCCCTGAATCCTATGGATATCAGAAATAGCAACCCAAAAAGCTTTGAAAGCTAATGCCCAAAAAGGGCACTCTAGTACAGAGAGATATCTATTTGAGAATATCCTTGCATTCCTCTCTGTCTAAATACCCCAAAGAATAGCAAACACTATTGTCATCTTTTATTCTCTCAAAACTTCTAAACCTAGTCCACAAAAAAAGGTAAGAGAAGAATGCAACCCAATCACCATCAAACAGCAGAAACAACAAACTCCAAAATCTGTTTGTCAAGGAGCAAGGGAAAAAAAGGTGAGCATGCCTGATTGAACACTTGATATTTAGTGCAGTAAAAATGCCTTCCCTCCAAAGGTTCATCATTCCCTCCAAAGATTTTTGCATACTCTTGAGGTTTGAACTAAGAGGAATGCAAGGGTTTTTTGTATACCCAACTCCTCCAAATTTTCTATGGAGAGGGTGACCTTTTTGGGTTTCTCTATAGGCGGAGGCCTTTTCGGAAGTAAATATCTATGCTATTCACACAGATCTGGGGGCTGTCTTTTGTTAAAGTCATTGTATTTTCCTCTTTTTATTGCTTGGTGGACTTCTTATCCTACATTGATATGCCTCTCCTCATTGCACTAAATTATTTCTTTTTATCTAAAAAAAATAAAGAAATGCAATGAAATGAATCTTCATGTCGCTCGGTATATTAAACTCAAAAAATAAAAAGTGCCAATGACTCCTCATCAGCAATCTGATATTTGCTTGGCCAAGATGGCTGAGTGGTCATTGTCATCGTTCAGGTCTTGGTAGATACAATAGGGTGGTAGTGAACCGAGAAGAATTTCCTTATGTTTTTTATAGATGAATTTTCATATGTTTAATTCAACAAAATGAATAAGTGCAGCAATTAGTAGAATAGCAAATGAACATATTAAAACACACAGGGTTGGCAACTGAAGGGAAAAAATTAATGCCTTTTTAACTATTCACAAGATATGAAGATTGTGTAAGCCATGACTAAGATAACCCTTTTATTTTCTTTCTTATTCATTTAGCTAAGCAATATTGAAGAGTGTATCCCTTAAGGCAAACATAAATCCATATCCATGGTCCAATAGCTGTTCAATATTAACTTATAGAAGACTTAATGCTCATATATACATACCTATATATATATGGTGATAGAAGCAACTTTAAAATCAACATAAAAGTAATCGTTGGATAAGGAATTACTTGTAATAACACATGTATGATAACCCCCACATGCAACTTCATCTGAACATGGAACTATGTTGATCATAGATGGTGTAGTAGCAACCTTTGACTCCCCAAAGCCCTAAATGGAAATAATTTACTCAATTGAAAATTAGCAACAATCAAATGGGTTTGAACACAAGAAGTAACAACGTCATTAATCTAATTATGTGATCTCTCAACTTGTGAAGACTTGCGATGTTAGTCTCTGGTACTTACCAGTTTCTTCACTGATCTTTCACCAAAAATAAATATTGAGCCATTTTCTGAAAGTCCAGATAATAATAACAGAGTAAAAAAGTAATTCAAATACAGCCTTTAAAGGTAATTCAATTATTAAAAAAAAATTGAAAGAAGTACCATCAACACATGCCGAATGCAACATTCCAGCAGCAGCAGATTTGACCTATGCTTTTATAAACAGTGATGTTGAATTAGACCATTAACTAAGGAGCTTGCTAATAAAAAGAGTCTTACACATATGAAGATCAAATAAAACAGTATAACAAATTTTTACATGTAAAAATTACCTTAACTCCCTCAAGTTTCTTAATAAGCCTTGGTGTATACTCACTGCAATGAAAAGAAAACACAATAATTATAGATCTCCTAGATATAAGATTTCATCTCCTACACCAAAGGAACCAGACTAATAACCAGTACCAAATCAAAACATAAAACATGTGAGAAGGACTAAACTGTATCTTCTTCTTTTTTTTCTTTTTATGGTAGAGCTAAGGACTGAAGCCATTGAACTGTATGTAAGGTCTTAATTCTTCTTCCAACAGTACCATAACAAGTCATCATTTTTGAGTGTGCTTGGGGTGGGCCAAGATGACCCAAGTGCTCTTAGGACAGTGGATTGAGCTGACTTGGTTCGACCTCGGGTCATTACAACAGTATCATAGCTGAACCAGCACAACAACCTTGTGGACTTCTAACAAACTTCCAACATATGTTATCATATATCCTTCAATTTGGCGTAACAAATTCTAAACTGAATTTCTATAAACCGTTCAATTCGTTTCACACAAGAAAATTTTGCATTGGCATGTAATCCTTGACTTTTGAAAAAAATATTATCAAAGTGCCAATAATGTGTGCTAACAAGATTGCTAAATGCTAATGATAATCAACCATCAATACAAACCTGCTACTCCTTAGAAAGCCTAAGATGCTTGACTCATATCCATGACCAAGTCTGCCAGATCCTCCCCCTCCCCAACTTAAGGCCTCACCTTTATCTGGTAAGATATCAAAAATATCATGATTATGGAACTATTTTTCTTTTACATAAAAGAATAAAATTTTATAGAGACCAGGCAAATGGAGGACTAGATATCCTCCAAATAAAAAGGGAACACAAAATTTACAAGTGGCAAAACATCAAAAATTAAGGCTCCAATATCTATGCAACTCTGATAGAACAAAAATTACTTAAGGCTCGGTAAATAAGAGAATAATCATAACATACTCTATATTAACCAAGAAGACCAAGTAGATCTTAAACCTGTAACAGCAATGGAGTGATCACAACCCAACGCGGCCATTTGGATCTGAACTCCATTCAAGCATTCAACTTTCTTTGGTATAGAAACTATTTTTGTTGCCCCTGCAGATTAATATCAAGTGAATTCAAGTTGCGGTTAGTTCATTTGAATGTCCCAATACTCAAGATTGTAATACTAATTATGAATTATCCTAAATGTTGAAGGAATAAAATGGAAAGTGGATAGATTTTCAGGAACAAATATGATATTACTAGAAATAAATGATTAAAAATCTCCAAAATAGGAGATAATCTGATATAAAATACATGGAATAAAATTCTTATATAACAGCACTAATTCTTTATAATTATTTTTTACATCAAAACATACAGAGAACTGTTATGTAGCGCGTTTATGAACAGAAACTACATTACCACAGTCAAATTCTGCTATTGAAACTACATCATGGAGTGCTATCTGTAATTTATCTCATGGACGACACTTCGTCGTGCGAAAAATATATCAAGTCTGCCGAAAATAGGATTCTCTTTACCATAATTGTAAAACCATTGATGCCAAATATGGATTAATCAATAAAAACTAACTTTGTCCAGAAATGGGGTAGATAACAGATGAGTTTAAACATCAAATCAACAATCAAAAAAATTCTCAGCTGTAGAGCTAACAAAAGAGTTTTTAGCAGTAGGGGAAAGAACCCTTTGAACTACATAATCACTACTAACAAACTTTAAAAAAGACCAGCTTTACAATACTTTTCCCAAGGCCAAGTTGTCCACTTGAGTTTTTCCCCCACGTATAAAGATCTCCATCCACTGTAAAAACAATGCCAAAAACAATATCAGAAAGAAACTCACAAAGAATGAGCAATTTAATTTATAGACACAATACAAATGTGCAAAGGAAAATGAATTTACTAAAACAAGGGATAGCAATATAGCATTTCATTTAGTAGGCATATCCATGAATTTGATATAAAATTTGTAAAAGGGAACTGTATCTAAATGACAAGGATTTTAAGCGAGTGAGAATTTGAGTAGTGCCAATCTTTCAGGTAAGGAACCTTAAGAGTATGAAATGAGCGCAAACACCAAGGCAATTATTTTTTTGGGGGGAGAGAGAGGAGAAAGGACTAAAGAATCACATAGCCTAGTGGGCCCGCTAGAAGACATCAGCTCCCTACATAACGGGTGGAGACCTATGTTACTTGGACTCGACAACCCATAGTACATGACACACCTTTTTTAAAACATTTTGGTTCATTTTCCATCAAACTATCGTGTTTGACACCCATACCCGTTTCATGTTGTATCAACACAGGTCGCTAAGATGTTTTGAGTCTTTTGACCTCTTTCACAAATATTGACAGTTTGTCGTTGAGATACTAGAGAATGTGCGTAAATTTATACTTTTAGTGCTTGACTGGTCCAATAACAATAATGAGATACCAAATGCTTATAGTTGTTAATGGAGTCAAGTCAGGTGCATGCCAGATATGCTTCCATATACAAGTGAATGATTCTAACGCTCTTGTTACCTCGGTTGTAACTAGACAATATAGAAGATGATCGGTCAACAACTCTCTATCTCCCTCTCTCGTGTGATTTCATAAGGGATAAGGTTATCTTGGGTTTAACTTAGCAAACCCTTGGTCTAGTTTTAAAATATTTTTAGAATCACAAATGAAGATTGAAGCATTAAGCACTTGGATATCAATCACTAAGCCTCACAGGGATCACTAGAGCTTGCAAATATTACAGAAGCCCCTGGTAGGGATCACTAGAGCTGCTCCCAAACCTTAGAAAGGCTTGGAAAATACATCTCATCGTGGGAACCTTGGCCTGCCAAGCGCCGCAAATGCATGGTTACCCCTAGGGCTGTTCATTTGGATCGGTTTTTCCGGTTTTCCGAACCGGACCGAACCGGTCGGTTCGGTATAAATAAGAACCGGTCCGGTTCGGTACAAAAAAACCCGGTATATACCGGTTTTTCAGTACCGGTACCGGTTCCGGTTACCTATTTCAGAAGTCCGGTATGTACCGGACCGAACCGGTTGTACCGGTCCAATTCATTTTTAAAAAAATATTTCACTTAGCTTTGTAAAATTGGATTAAAGTCTCCTGTATTTATAAAATAGAACTATAGAACTAACACAAGAAAAAACATAATAGAATACTTGGGACTTGAATGAAATTTGAATTGGTGGTCTCCCCTATTTATAGAATAGAAGTAAGACATGAGAACACAAATTAGACAATGTGGGATATTGGTAAGACAAGAGAATAACATATAGCCAAGTCCCACATTGGTTAACTTGTAAAAGTCTAAGGAAGTTTTCCTTATAAAAAGACTTCAAAGTGAAACCTTAATAGTCAAGTCTCACATTGGTTCACTTTTGAAAGTCTAAGGAAGTTTTCTTTATAAAAAAATCTTAATAGCCAAGTCCCACTTTTGTTATAAAATGAAACCTTAGTAGTTAATGCTTTGACTGTCAAGTAAGACCTTAATAGCCAAGTCCCACATTGGAAAGTCTAAGGAAGTTTTGCTTTATAAAAAGACTATCAACTATTAATAGTTGGTGGTTTACAAGTTTTATATTGATTAAATTGGTAAAAGTAAAAGAAATTAGATAAACTTAAATACATTAATAGGGTAGGGTGGTTTAGAAGTTTTATATTGATTAAATTGGTAAAAGTAAAAGAAATTAGATAAACTAAATTATTTATCAATAAGTTGGGAAAGATTTGCTCCTAAGTTAAAATAAAAGTCTTAATTAATTGGATAGAATATGATTGTTTGCAAGTCCCACATTGATTGGTTAATTTATAAAAAGTCAAGGAAATTTTCCTATAAAAAAATTACAAGTGAGACCTTAATAGTCAATTAAGTCTCACATTGGTTATTTTATAAAAGTCTAAGGAAGTTTTCCTAGAAAAAAACTACAAGTGAGACCTTAATAATCAAGTCCCACATTGGTTATTTTATAAAAGTCTAAGGAAGTTTTCCTTATAAAAATACAACCAAGTGAGTTCTTAATAGCTAAGTCCCACATGGGTTTCTTTATAAAAGTCTAAGGAAATTTTCCTTTTAAAAAGACATCTAAGTCTCTTATTTTTTATTGGGCCGAATTTTGGCTCAAAGAAGGCTTGGCCTTGTACAAGTTGCTTGACCTTGGGCCGAATTTTGGCTTTAAAGCAAGTCTTGGGCAGCTCTTCTTGGGCCGGTTTTGGATTAAATTTGGGCTGAGATTTGGTTTAAATTGGGGCCGGTTTTAACAAGGTAAAATGTTATAAAACCCAGCATCGAACAATTAATCGGTTCAGAGATATCCGGCTCAACTTGGCTCCCGCTTTGGTATCCTATTTTGGGTACTATCGATATTCGGTCCGGTTCGGTTCGGACCGGTTCGGACCGGTTTTTTACCGATGACCACCCCTAGTTACCCCCACATCTACAACTGGGTGAATTTATCGTATATCAACGGTGGCCACTGTTCGCTAAGCCCCCTTGGCGTCTCACCTAGGCCCTAGGTGGCAAAAAAATCCCTTCAGAAAATTAGGCGAGGTCTAGGCGGAGAGATTTTTTTTTTTTTAATAACTTCCCAAACCAGATCTTGATATATTTTTTTTTTTAATGATTTACCATATTCATAATACAGGTTGTAGCATATCAAATCACAACAAGAAGTGAACAATATCAAGTCGAAATGGATAATTTATTATAGTTGTAATTTTTTGAATTTGTATCAACTTCAAATTATATAAATGATGATACATTTATAATATTTAGTTTAATTCAATATAATTCTTAAATTTATGTTTAGTTTCTTCAGTTTTAATATTGAATTAAATTCTTGAAATTTTAAATTTCATTATTTAATAGAAATCTTGTTTATAAATAAAACTAATACGTTAAAATATGTTTGACCTTTGAACAATTGCATGTTTGTGTTTGAACTTTGACATTAGTAATATGGATGTATTTGAACTTTAAGCAAGCAAATGCTTTTATTATCTTTATTATAGAATGTTTTGCTTTATATTATTGTTTTGTTTGGATAAATGTAAGACAAAATATTAAAATTAACTTAAAATAAAAACTCTCACGGTCTCGCCTAGCCACCTGTGCCCCTAGGCTCTACCTGTGTCCCTAAGCTCTAGCCCCCTACTACGCCTAAATACTTTTTAGAACATTGACGATGACGTATACCATATCTATAAAACTTAAATAAGAAAATAAAAAAATATTGTGGGCTTTGTATTTTTGATTTGCATTGGGATTGGAGAGTTATTTCTTAAGTAATTTAGTTTAGTTTTGGTATTTTGTACTACTTGCGGTGGGTTCCTTGTCCTTGCTCTTTTATCTTCTCTCCTCTATTTGGTTATTAGATATATGTTCTCTCCTTTCTCAATAAAACTTTATTTTCCTATTGTAGATAAGGAAATTGTTTCTTGCTCGAAATAGGTTTTGAGATGGGTTGAGGAGAGAAATTTACAGAGTATGAGATCTCGATCAAGGTTTAATGAAAGGAGATCATCAGGTAAGCAATCACCAAGACAAACTTATGGAAGAACTCCAGAGGAGTCTTCAAAGAATGTGAAGAGAACAAAGATTCAAAAGTCCCTACTCGAGTGCTATTTATAAAGGAGGGTTACCCTTAGTCATGTGCGTAGCATGTTTATGTCATTTGCCAAAAAGCCCTCCTTTATCTAGTTGCCTCAAGTGATGCTTGAATCCTCTCAGTCCTCTAGTCACCAAGTAAAGACCCTCTATCAAGTCCTGCCTCTTTGAGCCTTTTGCCATGGAGCCCAAAGAATCTCCTTCAATCTCGAATATTGTAATATTTTGAATCCTTATAAGACTTGTAATGTAACCTTATATGATTAATAAATGATGTTTTTGTGATTGAAATTATGTGTTATGTGCTTTGAATGTGTGTGGTTTCATTACAAGTATAAGTATAGATTTTTTTTATAAAACTTAACTAGGAAATCACTATTCATAAAAACATAAAGTCAACTTTGGGAAATTAAACATTTTTGACTAACCGGACTAGTTAGGAAAACTAACTAAAAAGTAATCTAAGTTGGATTAACCAAACTAGGTGCAATTTGGTTAGGGTGTAGAGAAAGTAAAGGCTTTTTGGCCATTATAGAAGTATGTAATATTTACAAACTTGCAAGTATTGTTACTTGCTTATACTTGCTTTGAATAGTTAGTCATCAATTTGGCTTTTGCTTGCTTTAATGTGTTGTCAAACATAGGATGGTGAGATGTGGATTATTAATTTGCTTGTGGTGTTGGCTTGTTTTAAGAGGTGAGATGTGGCCTCATTTCTTGCTTTTGGTGTTGGCCACTTTGGTTGGTTGTTGTTAGATGACCCTTATGCTCTAGGTTTTGCTTGCCTATAAATAGAAGCCTTATGTCATGTTATTTTCCTTCACCAATTCACAAGAATTATAAGAGAGAACCATAGTAAGATCAATTGCTAATTGAATGAAGGAGTTTAAGGTCTTGTGTAATACCCGATAAAAAAAAATTAATAAATAAATATTGAATAATAAATAATTAATTTTTTTAAACATATTAATTGGACTTTGTTTTTATTTGGGTCAAAGTAGTCATTTAATTTATGTGGGATAATAAGTATTAATAAGTGATGGATAAATTAATTTGGTAAAATTGGGCCTTAAAACTAGTTGGGTTAAATTTATATGTAGGTAAAATTAAATCTTATTATAATTAGGAGAAATAATAAGATAACTAAGAAATATTACCTAACTGTACTGCAGTACATCTCATACGAACGGACAGAAAAGAATTGGCGTGAGGCGGCAGAGGAAAAAAAGAAGAAACCTAACGGCTGTGCTGGAAAAGGAGGTAGAGAATCACAATTTTTGTTCAATATCAGGTAAGTTTTTAATAATTAACGGTACTTGTGTAATAGTTTGTATCATGTATGTGATGAATACATCTAATTAATTTAGATAATTAATTGAATTCAAGGTAATACATATTCATTGAGAGGAAATCATATATTCGGTTAAATAATAGAAGTATTGGGAGTATTTTATGTTTTGCTGGAGTTGTTTAAGGTATTATATAAGTTGTGTGAATTAAACTTTATATTGTTAATTATTAATAAAATATGCATACTTTATATAAACTGTAATCATAGGCAAGGCATATGAAGACTTAGGTTGTTTATCACTCTGGGATGCAAAAAGCCAGTGGTCGGTAAAGTTAGTATATATAATATTTTAGTAACTAAATAACTATAATATTTTATAAACTGTTTTGAGATTTTTATATATTAATTCAAACTGAATCATTTTGCTGTTAAAAGTTATAACATTTACTTAATAATAAATTTACCAGTATCATGTTATTAATGATTAAATTGTAATAAAATTTTATTTTATATTATTAGATCGAATTGAAGGAGACTAGCATAATCTTATTTAAATTTTTTGGTATTACATTGCTTAATTTAAGTACGGATTCCGTACTCCTTCAGCGATAATCTTTTTAATTTTGTTTTGTTCGTTTTGCTTTTCGTTTAAAAGTTGGTTATTGTTTCACATGATTGTTCATTATCAAATTCATGTTATATTTTCGTCTTGACATTGATATCTAGTGTATCAGGTTTAGTATTTATTTCAATTTTTGTACAAAAGTACATGTTAATATATTTTTTGTAGAATTTGAGTTGATGATTCGTTTCGCTTTAACATGTACGTATTAGAACCATTTGTGTTGATATTATGTCGCATATGTTATGACATGATATTTTTGTTAAAATATACCGTAGGGTATACCTGAGCTATAACCACCTGTGGGGGTACCAAATGCATGACACCTTCCATGGCGATGTGATCACCCACCTGCCTCTGCTTTTGTGCTCCCGTTGGGAGTGGCCATTTGGTATTTTGTTGTGGGAGGTGTATGGGTCGACCCTAGTTTTCTGTTCTGTTTTGCGGATTGGTGATGTTTGTGCCAAACACGCCTTCCGACTTTACATGCATTTGGATTCGCAGTCTATTGTGTAATTTGCTTGTGGCATTATTTGACTTGTCTGTGTGGCAAGGTATATTTTTGTTTTGTTTTGAGATCGGTATGAAATAACATCCAACCATTTAATTCAGCCTATTATTTTGTTGTGTTAGTTTTGTTCGTTTCGGTTCAGTTCATTTAATTGAGTTAGTTATTTCGTTTCATTATTCTTTTATTCTATATCCGTATTGGGCATTTGACCCATGCTGTGTTTTTCTCCCGGTAGGTAATCAGGGGGATTAAGGACAAGAGTGATGAGAGCTCCCTTCTTTCCAAATGATTTAGATATATTATGTTTAGGTTTTGATACATTAGTTTATTTGGAGTTGTAACAATTATTTCAGATTGTGGTTTGAGCCAGTTTGACATTTATTATGGTTTGACTTTTAGTATTTATCATTATTGGAAGTATTCTTTTTGTGGAATAGAGTTCTCTATTTATTTTGTAGTTTGTTAGGTTTTTGTGTGTAACATCTCTTTCTATTTCGGAAAAGGGGTGTTACATCTTGCATAATCAAGTTAAACGTAAAGGTTGTAACTTAAAGAGGTTGATCGAAAGACGCAAAAATTAGCGTAAATTATAGAAGCGAAATCAGACAAATTTTTCGAACTATGTGCAAGTTTCTAACTGTTTTTATGTGCAACGATGTGCTATAAAACTGTTTTGAATTTCAGCTGTTGTGTGAAGTTAGTTGTGATATAAGAATTACTTGTATAACTTTAGTGTGAATCCTCTAACTTGAGTAGTGTAAACTTTATTATCTGTATAACTTGAGTAGTGTGAACTCTATTATTTGTATAAACTTGAGAAGTGTGAAATGTGTTATCTGTAGACTTACTGAGCATTTGTGCTCATTCTTGCGAATAAAATCTTATTTGCAGTTAAGAAAGAATTACCAGCTGATTTGGCAGTAAAAAGAAAGTGAAAGAAGAGTAGTTAGGTCAAGAGAGATTATTATTGTTGTCTTCTTTTCATGTAATAGAACTTAAAGTTGTAATAATTTTGGAGATATGATTAAAAGTGTTGGGAATTATTACAAGAATGTATTGTTTGTGTACTGTAGATTTAAGCTAGTAGATGTAGGAGTCATTTAATTATGCTAGATTAACATTAATGACAATGTCTAGAAAGCTTTGTCGAGGAAAGGGGTTAGGTTATCTAATTACGCGCCAATAAGAAGAAATTCTTATCGGAAAGCCCCCTCTTTCCCGGGAACTGACCGGTTGCTAATATTGAAAGTCTAGATTAGATAAAATGGTGTTGAAGTTGAGAAGAAGGGTTAGTGTTGGATTGGGTCATAATTTATATGACTTTAGAATGTAATAGGAAATTGTAAAGTGTACGATTCTAGAATAAAGATTGTGTTGTAAGTTTTAAATAAACGAGTTTTTACCAAGTATAATATTAGTGAATATTAAGGAGAGATGTTGCGATCCAGGGATGGAGGTAAAGAATTGATGTAATGTCTGTAATAGACTAGTTAAACTAATATAATTATTGGTAGATTCCATAGATAAAGTTGTATCGTTAGCACTGGATCAGAGGTTGAAAGAGACCCGAATTTGAGAGCGTGACAAATATTCGTGCTCAGTTGCTCAGTTTATGGTTCCTCGTGGCTCTAAAAATGTGTCATCGAATTACCTTCAAAAGGTAAGCAAAAAGCCACAAGGTAAGCCTCCCCCAAGGGTGGTTGAACCCTAAGGTGGCAAAAACCTTAAGGGGTTCATTGAGGCTTTTTGGCATGGTTTCGACCTTTCGTTTTGTTGTTTCTCGTCTTGGTTCATTTGTTTAACCATTTCTTGTCCATTGATTCAAGACTTGTAATGTGTTGGGAGTTCTTCCTCCTGGCTAGAATGTCATTCCACACTTGGTTATTTACTTGTTTTCGAATCTTCCAATCGTTCCTTGATTTCTAGTTGAAAGGAGTTGTAATCACGACCAGAGAGCAAAAGAAGGCCCCTAGGGTGGTCGAACCCTAGGATGGCAATTTCCATACTTAGCCAATTCTTCGTTTTGACTTTGCTTGCTCAAACTTCCATCGAAGGTTCAAAAAGAAGCAAGAAGGCATCATTGGGCAGATCTCCCTATGGTTGAACCTAAGGTGTCATTTTCTGACACAACCAAATTTCTGGCTTTTTGTTCCAGTTCGATTTGTTGTGTCACGCGCTTTAACGGGATTTTGATTTGTACATGCCTCCAATGTATACTCAGGCCTACACCTATTTTTAGAAAATAGAGAAGGATATGTGAAGTTCACATACATCTTCACCTATGAAAAATGCTAATTACATCTTCAATTCTGAGTTATTAGTACTACTGACCTTAACTTGGATGAAGGTGAAGAACATCAATAAGAATTGTAGAAAAAGGAGACTAAGTTTCAAAATTATATGAATATGCATCTAAAGATCAGATAAAACTATTTGAGAAAACCCTGTATTACATATTTACACATAAAAAGTCAGAAACAAAACTATCTAAGAAGATTTTCTATATCCATTCCATTCTCCAAGTGTTAACTTAGTCAACTGTGTGATACTTTCCTCGCAGTACACCCCCCCCCCACCCCACCCCACCCCACCCCAAACTCCATGATATCAGTGTTCTACAGTAAATATTTTGACAACATTGCATTCCAAGGGCATTTCTTCTCAACTTTTTTGGTGCCCTTCTCATTACATTAATAAGCTAGCTGGTATATAATTTGTAGAACTTTTTCCATACTTTGTAAAATCACGGACAACTTTCATTGAATATGTAATGCAATCTGAATAGTTTTCATATTAATGAATTATATTCAATTATATCAAAATTAGACAACAGCTTTCAAAATGAATCGATATGCATATACCTTTACACAAGGGGATCTGGAATAGTAGTTCCAATTTACAGATTCAAGCATGGAAGATATAAAAGAATATTTATATTTGAACTGTTAACACATAATTTTCTGATCAATATCAGAACCATTAAAGACAGCATGCTCCCATATTATAGTACACTATTGAGAAGAAACGTTGCAAATAAATGTCCAAAGCTGGATAGCAGTTAAGCGGATTGAAATTGGTTTGGATAAGTAGATCGAAATTAACCAAGATCCCATATACAAAAATTCACAAAAATTTGATATATCAAATACATTACTAAGAGCTATCAATAGCAACGCAATATAATGACCCAAAGAAAATTGAGCACAATACCAACTGCTAACAAAATCAGAAACAATGAAATCTTCTCAATGATAAACAAATCTTTAGTCACCTATCCCTGTGACGAATGAAGTATCTATCAGGGTGTTCTACTTTAAACCTGTAATAGCTGACGAGTGACTATAACCAGCTGATACTTTTACAATTTTCTTTGGAAGTCCAGAAACTTCAAGTGGCTCCTGTGACAACAACACAACCAAGTTAACATTCACCAATAGAAAAACTTTATAAGGTAGTCACTTCCTAGAAATGACTATCTTATAAATAATGAAAAACAATATTCTAATAAAGGCCACATTTTCTGAAAATGACATAGTTCACAACAAGTCCAAAAAATTCGTACAATTAGAAGAATCCAGAATCCGATCACAGTAAACAACTAAGTCTGAAAAGACAGAATGAGAACATGAAAATCAGGTAGAGACAGCATACAGTTGTATAAATTCTATCATCTGATATGCCAAGCTGTCCAAAATCATTGAGACCAGTGGCATAAACACTGCCAGATTCTGTCAAAAGAGGAAAAATAGATTTAGAGTCCCTACACTAAATACAGCAGATAATCTCTGAAATATAACAAACATCATTGACGAGTAGACTATGCATCCAAAGTTAAAATTTGGAAAAGAAATGTAAAGAATTCAAAAATATAAACTTAAAAAGAATAAAAACAACTGATTTTGCTATAAACTAAATATGGAAATTATTGTTTTAGAGAAGCATAGACAATTCAATTCTATAGCACTAGCCTCATTCTGTATGTTTCACTGATCAAACTCCCCATTGAGGGCTCTTGGGCCCTTGAGCATAATAAACAGGCTTCCTGTTCAGTCATAAATCAGCTATCAAGTTGAAAATTTTTCCATAAGAGAAATTTACATATCTAAAATGACTCGAAGTATATTCAGGCTCTATACGATAAAATTTGCAAGGCATGGAAAATAGTTGATGATGAGTAAGTTCACTAAGCACATTATTTGACATTGCATGGAAACCTGAGACACTATGATATTCTTTTAGAAACCATGTACATGAAAGCCCCTCAATCAATTATTAAAAAACATACAGTAAACTAAACAACACATTTAACACCAATTTAAGCATTGAAAAACTCATCTGACTGTTGACACTCACTAAACCTACCTTAACAATCCAACAAACAAAATTAACTTAATTTCAAATTTAAATAATAAAAAACCTGTCAAAAACAGAGTATGAGCTCCACCACAAGCAATTTGACAGATACTTTTATCGCCAAAAGCAGAGCAACAAACAGGCTTCCATTGAGACTCTAAGCTACCAAGCCCTAATCTTCCATAATCACCATTCCCCCACAAAGCCGCAACTCTCTTACTCCTCGGTTGATGTACTTCTTCACCGGAATCACAGCTAGAAATCCAGCTCCTCCACCCAAACCCTAGCCCTAATTTCCGATTTCTTAGAGTAATTGGCTTCGAGAGCTGTTCAAGACCTCTGGTCCTCCACATTTTTGAAGTATTATTATTCGTAATGCTTTCATGAGAGAGAATTTTGTATACAGAGACGAAGCGGAAGTAATGTGCGGCTTTCAGGAAAGCAACGTCTACTGCTTTGGGGACTGATGTGTAAAAGTGGTCGAGTTTGGTTGGCTATATTGGCCGGGCCGGTGGGTATAAATTATCATTTTGTTGTACTCTATTTTTATTAAATAAAATAACAATATATTTATTCATATATTTTTCCTTTTTACGGGATAATGAGTGTGTATTTCATCTCAAATTATTCATCACTTACATTTCATATTGTAAAAAAGTATAGAAATACTCTTATAATTTAGTACCGGATCAATTGTGAGTTTTTAAGGGTTTTTTATATCCAAAATTGATGCAATTTATTTGCTATATATAAGTAATAAATTTTTAATACGTAATCGTCTATTATTTAAGTATGCCTGATTTAATGTATATTATGGCATCACTTGATTTTAAGGCACAGAACGAAATGAACCTGAAATGTAACAGTAGAAATTACTCGAATTCGATTCGAAAAAATAAATTAAATCATTTCGAATTAGGCTCGAATTCAATTATATTTGAAAAATCCTACTCAGATTCGATTTCGACTAATATTTATTACTCGAATTCGATCCGACTTTAACTCGAATATTTATTCAAACTACTCATGAAGCTTCAAATTCAAGCTCAATTGAAGTCTCCACATAATAACTAGTTTTATAATAAATATAATTATAAATTAAATTTGTTATTTTACTTAAAAATGAGAAAATATATTTATTATTACACTTTACAAATATAAAATCACAATAAAAATTAAAAACAAAACAAAATAATAACTAATTATCCTAATTTGATTTAAATTTATATATATTATAAGAGAATGTATCGAATATCTAATCGAATATGTATTAACCGAGTATGTATCGAATCACAATAAAAAAAATCGAGTAGTTTGAATCTTAAACGAGTTGAGTATAACCTTGCTCAGATTCTACTCATATTTTTATTCAAACTATTTTTAATGCTCAGATTTGGATCATATTATTAACGAATCCGAGTCTCGTTCGTATTTTTTCGAGTCGAGCCCGAATCGAGCCCGAATTGTGTTGGCTCGTTTACAGCCTTACTTGATTTGATGAAATAAATAGTTAGTCTCACTTGATTTGACACAATAAATAGCTAATATATATATAAGGGGACCAATGTATAATCATAGTTGTAAGATTAATATTATCTTTAAAACATATCGTTGTCATTCAATCACGAATTCAACGGTCAAATATAACTACAATCCGCACTTTAATATTGGAGATCTCGCATAACTAAACTGTGGAACCAAATAATAACAAAATTGCCCTCCAAGTTTCGCACTTTAGTAGTGCGGACAATGAGAATTATTTTTCTTCTTTTTGCTGGTCTATCGTTCAGTTATTTCTCGCGACTTATTCCTTCCTTGCTTCGATTTGCGTCAATCAAATTTTAGGACAAACCCATATACATAAGATTGATTCGCTTGAGAGACTGAGAAATTTATGACAAACCTGTAACGCCCCGAAATCCGGTCTATCTTCACACCCGGATTTCGTACATCACGAGTACATCCTTCATCCAACATACATCATTATATATCGAAATATAACAACATACACTCTCAAATCCCAGGTTCTGGAAATCTTATAACCTTTTTCATTACAAATAATAATAAATACATTATTCATTTCATTTTACGAGAGTGACTTTTATCCGCCACCAAGGATACATAATAGTTCATTAAACTAATCTATAATTCAATTTCATCTTTTTACATTACAAGTCTTCACTTGATCTTCTCGCTCATTCACCTTCTGAATGGTACTTCGTCTGGATACCGTCAGCTTGATCTTTACGAGATCCTTAAGTTCTGCAAACCTTGTTCGCTGAAAATTGTTTTTTATTTAAAGCAAGTGTGAGCATTCAATTGCCCAACAAGTCATAACAGTTGAACAAACAACTTCATAATTAAAATATTTCTTTAGAACTTCTATAACCGAACAAAGGTTATGGCGACTTGAATAATAGGAATAGTCTCGATTCCTATCATCTTAAAAACATCGGTCATTTTCACTTTGAAATACTTTTATTCTTCTACCTTTTTCATACACGCCCCTATCCGGCTAGAATCATTAAGACAGACTTAACAATAACGGTTCATGTATAAACAGAACATACTTGTATTGAACAATACTCAATCACGTAACAATGCATATCATAAACAACCAAGTGTTCAAATTGTGGCTCAAGGCCTTATATGTTCTACCACATTGTACAAATATCGCACATTCGCACACAGCATGTAATTCTCAAGTACAACATCTGAGAAGTGTAAGAAACTAGCATTCATGTAATATGAATGAAGTTAGGAAACTTGCCTTACGCCCATGGCTACAGCTTACGTTGATCTGCTCATTTCAATTCCTATATAACACATAAGGAGAAAACATAAACACCAATTAGTCATATATTGAACTTATGCATGGGTTTACTTAACTTTACTTCTTAGGGTTCGCGTTCTTGCAATATAAGTTTACGCGACTAACTTCCTTTACTAGTTTACGCCTTTATGACATACGGAGATGTCTTACTCAAAACGTTCATCATCTTGGATGATTTATATTCTTATATTCTTTTTATAACTTCTCTAGGACTCAGCACACATCGCTTCTCTGCTAGTAGTCCATATGGTACTCTGAGTGGTTTCCCACAAACAACCAACAAACAAGTTTCCGTCTCATCTACACTGCCATCACAAATGAGTTAGATGGGGTTGCCGATTTCCATATATACCTTCGCTTCTCTCAAGGAATTGTTTAGCCCAGTTCCCATATGTCAACCATCAAAGTTACAATTGTACCACAACCTAACTTCTTTTAACGTATACGAACTATTAAACTATAATGTTCGATTAAGTCAATTTCTTATCGACTCACATTCGGCTTTCATTAATCTTATTACCGTTAATTCATTACGGCTTTCTTGATAGATCATATCTTACTAATACTTTCATTATCCATTACATGAACCCCATGTTCATTACCCTAGTCGCTCAATGTCTAAGGAATCACAACCATAACAATCCTCACGTTTGTTCATCGCGACTACTACGGCCCCTTGGATATAAGCACGTAACGCGTTTATATTATTTGTCATTTACTCTTTATTAATCTTTACGTTCAACCTTTAATAAAGGTTTACATTACTTGATTAAGTTTTACATTAATTGAACATTATATTTTTTATCTTCCCTTACATTTCCCCAAGAGTCGAAAGCGTTAAAAGCTCATCTCTCGGCATTTTCAACAATCAGCCAATGTACGCCACTCCTTTCTAATCGTGTCGTGCCATGGCGCCACTCGCTTGAAGTTTATGGTCGAGCTTTGCATTGGCATGGCGCGCCTCTAAGGCTCAAACAGCCGCTGCAACAATGAGCCTAAACCCTAGAAAAAAACTCTCTAAGTGTTAAATCTAATTTGAGACCCTTACTTTGCGATCTCATAACTCCTTCGTTATAACTAAGAACGAGGTCGTTCTAAAGCCATTCTCTTACTTATCTTACATAATTTAATACCACTCAGACAGAACTTCGTTCTGAATCCGTTAACGTGCCATTCGATTGGCTTGATCTTCACCATTTGTTCATTTTTACGTTTGTAACGCTCTTCGTTTGTTCGTCCGTAATTCGGTCATCCGAACTCGGAACTCATTCGTTCTTAAGTCCACGACTCATGTTTTCTATGTTCTCTTACTTCGTTATAGCTAAGTTTTAATCCGTTCTTCA